>OZ024924.1:468500-1668500 GCA_964017225.1 Netelia inedita | reverse complement strand
CTAACTAGGCACACAATGCCTCGCTATTAGACGTTCACGAAGGCTTCGAACTCTTCCGCGTGATATATAAATCCGTGTGTGCGCGTGTTTGTGCCTATGAAGAAAAGAGAGGAGGAGAATAAAGCGGAATTAAAAATAAAGAAAGGAAGGGTGGGGATGAGATTGACAGGGTGCGAGAGGCAGGCTCGAGAATGATGAGAGATAAAACCATTTGAGATGCGAAGAAATGGAAACAGAAAGAAGAAGGAAGAAAAGAAACGAAGATGGAATTTCGGTCGTCGAGGAGGAAAAGCCTACAGGGGTGAAAGAATGAGAGAGGGAGGGATGAGACGAACGACAGGGGTTGAGATCCCGAACGTCGATAACCGACACACGGGGTGATCACTGAAAAATGGCTGTCAAACATTCTTGTCGTTTTAAGTTGCGAGGGCGAAGCCAGCCCACCTCTCTGCACAGCCTCTCCTTCCAAGAGGGAGGGGTGGCTCCGTGTGCCTTGGCTTTCGCTCTTTTTTCACTCTCTCTCTCTCTCACTCTCCCGCCGTTCTCCGAAGGTGGCCAAGCCAAGACTAATGGTCCACGGACGTGTTGGCCCGACCCTCAAGGGCCGTGGCACGCCAATTTCCGGCACCCCCGGTGCCACCAGCACGCATCGAGCCGCGCGTTCGTCGCGAGACCGCCCGCGAAATATATACTGTAAGGACCTCAAAAAAAAAATTGACGTATATTAAATAATCGCTGTTCCTCAACGTTTTTCCTTCTCCATTCTTAAAACAACTATTTCAACGCGTCTAACGAGATATTCGCGCGGGGCAACACTTTCTTCAAATTCATTCTTCTCTCACGATATTTATAAAGCGCGTATATATAGTTGTTGGTTACATGATGAGGTGGACAGAATCTTAAAAAGATAAACAGACTGTTCAGTAATAAAGATTAGAATGGGATAAGTATTAGGTACATATATATACATATAAGTATCGTGTTTGTTCCACTGTCGATCCAGCGTTCATCTCCATCTACCTTTCTTTTTATTTCTTCATCGGTCCCACTCGAGGCACTTTCTATCTCGCTCTATGCATATAATAGGCATTATCTCTCGTACAAATACAGCAACAGTTAAGGCGCAGTCTATACCATGCGCGAGTTCACGAGAGAAAATCAGGGCCCCCCTGGTCCATTGTGAGCGAGGGAGCGAGAGCGAGAGAATGGGACGGTGGACATGGAATCTGATAACGAAGTAGAAACTCTTCTCGTTCGACTGTACACGCGCTCGAACGCGCAGCCTCTCTCGGTGATAAATAGAGAAAACAAAGGATAGCCGAGTGAGAGGCGAAGGAGAGAGGCAGGCTGGAGATGAGTATGAAAATGCATTCCGAGCCTCTCGATGCAACAGACTTGTCAAGATGGCGCGTGGAATTAATTAAATTAAGCCGGGCGAGCTCGCCTCCTCGTCACAGCGGGAGTAAAATCTGTGCTCGATGCACTCTCGAGAAAGCGATACTCACGATCTATATGAAACTCACGATGTTTATCGGTTTGTGAAATTTTATCGAGAGATTCTCGAGGTAATATCGTACGAAAAATTGACGCAAGTGGGATATAATTTGGTGAAGGAGAGTGCGTTGTCGCGAGTTTGCGAAGAGAAGTACCAACGAGACGCTCGATGAACGAGGGAAGACGGAATGAATAATAATAAAATTAAAATAAAATAAAATAAAATAAAACAAGTAACATCGCGCTCGGCCAAGTACAGAAAGAGAGGCGAGACGATGAAGGAGGCTGGACGATGGAATTCTCGAGTTCGACATCGAGTGCAAGTCATTCCAGTCATTGGTTGCTCCGTAGGCATCCATCCTGCGATCCGTGCCAGCTCATACCTTGCTCACGCGCGAGATTCTCCTGTGTATTATACACACGTATATATATATATTTCCAGTTGTGTATGCATGTGTATAAACATATATGTATATACAGCATTGGTGCATGCTTCATGTAACGAGGTGTGTTTTGACGTTCACCCTCGCACAGCGATGCAGTCTCCCCGTCCTTTCGACGATATAATTCAAGTATTTATCGAATACTCGAATTTAATCTTCGATTAATATTGAATAAAACACTTGGAATTTTCACGTCAGGACGATCTTTCGAAGATATTATTTTCTGTTTTTTTTTTTAATATTCTTCCGGTCGTTTTGCGAATGTCAGCGGGTCTTTATTCACGATGGTTAGCGAAGCGGTTCTTCGCACGTTTAAGAGGGCGCGAAATAATACGAGAGAAATGAAGGTGGCAGAGATAGAAACAAGAAGAAATATGAGAGAGAGAGAGAGAGAGAGAGAGAGGGGGTACGAGTTGGAGAAGACAAAAAGTGCGAGTGAGAGAAAGGGTCGGTGAGCGGACCAGTCGTCACGGTGGTTCGCGTGTTGGAGGTGTTCACCGGCGATAAAATATATATATACCCCATGAGCATACACGTCTATGGTGTTATAACGCGCGTTACATACCCATGAGGCATATGGCTTATATATATAACTATCAATATATATATATATATATACATGTAGGTATATATATAGCGAGTTTGTACCTGGGCAGTGCCGAGGCTCGTTGACACTTGGCCCCGCGGCCGCTAAATCGCTTTGGAGTTAAGCGGGTCCACGCTCGCCTCTAAACGTCTCTCCCCCGCAGTGCCGGAGAATAACGCAAGTCGGAGAGTCGACAGAAACGAAAAGACTCTATATATGTATATACATACGCTTATAGTCAAAAGTAAAATAAGAAAATTACGACGAGGAGGAGAACTCGGATAAAGGATGCAAATAATGCACGTGAGCTCGGCCATCAAAATCTAATTAACTGGCGAAAGAAACGACGTGCGAGAGTCAAACTGCGCGGGATGAAACGAGACGGAGGGTGAGAGGGAGAGAGAGAAAGAGAAAGAAGGACGTGCGTATAGTGAAAGAGGAACCGAGGCGTGGAAATTAAAGAAAAAATGAGAAAAAAAATATCGTCAGGTCTCTCTCTCTCTCTCTCTCTCTCTCTCTCTCTCCAGCTCACGCCGGAGGTGGAGGATTTAACAGTTCCGAGGTGTCAGAGAGAGTGAAAGAGAGGGAGTGGACCCCATGCATGCTTCTCTTATGCATATATAGCAACCCTCCATCTTGTCTTCATATCTATATATACGTATCTATACTTCTTCCGAGAGAGCACGTCCTCGAGCGAAAAGAAATCTCTCTATAGCAAACGTCGTTATACGAACCGAGGGGTTTATGTGTGGCTACGGTGCGCGCGAGCTTTCGCCGAGAGAACGACCAAATTTGCCATCTGTACCGTTCTTCGTATATTCAAGATTTTCTTTTTTTCTTTTCGCCAAGAGCGGACAAATATTCAAGACCGCAAAATGCCTAGCGGAATATTTTTTACTTTGAGAACTTCTCGAACGGGAACCTTTGGAAATTTTTCCGAACCTCGAGTACTCGAAGACAAATGTTATTAACGCTCGAGAAGTTTGAAAAAATAAGAGAAGAGAAGACAGAACGTAACAAGAGGAAGAGAACTCGTGCGTATGCGTGTGTGTTTGTGTGACTCTGTGACGAGTTAATTGAACGCGTACCGAGTCTGCTCGAGCTTTGATTTACAACTCACGCGGTCCATACACGAGTAACATATCTATATATAAAGTACGTGTAGAAATTGCTCGCTCGCAATGCGGCAGCAACACAGAATCATCATCAGCATCCAGCACAGAAACAGAAGAGAGAGAGAGAGAGAGAGAGAGAGAGAGAGAGGGAGGAAGATAGAGAGAGAGAAAGAGAGAGGAGATTTGGTTCCTCGTTCGACCTAACCATGAATATTCAAGATCTCTCTCTCTCTCTCTTTCTCCTTCTCTTTTCGCTGCGTTCTCATTCGAGATCGGTTGGAGAAATGTCCAAGTGCTATATGGACCCGCCGGCGATTATTTTAATTGGAATTACCGAGAGAGGGCTGATCTGGTACAACACCGAGGAGCTACGGTGACACCGAACAGTTTGCATATACGCATCCTTACACGACGCTTATACTATATACCCTTCTCTTTCTTGCCTCTGGCCCAGAACCCGTCAAAAGTCTATTTTTCAAGGTCTCTCGTTGGAGTGATGATAACTGGTATTACGGTGAATTTAAATCGTTTGTGAATAGAGAAAAGTCGAAAAAACGTAAAATTTCACCGATTTTTCGTCATTTCATTCATCAGATTCGAAATATCGAAAGAACGACAATCTTGAAATCATTTTTGAGAAAAAACCCCACCCATTACATATATTTGTCGACTTTCAATAATGAACTTTCAATAATATCATTTTTGGAGAACAAAAATTTGCTACACATTTAAAAAGATTTTATGTAACTTTTCCCTTGAAAGTATATCTATACATTCGTATCAACGGTAGGCTTACATTACTGTGGCAGGCCAGCTTATATATATATAATGTAAAAGCCAGCTTGCCACAGTAACGTAGGCCTACCTCAATATACTGGCTGGCGAAGTGGGAGAAGAGAAAGAGAGACATGCTGTACGTTCGAGAGTAGTAGCATGGTGGGGGTCGAGTCTCGACGCTCCCATTCTTCTTACCTGTTCATTCATGCACGATAACAGTTCAAGGCTAGTTTTATTTGTGCGCGAAATAAGCATATTAGTCATCGATATGACTTTACGCGCAAAATATTTAAACCATATTAGCGTTTTTTAATTCTTTGTTCTCACGTTCCATCAGCGATATTGGGTTCGTGTAGTATTTTAAATGAAACCAATATCGTCTACTGATTATGCGATTTCTAATTTTCCCAAAAAATAAACGAAACAAATTTGAAAAAATTGAAAGAATTAAATTTGATCTTTTAAAATTATCAGCATGAATGTAGCTTGTATCAAATCGTCGTATAAAGCGATTAACAAATTGTATTAATAAGTTTTTGAAATTATTAGGTTTCTTAAGTAATTTGAATTTATTATTTAATATTTTTCCTCTTTGTTTACAATGAGTTGACGAGCTAAGCTAAAACAAGCTGATTCAGGCTAAGCCAAGCTGGGCCATGCTGGGTCATGCTGATTCGCATTAATGGGCGGTTGATGACGCGGGATTAATGATAGCTCGAGATAACGTAAGAATTTTATCCAATATCTGACACTTTCTACAAACATAACATTTTTTTAATTCATGCTATTCATTATAAATATTTTGTTATGTTTAAGGAAGGACCCTATTTAACCAGAAAAATATACCTACGTCTGGTTGGGCAGTGATGTGGGGTGTGGATTGTGGCTCGAAATAAGTTAAGATCATTTTCCAACATTGTCCTTGATAAAATTTAATAATTGTTTCATATCTTATATTATTTTATGATATCAAAATATTTGTCTTTTAGAAACGAGCATATCCGGTCGGTAAGACTTGTGTACTGTTTGGTTTCGACGTTGGGTGAACCATGAATTGTGATAAGGTAAGAATTATCACGTAGTAGTGTTCGTATCAAAATAGTCCTCATGTCCAAGAGAAAAAGAGAGCTGGTCATTTTTGAGACTGCAGATTTTTTATGCCCGAAGTAAATATAATAATTATTTTCTTTCTGTCCACAGTGAAAGTTTATATAAAAATATATCGATGACTGATCAAGCTGGGAGAAGCTAGGACAGAGTGGGAGAAGCTAGGACAGCATGGGAGAAAGTAAGACAACGGGGGACTGACCACCGAAATTTCATAAGAACTTCAAATGGTGTTGTTATTTTTTCAATCCCTCCAGTTTTCGTGCCGTAGGATGAAAGGTCTGGAACGGCACGATTGCTGGTTGTATTATTATCCCCTCAGGGAATTTGCACAGTGACCTCGAGTCGATTTGACAGTGTCGAGACGTTCAAGTCTCGACCGCGAGTGGCCCTATCGTTCATAAATTTCTTTAGAAAATTAGGGCGTTCTTCTTGGCACATTAATTACGTCGTTAATAAAATCATTCCTAGAAATTGAATGACAAAGTCGCGTAACATTTTTTAAATATTGGAAAAAAAAGAAAATTTTTCATGAAATCGCAAGATATCGATTTCCTCGAAAGCCAAGAAGAACTCGCGTGGCACAGAGACTTTATCCGGGCGATTTTTTCAAACGCTTCACGTTTGGTAATTTGAACAAATTAACAAAATTTCGCTTTGACTTGGTCGCCAATGCCGAGGGTTGCTCTCGGCTCTTCCAGCACGCGACTTCGCTCTGGAGATTCGCGCAGGCACTTGACACATCCGTGAACGCGATTAAAGTCTGCTCATAAAGCACAACGAATATAACCCCGCGAGGTATATGACATTGCGACATCATGGTGTCGCCCACCGATATTATTTTTAATAAATCGTCGTCGAAATCGTGGTCGATGACACGCCAGGGTCGATAAAGTCGTTCCGTGGATGAACTCTTGCTGTTGTTGGCGCGGATAATGACTTTGCGCTGTAATCGACATTAGTCGATTACAGTGCGTGCCATTATACCGCGTTCCATGTGACGCGGACGTATTCGCGTTGATGCCGATGGTACTCGCATTGCGATTGCATCTCTTGAAAATCTAACGTGGCTGGTGGCCAAATGACTTCATGGGCGAGGCGTGAGCTAACGACCCCATGGAAGATGGCATTGCGTTCAGGGAGGGCAGCCGGAGGACTGGCGCGAATGCGATCATGTTTCATGGCACGGCGAAGGAATTGCACCGCGCGATCGATGACAACCGTCGCGTGTCACTGCGCTCCACGGTGCACTTTTTTCGCGCCCTTTTCCAAGGCCCTCGCGCGGTTGGCTTTTGGAAAAGTTGGAAACGAACGTAGAGTCAAACTTGTTCGGTGTTATTTCTTGCTGAGATCTAGCTAGGAATTAAATTCAGTAAATTCACCGTCTTAATTAATAAGATATCGCCATCATTCCTCGTTCTTTATTTTTATTATTTTTTTAACAAAGAAAACCTTACCCCAATACACTTGAGGAACTCAAGCATGTTTCTCAACCCCTTCTCATGTTTTCTCGTCGATGCAAATGAAATAATAAATTTTTTTAAATATATATTTGTCTTGAAATAAAATTTCACAGTCGAGCTCCTCTCGACCATGAACCTTGTCGATGAGCTTCTCTCATCTAGAAGGAAAATAGCTCAACTCATACGATGCAATACATGAACTATTTTGAATAAATTCAATTTTTTTTGCAACGCGCTTGATTAATGCAATTATTTTCGAAACATTTCGTAGCGATAGACATCTTGGTGTGTACACGCTACGTACTCCGGGGTCTCGATGAGCAGCGACCTCCACGTGGTGAGACCTGGATAACCGATATATTTACGAGAATGACAATGGAAGGATAGACAGTTTTGTCCGAATCCATGTATATTCTCGCAATGTTGGTTAACTAACAGCTGCTCCATTTTGTACTCGTTGAACGATCATTTCATATTTTCGGTTACAGACTGGCTTTTTTTCCATTTCGAGAATTGGCGTCACCATCGTATTCGATATGCCGCGGGATTCGACGAACTGCAGTCACTTTTTCATACTTCACGAACTTTTTAAGTTGGTAAGGGTTGTTGTGCCAAATTTTTCATTCCTACTGTTTTCATTTAATAAATTTTGAAATTGACAAGTATCCAAGGAACGACTTGAAACAACCAGCTTGGACCTTTCGTCATTCTTGATCCCATTTTTTGAACTCTCGTTCTTCAAGGGTGATTTTTCAAAAAATCTCCCAGGCCCAGTCTCTTCTACCGTAGTTCTTCCTCCATGGAACGTGAGCGAAGAGAAGTAACGTCTGAGATCCGGCTACGCGAGGAATCTCAAAATCTTCCTGAAGCAATTTCCATATTATTATGCAATTTCAATATTAGTTGATAATACTATCGTCCAACAGAGCATAATACGTTTAGCCAGTAGAGAGCATGACCCGTGCATGCATGTAGCTCGAGAGGTTTCCCATTCGCCAGTGCCACGTCGAGACGACGACGACGACGAGAAGACAGAACTCTTCTCGCTCGTACCATTTTCTCTCGGCGAGTGAGCGAGACAGCCACTTGTTGGTTTATTAAAGCTATCGATTTGAGATCCTATCTGAGACCGTCCCGGATTAGTGCGTGGCTCTGATTCTTAACGCTCATCTCATCTCTCGTACGTACCTTGGCTTCACTCGCTACACGATTATGCATACGTTTATTTTTTCTTCCTCTCCGTTATCATTAATCGAATTATCATCTCTCGGATGGGAAAAAATAAACATTTATTGTTATTATTATTATTGTTGCATACAATTATTTCATCCACCTTGTATAATAATTTTTTATAAACTATAAACATGAAAATTCTTTGGGACGAAACCGCGAGTCCTTTCCAATGATAAAATCAGTGTCCCATCGAGCCTCCTTTCGATATGCTTCGATCTTGCACGCCTGTCATTACGGTGTTAGGTAGGCGCGAGCAAACACACGACGAGGGATCTCGACTCTCTCCCACCCACGCGCGCAGAAATATATTTATTCCCTTTGTAAATTGAGGGGAGAGAGAGAGAGAGAGAGAGAGAGAGAGATACAAACAGAACAGGACGAAATTTACGATGATGATTGCCGCAGGTCTGATCGATGCGTTTTCTTCTCATCCAAATAAACAAACACACACGTTTTATACGACGTACACGTATATACACGCGTGGAGTTGGATCGAAGCGCGCCAAGGATTACAAGATAAAATTTAATCTATAATCTACAATCTCCGTAGCTTATCCCTTTCTTTCGCGCTCCAGAAGAGGAAAGAAAAATAAAGAAAAAATTAACTTTGTCCTTGAATGCCGAGAGGATCGAAGAGTACTTTTTGATGTCAACGACTCCCCGTGTCGAGAAACTTGCGCGCACGCGCGCCGCTCTCCTTTCGGCCCCCGCGTGCTCGCGCAAAGTCCGCGGTAATTCGCGATTCGTGTCGGCTGTAACTCTCTCGCGGTCGCGCTTTTTTACCCCGAACGCACCTGGCTTGGTGCAAATGTATATATATATATATATATGTATGTATAGGCGAGTATGTGTTCGTACGTGTATAACTCTCGAATACACTCGATAGCGTTCGCTCACCTTTTTCCTGATATATAACACACGCGCCGATTCTCTCTTCTCCCAGCGCCCCTCTCCACCGGAATTACAGCGCGGATTTACACGAAGCCACTCCGGGCCCTCGGCGAATTTACAAGCGAAACTAAGAGTGCCCTTTCCTGTTAGGGCCCGATCGACGATCGAAGAAAGATCCCGGGAGCCGCGATCCTCCCGTAAAAATTTTCAACATTTTCCAGATTATCGCAAATTTTCGATAAATTATTGAGTCGATTGAACAAATAACTGTCTTATTTTTGTTCATTCTCGAACTTAATAAATTTCAAACTTTCAAACATTTCCAACCCCCGAGTACGAGTTATGGCAACGACCTCTGGAAAAATTCGTCGGAAAGAAAAAAAAGAAAGAAAGAAAAGTTTAAAAAAAAACATACTTATAAAATATATCGAGAGCCAAATTGCGTCCCGGTCGTCTTTATCGCGCCCTTTAGAAAAATCTCTCCCGAGGCATCCCTCTCTCCCTCTCACCCTCGGACACGATATCTCGCGAGAGTCCTAAAACAACAATGGAGGCATTAAGATGATCTACGACCGCGTCGCTTGACCCTCTGATTCAAAAAAGGTGTTCGAATCCGCTCTCGCTCGCTCGCTCGAGAGAGAGAGAGCTCTCGAAATAGAAAGAGAAAGGACGAATCGAGTCTCGAACTCGTCGCACTCATACACACTCTCGATTCTCACGAATACTCATTGATCGCTCGCCTGTATTAATAATACTCTCGTGAATTCACGTGCGAGTGCCCACGCGAGTTAGTCCTTCGTCTTTTCTCATTCTCACTTGTTTGTATGTGTGTAAGTTTGTGTATTACAATACTCCATGTTACACACACACACACATATATAGATAACGACATGAACATGACAGGATTGAATTAGTGTACGTACGTGTGTCCGTGCGCGCTCGCGGACTCACCAGGCCTGATTAAATATATATTAGAAGAGATGGGGCCCCGAACACCGCGGGGGTCGTGGTATTTTTTACCCGGGCTAACGCACGCGGGTGTGGAGAGAGAGAGTGAGAGAGTGCGCAAGGGGGGAGATCCACACGTATAAAGGATTGCGAAGACTCTCGGGGCTGGAAGGGTGCGGTTCTCCCTATATATATATACAAATATACACAAATGTGGGAGAGTCGAAGAATAAGAATGAGTGAGAGAGAGAGAGAGCGGGATGGTCCTGGTAACGAACGAACTCCCCGCGCGTTATGATCCACCGGAATCTCATTCTTATTGACGTACCGGTATCCCGCCGGGAACCGAGCGACGACCACAGCTCTCCGTCAGAATATCATCGCGTTTATATTTATATATAGACGTGTATTATGTAGATCGTCGATGCAGGATGACGAGATATAATTCACGTTCGAGCGTCAAACGTTGATCGATAATTTCGACGTAATTGGATTCGTCATTTTTTTAAACGCTTGATTTTTTTATTTTTGGAAATAATCAACCAGCTTTGGTTATAATCGACTAATCGCCGGATATGTAAAAACGTGTATCGGGCTTTGTCGAGCGAATGAAAAAAAATAATAAGAAACGGAAGCTGGAAAGGTTTTCCGGTGGTTGGAATTAGAGAAGTTATAGGAATTAGTGTATTACGCGGGGACGTACGTGTGACCGAGATGGTCATCGGTCATCAGCATCCTCGCTACCGGGTGTCCGTGAAAACGTTACCCGTCTAATGAGCCGATCATAATGGAGAACGGGCTGGCCTCGACGAGCCTCGGGACGAGGTATAGCGCGTTACGTTGTATCAAATCTACGAACGACCGCGACGTATATTTCGCCTGAAAAAACGACGAGTATAATGTCGCAACGACGAGGGATTAAATCCGAGAACTCTACTCGACTTGGCCGATCGCGTGATTTCTTATTCCGCCATTAATTTCGCCATTTTCATCGATAATCGATCGATCAACGATTTTTTCTTTATTTAACAAATTCTTCGCAATTTAGTCGTTTTTTTCGTCAAGTTTCTCATTCGTGGTAACGAGATTGAGATTGGCAGAAGTATCTCGTTGCAAAGTACGGTCGAGTCTCTCTAACTCACTGCCAGTCTCCTACCGGAGCGGATCTCCCTCTCGTATCTCGATTTCTCGGACTCGTTTCCACGCTCTGCGATAGTTCGTAGCGAAGAGTCTCTAACGTGGTAGAAAGAGAGAACGAGACATTTATACACATGCCTCCTATACTCTATTCTCCTTTCCTCCCCCCCTCTCTCTCTCTCTTTCTCTCTGCTCGATCGATTAAATCAGTGAAACGTGCGACTTTCTTTCTCCAGCTGTAGGGTGTGTGGTACACCTTTTCTAGTATTGTTTAATGATGTCGCGAAACCAACACATTATATATATATATATTTACACATGACTATAGGTATAAAAAAAAATAAAAATAAAAATATTCTGCAAATATCGTAGCGTGTATTTCATCTGACGTACGTGTATACGTGCGAGAAGGTAGGATATTGTTGGATGGAAGCGTCGGAGAGTCGCGCGCGCTGGGTTTCGCCTCTCGTTCTACGTTCAGATAAGTCATAATAGCGGTTCGGGCGCGCGCACCGCCGTTGTTAATAGTCAACACGGGATCACGCCGAGATAGCGCGCTAATGCATGCATTTATTTGAAATATTAAACCGCGCTTGCATACACACACACACACACGCACACGCAAGCAGAAAGAGAAAGAGGAAGAGGAAAAAAAATGGACGGACAGGGACCAGAGAGCAAGATATATATATATATATATATATATACACAGGAGAAGTTTCGTATGTTCTTATTTTCCATGTAAAAGTATACGCTTATAGCGAGTCGAGGTGGAGAACGCGATAGAGGAGATTGTGAATGGGCCGAGGAGAGTGGGGATGGAGCAAGAACAGAAAAAGGGACAATTATTAATGACGATAATTAGCGAAGGATTTTAACCGGTCACTCCGTGACTTTTACAATTTTATCTGCACACTACCGTCGCCTCTTTCGTCGTAATATATTTTTATATATGTGAATATATATATATATGAAAGTGTAGGCGTTATAGCTGGTACAGGACGACACAAAAGTATTCGATCTTCGTGAAGACATTGGGAGGGTAAAAAAAACTGAGAGAGATAGAGAAAATTGTTCTCGAAACGTTGGACGATGCGATTCATTTGTAACTCTCGCGATGGGGATGGTAGAGACGGGATGAGTGTGTGTACGATGCGCATGTGCTATACACAAATTCGTGTCACGATGAGAAAGAAAGAAGCGGGGGGGGGGGGGGGGGTGGAAGAAGAGAAAAGAGTGACGGCATTCAAATGAAGGAATTCCGGGGGCGGCGACGTTGGGCTGCAGGGTGCGGGTTAGACGGACGTAGAGAGAGGGAACGATATAGCTCGGGAATGACACTCTCTTCTCTCGTAGGTGATTTATATCCGTTGGCCGAGTGACCATCATCTCGTGGAAAGATCTACAGGATCTCAGACTCTCGCTTAGTTAGTTCTTTCCCCTACACTCACCTCCTCCCCCGTCTTCGAAGCCTTTCGAAACGATATACATTGGTTGGCCGAAGCAAGAGAGAGAGAGAGATAGTGATTTATTAAATTCAAATTAATTTTCCTTCGTCCCAGCGACGATAATTTATTTAAATTTAATCAAATTTATTTTCCATGATAATTTGGCAATTTTTTTCAACACACGAGCCTCTCTCTCTCTCTCTCTCTCGATGATTCGTATCTATCGGAGAATGAAATTTCGTTTGATTAAATTAAATCCGATTAAAATTGAATAAATCATACGAATTTAAGATTTGGAGAGAGATTAGTTGCTGGGGCCGCGATAAGAGGGACCGGTCAGAGGAGTGAGAGACGAAGTCGCGAGAAAGCGAGGTGGATAAGCGCGAATTGTAAGAACAAACGAAATCCGCTCGGCACGAGGCTCCAAGAGATCTCTCGAGCTCCTCGCTGTCGCCAGCGTCATGAGCCATGGGTTACGTGTACAGAAATAAAGAAAGAGAGAGAGAGAGAGAGAGAGAGAGAGAGAGAGAGAATCGAGTGTCGCGCAAAGTTGAATTAGCGACGAATTAACATACACGCCTCTCGCACGAGCTAAAGAGCCTCGAGAGTGTCGTGAAGTTTCTTTCGTTGCAACGAACAAGAAGATATACACAAGTGCGAGCATTAACTGTGCAAACAGCGAGATACCACTCGGGGAAAAAGCTCCGTCGGGGATAAGGATTATACCGGCTAGGCCCTCGCACTCTCGCGCGAGGAAAGACGCAAGAATTTTCCAACAAAAAAAAACTCTCCTTCGTTCCACCAGGATTCTCTCGAATTTTTTTCTTCCTCCTCTTCTTTTTTTTATCTCGCTTCAATCGAGAGTATCTTTATTCAATGCCAAGTACTAATATTATTGCGAGAGAGCCTCGAGGACGCGACGAGGCTCGTTTAAAGTGCACACGGTATGTATTAACCGTTCGTACCGAGTAGAGGCACAATATCAAGTATGTGTGTATAATACGTTAGTACGTGCATGACGATGTGACCCGGGGGGCCCTCGAGTGCAAAGGAGGAACACAGAGAGTCCCGCGTCGAAGAAATTATGCGATCGCGGCTTATAAACTCTTCGAGATCGTTTGGTCTTGGTAAAATCGCGTATATATGGGCCCTTCCAGGCTGACTCGAGCAAACCTTAATCCCTTTTCTTTTTCTTTTCATTTACCTTTTTCACTCGATACCTTTTACGAAGAGAGGTAAAAGAATAACGAGTATATTATAGCTCGTGTATTTTATATCACGCGTGTGCGCATCATCGGAACTAGTCGGAAAAGTTCGTAGGTTGCTGCGCGTCGAGACGAGCCCCAAGACACACGTACGGGCTGCGATAGGGATGATAGGGGAAAATATCGATTTCTTCGCTACAGCTGACTGTCCGTGCATTGTGCAGAGAGAGAGAGACAGAGAGAGAGAGAGGGTGCAAAAGGCAGGGCATCGTTCGCGAAATGTTTGGGTTTTTGAAGGTCGGTCGACGTCTCACGGGTATGGGTGCTAAAATAGGAGGTCGTTGACTCGTGGTCGAAGAGCATCTTTTGTCTCCCCTCCCCTTGTTTACGTTTCGCAAAACGTAAGTGGGTCACCGGGACATTGAATTTTTAAGATTTTAAAGGGAATATCGTCCTTACAAGGAGAGAATCTTCCCTCTTTTTTATGATAATTCGAACGAGACTGCCGAGGTCTAGTCGAGTAAACCTTGAATGTCCCATATATATAAACACATATACGAACTTTACTCCGTTCTCGTATCGAGCACGTTGCACCGTGTGCGAACCCTCACTCCTTTACATACGTATTCGGCGTGAGGGTGGGGAAAAGAAGGGGTAAACAGACGAAATTATATCGAAGAAAAATTACCCCGAGATAATAGTGATTAATGATGTTGCGCTAGAGGCCAAAGAGAGAGGACTGTATACGAGTATGAGCGAACGCGAGAACGAGATTTACCCGCGAATTCTCGCCCGACGTTTTCGCTCTCGTTGTGTCTATACGTGTGACGAACGTTACACACTATATAAAAAATATTTTCACGCAGGGCACGAGAGTTGCCACGTCGGTATCTCGCGAAACCTTCGTCCTTGCGAACGAAAATTCCAAACTTTGAACTCGAGATGAAAATTGAAGACTGTTAATTATATTTACAAACAAAAAAAAAAAGAAGACATTAAAATTTTTTTAGGTCAATCTTGGATAATTCTCGTCACGGAAAATTATTTTCGTAATGATTTTACTTTGAAAAGTCCGCTCAATTATATTGGAGGGAGTAAAAGCCGAGCTCCATCTATCGGATCGTCGCGACGCCTCGAGGCATTCCTAATACACGTACGTGGCGTTCTATAGGAGTGTATGTGTGTGTTGGACGATGCCCAGTCGACGAGTTGATACTATATATATACGATATAGTATAGTACGACTGCAGACAGGGCAATCTTCCCTAATTAACACATTAAGACTAATCAGAGCCAGTTGGGTCATTCCCGACAGTCTTGGCAACTCGGAAAGAGAGAGCGAGAAAGAGGGCTCGGCGTCGGGGCCAAGAAGAACGAAGGCCCACTCGCCTAGATTTAAAGCGCGTTCCACCTAAATTAATTCTAATTATTTCCATGCCATCCCGCGAGACTGACTGAGATACATATACAGGACGTACACTATATCGTTGCGAGATTGTGTCGTTCTCTCTCTCTCTCTCTCTCTCTCTCTCTCTCTCTCTCCCCGTTCATATCTATATACATCTACACGCATACTTGCAGAGACAAATTCTAGACGACCAAAGAGGCTTCCATTTCGTCCGACAAATTGCACAATTATTCATAGAACTACGGGTACGTGAGCTACTCGGTTCGATTATATTTAATACGAGATATGTCAGGAATTCGTCTCGAACGATCGATAAATATTGAGCATATAGTTATCGGTCTTAAATGAAAAAAAATGCGAGAGGGAGAGAGAGAAAGATGGAGAGAAAAAAATGTTGGAAGTCGCGTTCTCGGGATTCTCCGCGGGTGAACAAGAGTAACAATGCCCACAGACTTCTTTGCTCGGGCCTTCGCGAGAGATGTAGGCACACACATACACACATAGATATATATATATATACATACATCTAAGCTCTCGTGGACCGCAAAAGAGAGGAGAAGGATAACGTGAACCGAAGCAGAGAAGAGATCACCGGTGCGATGTGACCCGAGATACCAGACGAACGAGCACTCGCGCGATTCTTGCATTCGTTCGTGTCGGAAGAAAAGGATATATACCGCATTTAAAAACACACGCACACAGGGACATATAACATTATCTATAGATCCGTTTTGCCGTGTTAAACACGTGCCTGAAAATTCTTTTTTTCTTTTTTCTTCCATTTTTTCTTTATTCTCAGACGGAAACATTACGTACATATTGATGAAATTTTTCCAACGATAAATCGTCTCGTTCTCTCGTTTGATCCGTATTATCGATAAATTATGATATATCGCATGATTATTGTATCTGTGCTGCAAATGAATTTGCAGAATTCTTAACTGATTCGACATTATACGAGTTTAGATATTTCTACGATATGATACTGTCTACACTATAAATTATATATATATATATATATAATTCTATATATATATATATATATATATATATAAACAGAGAGAGAGAGAGAGATAGAGGTATATATAGCGTATGAAAACAGCTCGTAAAGGAGTCGTATAATAATTGAGCAAAAAACTCGAGTACTTTGCGTTTATGTTGGCACTTTATGTAGTTATGCCACACCGGCTACTACTCGGCAGTAACTACGAGATTGAGGGAGACAGAGAGAACTGGAATACGTAGAGTGAGCTATGATGCATTCTACTGTGCGAGCCGGCTTTTCTTCGGCGCATAGTTCGAAGGGTTCTTCTTTTTCCATCACCGTCTCTCTCTCTCTCTCTCTCTCTCTCTCTTACGATCCCCTCGTTTTCTACCCCCCCCCCCCCGCCGTCGTCGCTCTTTCACTCTTTCTCATTCGAGCAACGACGAACGTATTCGAGTCTCGAGAGAGCAATGCCGACTATCGAGCATATATGGAACTTCGAGCGCCATCTGTGCGCTCACCGGGACAACTCGAAGCGAGCTCGAGACAAACTGGACCCTGCGGACTGTACGAGTGGCGCGGACTCGCGGTCAAGCACACGCAGTTGTGTTTCCACCCCACTTTGCGAAAGTCTCGTGAACGAGAAACCCCCTTTGCGCTCCACGACAAACTCGTCGCACTTGCCCGCGGCCCTTGCTTGCCGGCGGACGTATCTTGGACGAGGGTTATTTCATTTTTTTATATCTATTTTTTTTCTATCAGAAGCGTAAAATGAAAAAAAAAATAGATCTTTTTCATTCTCGTCTCGCGAACAAATATTAGAAACGTTTCACGACTCGTCACCTTGAGACAGACATTATACGGAAATAAGTCTTGAGAGGTTCATTACGAGGGATTACGTCTTCATATCGAAGACTTAGAGAATTCTCGCGCTCTTCTCTCTCTCTCTCTCTCTCTAGCGATATCAGTTTCCCAAGAGTTCTTAGCTCCTCGCGAAAATTCAACCCCCGTTCGAGCACGAATCAAAAAGTCTTAACTCTCTAGCGTCGCTCAATATCTTTGCTCTAATACAAATACGATCTTTTCATACCCTCTCTTGATTCGAAAAGGAATTAGTTCGTTCTCAACCCCCTCCCCTCGAGTGCTCGAAAATCCTCGTCGACCTCGATTCGACATCAAACTTTCAAAAAAAAAAAATATATATCAAAAAATCAAAGTATCGACCCTCATTCGTACTTTGGTGTATTCGAAGGCGAATTGGGGATGCGACCCGGTAAAATTAGCATCCCAGGTTGCGTCTATATACACGCAACTTGTGGCCATGGTACGATGATGTATTACAGAGTATCTCTGGGTCGTGTAACTATACAGCTGCTGGTGCACTGTACAGTATAACACTAATATATAGTTATATATATATATAGTTATAAAGAATGAGAGAGAGAGAGAGAGAGAGAGAGAGAGAGAGAGAAGAGCGTCGAGAGAGGTAATGGCCGCGGCGTTCGCCCGGGCATGATGTATGCATTGAAAACTATTAGGTATTCAAATACACAGATTGCATTATACCTTGGCGAACACGCAGACATGTACACAGAAGCTCCCATACAAATAAATATATATATACAAGCTTGCATACGAACATCAGACGACGACGAGAGTCCGCGCGCGATAATACATCGCTTCCGGTGCGCCGGAATCGCTCCTCTCTCGTCGCCTTCTCCTTACCGTATTATAATAGCATACGCGAGACAGAGAACGAGAAGAGTGGAGACGATCACAAATTGCTGAATTCTATTATTCTTTATTATTATTTTATAGCGTACGTATAAACGTTTTGCTATATACGTATAACATAAAATTTATTAGCATTTCGCGAATCGATCTCAATAATTCGTCCATGTAGAGTGGACGAATATATAGATGTGTGTGTGTGTGTGTGTGTGTGTGTGTGTGTGTGTGTGTGTAATACGATAATTTAAAGGGGCCCACGTTCTCCAACTGTTGGTTCAAATTCTTCGTCTCTCTCGCTCTCTCATTGCTTCATTCTTTGTGAATGAACGCCGGATTATCTACGAGCTCACGCAGTCGTTACGAAACTCGTTACGATCCTTCCGATGATCTTCTATACATATACATTTATATATATATATATATATATGTGCGTATGTGCGAGAGAAAGAGAGAGAGAGAGAGAGAGAGAGTTCTTTGCACCAACTCACACGGCCGCCCTGACGGTCGTTGATCGACGTCGAAAAACTCGTCTCGCTTCATTAGCGATCGCTTTTTTGCCTCATCCCCCCAAGCCTCCTCGACTCTCCTTTACGCTCTCAGCGAAGATGTTGCTTCTGCCGCATCTCGGGAGATGCACGAGGGGAACGCCAAGTGCGCGAATTCCTCGTGGTCGATGGCTTTTGCCGGTAAAGAAAAAGGACGAAGGTGAAGAAAGGATAAAATAAAACTCGGTAGCAACTCCGGTAAATCACCGCGGGGCGACCTTTCCGGACGAGACACCATGGCCGAGAATTCACTTTGCATAGAGAAATTGCGAGAAATATAACGCGATTGATTTCTTCAAACTCTCCTCTCTTGCTTTTTGTCGTTGTTATTTCTTTTTCTCTCTCGAATAAGGAGTAAAAAATAAAATATAATTTCTCCGTTTGCCGAATCAAACGAATCGCGGGAGATCGAAATTGCCCGAGATGAAGAAAAAGGAAACAAACAAAGTGGGAGAACGAGACGGCGGTTCGATCGCTTTCAACAAATTGGCCGTGTGCGGTTGACCGGCTGTTCGGAATCGAAACTATATACATATATATGTATATATATATGATAGTAGAAGTCCTTTTATACCTCGAATTCGTTTTAACCCGCGGCTTCGGCAATTAATTCCCCGTGAGCCCCCTCCCCCGCACGCGCGCGCCACGGAGAACGAGGCTGGTACCTTTTTCTTCTAATCCACCGCGTGAACGAGACGAAGAAAAAAAAGAGGATTCAAAACAATAAAACGAAAAAAACAAAACAGAAACTCATCGATACAGAAGAGATCGCGCACGCCGAACCGAGAAATTCCTGAAACTGGGCGATCGGATCTCGCTCGAAATCGGAGGGCCCTTTTCACCGCGAGACCGACCTTATACACATCGCTATACGATTGGCTATATATAAATCCACCCAGCCCCCTTCCCCTTGTGCCCTCTTCTTTCTTTCCATCGAGGCCGCCAATCTAATTAATAACGGATCGGCGCCTGATTCCTTCGTCTCGCTCTTTGCTTTCCGTTCCCTCTTTTCCTCCTCTCTCATTCCTCGACTTTTTCGTCCCTTTCTTCTCTCTTCTCTCTCTCTCTCTCTCTCTACCGTACACACGCGCCACGAAATACTGGACCAAAGAGTCCGAGAACAGAGAAAAACGATATTAGTACCGGGGCAGCAATCTCTTCTCTCTTTTCTCTGTGCTCTCTCGACGCTTTTGGGTAGAACTGCGATCGCGACTAGCTACCCGCGCACCACCATCACCATGCATCGCCGCGCGATGCGCCGTGCGCGCACTCGGGACGCGATTTAAATTGAAACGTACGAAACAAAGGAAGTGGCCCCGGCGCGAAATTAAACAACGCAATATCTCGGAGGGGGCCCACCCCGCCACATCACAAAGGAACTTTCACACCCGATTGGGCAGCGATCCGCTCGAACTTGCTGCTCTCTCGCCAACTCACGTATACATACATATATATATATATAAAGAGAGAGATTTGAATACGAGGGAAACTGGCGATTCTCGCTATCCGATAGAAAATGCGTGAAAGAGATCGAGAAACTTTTTGTTTATTTTATTCTTTTCTTTTTCACCATTT
This sequence comes from Netelia inedita, assembly GCA_964017225.1. Taxonomy (NCBI): domain Eukaryota; kingdom Metazoa; phylum Arthropoda; class Insecta; order Hymenoptera; family Ichneumonidae; genus Netelia; species Netelia inedita. The sequence goes on along the minus strand of OZ024924.1, from coordinate 1,648,409 downwards.
TTACAATCGTAAATTGCAACGGGAACATTTGGCAAGTTATTCGTAAGTTCACTTGGCAAACATTTGTCGGACGTGAATATTTTGGTTAGTTTGTTCCGGGCACTGTCGCCAACGATCAGCGAGACTCGCGATTAAACTATAATCAAACGTCGATTCGTATTATTTTCAAGTATACAAAAAATTCTCACGTTTGAATTTCAAAAAATTAGTCAAAATTGGGACAATAATGTTTACGGTAATGACCAAGATTGAAAGAAACGAATCGACGTTGTATTCCGCTCTCGTTTAACGCGTATCACGACGATGGGAGCGTCAGTTCCCGAACGGAAAAATCCTCGTCTCTCTCTCTCGCTGATTCGCTCCGTCTCTCGCCCTCTCGTTCTCAATCGTAGATGAGAAAGGACGGAAATAGAGCGAGAGAGAGACACACGACGCACACGAACACACACGTGGGCCGGGGGATAAAGGGAAAGGCAGAACAGGACGCAAGCAATTATACTGTTTAATGATGGTATAGACGAATGAAACATCCGTTATACAGCTTGGATATATAAAAGAGGGAATAAGAGACACGTACAGCTATATATATAAACGTATAGAAAAGAACGAGAGAAAAGACGTTCCGTAGTTCGCGTTGTTTTCGGTAATTACTACCTAATCGTCTCGCTCGCTCTCTCACTCTCCTTCTCTCTTATCCCTCGAAGCAGCACAATTATGTATGTATCCTGTGCGGCATCGACTTATTCTTTTCCCTTTCTCTCGGACGGTGATATATTACAAAATGATATTATACGACCGGTCTAAAACCGTATAAACCACCACACACGCACACATTTTTTGTTTCTCTCCCGCATCTACACGTTACATTTTATATACTTAAATACTTAATTCCGATAGCTCGCGGCTTATTTTCGAACGATAATCGAGTCTTTGAAAACAAAAAAGAAACATAAGAAAAAACGTATTTCCGGTCTTGATTCAACGACACGTTCGTCGACGTCGTCGTCGTCGGCACAGAGTACACGTTTCGTTCCGTACGAAGGAAGAAAATTCCGTGACGTTAGAATTAAATCGTAATTTTTCGGCCGCTTGCCGGGGACATTAATGCGTAGGGAAAGTCTAGTGGGAGAGGGGGTTGAGACACAACAGGATTCGTTTCGTCGTTAGAATCGCTTCTCATCGTTCTCGTCGTCGTCCTCACAAAATGCGAGGTTCGTGGAGAAAAAAACGCTGACTGGTACGGAGGGTGTCGCGGTTCATGGGGAAATAGGGAGGAGGGGGTGGACGCGGAGGGTGAGACTAGTAGTCTGATTTCCTTTTTTTTTAATTCCGCCGAATAAGAGAAGCGATATCCTTCGGAACGGCGGAAGAAGAAAAAAAAATATAAAAAAAATACGAACTCATTTGCACTTAAAAAATGACGAGCGATAAAACTAACGCGACCGGGGCGAGAGGGTGAGGGGCAAGAGTGTCGTGAATTAACGAAGGGAATAAATAGCCGTCGATTCAAGGCGTCGCGAAATGAAAAGAAAAGGTGGAGGATAGGGGTTGGGGGTGTCGGACAGTGAAATAAGAGGGTAACGAAAATCGAGGTCGCAAGAAAAAAAGAAAGAAAAAAAAACCTCGAAGCAGCAGTTAACAAATGAACGCTCGCTTTATCGGCCGGAAATAATTTTGATTCGACGATCTTGCGAAGGAGCCACGGGCCTTACGAAGACGCGCTCGTTCTCATTTAAATCCTCGCGTCCTTTCCTATCCGCTTCTTGGCCCTGTCGCACCCCCCGGTTAACACGACCGAGGGTTTTTCTTTAATTGGATTTTTAATTGGTACGATTCTCGGTACATTAATCCTCGGTAGCTTTCCGGCTTCGCGCTCTCTCTCTCTCTCTCTCTCTTACACTTCTCCCTCGTTATTATTATTCTCGTCGCACCCCCGTCGGTACAACGTTATTACACCCCCTCCCCCTGCTGTCCTTTCGCGATTCTCACTTTTCACGATCGCTTCACTTCTTATCCGTCGTCTTATCTCCCGAGATTTCGCGGTTCTCGATACCCTCCTTACACCTCCACCCTCCACGTTCCGCACTTTCATCCCCTACAGCCATTAAAATCACTGTCCAAATTCGAGGGTGGAAGGAAATGCCGCGTACCTCGAATCATCGGATGGAATATTCTCAGCCGGACTTCGTCAGGTTGCGGTGGTTCGCGCGACGATAATAATCGCAATAATCGCGATCCGTCGGATGAGACAACGAGAGATAGAGATAGAGAGAGAGCGAGAGAGAGAGAGAGAGATCGGAAAAGGATTTATACAGCGCGCAGTAGCCGCGAGAGAATTCAAGCCGGGCCAATTTGAATATGAATCCGAGTGCGAACAATGTCATCGAGGGGGGTGTGCGCGCGTTTGTACGCGGGGGCGGGTAAGAGGGAGGGAGAGGCCGCGATATAGAGAACGGTAGGGTTGATGAGGCCTCTCGTACGCGAGTACAACTCGAAATATACGTATACGGTATAGGTACGTGCCGTATCTCCCCTACAAATCGCGACCGGCTGCTAACTGTCCGCGTACTCCGTTAGTTAGTTAACTAGCCGCTCGTGGTGACAGTCACGTAGCGGCCGCGACGAGTTAGACCGAGAGAGAGAGAGAGTGAGAGAAAGATGGAGCTAGAAACGGAGGGGTTGAGAACAGCGGAACGGCTATGAGAATCAAATTCATGCAAGAGAGAGTGAGAGAGGGTGAGAGGGATGGAAAGCATGGCCCGTAGAGCGCTCGCTCGAGTGGACGAGCGACACATTTGAATCCGGAACTCTCATCAGAATCAGCCCTCGCTACGTTTAACCCGATAATTAAACTCGTAGCCTCGACCGTATATACTTCGTATATATGTATATATATAGCTACGGACCATATAACCATCCAACATCGCGGCTTTAGCCCCGCACCCCCTCCTCCATTCCCTTTCCATCGGTGAGTCGCACGTTTCGATTCTCTCGCGCGCATTCGCATCACAGTTACATTTATATATGTATATGTAGTATTATGGGCGACGCGAATGGATCGACCAGCGACCAGAAGGGCGACGGGGAAATGGTGCGCGAGTCTCGCAATTTGCATTCGGGCGCAGTTCCACTTTATATATATATGTGTATATATATATATATACGTACATATTTCCTCATCTGTTCGCGGGAGTGAGAGAAATTGTAAACGACTATGTGCTATAAGGGGAGGGGAGGGTTTTCGGTCCCGCAGGAAGCTCTTTCTCACTCGTGGAGCATGAAACTAATAGCCTTCTTGTATATTAGCTACTTTATTAGATTGCCAGCGTCTAAAGTATCCACGAACGTCGGAACTATTTTTTTTTCGACTATGATTATACGAGTCACAAATTATCGATGCGATTTATACATTTTTCAAGGGGGTAGTTTTCGTCGTTTTTTCCTTGAAAAAGAAAAAAAAAGAAGATTCGCGTTTTATTAAATTGGAAAATATCGAGCGAGATAAAGTAGCAGGTCTCTCACTCTCGTGTTTCGGCAATATTATACACCGCAAAGTAGGCCTCACAGAAAATTAATTAATGACGAGTTCTCGAGGTTGCAAATAACCCGACGACAAGCGTCGCGAGAGCGACTTCTATTTATCATGAGAGAAATAGGGTATAATTGTGGGTTCTCTCGAGGACAGGGATGAGTCGAGGGTTTGTGTAAGGTCTCTTGGTCGTAGATCGTTGAGGGGGTGGTGGTACGGGGGTAGACGAGGGTGTGTAGTAAAAATATATACATGCGCACACAGAGAGGTCGTCTCTCGGGGGCACGCGAAGACACGAGATTCTATGTTCTATGTCGCTCGTTTCTTTCCTACGAGACGTGACGAGACGCTTCTATATACTTCATCGTGTCTCATCGAACGGGGGGATGGAAAAAAAGTGAAACGGAGATAGAGTTTCCTAGACTAGTCGAAGAAGGAGAACTTTATGTACATATATATGTGATATATGTATGTATATAAACATCTAACCGTTATATAGAGCTAATACACCTAGCGAACGAGAGCTCACAGAATTCTCCCATAAAAGGGTCGCGTGGCACGGTAACATTCGCGAAGTGGATGGTTAAAGCCTTGCCGGGGCTTTCTCGCTCGTTTTTCGTAGACTCTCCATCTCTCTTACTAGTGGCGATAGTGGTGACTGGCCCCAACAATTACACCCGAATAAAAGCAAATAAAAATCCCTCTTTCTCTCTCTCTCTCTCTTGTCCCACTCCTCCCCCTCCCTCGCAGACAGACTAGGTACAAGGGATGAATGCGGGGGTAAAGTTGTCGAGGGGTCAGAGGAGGCTCGATCGTGTGTCTCGCTCGTCGATTCTGGTCGTGTCGGTAGCGCAAGAGAGACAGGTGTAACTCGTGCCTGAAACCTCCAAAGGAAAAACAAGGCTAGACCAAAAATAATGGGTTAGATCTAGCGTGGCTGATAGTTGCCATGGGTAATAGGAAACCGTTTAAAAATAGTAGTACCGAAAGAAACCACCCCTGCCTAGCTAGCCCCCTCTTCTCTCCCTGGATCTATTCGCCCGGCTGTGTTGCCCGCGACGATATGCAACCCTCCTTTCTCTCGAGCGAGGCTTAAAAATCACCGCTAAGGGATGATAAAATTCACCCCGACTTCGTGACTGCCACTGCCCGTCGTACGATCATCAAATGTTTTTCCTCAATCTTAAACTACATATTTTTCTACTTCCTTTTCGTAAACTCGGAATTTAGGATTTTTTACTCTATTTCGTTAAAGAGAAATATAAGGATGGAGGGGATTGTATTTAGGGGTTGCTCGCGGGTAATCAGAGTCGACGAGACGGGTCACTGCATCTATCGGTAGTCGGAGCAACCTTCCACTGACCACCGAACGCGCCAACCCCTTCTCGTTGAGCCAACCCCCTCCCACCCATCAACCCTCGCATACATATATAGACCGAGAGAGAGAGAGAGCAAACAACCCCGGCGAATCGTGCCTCGGGATCGTAGATTCGTTTTTTCGTTTCTTCATTTGTTTCCTCCGTTTCTCCATCCGTTGGCTCTCTCTCTCTTCCTCCCGCTCGCTTTTCACCTTCGCCTTTCACCCTCGCACACCATCGTCATCATCGTCATCTCTTCATCCCCCCAAGGACCGTACGTAGTACGGGTAAAAGAAGACGATGGGGGCGAGAGAGAGAGAGATCGGAGAGCTGCGTGTATCTATAGCGAGAGGCCTAGTTAGTATGCATAGTACGGGAATACGCCGGGAATGAAACGTCAACCCGAGACTCGTCATGCTAGCCTCGTCTTGTGCTACGCGCTCGCGAGAGTCTTCCTATCTTTCTCTCTCGCGCTCTCTCTCTCTCTCTCTCTCTATTTCCCCCTCTCTGTCTCCCTATACGTATATATATATATATATAAATATATACACGATCCCTCTTTCGTGCTCAACCCACCTTTCTTGCCGCGACGTCGTCCTCGCTCGACATACGTGAGCTTTTGCTCGAGGTTCGCTATTGCTCTCGCGGCCTCTCCTCACTCCAATCGTCTATATCGTAAAGCGTCTTTTGCGGTCTCGGTCTTTCGCCACGAATGAGAGTGAGACGGAGAGAGAAATACGGAGAAGCCCCAACGGGCTTCGAAAATCTTTTCATCCCCTCGTTCTGCATACGCGAGCTTTCGCATGCATTGAATTTCCTCAAAAAATTTAACAAACATATGTTCTTAATTAGACGACGATCTTTTGTACCATTTTAACTTTTGATAAGGATTGAAATCGTAAGAAAATAATAAGTTGACGAAATTTCTGGTAAAAATTGAGTGGAACGAGACAGGAATTTTGGTATAACGGTGTAATTAAGATGGAATAACGCGGAGAATCTCGTCAAGTTGGCGTAACGGGGGTGTAGAACGTTTATATTGCCCGAAGGCTCGTCGAGAGCAAAAGGGTTGATTGCTGGTGCACGCGTCGAAAAGGGGTTCTTGTAACGGGATCTACTTCGCTGTATTACACTGTCATGGGGGTGGACAGGGTGGAGGAGGGATGCTTGCTCGGTTAACAATGCTAATAATATCCGATCGTGTATCGTTCTATCGTTGGCTCGCTTATCGTACGCGGATAAAGCGAGAGAGAGAAAACTCACCCTCGTTTCTCGCACAAGAATAACTCACTCTGTCTTCTTCCTCTTGGTGCGAGGCAGAGTGAGAAAGGGAGAGGGTGAGAGTCACGGAGTCAAAGGGTTCTGTGTGCCTTGGCCCGAAGCGTTAGCCCTCCCACGCATTTCTCTTCTCGCATATACATCATAGCTCGAGCCGAGGGGGGAGGGTTGGGGTGATCGCTCGCGTTCATCGTCAGGGTCAGACAGAAAGCATGAAAGGGGTAGGTCGCGTTATGCGTGGGTGCCTCGCCGTCGGGCCAATTAAACCTCATTCATACGGAGCTAATTATCATCCCCGTGGGCGTAATGCAACGGGGCTTCTCCTCGTTGTCACAATTTTCACAATCCCCTCCGGGCTTTTCACGCTCTCAACGGGTTATCGTGCGCACGCTTATCGCGCGTAATTCGTCCAATCGACGCTCTCTCGCTCGTTCCTCATACCCTTATACCCACGCGTCGTTTCGGATCTCGTTAAGCCTCGTTGTTTCGTTATAATGGCCGACGGAAAATTTATACGCGAACGATAGACGTTCGTTCGAATTTATCGCATATGCGCGGAAGAAGAGGGGGGGGGGGCGGGGGGCGTAGAAAGAATAATTCAATGAAAAAACAGGTAACCTTTTTTTTAGAAATTCGCTTTCTTTGGAGAACGTGTGAGATATTCAGCTTGCGAGCGAGTCCAAACGAAGGTGGTGGCCACCCCCTCGTGCCCCCTCTTCGTTCTCTTCGCGAGAGAGGGGGTGGGGTGAGTACGGAGATCGATACGTTCTCTCCAGACCCGAGAGTGAATCCCGTGGACCGTTCCAGGAGTGTTCATGGTGCGTATATATAGCATAGTGAGCTAGAGAGCCAAAGAGATAGCGAAGAGAGAAAGAGCGAGGAAATTCGAGACGAAGGTGGGGATAGGATAGCGGTAGGAAGGGGGTGCTCGGCCACTGGGCAACGTCGAGGATCATCTGCATACTGGTCCACAGACGCTGTAATCCCCGTTTCCATCGGTCCTGTGGCTCTCTGTGCCAGGAGCTTTCCACCCTCCCTGCCCAACCCTCTTTCACTCCTTTTGCTCATCCTTCACTCGGGACTCACTTCGGCCCTCGCCCATCGGAAGAGCCAGACTCGTCAGACGTATAGCGGAGAATCGACAAGATCTTCGGCAAGTACACAGCCCTCGCACACACCCACACGCGCACACCGACAGAGTCGAGTTGGAGCGAACATCCTCTCGCCACCTCGCGAGCACGAATCCGGGGAGGGGGGTTGAATGGCTCTACATATAGGGGAGTGGGGATGAAAGAGAGGTTGTATTGCCGGTGGTCACATCGTGGGAGGAGGAGGAGGTTGGAAAGGAGAATCGGCACGAGCTTGAATCGTCGCATAGGGGTGGGGGATGAATTCGACGCGGACAAGATAAATTCAAATCCGAGACTCTCGCGAACCGCAAATCACGTTCCTATTCCTATATACCCCGAGGATCATTCCTCTTTCGACGCTGACCAAACCCCCTCACACTCCTGTTTTCTCGCCGACGGTCCAACCCTCTCTCTCTCTCTCTCTCTCTCTTTCTCCCCCTTTCCTCTCTCTCGTTTCAGCCACTGTCATCCCTTTACTTATGCCTTTTTATATCCGATCTCTGTGTGTGTAAGGCTTCGGACGTCACGTAGATCTCCGACTATCGTCTCATATCTCTTGACCTTCATCTCGATTCTATGGCCGTTCTGACATTTTTTAGAATTTAACGGAATTGGATGAGCGACGACGAGTGTGAATTTAAGGGTTTTCCCTATTCGTAAATTCGAGAAACGACATATTAATGTTTAAATCGAAATTATCTATGATATAAAAAAAAAAGAAAAGAAATCATCTTTCATCAAAATGATGAACGACAATCGAGTCCCATCGGGCATTTATCATAGAATGAAATTCTCGTTTTCTCCTCCACGATCATCCTCGTCCCGAGCGTGTCACGTACGAGACATACCTGTAACTATACATACATATACATATATGTAATAAAACAAAGTATATGCACTACCTATTACGGTATTCCCGTATACACAGTAATAACAATAATATTCCCGAGTGATATGACGTCGAGCGGTGTACTCGTTCTTTCGAAATAAACGATTCGTCGAAACGGAACGAGATCGGCGAATGAAAAATCACCGGGATTGTAGTCGGTCACGAGAAAACGAGTTGTGTATACGTCGACGGTGGCAAATTTAACGAGTATTCGAAATTTCGTATAAATCTCAAAATTACACTCTTTTCTTTAATATTCGAGCAAGTTCGTAATAATATTAAATGACGTATGTTTTCGTTTTTTACACGAATGAATATGTTCGTAGTAGAGAGGGTGGAATATTAAAAAAAAAAAAAAAAGTAGCAGAAGAGTCGTAGAGAGAACGCGGAGATGGGAGAGAGGCTGTGAAATCGAACATCTCTCGACGGCTGCCGTCCCATCAATATACATGATCTATACACCATTTCGTTCGTTTGACAGAGCCTTTTCCGCCTCCGCTATATATATCTCCTCTCAATTTCGTTCCATACGTTCGCTCTCTCGCTCTCGTCACGATCAGCTTGAAAATTTTCGCGTGTGCGTAATTCATACGCAAACCTTGTAGACGTGTACGTGCATCTGCGTAAAGACACACGTGAGTATTCTCTGCATTCATATATATATATATGTGTTGATCGGTCTCCTGGTCGAATGATCCGCAATGCGAGCAACGGATACGAAAGCTGGTTGGGAATATGCGCTTCAGACGGAAGCGCGAACGGATCTCTGTCTCACTCTGTGTACATATCGTTCTCTTGGTGGTCTCTATACGTATATGGAAGGATATAGTATATATATGTATATGTATAGAGATGAAGCGAACCACAGAGGCAGGCAGGCAACCGCGAGCCGGGCCACGAATTTACATACATATGACGTCACACACCCTGGCTCTAATATCTCGCCGGGGCTACGATGGAAATTAAGTCCTGAATCGAGGGGGTGAAGGTAAAACGAAGCGAGAGATAGATAGAGAGAGAGAGAGAGAGAGAGAATGTGGATCGAGACCGGAATCGCTTTACGGCGTAGCGCCATCACGAAATTCACGATCTCTCCCTCTCCCTCTCTCCCTTCATTCGAGTTACTCTCCTCTCTGTACCATACCTACACTTCCGGTCTACCTTGTGGCATAACCCTTTAACAAGAGACACGAATTTATACGATACGAAGTTTAAAATTTTATTCGATATAAATCGAGATTGCCTTTTTCTTTTACTTTGCGCTTGCCGGACTAGAGATGAAATTTATTTGTCGAACGAGAGGAATTAATTAAATCTTCGTGCGGTGCATAGCCGTCGGCGTCACTCGCCATTTAATTCGCGGATCGACCGAATAATCCACCCCCCCCCCCTCTTATTTCTTTACCTCTCTCGCTCGCGTATCGCCTCGCTGATCTTTCTCCCTTTTATCTCGCGTCGGAATCTGCTCCAGGACGATCTATCCTCTCTTCGCCCGTTCAACCCTTCCACGAATAAACGTCGCACCTCCTCTCTTCTCCACTTTCGATTCTCTCTTTACATACATGTGTGTATATGTATATATAAACACATATATATAGGTTGACGTATGTACAACATATCGTATCCTGTGGCGAGAGACTCTCGGCCGAAACTCTCGATCGTGATCGTCGCGGCGTACCCCCCGCCCCCTCCTTCTATCTCTCTCGATCTTCTCTCCCTCTCCGCCAATATACGCGCCGGTATCCTTTTGTTTCTAATAGACGATTTGAATTTTCTTAAATATATTCCGGGTCCCCGGCGTCGAATTATTCGCGCGCGGCGATCGAACTGCTCCTCTCTCTCTCACTCCCTCTCTCTCTTTCTCTTCGATCCGGAGAGAAAGATCGATCTCCACTCTAATTCTCTCCATCTCTCGTATATTCTTTCCCCCGAGATACACTTTCGGTCGTTCGAATCTCTTTTTTTTTTCGTCGCGTTTCATTGTTATTATTATTGTCCTTTTTACATTGAATTCGCGATGGCGAAAAATACGCAGAGGTCCAGATAGGTCGAAACTATATATATATAGCGGGACCAAACGATTTTGAAATATTTGTCGCCAGGCATAAATTCGAAGGTAGCGTAGCGTCGGCTCATACTTAAATATGGACTTGGAACCCTTTTCTTAAGCTTTCTATTCTTTTTTTTGTCTCTTTTTTACTTTATTTTTTTAAATATTCTTTTTTCACCCTATACCCACTGCTGCCGAATCTTCCTTCTCTCCACGTCGCGGTCCTCGTACGTTCCTCGTCTTTCTTAAGCTCGTTCTTTCTTAACCAGTCCGCCGGGCGCTCTTTGCTCGGTGGCTGTCGAGTTTTGTGCCCGGTTGTGGCTTTTGCTTCTCTTACCCCTCGGCTCACCTCCCGCGCTCGCGCGCAGGGCCGTTTCTCCTGGAGAAAGATCGCGGCACCGGCACAGCTTCCTTCTGTCCCTCTCTCACTATCTCTCTCTCTCTCTCTCTCTCTCTCTCTCTCTTCGCCACATCTTTCGCTCATTCTTTTCGGGTCCCGACCTCCATTGTCTTGCGAGCGCTAATAAACTATCCACCGGGCCACCCCCGTGTATAGATCCTCCATTGTTATTATTTTCGTTCGAAATCTTTTTCCCTCTCACCCTCCCATCCCTAGTCTCGCCCCCTCCCCTTTCCCTCTCTCTCAAACCCCCGGATATATTGCACGAGATATAAAGAAACAGAGATTGAAAGAAAAAGCAGCACCGCGTGCTGAAATCCCTCTGCGAGGAAGTATGGGGAAAGAAAAAATCGCCTCCGCACGAATACGTATCACACACACACATATATATATATATAACTATAGTTATAGGCCCCCATGGCGTGCGTTATGGTGAATTCCAATGCACTGTTCTCTTTATCCCCCACACCCCTACGTCGTATCGGTTATGTAACTGTTTATCCCTTTGAAAAAATTCTCGTGTAACCCCCCACCCCTTTGCATTCTTGTTTTTCATTTATTTTTTGTTTATACGCGTACCTACTTGGCCTTCATCGAGCATTATTAGATTTATGCCGAGGTACCTTTTATATTCGACGAGTGACAAGAGCAACGAATAGCGTCGTCTCAGACATGTATAGTTTCTCGGAGGGCTGACTGGCGCATTCGAAATCGAGTCACACCGTACTTTGTCCCGAAAGAATCTTATTGCCATAAAGAGAGAGAAAGAGAGAGAGAGAGAGATGGAGATGGAGAATAGCGTCAGCACGTAACATTATACATTTCGGAGACGTCAAAGCGCTCGCGCGCGCACGAGCTACGAGAGAATCCGGAGAAAAATTAAGATTATCAGATAAGACGCACGGTTGGGACTTGGTTTTTTTTTCTCCGTTGCTATATAGAGAATAGCCGGGTTCTTACGTCCGTATAACCGAGTGACGAGTCGCTTACTGCGCCGTCGAATAATTTCGAGTGCCGGCCACCAACTCGCGAAATACGGAAAAAACAAACGTGTGTCACTTTTTTTTCTTCTCTTAAATATTTTTTACAACCGAAGAAAAAACACGCGTCTTACAAACGGGCAATACAGGAAGCTGCGAAACGACGATGAGGAGGGGGGAGACGAGAATCTCGTCAAACGGGAGCTAGCGGCGTGTCTTCGTACTCGCGCGAACGAGCGCACACACCTCGCCAACTAACGACAAGATTCAACGTAACGCGCGGCAGTTGTAAGGTGCGCGCCCTCGTGGAGAAACTTAAAAAAAAAAGAATAAAAACGATACGGAGAAGGGCAAAAAAGCAACCAAAAACAAAAACAAAAAACAATAGATATAAAAATAAAAATAAAATGAGAAAAGGAAGGCACAGCAGCAACAGCAGCAGCGCGGTGTTGTCTCGGTGGTAATATGAGAATCTCGTATATAGTAGTGGCTAAGATCTAATCTCGCGAGCGCGTCTGTCCGCGGAGAGAAGAAACACTAGACACGCCACACCAAGATAGAGCGAAAGAGAGAGAGAGAGAGAGAGAATAAAAGTTCTTCATACACATTGTGGGCAGGACGAGAGGGGGGTTGGAAGGGGGCGGGGTTGCACGGTATAACGTTCTTCCGTCGCTATGTAGCTCGCGCGGTGGGCTACATCACCGAACGCGAAACAACGAAATCAGCGGAAGCTGAAAGCAGAAAGCACCGAGAGAAAGATGAACCGGGGAAAAAGATACAGAGGGTGGATAAAATTCTCGGAACGAGGATCACCATTCTTCTTCGTTTTACTCTAATTTCGGACATCGTCTTCCTTTTTTGATAATTTTTAAAAATCTTCGAAACGTTTCGAAAATAAAAATGGAGCGTAAATTATTCGTTCATTGTCGAGCTTCGCACGTGTGCAAGATCTTTGGGCGCCATAAATCGTCGTTGTTCCTAGCCCTCGACTCGCGTCGAGCTGCTGGCCCTGGATAAATGCACTCTCGCCGTCCGAATGTCACGGCGCACTTCCGGTTTTGAAATAAATGGAGTACGGGGGTGAACATACCGGGACTCTCTCGATGCATCGCTTTCCGGACAATTAGGTGGCGCGCGGGGGCAAACGACGATAAAGTCTTCCTCCCCAACCCCCTCTGACTACCTTTTACAATTGTGGAATTCGAAATATCGCTTTTAGGGTCACAAAACTTCCAGTGGTAACAGGTTGCAGTCGGTAATTAGCATATAGCGACGAAAGGAAATAAATGTTGACGTGTTCGAGCAGCGAGCGAGTGTGACGACGGCAGCAGTTAATCGGGGTAAAGAATCGAGCAAGTGGCGAAGGTGCGACGAGGGATGAAACGGAAACAAAAGACCCGATCTCTATCTCCTCGCCGGTTCCGACTTGAATCGTTTTTTTCTAATGTCGTCCATGTTTTTTTTTATACAATTAAATTTTTCAATTTTCTTCCATTATTTAACGAATGAAAAAAATACGCGATAGATTATCATTCCGGTACGCGTAAGAAATTCTTCTTTGCGAAATCACTGGCAAAAGTCGACGGGAAGCCAGCACGAAGTTGCCTCGAGTGAAAAGAGCACTCCATAAATAACGTCGGCGCGTGGAGCTCGACTCATTAAGCTGGAACGGGCGAGCGCGCGCGCGCGCGTTCTTACAAACCTTCCACTTCCGGTTTACTGTCTCATTCGCTCTCTCTCTCTCTCTCTCTCACTACCGTCTAGTCGAATGACTCGCCACAGGTGTATCCACACACCGCGAGCTTAACCGTCTGGCACGCACTTATATTTCTCGATGTTTTAACCAGCTATGTACATGCGGAAAGCACAGTGGGGTGAATAATTTATTCGCCAGACACTCTCGCTTCCAGGCTTGTCGAGGAGAGGGTAGGGGTGAAATTCCTGAAGAAATTCCCAGGCTCTCTTACACGCTTCGTTCTCAAACTATAAACATATACTATATGTATATAGACGCGCTTAAAATTACCAATCGCGTACCGACGGTTATTCTCAATGCCCAGCGGAATTTTTCTATTCATTTATACGATCGAAAAATTTGTGGATCATTAATCTCGTGCGCGTCACGAAGACGTTCCCTGCATCTCGTCGACTCTCTACAATCTCGCTACGAAATAAGCGTACGAGACACGAGAAACGCTTACGCTCCCATTTTTTGTTTGTTTGTTTCTTCTCTTTCTTATTTTTCTTCATCATCGACGAGACATTGTTCTAATTCAAATAACAGCCTGGAGATGTGTCAACAAGATTAGATCTAATTTTAATCTTGTTTATACGTATACCTATACGTGTGTGCGTTGCGTAGGATGGACCTCGAGGTCGAGATACCGGTCGATCTATTCGTTCACGCGGTCTTCCACGTCCGTCTCCGTTCGTCCATTCTTGCGTTCATCTCGTGGCCGGAGATGCGCATCGTAAATCGATTCGTGCGTCTACCCGAGTTCTCTCTCTCTCTCTCTCTCTCTCGTTGCGCAAATAATTCGATTTCTCTAGGAATTTTCTACGATTTTGTACATTGAGATATTTTCTTTCTTTTTTGTTTACGTTTATGTAACGTTTGTCTCGAACGAGCGAGTTGATAATTTTTCGGTTACATTTCGGGCTCCTCGAGACTTTAATTCTCATTCCATCTTACAAGCTTGGCGGTGTTAACGCCGCAGTGGAGATCAGAGTTCGCTACTAACGTATATATATATATATATGTCGGTACGATGAGTGCCGTTGCTACTTATCCCGCTGGCCCGAAACATCTTCCGAGAAAAGAATATATTCTCGAGGCAAAGGTAGTCCGCAACATCACGTTTCGTTGCTTTTCAACGTGGATGGGGTAAGAGAGCTGCTCGCGCTTTTTGACCACGGACGAAAAGGAGAGACAAAAGAAATGAAAAAAAATGCGAAAAGGGAATGGGGGAATAATAATTCGACAAGACGAGAAAAGAGCCACTCGACATCGTGGCAGAAGATTTTTCGACACGAATACTTCGTCTCGTTGAACACAATAAAATAAAAAAAGTATAATATAGTCTCGCGTTGTTCCGATAATTTTCATTCTCATTTCGGAAGTCGCTCACTTTCTCCAATAAAAATATGATAATATTGCTTAAAGAAATTAAAATATGAAAAATTCGTTTAAAAAAAACGACAACGATTCGAATCGAGTTTCGTGTTCTCGAGATCTTTAAGCACCGGTTAAGTGCTCACCGGGACTGAAGAACCGGCTGCGTACGTGCCTCTGCTTCTTTCTCATCTAAATTCTCGCACCCCCTTGCTCTTCCTCCTTCTCCCTCCCTCGCTCTATCTCTCTCTCTCTCGTTTATATGAATGTAAGCTCGTTTACGTGAATGTGCTCACGAAACGTCTCTCGCCCGGTTTATCCATAATTTTATCTTAATTTCACTCCGACAAGAAAGAAAGAGAAATAGAGAGAGAGAGAGAGAGAGAGAGAGAGAGAGAGAGAAAGCTGTTTCGTCCGAGTGAAACAAAACAGCAGCGAGAGATCGGAGCGCTCTGCTATTCTGGTTTTATAATGTGAAAATATAAGATGGAGCCAGAGACGGATGACGAATTGTTCCGGCCTCGGTATAACGCAGCGCCGTCTCTCATTCCTCCTTCTTTCTTTCTGATGTGGCTCCGCGCCCGCCGGAACGTGATGATTCTACCCTCCACGCGCGCTCGTTTTGTCGTGAATCCTTGCGTTATCCTCTCGTTCTCTTTCTCTCTCTCTCTCTCTCTCTCGCTCTCCCTCTTCCTCTTGAAGAGGTTCCTGAACGACTCTACGCCTTTTTCTCTTCCCCGACCAAGCGACACACTGCTAGGGCTCTTTTTTTATCGCCTCCCTCCATCCCTCCCTCTCGAGATCGCGCTGCCCGATTAAGACCAGCAACCGGCTCTCCTCACCTCGGCTCTTCCATACACACGACGAGAGAGAGAGAGGTACCCTTCTTCTAACAGCCCGCCGCAGACAGAAACGCGCGCGACCGGACCGAGATCGCGTCACATGAATGAAACTCGTTGAACGACCAAAAGACGAGCACGTGAGCGATTATAATACGTCTGTCCTTCGTTCTCTCTCTCTCTCTCTCTCTCTCTCTCTCTCTGTCGAGTCCTCGATGGAACTTTGTACCATCCATCCGGTTATTAAAATTCGTTAGATGACACAACGTACATCACCGCCACGTGAATATAAGAAGCTTGAAAAAAAAATTCTTTACGAGGAGCCATTTTCGTCTTTTTTGAAAAAATATTCTTTCAAAAAAAAAAAGCGCAATTACTTTTCGGCCAACTCGATATAAATGTATAATTCATATCGGCATACCTATATATATATCATCGAGTTTTTCCTCTGCCTGTTTCGCTTTGCCCCACGTGCAACAATATCTCCGACACATATCGGGGTATGCATAATAAATGAGAGAGTACGTACGCGCGAGAGAAAAGCCCGCGTGCTTCGTCTCTCCGTACCGGGGTTCTCGTCCCGATGTCTATACCGAGATGACCACCACCGAAGGAGCGAGAGGACGAAGCCAAGGCGCGCGCAAGTGCCGTTCGCGACTCCACCCCGATAGATCTCCTCTTCTGCCTCCTTGGTCGTTACTGCCACACCGCGTATTTTTCGCTTTATCGTCCGAGCTCATCGTTAATTTGGCGACCGTACGCTGGTGTTCGATATATACAATTTCGTTCCATCTCCCGAAAGGAAAGACAAAAAGTGTAATTTTTTTATTCGTTTTCTCAGTTTTCCTTTTATTTTTTTCCGTCGTAGCTGTCGGACTAATTTACAAACTGTATTAATGCGCTCGAGGGAATAAGAGAAACACGATGGCATTCGTGCCAGAGCGGTTTTCGGATACGAGAGTCGAGAAGGAAACGATTCTTGGAGGGGTGAGAGAGACACTCGAATAGGAGAGCAGACTCGGGGACACACACGCGGTGTGAATTCAAATGATCTACTTTAAATGGCGCCGGTTGTCTAGCGCGAGGATCTCCCTCACGTATAGATCGGAGCTATAGCTATTTCTCTCACTGATGGTCGCCCGAGGACGAAAGAAAGAGACGGGGAGAGAACGTGGAAGCCGCGGTCTCTCGCTCGTCTTTGGCTTCGACTGCTACGGTAGTTATCTCTTCTCCACCCCCCCCCCCCCCCTCCAAACGGTGGGCTTTCCTTTCAAGGGGAAGCTTGTAAAAGGCGCGATCATCTCCTCACGTATATCCGGTAGGTTTAGTTTTCTCCTTAATCGCGTCAACTATTTCTTCACGTTCTTTTTTGTTATTTACGATTGAATTTTGATCGAATTTATTAGCAAATATGCAAATATATTTTTATTGATTTAATTCGTTTGGTGGTCATCCTTGTTCCGGAATTTATCCGAGTTGTAGCCGTAAACGATAAATCGCCGAGCGAAAGGCTCTCGTTCTCTCGTAGATCGCAATTATGAGAGCGCGGAGCGCGCACCACTCGAGAGAGCAAGAAACGATCGAAGACGGGATATCTTCGCTCGAAGATGAAGAAGAAGAAGAAGAAGAAGAAGAAGAAGAAAAAAACTGCGAAACAAAACAGCCCTTAAAGAAGAAGCTGAAGAAGCGAGATAATAAAGTACAAGGGGGGAGACACAAACGCACGCTTCTTGTTTCTGTCGTCGCGTTATATTTGCCCCGCGCGGCTGCCGCCTACCATCTCGCTCGTTCGATTCTCATTCTCGATCGCGCATGCGTATAATAATAAGCGCCCGTTCACTCTCGCCCTCCCCCTAAACTCGTCCTTCCTCCTTCCTCGATGGGCAAACGCGAAGAGTGTAGAAGAGATTCGAGACACCCCGCCTCCGTTAGCCCCTGCCGCTGCTTAGCACACAAAGAAAGTTTGAAAAATACTTTTTTGCTTCGCGGCAGCTTTTTTGCGGAGATCCTCGTTCGAGTTTCTACGCGCGGTAAAACGGATTCAGAGAGGACCCTCTTTTGGTCCTTCCACTGCCGAATCCTCATCTCGAACTCTACTCTACACTCTTTTCTCTCTCTCACTCTCTCTAAAGTTGAAACCTTTTATTTTTTATCGTCTTTCTCCCTCCCTCTAGTCACCTGGACCAGAGGAGAAGTCGGCCTCCCGCATGCTAATGCGCCACGCACGCACGAAGCGCAACTGTTCTGTCGCGGCCTTCCGTCTCTTCTTCTCCTTCGTCCTCGTCTTTTCTACCTTATACGAGCGTCCTTCGCCGTGTGCGTCGAGTCTCGAGATTCGTTCCTTTTCCCTCTCTCTCTCTCTCTCTCTCTATCTCTCTCTCTCTTGCCTCTCGACTCGACTCGCCTCGCCTCCGATCCTTTATTTTGCCAAATTTGATTCACCAAACGAGATTCGATCTGACGTTCGATCGCTTCTTGTATCTTCTATATATAGGTAAAACCTACGCAACGGTAGCCAGCAGCAAAACCAACAGTAGCACGCTCCTCTCTCTCTCTCTCTCTCTCTCTTTCACTCTCTTCTATCTTGTTCTGTCGCGCAGCACCCTCTCTTCGCTCCTCCAGTCCTTTTAGATCGTAATCAAGCCTCGTGACGCGACGCTCCCGTCTGTCTATCGAACCGGCGTCAATTCGATTACCTTGAAAGACATTTCATCTTCTTTTACGTTTTGTTCTCAACATTGTCAAAATAATCGATTATTTTTTATAATAATTTGTGTAATTCTGTCGATTTTAATTCGTTCGAATCTCGATAGGTTTCGCCGTAGAGGCGTTCGAGATACACGGTGAATAGAATCTTGGAATTCGGTAGAGTGACGAGAGAGTCG
Source organism: Netelia inedita (assembly GCA_964017225.1). NCBI lineage: Eukaryota > Metazoa > Arthropoda > Insecta > Hymenoptera > Ichneumonidae > Netelia > Netelia inedita. Next base: position 1,629,959 of record OZ024924.1, on the reverse strand, counting down.
CGAAGGCGAACGAGAAAGAGGACGAAAAAACCGCGACGAAGAGTCTCGGGCATGTGGCACATAAGTGGCCTCACTCTTGACGGAATGACGATCCGTGCGAGGTCCGAGACGAACGGAGACAGAGATTTCTCTCTCTCTCTCTGTCTCTCTCCGTCTCTCACCCTTTCCTCGCGATCCTTCGTCCCATTGTCCGGATCGCCGTTTAAATTTGAATCGCCGAGAATCTGATCGTTTATTGTTTAAATTTGTAGACTCGTTCTTAATTTGAATTTAAGATTATTCGCTGGCGCGTTGCGAGAGACGACGACGACGTAGTCGTCTACGTCGTCGTTGTCGTCGACTACGACGACAACGAACCGACGACGACGATTTGACTTGGTGATTGTCGCAAACAGCCAGAAGCACCAGAAGCATCTCGGCTTCTTATGCTCCCTTTTCCCCCTTTCGCTCTTCCTTACATATTACTCAAACACATTTATATCATATACCGTCCTTATTCCCCCGTATGTATTACACGTCAAATAGAAAATATTCTCCGATCACGTGGGAAAATAACCGCGGAGAAATATTTTGCCGATGTCGGACGCGATCGTAATAAGGTAAACGACCCTATTTCAATATCAATCGTAACATTGGAGAAAAAATTATCGATCCATCGATCGTTGGATTATTTATTCGTCGATACACTTCACCTAATTCCTCGTCAAAATATTCTCAAATACGATGAAAAAAAAAAATTGTCTCGCGACAAATCTTTATATTCATCGAGAAATCGCTCGTAGTGTCGAAGATATCGTTGGAAAATTACTCGCGTCTATATGACATTGGTCAACTTTCACGGTGGTCCAATTCCCAGACCGAGATATCTTCCCCCGGCCCTCTTTCTCGCTCTTTTTGTAAAACTATATCGCGTAGAGATACGTTTTCCCTGGTATAATCAAGATGACCCCGAGCATTTGTTATTCCGACTGTACTTATCTACATGGAATACCAAATAGGGGAATCCGCTCGGTGATGTGACGTATACGCTGAATTCTTCCGTCTCACTCGCATATTTCGATACGTAGAAAGATCACTTCGCCTCTCTCGCGCTCTTCGCTGACTGACTGACGTTAGTCAATCAAACGGTAGCCGGGGGGGGGGGGGGGGGGGGGAATACTCACCTTGGCGAGCGCGACGCGAATCTCCGTCCATCTTTTACCTCTCTTCGTTCGTATATCGCTCCCTCTCGTTCCTCTTACCTGTTTGTCGTCGGTCCGGAGGAGCGAGGCGCACACATCGTTGAATTCCAACAAACGCGCGCGAGAGCGGCGCTTTCGACACGTTTTGCTCTTGTTTTATATACGATCGCCTCGAAATCGAGCCCTGCCCTCTTCTTTCCTATCCTACGCAGATGCCGTCTCGGCGCTAGTGAGAAGGAGAGAGAGAGAGAGAGGGAGACGAATCGTTTTATTTTTATTTCGTTTGCTTTTTTATTCTTATTTTTTTTTCTCGACTGGAAATTGTTCGATCGCTTCCAGGTTGGCGAGTTCCAAGCATCCTTCGGTGTCGCCTTCCCCTCGCACCTTTCTCTCGGGCACGCCGAATCCTCAGGTAGAATCGCCACAATTTTTTCCCCTGGTGAACAAAAAAGTACAATTAAGATAAAAAAAACTGAAATAACCACGCCCTTAAGGGTAGCAAATTCACCCGAGAATCTAAAATGAAAAATGCACTGTTTTATTAGTCTCTGTTTAATTCGCGGGGTAAAATATAAAAGCTCGTCCCCAAGGGGTTGCTCGAGGGCCGTAGAAAAAAGAAATCAAGACTGCGCTAGTTCAACTCGGACCGAGAGACGCCGAGAGTTCGCTCCACGCTCGAGAGTTTCACCGGCGTCTAATTGAATTAAACTTTGATCATTCCTCGAGTCTTCTCTCGCCCACTCCTTGGAAGTTTTATGATCTTCGTCTCGCGACTGTATAATAGACGAACCGAATAGTCAGAGGGAAAAAAAGAGCCTGATATCGATAGAAGAGCCAAGAAAGAAAAAAAAGATCACAAAAATCGATGAAACGACTTTAAAAACGACGCGTCTCGTCCAAACCCGACTCGACTCTGACGTTAACGTTCCTGATTAATTTTCTACCGCGGTGAGTAAAGGGAATGCGCGAAGGGTGGAAAAATAAAGTCTCGGTACCGGGTAGCAGGTGACACCGTTTTCAACTTGATACTTCTCCCATCCCTCGTTCACCCACACACCAGCGATGCGAGAGTCTCGCATCGTTGCGAGGAATAAATTTAAATTTTGGCCGGGCGCATCTGTCGTGGGGTCGATCGGTGGGCGGATTAATTAGGGAGGCTCGTAATCGTACCTGTATCGTATATACCTTCGTGCGTATATAAAACGAGGCAGTAAGACTCGATTCGCATACGCGAGTTCTTGGCCTTGCATATATATATATATATATATATGTATATATAAAGAAGAGCGATTCGATGCTCGAGTATTCAAGCACCCCCGCACAAAGATGGTGCCACATATACCTACATACTATATATATCTGATGTCTGAGTAAAGGTATGCGTGTCTATCCCGCGGGCATTTCGCCGGACGCAAGGAGAAACATGAGAAGGAGAGAAAGGCCAACGAAGAGAAATTAAGCGAATTTGTATTCGCGAATTATTCATAATTGAGGGACGCCACTTTGTGGATACGAGAGAGTGCCCTCGTTGGAACACAGGAAACGAGGAACGAGCAAGGGAGCTCTCTCAGAATACGTATGTATATTTATATATATGTGTGTATGTGTGAACGACGAGAGTGCGGACTGTGTGTAGGTGTATGTACAATAATATGATCGTATATCTATATAGAACAGGCCAACTATATCGCTCGATGGGACGGATCAAACGACCGGTTGCTCTTTTGTTCGTTAATTCGATTGTATGGAAATTTGAATGTGAAATTGACGCGAGCACCTCTGGCCCCGTGCGGGGTACCGCGCGGTGTGTTCCAATCCCAGATACGCCGAAGGGAGTGTTGCCGCGATATGGGGTTGATTAGAGAACGAGATCGAGGGTGAACGTGTGCGTATAGAGTTTTGGACTCTGTGGTATAATAATAGTAGGCGATGTTACAACGCGTCGCGACTCTTTCGAAGTGACGAAATATTTGAGATTATTTTTTTCAAGCTTTTTTTTTGTTTCTATTCGAGTTTAAAAAAAAGGGTTCACTGTACCTGCTGACTACGTTTATTCTCCGAGGACACTTTTGTCTAGTCCGCACCTGCGTCGGTATACGCGCGAGCTCATCGGACTGGATGAAATGCGAGGCGATAATAAAAAATGAGAACGAAAAAAATAACATACGTCACCGGGGGTTGTTTTGCCGTAGTGACGATAGGTGGCACGGTATGAGAGACGGTCGAGGGGTGTGTCGCGGGGTAGTCAGGCTTTTTTTTTAGTAGACGAAACGAAACGTGGCGCGTCAACCTTAGGGGGTTGAAGTCGTGATGAGGGAGGGGGTGGGGGCGAGACGCGCAATGTCGGGATGCTTTTAAAAAATGTACCTTGTAACTTTATAACTTTTTAGAGGATTACGTCGTTATACGCGAGTGCGAGGAAGGGAAGAATAAAAACGTAGAGGGGAGAGCTATCGTCGGATGAGCTTGTATACGACCGCAGACGAGACCACCCTCTGTGCGGCTAGCCTCCAACTCCCTCTCTCCATCTTCTTTTTTTCCTCGGGGGTTTTCTTAATAAATTAAACAAAATTAGCCTTCGTCTCTCGCCCGAGATAAATTAAGTGGCGGAAAGAAACAGACGTGGCTTCTACGCTGCCAACGTTAATTCCCTCGTGGATCTCTCTCTCTCTCTCTCAACCGTAAATTCACCAAAGTTTTTCACCGAGCTTCCATTTCGCACCTGCTGGAAACTTCTCGAGCGAAAATGCTTCTCGTTTTATACGTTCTTAAATATTTTTTCTACGGTCTCTCGAAAGACTCGTGTTATTTTTGGATTATTTTCTTTTTATTATTACAAACGGAGATGGACATAGTCCAACCCTTCGGGTTAAATTTTGTTCGCGCTGTTAGTCCAACGGAAATTAATCTCGTACGTTCCAAAGGTCTCGGGTTGAAAGAGAGGGGAAGGGTCGAACAAAAAAATCGAAGATTGCAACGAGGGTGGGTTGAAGCGAGGGAGGTAGAGATCGAGGGCTGGTTGCAACAGCGGCAATAGACGACGATGAGGCACACACGGAAAAATACACATTTTGTGTAGCTTTTTTGCTAGAGACGGAGTGTGAGAAATATGAAATATGAAGGCGAGTGAAAACCGGTGTGCGAGAGAGCTAGAATGAGAGAAAGAGAGAAATAAAGAAGCAACCCCCTCCCTTCTTTCGTTCGTTGGCATCGTCGTTTTGTTTCAACGAGGGCGAACGTCAACAGGGTCGTTTGTCAGCTTTTCGTATTTTCCAGGACCAATCGTTTTCTCTCATTTCAACTTCCCTCTACCTCCCCACCCACCCCCCTCCTCTCGCGCGCTATTTCGCCTTTATACCTAACGCTTATACACACGCGTATACACATATGTATATATACATTTACAACTCTATACGACTCGTGTTCCAGCGAGAGAAATAAATTGTTCTCGTTATTACGAGAAACGAAAGAGAGGGAGACAAAAAAAACATAATAATAAATTGTTATTAGGCAGTGAGGTTTTCCAATAACGCGATAATAAATAGTTCTCCGCGGAGGGGTTGTAACTTTTTTTTTTGTTTCATCCCCCTGGCGTATCTTGACTATAAAATGACGATCGGATCTTTTTGCATTTATTCGACGAGGTACATTTTCTCATAGATTTATTCCTCGCTCACTGACGCAACCCTTTCGTCGAAAAATCGTTCGTTCGTTCGCGCGTGAGCGACGATATTTTTCCACTCGCGCACCCTTTCGCGAAACAGCTTATCCCCCACCCTCCCGGTAGTGAAATTAAATCTGTTATAAAACATATATACGACAGTCGAGAAAACTGTTTGTTCCGTCGTGCGACGAGATTGGATTTAATTAAGGATAAAATTAAAGTCGGGTCGGGTAATTGCGTGATTAGCCAAGTTGAGAGAGAGAGAGGGAGAGAATGGAGGAACATTGAGAGAGGTATATAGAAGCCGGTGGACGGCAATCCAATCAGTGTATTCGCCGCGAGTGGCCAATCAAACCCTCTTGAAGGCGCTACCGACCAATTTGCATGGGATTTACATGGCTAATCGACAATGTATATATACATATATATATATATATATATCTACCCTCAGCCAGCCAGGCCACGAGTAGATACGACGCGAAAGAGAAGACCGAGTGAATTTCACAGCCTTTCGTCTCATAGTACTTAATACGTCGCTTTTAGCGACCATCGATAATAGTCAAGTAGAAAAACGAGAAATATCTATCCCTCCGAACATATAATTATTTTCGTCCTTCGTTTCGGGGCGTGGCTTAGTATTTCCACACTTTTCATGACGATTAATTAACGTCTATTAAAAAATAATGATTAATTATTCATCGTTTTCGAATTGAATTTTTGTTCGCGTCATACGTCCGACTGAGATAAAAGGATAGAGAGATTATCCAACGTTTCGAAACAAATTTCGTCCATTCAACGATATTTTCGTTACAAGGGCAATTTACGATCCGGCAATTTCGTGAATTTTCATTCGCATACGTAACGAGTAACGGAATGTATAAAATCCATCATTTTTCATTATTATCTCGTCGCGCGTATCTCTACACACCCCGGGCATTCGGTCGAATTTTTCCGTTATCGGGCGCAATTTTCGCATTGTGAATTCGCGCATTTTCATCCAGCCGCATACGTAACGAGCTCGGCGAATACGTAAAATCCAGCATCATTTTTCATTATTATCGTCTCGAATCTCCGTGTGGCGGGGCAGGCCCGTTGCATTATTTGACCGGTACGCGAGAGAGCGAGAGCGCGCGACGTTGCCGAGGCTATCGATTCCCTCGAATTAATCGATACCGGGGGTAGCGGTGCTTTTGCAACCCCCTCGTTCGAGGGGGTGGGAGAAACGAGAGTGGTTTCTGTGTGCGGTGCACTCTGCGCGCAAACTATCTCTCTGTCTCTCTCTTGGTCTCTCTGGCACGACGAATCGAGCAACCCCCGCTGATTCGCTCATTTGTCGAGTGTGGGCGTTGTAATTAATCCGGGAACGATATAGAGAGAAGCCCGCCTTTGATAGCCGCAGGATCGCGCGAAAGGGGGTAGGCGTGGCCAGTTGTACACCAGCGCTCTGTGGTCCCTCGGGGGGTGGCTAGAAACAAGCGAGACCGGACGAAAGAGAGAGCGAGTAAGAACGCGTCGTGGAACAACCCCTGCTGTATTTCTCTCTATCTCCGGCTTGGTTAGCACTCCCCGCTCTCCCCACGAATCTCTCCTCGGTCAGCCAATCAACGCCGCTCTAATGAGTATCCAGGCGTTTCACCCTTCTAATTACTGACCGTTGATTCGCGAGGGTTGTTACTCGCGAGAAAAAAGAAAAAAAGAAACATCCCACCGCCGCAACCCTTCATTGCGCCGTCGCCGAATGGACCAATAATTCACTCGCATATTTTATTGTTCGAATAATAATTAATTCTCATCGTCATCACGAGCAGATCGATAAATTTATTTATAATAATCGAAATCAAAATTCTTACAATTTTTCTTTTATGATGAATTTTTTTTTTTTTTTTTTTTCATCTTTCTTAGAAAAATCATTTCAATTCTCCTCCTCGCACTTTCCCCTCGGTGCATACCGCGCGAGTGAGAATCCAGGAGGGTCTTCTTCGCTACGTACGAGAAAGATTCGCGTGATTTTTCCACCGAAGGGATGCAAAAATTCCAATTCGACGTTCTCTCGCCGGAGCTTCTCCGCTCCGGCAAAGAGGAAGAAGTATTCGCGCTTGCCCTCTCCCCCCTCTCGCGATATATACGATATAACACGCACACACATACAACGAGAACAACAGTGTCGTATACGTGCGCGTATATATAGGTACACGTGTGTCGGGCACAAGGGAAAAATGCACCTGTGCTTCGTCACACGAGGGAGAAAATGCGATGTGTGCTGCCGGCGGTGTATATGTGGCAGCCTTGCTCGCGAATCCTCCCGCCTTCTACTCACCCCTATCGCCTCTACCCTCTCGCGCGTACACACACGTATTTGAATTGCGACGGAGACTGAGAGCGAGAGCGAGAGAGGGAAAGAGAGAGAAAGATAGAGAATTATACGAGGTTGGATGTATAGCGTTGCACCCTCGTTCGCCCTGCCGTCCTCTTTCAACCCCTAGCTCGGTCACATACAGTTCCATCGCACACATTATTCCCATTTACGTACACTCGAATCTACCTTTGTAGATATATATACACACACACGTATATATTTACTATACGTGTTTCCTTTTTCACCCCCTTACGGGCTCGACCCTCTCCTCCCTCGCGAAGACACCACTGTTCGCCTTGCCGTCTTTATATATACATATTTTATATATATATATATATATATATATATATGAGTTGCACACATGCCGATAGTATGCATCGAGTGTCCTTCTATTTCCTTAAAATTCCGATGGATCGTGTGTGGCGCCGCCGCGGGGCCCGTTCCAGCTACAACCTCCCCAACCCCTGTACCGATCTCTCGCGCAATATCGAAGGCCTTTCGGCACATGTGTGCGATATACGTGTAGCCACGAGTGTCTCGTATGCATGAAGGTACGCGAGAAACAGAAAGGGACGGAGTAAGAGAGAGGAAGAGAGAGAAAGAACGGTGAACAAACTCGGGGTTTGGCTCGGTGCGGTGTACGGACGGAGAGCCGAGAAAGCTCTCCGTTCGGCGGTGGTAATGGTGATGGTGATGGCAATGGCGATGCCGCTATACTGATAGCGCAGTCAGGAAGAACGTGGGACAGAGAGAAAGCGTCTCTCTGGGACAGTGGGTGGTATATCAGTGGAGAGGAGGGTGGGTGGGGTGGGGATTGAACGGGAATAGAAAGGAAGCGAGAAAAAGCGCGAGGGGGTGGTGGGTAGGAGGGAGAGCTAGCATTCGTACGATATATACACTACATACGGGATTCCAGTTTAAAAATACAAATGGAGTATCGAGCTTTCGAGAAACGTGCCGGGGTTGGGGAGGGGGGTGCGAGAAGGGGTGGACTCCGGCAGTGTAACCGACTGACGCGAGCGCGAGAGAGAGGAGAACATATCGGGACGTCGCGGACCGGCGAGAATGTATGAGAGTAAAAGAGAGACGAGGACGACGACGACGACGACGACGACGACGAAAAAAAACGCAGCTTCGTGGATAGAGTGAGAGAGGGTTGAAAATAGGGGTGGGGGAGACGAAGCGAGAGTCGACGCTCTGGGGTGCGGGTAGTCGAAAGGTGGAGGGTGGGAAGGTGGGGGAGAGATATTTCAAAAATCGAATATTGATCAGAGCTGCCAATCCTATCCCCTCTCTCTCTCTCTCTCTCTCTCCTCGAAACGCCGGAGCAACGGCAGCCACACACTGTACGAGAGCAACCCCCTTCGCTTCCTCCCTCCTCCTCCTACTCCTCGATGTATGCGACTAAAAGTTCATGTGTGTTTGCTCGTCATCTCTCTTCTTCTCTCTGTCCTCTTTCCCGTTGGCTTTCAGCTTCGTCTCTCTTCTTCTTCTTCTTCTTCTTCTCATCTTCGTTCTCGCGCGAGCCCTTCAACCCTCGTCCCAACTTTATTCCCCGTGTCGATGTATATTTCTTCGTCGCACACGTTAAAAACTTCGTCCACACGTACGAACATAGACATAGACGGAGAAAGAGAGAGAGCGACCGACACACACAGACACACACGGGCTCAAAGTCCTCGCGTCCACCTTTCCTCGTTCGCGCCCACCATCTTTACTTCTTCTCATCTTTCCACCCTCTACTCCCCGTATCTACGTCGATTTTTCCACCGTCCCGTATATGAGTGTACACATGAGTGTAAGTAAAAGTATGTAGAATAGGGAGTCTCGTATAGTACGAGGGTGGAGGAATAAAAAAAAAAGAGAACGAGGTGTTGCCAGAGAGAGAGAGAGAGAGAGAGAGAGAGTGACGGGATGGGGAGGGGGATGAACGTAAGGGTGGAGTAAAGGTGTACGATGCGGGTGAGAAGAAAGAGAAAGAAATAAGAAAGAAGTCGCGAGGGGGTGGGGCGGGTGGGTGCGCGGGAGGGGAGCTTCTTCCACTGCTGCCGGGCTCACTCAGATTACTCACCCTTATATATGGGCGCCGCGGGCACTAGTGGGGCTGGAGACGAGGAGGAAAGGCGAGCGAGCGAAGAGACCGAGCGTAGGAAGAGGGTGGAGGGCGGCGAGAGGGGTTGAAATCTTTTAATGGCAACCATCCAGCCACCCTTCCAGTCGCTTCGCTATATCTACTCCTCTCCTATACGGCTGTGTGCGTCTACGTCTGTGTTTATGTGTCGCGTTATATATATGTATATCGGACCTCCCTCAGTAAGAAGAACCGTTTCTACCCTCTCTTTCTTTTTTTTCTCTCGTTTTCTTTTTTTTCTTTTTTTTTCTACTTCTCTCGAATCCCACCCAACCACCCACCGTATTAGCTATTCTTATGTCCAACGACGAATGCCACTGATCCCCCTCCGGCGAAAAAGGGACACCCTTCCGAGTAATCGCATTTTAAATTACCCGGCACGTATAGATAGCTCTTGCCCGGACATTTATATACGACGAAACTTTTTCTCTCTTTCTCTCTCTCTCTCTGTGCTACGTTATACGTACACGTATATATATATATATCTATTTCCACATCCGTAGAAGAAGCAGGGGATATCTGAGCTCTCCACATTTACGTAAGCAGCCCTCTAAATATAATGTATGTGTACGTATACTTGCAGTATTATCATTCTTATACACGCGTACACGTGTGCGCGATGAGATTGAAGGAAAATCCTTTCGCTGACTCGAATCGATACTAGATGAGACTCTCTTTCGACGGAAGAAGAGTAGAGAACGGTGATAGAGCTCGGACGCTATTTACATCTTCGTAAGATGAATTTATTTCTCTTCGTTTTCATTTATTCTTCATCGCCTGATATACCCTTATAGAAAGAAAATGAATATAATTATTTTTTTCCTCTTACGAGAAATAAGAGGGATGATACGAGGTTTTTTAGGATCAAGCATTTGAATACATAGTCGAGGAAGTCCCTATCGAAAACATTCGGTCTCAAAACGTTCTCTGATGAAAGTATTTTCTTCTCGTCACTCGCGACTTCCTCATTCTCTTTTCTTCTATACATAGACACATACGAGTACATACACATGTATATGTATGTAGCTAGGTATATACTTCGTCTTCTTCTACTTTCCCATCTTCTTTCATTTCATCCCTCGGTCGTTCTCTCTCACCCTCTCGCACCCCCCCTCGCCCCGTCATTCGGTCTCGGGGTCGCCTTCCACACGAAGACAAAACACCGGCGGCAGCACGGGCGTCTCTTACAGTATACGCGACTCGTGGAAATAAAACACTAACAAAACAGCCCCTCGCTTTCGCGCGTGGGAGAAAGAAAGAGAGAGAGAGAGAGAGAGAGAGTGGATTCACCAACCCCCTCGCAACCCCTCTTCGTTTCTCCCTTCATCTTGCCGCGTTTGCCGAGCAGCCCGGCCAACCAGCCCCGTCTAACAAACGAGCCACGACACCCCGCGTAATGGGAATGCTGCTGCTGCTACTGCTGCTGCTACTGCTTCTCGTCGTCGTCGTCGTCGTCGTCGTCGTGTATGTTTGTGTATAAACCCACACAAGGACAATTTTCAACGCGCATCAGGAGCGTGTGTGGACCCAAGGAAAAGGAGCACATATGAAGAGTTCTCTGGAAAAGAGAGACGAGGCTAGAGGGGGTAAGAACGTAGTCGAGGAAGATGGAACCTTGCGAAGGAAAACCAACCCCCGTGTGGCCCTGGAGGAGAGGTAAATCCATATTTTACACCACCACCACCACCACCACCACCACCTTCTGCTCCCTTTACCGTTATACTCCGGAGCCCGCTACTTCTCCATAACTACGAGTTTCCACGACACACGTCCACCAGCCTGGCAGCTTTCTTTCTCTACTCTCTCACTCTTTCTCCCTCGTCTTTGCTTGTTTCGTTCTCCAATCCTTCCTACACACTCACCCCTTCGTCTTTCTATACGTATGTAGCTCGCTCGCATCCCTTAACCTCCCCGAGATCACGCCGGGTTGGTCGAAACTCGAAAGGGGTTGTTACCACCCCTCGGGCCAAACTCCCCGAACGGTCAGAGCCGCTCATTTCCAAATATAAATGAAAGGACGGGAAATTTTTTCTCGTGGATGAAATTCACTTCTGCTACTTTTTGATGGATCGAACGAGACTTTTCTTCTTCTTCTGCTTTTTTTTTTTAGACCAGGAATCGTCCGTGTATTTTTATTATTAATAGCACCTGACCTTCCAGGTCGCGATGTAATGGTGAGCGATGGGCACGAGGAAATTTAATCCATTGTACAAACATTGCCGAGAATGACGCGCGACCGAGAGAGAAAATTACGACGATGTCCCTACTCTTGACCGTTCCGGTTTACTCTAATCCGCAGTTAAAACAGAACGGGGATGACAATGACCGATCGTCTCTCTCTCGTTCGACCGAGAACTGGACAGGGCCGGACGTGAACTGATTACGAGCTTCTCTCGTTTCTCTCCTTCTCTTTCTCTCGAATCTTTCCCCATTCTCTCTCTCTCTCTCTTTCGCCGACCCTTCGTTCGTCACCAAGATTCGTTATAGTCCAGATTAATTACTCTCGGTCAATCCTTAGCTTGACCGTTCTGTGAAATTAACAAGCACGTCAATGACACACGCCACTGAGCCGAATGGAGAAAAAAGAATCGTTATGTCGTACGAAAAAATAAAATAAAAAAAATAGGGGCCGAAAAAAGGGATATCGAGGGATGAAGAAAAGGGGTCGGGCTTGAAAATCATAAAGATCGGTCACAGGCCGCGTGCCGCGCTGGGTTGATGGACACGCGGGCGTCCCGAAATCGATACTTCGTTTCCGATATAAACTCGGGGGTTGCCTCTCTCGTTTCTATTTTTTTTATCGCAAGGGTGCAAATATCTTACAGAGGGGTTGAATTTTCCTACGTAACCTACGTATTAATACCGTATCGTTTTTCTTGTCTTTTTAACTCCGCGATCGATCAAAATTCTCATCGTCTATCCGTCCCGTCTTAATTTTTATAAATTGTTTCCTATGAAAATTGAATTATGAAAAGTGCTTGTACGAGCTATCGTATTTCATCGTTCGCTCACGAGCCCACGGTAACACGCTCTCGTGTGCGTACGAACGCTCAATGTGTTTTACTTTTCGAAATGGTTCCCACCGGAATTATTAGACTTTTCCTTGCGATCGATTTTCTTTTTTTTCTTCTCTTCACCACGTGTGCCGCGTACACATTTTGAAATGTGTTACGAGAGTATACGTGAATGTGCGCGGGGGAGTAGAAAAGGGCAAGCGGACGCTCTCCCTAGCTCGGGGAAAGGATGAAAACACGCGGCGTGTCCCTGTCGGACCTCCTCTCGATAAAAATTGGCGTGTCGGTCTTATTATGCAGCCTGGACGCGTTTCGGGTCTTTACCCCGAGGGGTGAGAGTGAAGCGGGGGTGGGAGTCGAGGGGGGTTTGACCGAAGTCTGATGAGTCGACTCCAGAGGTCCTCCTCTGGGAAATACTCATCGCTGAAACCCCCGTCGACGTTGTCGTCGTCGACGTCGTCCCGCGGATACGACCCACACGTATGGACAACCCCTGTACGGCAGGGGTTGAATTTCTTCTCGCAACATCTCGCGTAACTCTCATTCCAACCCCATTTTCTTCTTTCCGCCATTTCTCAATTTCGTACGCCGTTATATTTCCTCGGAAATTAATTATTGTTTATATCGGGGGTTAGAGATTTGTTTTGTCGAGTCGTGAGGTGAAAAAGTCCGTAGTAAGGGTAGGCAGATCACTAAGACGGACGAGGATGGAAAATGGTGAGAGCAGAAGACGGGGGAGGGAGGTTGACAGGTCGAGGTGGTTGAGGAGGGAAAGAAAGAGAGAAAGAGGTCTAGAGGAGACGACAGGAAAGGTTTATGAAAGCAAAACGAGAGTGGGACGTGCATTGCCTACCTCGCGCTTCTTATACACCCTCTCGACACACAACTTTCCCCGCACGCCTGTACACCCCGTGAAAAGCATCAGCTTTCTTCCGTTCCCTCCTCCGTTCTCACCTACTTTTCTTCCCTTGTTTCAGTTCTAATATTTTATGCTTCTTTCTTCTCCTCTCCCATTTCTTTATTTTTTTCCACAACGTTTCCGGCCCTCCATCTTCTTTTTGCGTACGTCGTTCTACCAAGGGAAAAAATAGCGCGGATCTTTGGCCACCGAAGCCTCGGTCGAAAGCGTCGCGCGCGTTGATTATCGTAGACACGAGGATTAGGCTTAGAGGGATTTCTTTTTTTTTCGTTTTCGTCAGAGGGTAGGAAGGGGAAAGAAAAAAATCATACAGCCTCGATGAGGGAGTAGGAGGGTCGATGTCCGGCACGTAGAGACAAAGTCGCTCATAAAGTCGACTAGCGAAGCTCTCACGGAGTTGAGGCAGCCTATGGAGCACATACGTATACAGATATAAGGACAGGGGGGAGCAAAGGTTCACTCCCCTTTTACTCTCCCAATTCCCCATTCTTCGAGATTCCTCCTCAAAGCCCCGTCACCCTCTCGTCATCTTTTGCTCTTTCTAGCCTCTCCTCTCTTCTTCTACCTCGCTCATATACGTATATATATATATGTGCTCGAGCACTCGAAGCCCACACACGTTCTTCTGTGTACCATAGCCCTCGCACGAAGCTAATCATATTTTCTAATCCGACGCCGTCGTGGCCAACACCATCGTCGACCTTTCTCGTTCTCTCTCTCTCTCTCCCTCTCTCTCTCTCTCTCTTTCTCTCTGGTCTTCGCCTCGGCGTTCAAGGAAAGTCGAGACGAGAAAAAAAAATGAAAGCCCTTTTTTTTTGCTTCTCTTTCCCTCGCTCGTCGCTTCTGCTCTCCCTTGTCGTCCTTACGTCGTCGTCCTCGCTCGTACCACGCTATATCATATAATTTTCCGACAAAAAGCACTTACGTTTCACCCCCTCTGGCACACACCGACTCGACAGCCTTCCAACTCCCTTACCTTCTTCTCATCTCTACCCCTTATTTTTCTCTATACACCCTCTCTTTCTCTCTCTCTCTCTTGCTCACTCTCTCCTACTCTTACCCACTTTCTTTTTTCGACTCTCAGGGAAACCCGTACTGGCATTCCCGACGAACGCCGAAGGGGAGAAAGTGCATTTATATATAGAGTTTCATAGAAAAAAAAATTGTCTCCGACCATATCCTCGAGTACGTGACGTATATATATACATACTCGTAGGTCCCCTTGTCACCCCTGGGACGAAGTAACGCGATGAGGAATTATTATCGCGATAATTAGAATTTATAGTTTTCCCGGCCGAGAATTTATCGCGAGCATTAGAGGACAGTGTGCGAGGAGATAAAAAAGAGCCGAGTGTCGCCATCTAACGGCAAATTTCCGAATTTCATCTTATCGCCTTCTACGTTCTATCACAATTATTCTCGATACAATAACAGGAAAATGGCGAAGTAAAAGAGGCAAGTTGCCAAGACGAAAGCCTGCGAGAAGCGTTCGCCATTACTACTGCGACAGTGTCGCAGTAGTAATGGCGCTCAAGGGTAGGTTAGACTAAACGTTAAATGCATAGAAAAATCTTCGATGGTCCATCGAGTCCCGAGTTATATATCGGGGGTGCGGGTTATACCGAGTCGAGCTGTACAGTAACGAGATGTGGGCAGTAGGGGATGACTCCTTCGGCGTGCACGGGGTGGGAAATACAGAGAGGGTGGTGAACCGGCAGCGGATACAGTGATAGGGGTGAGAGACGAGGGGATGGTTGGTATCCTCACCGAGCTCTCTGTGTGTGTTCCCGGTGCTGTATCCAGGGTGGTGGAAATTAAGTCGGGAATGGAGAGAGAGAGAGATAGAGACAGAGAACCAACCCCCTTCAACCCTCTCTCGGATGCTACACGAGCTCGTTGCTCCGAGCGACACCTTTTATTCTTCTTCTTCTTCTTCGTCGTGTGTTAGATTTTGAAATAAGCCAGACCTCCCCTCCGTCTCCACCAACCCACCTCCTCCTCGTCTCACTTTTCCTCGAGGAAAAGCACCATCGGAGTTCTCCTCTCCTCGCGGGGCGCGCTCTTCTACGTATCCATTACCGATGTCTGAGTGCGAAAGCTCGCTCATAGACGTACCGGAGCTACTACGTCGGTACGTGGCTCATTTATACATATATGCATATATAGGTGATTATACACACACACACACACACACACACACATACACAAATACACATGTGTATAGGAGCTCTCACGTACGAGCGTATGTGTGCGCGTATGCGCCGTGGGTGCCTGCGGGGGTGGAAGCGTCTCACGTTTCGTGGGCGTTACCCAAAATGGCGTCGGTCACGCCCCACCATCTCGGCTCGTGGTGGGGGCGACGTAGGGGAAAACTCGTTCGAGAGAAGGGTGCGCGCCCGCGCGCGTGTGTCGGTCTGCGTATAAAACGCTATCTCGCTCTCTCTCGCTATCGCGCGATGAAGGAAACCGAGGGAGAAGAGAAATCCCCGTCAATGTCCCTTCTTTCGGTCCACACACGAGCGAGTGAGAGAGAGAGAGAGATAGAGTGAGAAATTCTCTGTCTCCCCTGTATAATTGTAAATACACACACGCGCGCATCGTGCTCGCCTTCGTACGGGGATGCGCGAGTGCGCGATCTCCTTCGCGATCGTCCTCTTGGTCCTTTTTTTTCTTGTTTGTTTTTTCCACTTTATCTTTCCAAGTCCCTCTCGTTCGTACGGTCTCTCGGCCGATAGCCGCGAGAGAGGTGTACACCACGCCTCGTGTACCCGGCTACGGCTCCTCGCGGACCTCTCCCGTATGTAGATGACGAGGATGTAGATGCGCATGCATGCCGGGAGGAGGCTAAAGTATATCGTCGCGAGGGGGTAGGGGTCGGTGGTAGTCGAACGACGAGAGTGGGGGGAGTGGAACTCGAGGGGAATCGAAGAGTGGGTGTACTCTCGCCGCACCGAGCGCGCCAGGCTTTTGTCTATACGTGCGACCGCCCGAGCGACAGCGAACCTTCCTCTTCCGTACGTATGCGTACACGTACGTGATACGTTCGTCGCGCGTGTATTGCCTACGGTGAGCGTGCGCGTACGACATACGAGGACAATGTTACAACGAGAGAGGAATGCCAGAGGTGGGAAAAACGACTCTCGCGCTCGCGTTTCTGTACACGGACAAAATGCATATTACCGTTCATCCTCCCCCTCTACCAACACCCCTCGATCAATTACAATAGCCAATTAATCTAGTAATTAATTAATTAGTTTAATTATCCGTGCTTTTTTCTAGTTTATGAAAAATACGAATGAATGAAATACGCGAAAAGTCGCGTATGAGAAGGAACGTGGGGTAGAAGGAAAATTCCGCGAGAATGAACCCGAGATTCGGGAAGAAGGGTGATCGAGGACCCACGTTTACACTGCCGAGCGTATATGAGATGAGATGGAGTGTTCCTTTTTTTTCTCTCGTCGTCCTAAATGTCCACCCTCGTGCGTGGTCTGACGTAAAAAAGGATGCCAGAAAAACGAAGAGAGAGAGAGAGAGAGAGAGAGAGGGAGGATAAAGGACGTTGGCTGTATATATATGTATACGGGGGTGAGGAAAATACAGTGGGCAGAGGGGGTGCGAGCGTGTGTTATTTTTTCCGAGGCATTAAGCTTGCTTTTCTCGGCACTAAGGGGTGAGTGCGCCGTAGTGGTCGTAGAATAGTAGAGCCAGGGCCTCTCTTCTCCCTGGCTGGTCCAGGCTTCCTCCTCATCCTTTCTCGTGTGTAGCTACGCGGTGACTCTTGGTCGTTTTTCCACGTCGTAGCTATATATATATATATATATATATATATATATATATATATATCTATGTATATACACGCACATGTATTATGTACCAGTTTTTTTGGGGATGAGGTATAATTTAGTTTAGGGATTCTGTACGAAACGCACTCATACTCACGTAAATATTTTTCCTCTCGCTCTCGCTTTCACGCAAAATGGCTTCCCTGAGAACAAACCCGTAGAAACTACCCCTAAGATCGTCCGAGAATTTCGTCGCGTCGATGAACGAGTAAGAACAAAAAAAAACATATATATAAAAAAAAGTTTCGTTATGAAATATTATCATCTACAGATTTGTTTTACACGTTTATTGAATGATAAGGATTTTCGTCGAATGGTCGGAAAGAGAAAAACCTCGATACTACGACGATACAGCGTCGATATCCAGTGGCGAAAAGCAGAGAGTACAAGAGCGAGCGAGCGAGAGAGAGAGAGAGAGAGAGAGAGAGAGAGAGAGAGAGAGAATGCCTCTTTACAATCACAAATGTGGCGCGTTCGCTTAGCAATCCATTCCTCCAGGTTGGCAGAAGGACGCGAGAGAAGGCGAGACACACACGCCGCTGATTTCGCTCTCTCTCTCTTTCTCTCGCACGTTTTGCTCTCATGGTCGGTTCCTTGTGGTCCGCGCGGCATCACGCAGAGAAAGGGAGAAAACAGGAACAAGTCGAGTATACCCGAGAGAGAGAGAGAGGGAGAGAGAGAGAGAAAGAGTGAGCAAGAGAGAAAAAAGGATAAAAGAGAGAAAAGAGGCAGCGACTGAGCTGGTTCATCGAGTTGGTGGTTGGCTGAAAGCAGATCCGCATCTTCCAACGTATATCCATTCGCCTTCCTCGAGACTCGAGTCATCTCGCCTCCTTCCCTCGAATTTTTACTCTTCTTCTTCTTCCACCTCCTCCTCCTCCTCTTCCTCTTACTCTTCGTTCTCTTCTTCTCTACCAACAAGAGACAGACTCAATTTCCATTCATTTATTTTCGCCGCCATTTCACTGATTGCCACCCCGCGCGCTTCTTCCATCTCGTTCTCTCTCTCTCTCTTACTCTTTCCCTCTTCTCTCCCTCTCGTCCTGTATTTCGCTATACGTATATACGTATAGTTGGGTTTCTTGTTGGTTTCCGCTGTCGCTGTTACTTCTTCTCGCCAATCTTACAGCCACGCTCTCCTTCTCATCGTCGACTCGAACCCTCTCGGTCCTTCGTGAAATAAAATCCTCTTCATTCCTCCCGTCCCCTGTCGACCTCCTACCCTCCTCCTCGTCACGACGACTATGCGAGAACGCAACTTTCCTTCACTCTAATTCCCGGCTTCACTTTAATCACCAGAAGTGCAGCCGGCTGTCCCCGATCCACGGGGTCAAGTGCTTCCAGCAACCATCGCTCCGGTATCATCCCCCTTTCATCCCTCTCACGAATCTCTTCTCTTACTTCTCTCGCCGTTCGTCTCTCTTCATTTTTTTTGCTACGTGCAAAGAGAAAGACGAGCTCTTGGACAAGACGGGACGAAAGAATGAAGAGAATCGAGATGAGTAAAAAAAAATGTAGCAGGCTACGAAGTCGACTCGAGAAGAGGCAAAAGGTTCTCGAGTCAAATGCTCGAATCGCTTCTCTCATATTTTTTTCGTTTCTTTCCTTTTGCCTCGTTCCATTTGCCTTACACACATCTCTCTTCTCTATGAGAAATGTAGGAATGAGAAAGGCCGAATGGACGATGAGACAAAGGCCTGCTGCTCGACGGTGTGTGCGATGAATAAAAATAGATACAGTTTATATAGAAAAGAGGTAGGAACAGCAGCAGCAGCAGCAGCAGCAGCAGCCGCAGCAGCAACGGTCTTTCGAGTTCCATTTGTTAAAGTGCAACAGCGAGTCCATGTCCTTGCTAACCAACCGAGAACGCGACGCGCCTCCTCTCAACCCCTTTCTCAGACGCGCATTACTCGGGTGGTGTTCGAGGCTTCTGCAACTTACTCGAAGACGTAGTTTATTCATGACGATTCGATTTTCGTTCTGTGCCAGAGCGAGAGAGAGACAAAGAAGGACAAAAGATAGAACCATTTTCATGTGTACGTGTGTTACATGGACGTACCTACATGTACGTAAATTGCATCGAGCCCATCGCGTGGACACACCGGGGTCACGATCGATCATTCGTCTTGTACAATTTCTTATTACGGTACAGGGAGGAACAAAGATAAGAGTTGGCCGCTATCATTTATTCAGTTTTACCTCAGCTTCGACTCGATATACTCCATTATTATTATTATTATTATTATTATTATTATTATTATTATTATTATTATTATTATTATTATTATTATTATTATTATATAGAAGCGAAAAAAATCGTCGACTATTTTACGATGCGAGAGAGGGTGAAAATAAGAAGAAGAAAAAAAGTTAAAAACGAAAACAGAAGGCCGCTATGTATGGATAACACGCGTGTGCCCCGTTCATTAATAACCGGTGGATGTAGCGCTACGAGATACCGTGCTTTTCGCAAGAAAAGTCACGTATCAACCGGATGGATGATCGTACGCGTGGGAGTGAGTGGTTCGCTGCGTTGTATTAGCTCGCGTTGTTCATACTGGATAAGAGGGGTGGTAGTGGGAGGAGAGGATGAGGGGGTGAGAGGAACCCATAGGAACTCACCCCCGTATGTGTTACGTCGGAAAAATTCGTACATCGGAGAACAGGAGCGAGCGAGAAAGAGAGAAACTTTCTTCTTCTGACATTAATGGCAGAAGTGGGACGCATAAAGAAAGCGGGGAAAAACCTCGTGGAAAAAAAGGCAATTTATGATGCTCGGGGGCAAAAAATAATGGTATGATAATGAAACGAAACGTATACACGCAGTGTGGTAGGCAATGAGAGAGAGAGAGAGAAGATGGAAAAAAAACGTCGAAGGCAAAACGTGCAAGAGGGGCTGAGAGAGAGAGAGAGAAAGATAAAAAAAGAGTGACTCTCCGGCTCGCTCTCGACTCGTAAAGTCGAGTGTGTGCCGGTTCTCGGGGCGAAACGAGAGAGACCACGATGTTTGTGTGAATCAGGCGCGGATGCTGCACCAACTTCCTTCCACCCCGAAAACAGCCGGGCAACGGCGAGGGAAAAAAGCAGCAGCAGCATCGTATACGGTTAGCCGGGAGAAGAGAGAGAAGTAAAAAAACGAGAGAAAACTGCTCGGACTCTACTCTCTCTCTCTCTCTCTCTCGATCTCTCTCCCCGTTTCGCCATGGGGGATGACTCCGAGGGTGGTCGAGCGTGTGTGCGTGCACTAAAAGGGACGAAAGAAGGAAAAAAAAGAAAAAAAAGAACTAAAAGATATAAGGGCGAGCGAGAATGAAGTCGAAGCGAGCGAGAGAGCGAGATGACGATTCGGGATAAGGCCAAATCCACGCTTATGAGCAACGCCAAGACAAAAGCCTCGATTTCGCGGTCCCGGAACCAATATATACGATCCTTGGATATGGCGATAGTAGTTTTGTAGCGTAGGGGGAGCCTCGAGGCCGTCACGAGCAGGATCCGTCTAGCTGTGCAATTCGATATAAATGCATCTGCGCGTCGTCTCTCATTGCCTTTCTACAAGATATTACATCGTCGATGGGGTTGATAACGTCGGGGTGAATGCTTCGAATTAAAGCAGAACCGTCCAAAATGCCGACGGGACATAAATTACATACGATTTCTACGTTTTTTAGGACGAAATATTTGTTTCCAACGTCGCACACGTTCATTGAAAAAAAGAAGTTTATTTTTTTAGGAGATGAAGATAAAAGAGAGAAATATCGTATTACTATAGTTATTTTCGCGAAATATATATCGAGGAGAAGATTAGAGGGAAAGTGGAAGGACAGGCGAGACAGTGGTAGAGAGGACGATTGGCAAAAGGAGACTCGGGCGGAAAAGAGACGAGAGGGGGGGGGGGGGTGGTAGGAGATGGTCCGTCGAGAGGTAGGAGCAGCAGGGAATAACGTCAGTAACGGATTCGTTAGAAGCGCGCCCGGGCGACGACCATTAATCCGATGGATCTGACAGTCCTCTACCAGACTCTCTTCTTCCTTTCTCTTTCTCTTGGTCAAATCGCTGAGTTTCTCGTCCGAGAACGTATTCTACCGGAAATAACGAGAGAGGGAAAATACGTGAATCGAGCTTGAGAGCCTTCCCTCTTTTTTCCTTTCATTTATTTCTCTCTCTCTCTCTCTCTCTCTCTCTCTCTCTCTTCTTCCTCATTTTTGTCTTCGAAAACACGAGAGTCATTGCTTTCCTCCGTTTTTGGCTGTTTCCTCGGCAGGATAATGCCGGCGGTAGATTATTCCCGAAAGGAGAGAAGCTCCCTGATGTATATTCGAGAAATATGAAGGGACGCTTTCTCTCGTGTCCGTACTCATGCGTGGAATCATCGTCGAGCGAACAAAAAGCGGATTTAGCGATGAGCTTTTTTTTTATTGTTCATGCTCGAGCGTTTTTTTTGCTCGTAACTATACGTCGTATTAGTTACCGATCTCGAACTTAATCCGTGTTCGAATACAACTCTCGCTACGAAATGCAAGCATCGTTGCGCGTGAAAATTCCGTAGGTTTGTTTTCGTGGTAAAACCGAGGGATGGGTTAATACAAACGTATACAAATGTGCTTCCTGCAAATGTACGTGTAATCTGTAACTCGCGCGCGCGCATGTGTGTGTGCGTGTATGTGTCTTGTACATAAGCCCGAGTGTGATGGCGGTACAGAGCGGGTGGGTGGGAACGAGAACGGGGGGAAACGGCGCGAGGGTTGAGGGTGCGCTTCGGGTCGAAAGGAGGATGGGGGGTGGTTGGGTAGTGGTGGTGGTGGCAGCAGCAATGGCGATGGCGTCCCGCGCTTGGGCGTTTATTATTATGATTATACTTGATATCCCCTGCCCAAAGCACGGAGTGAGAGAGCGAGAGAGAGAGAGAGAGAGAGAGGGAGAGAGAGAAAGCCAGAGCCAGCCAGGCATCCTGCGAAACTTTCCCTCCTCCCTTTTTCCTTTCCGATATTAATATTATTTTTGCCCGGGCGTAGCGGCCGCCATATATCTCGCTCTGGGCATAAAATCCATTCGAACCCTCCCTCCCCTCCCCGCCGCTTCCACCGCCGCACTCGCGCCACCGCGTTTTCTCTCTAGCTCGCTTCCATATCACCCCTTCCACCCTCCGCCCTCTCACTCTCTCACTCTTCCTCTCTATTTTTCTCTCTTTCTCTTTCTCTCTCATCCTGCTTCGCCTGCCCACTCGGTCCAGCCCTCCCCCTGCTACCTCGCTTCTCTCATTCGCGAGGGGTGAGTGCCAAACGAGAGCAAGAAAGCAACCCGAGTTACTCGCTAAAGGGCAGGCAAGAGAGAGAGAGAGAAAACGGAAGAGAATTCTTTCGAGCTCTGACCAGTTGCGACTCCGAGAGCTCTTTGGATTATTAATTAATGGCGCTCGGGTCGGCCATTTTCTTTCCGAGTTGTATAGAAGGGTACAATTTCTCAAGGGGTAGTCGGGCGAAAATTTCGCGTTGTTGGGGAATTCTGCAAACTTTATATCCGCCGATGCCGTGGCAATTTCGTAACTGACCGTGCGACGATGATTCGACTCGTGACGATTTGACAGGGACGTGGGTAATTCGTTACGAGAAAGAGAGAGATAGAGAGAGTTTCAACCTCCCAGGATAGACGAACGAAAAAGTAGACGATAAAAAAAAAGAAACATCTCGGTAACGTTAACGCGCGTCGAGTTTTCGCCCCCTTTTTTTCTTCAACCCGTCCGCTGTTGCTCTCGCCTGTCAACCGGACGTGAATGCCGCGTATCCTCCCGGGACACAACGAAAAGAGAGAGAGAGAGAGAGAAAAGCATAGAGCCCTGGCAGCATCGGACTGTAATTCGAAACTTTGAAAAATAATTCGTCAGCACGACGGAGAAGCAACAGTAGTAGTGAAAGAACGGGAAACGTCGAGACGCGCATACACCAACGTTAGAGAGAGAGAGAGAGAGAATTGGTCGGAAGGACGAACTTCGTACGTTATTCTCGTCCCGCTCTGGATCTTCTTCCTAGGGGTGTTCCGGACGAAGGAAAAATTGCAGGGGGTAACATCGCGAATCTGTCGTCCGGCCTTGTCGTCAACGTACTTTTTCCAAGGCGCGAGAAAGCCGTGTAAGAAATTTTAAACTACGATCATCTCGTACCGTGAAAAAAGAAGGGCGGTGGAGGGCGGGGGGGGGGGGGGGCGATGAGGTTTGCGATGGCGGACTTTGAAGGCGAAGAAGGGGGTTGGTCGTCGTTTCGTCGAGCGTGGACGCGTCGACGTGCGGATGAGAAAAGGGAAAGAGTCTCTCGTTGCAGTGTGTGGCTTGGTTGCAAAGGTCTTGTCCGCGCCCTCTATATAGACATACGTAAAGGTAGAACGAGAGAATGAAGACGAAGAAGACGAAGGTGAGAGGGCGAAGGGGACAAGATCGACCCATAGACGCCCAGAGTTTCTCGTCGCGTTCTACGTGCAGGACATCATAGGACACGATGGGATGGGAGAATTGCTCATTTGTTCGTCGAAGAGTGAGAGAGAGGATGGAGGGCTCGCTGCTCGTGCTGGTACAGAATCCCGGCGAGAGGATGAGAAGCACGTGAGAGCAAGAGAGGCAGAGATAGCGCGAGAAGACGGTTCTATACCCCAGTAATGCCTTGCCCCGCTCGCAAGCACCAGCAGCGGGGCACCATCATCCTCCTTCTCTTTCTCTCTTTCTTTCTCTCTCTCTCTGTCACTCCTTCACCTTCACGTTATATCGTCACTGTGCTAGAGGCCACCTCTTTCCTCCTCGATCCCCACAGGACCTCTCACTCCTCTTAGTTTTCTCTCTCTCTCTCTCTCTTACCCCCTTTACTACCCCTCCGTAGTAGTAGTCTTCTACCTCGTACTCTCGCTTCTTCTTACTCGACACCGAGGAAAGAGAGCGAGATAGTACTCACACACATATATATGTATGGAGAAAGAGCGAGAGAGAGAAAGCTTTCTCTCTCTCCTCTGGCGCGGTGTTCGATCGAAATTCAATTTCCACTCCTCCAGCTTCAGCAACGACGCCACCGACGCCAGAGTTCTACACAACCCCCTCCGCGCTTTCCTCTTCTTCCAAGCCCACCCCGTTGAATCGACCCCGAGCCAGCATCCTCCACTCGCCTCGACCCGCGGACGACGCTTCACCGGGTAACCCACCCCTCTTTACCTCGCGTGTCCTCTTTGCCCAAGCCCACCCCCCTCTTTACACCTCTCTCACCTAGCTCTCTGCATTCCCTGAGATAAATTACGCGGCTCAATTATTCACCCGAATCTTCCTTCTCACCAGAAGCGTCTCTCTCGTTTCTAAGAACGAAATTCTTTGCATAGGAGCTTCTTGTCCGGCACACCGGGAATAATACAGGCAAGGAAAAAGAACGCGCGAAAGACGATGTTTTTTTATTCCGATTGTTCTATATATGCGTATCTCGTACGATTCGAGCCACCATACACTTTGTGAAAAGGGGAGTGGGGGACGAGAAGAGAGAATTTTATTTCTTTGTTTCGAAGAGGGCGCCTGTGCTCTCGTGAGCCGCGAGGGAATCGCACGTTTTCCCCCTTTCTCCATCTCTCTCTCTCTCTCTCTCACTCGGTCTTTCAACCACCTTACGAATTCGTGGGTGGTCGATCGCACACTCTCTCTCTCTCTCTCTCTCTCTCTTACGAGGGATGAGAGACAAGGATAGCGAGAGAGGATGAAGCGATGGAAAACCTGCCCACCGCGCGATCTCCCACACCCTCCCCCCGTACCGACTCTTCTTACGTCTCTCGCTCGTCTCTATATATAAATATACATATATATACATATACTCGCCGGCTCGTCGAACTCCAAGCTCCCGTCCAACCGTACCTATTTAAATGGCTTTTTTTTCAAGGGGAGCCGAACCGAACGAGCTTCTCTACCCTTACCCCACGTACCCTCCCTCATCCTCTCTCTCGCTCTTTCTCTCACTCGCTAGTTGCGATGAATTCCGCAACCCCTCGCGCCGTTGAAACGAGACGCCGAAGCGCGTAAGTACACCGCCATTTCCTATGCACGTTCTCGACTCTCGTCTTCGCGTCCCTTTGACTCGTTTGTATTTTTTTTTCTTCTACTTCCTCCCCTTCGTATCGCGAGCACGAGAGCCGACGATGGCGAAAGAAATACTTCCTTCGTACTTTCTATTTAACATCTCTCCTCTCGCATCGTTAAACTATTTTGTAGCCATTTTTTATTAAATAATACGTTCGTTAAAATAACAAACAAAGTGTCAACGATCTCGTTACGAAATTCTACCTGACGGCATATCCCTCACGCTCGTCCAGTGTCCCGACACGTGTGGGAGACGGAAATTGGCGAACGAAGAGAAAAAGCGAACATCCATTACCCCAAGAAGGCAATAATGGTCGCTAACATTCCGTACGAGAATGGTACGAGAGACAGAGAGAGAGAGAGAGAGGAAAAGAAAGTAACGTCAAGCAAAGGAAAAAAAAGAAAAAAAGCTATCCTCATATATACATGGGGCATTCGACGCCAAATCGGACAGTTTCAAAAAATTATTTTTTATTTTCTCAATTTTTCAACATTTTTTAGTACCTATCGAAAAATTCATTGTGTTAAATTTTTAGTTTTTTTTTTATTACGAGCAAATAGCCAAAAAAGAGCAATTTTTTCAAAAATTCAATATCTTCTGAACGGGTCTCAAATAAATCTCAAAATTTGCCACGAAGAGTTTTTCAATGGGTACTAACATTTTTTTGCAACTCTCCGATTTAGCGTGGAATGCCCCATATATAGAGAGAGGAAAAAAAGAGAAAAGAAACGAGATAACGCGAGAGCGTATATGAGGGGGTGGCCGCAGAACAAATACATTAATTTCATCCCCGCCGCGTCTCCTGCACACCTATGAGACGAAGATGGAAGAACTCTCGATCGAATAGACGAAGGAAACTAGGCGAGGGCAGCGACGGAAACATTACGACGTACGCTCATCAGAGCCAGAGCCCGGAAAATCTATCCGATACACGCGCACACCTATCTCCTCCTCTCTTACCTACACAAACATACGAGGAACTCAGAATCCCAAAACACAATATAAATATATATATATATATACGTGTATGTGTATGCGTGTGTTTTCATGAAAGTGGCGATGGTGGATAGAGTCTCAGGAAAGACTTACACACATCTCGAGAGCGTCGAGTGGCACATGTGCCAAGCTTTGCGTTGTCTTTCTCTCTCTAACTCATGGCATATAAGTAAACGGGGTGCGCGGGATAAAAGAGCAAGAGAGATAGCCAGCGAGTGAGAGAATGAGGGGCGGAGGCGGGAGGGGGGGGGGGATAAAAAAGAGAAAGAAAGAAGGGATGGGGGTGTGTGGTTACCATAGCAACACCCAAGTCCCTCTCTTATAATTATATGGGGAAAAATGGTTCGCGGACTTTTACTCCCCCAACCCCCTTCTTCCAGCGCCGTGCTTCTCGTGTGCGCGAGTTAAACCCCCTATACCTCCCCTCGCTTCCTCTCCTACGTAACATCGACGACGTTCCTCCTTGATATTTTCTCTTGTGCCTTTTTTCCATCCTCTTATTCTTTCTCCTTCTTCTTTCCGCTTTCTCCGAGTTCTCTCTGCATGTTTCGTATGTAGATACATGTACCTATATATATAGAGCTTTTCTGTACCCTCGGACTCTATCTACTCGCCCTGGTATTACTCGTATGCACAGTTGGTCTCTTCCATCCTCCCCCTCCCCGCCTCCTCGTTGTCCACTCGATTTTACGATTTTGTCGAGAATATGCTCGATTCTCCCCTTGGTACACACGTTTCAACCCGACTCCCCCCACCCCCACCCCCCCATTTTTATCCCCAAAGCCTGTATAACGGGAACAGCGAGAAATTGAGAAAACGACGAGAAAAAGATAAATCGGATAGATTTTGCTTCGAGATAGGGCTAATGTCCAATGCGGTCAGCGTTTAGTATCTTCCTTTCTTACTCTCTCGCTCTCGCAAAACTGTGGCGACCGACTGATCAGCGTGACGATGTCCACCCTAACAAAGCGCCCGCGGGGCAATGGAATCGAGATGTGCTCCTTCGTTGAGGCAACGACTAAGATAGAGGCCTGAAACCCATCGCGCCCGATACACACGAGAAAGTAGGAAACTACGACGAATTCTTCTCTCATTTCGCGAGGGAGACGAGAAGCACTGTGTGTTACAACACTGCGGTTCTCCAGATAACGGCTGTTGCCCGAGGCATCAGAAGAAAAGGGCGATATACCAATATGAACATATTTCGGTCCATATATGTATGAATATATATATATATATAAGGAAACGGCCTTGGTGTATATAAGTATGAGTATACGGTGGTGGATCGTAGTCACGCTTGTATCGGCTGAGAAAAAGAGAGTGAGCCGGCGGCGGGAGGGGAGGGGGTTGGAAGACGAGAAGAGATACGACGAGGGTAGGAAGAAGAGTATGGAAGAGAGAAAGCATAGGGTCCACGAGAGGAAAAGCACCAACCCCCCCCCCCCAACCCCCCGCTGACGCGTCTCTACCGTCTTATACGTCCCGTGTTCGTGTGCGCGTATTTCGAGGACCAAAGAGCCGACGAACGTGGCCAACCTATATAGATATATGTTGCGTGTACACACGCGAAAGTGAGAGAGAACATATTGCTACGGAGTAATCCTACTTGATCGCGGTTTTTGGTCTCCCTTTTACGTGGGCGTTCACGTTTCTGTGTTTTCCGCACGCTTTTTTTTCGTTAAGAGAGTCCTTCTTACGTGTATGTGTGTGTGTGTGTGTGAGAGCGAGATGATGGTGTGCCCGAAGGATTACTGCCTCAGGAATCGCCCGGTGAGCCCGTGAAGATGGACGAAGAGAGTCTTTAAATACCCCGGGGGATGCGCGCAAAAGCCGCAAGGAAAAAACGAACCCACCGGGAAAACGTGTCCTGACGACAAAAAAGTATAATTTCGATCTCTCTGTCTCTCTCTCTCTCTCTCTCTCTCTTTTTGGCTCTTTGTGCGATATATTCTGATAAAAATAGAAAAAAGTAGAAAAGACGATGATGTCGCAAATTCTTAGAAAATACTTTTTTTTCTACATTCGTTACGAGATGGAATTAATCGTAATACGATTTTCCACCGAAATGGAAAAGAATCTGTCGGAAGATTCGAGATTCCGTTTAAAGTTTCACGAGGAAATACAGCTATGTTATCAGACATAGATATATCTATATATATGTCTGCATTTGGTATTAGTTCGGGTCGCTGGAATGCGCCGTGTAGCATCGATAGTTAAATTACGATCGACTGGGTAGGGTCTCCGGTCGGCACGAGCGATTAATCCCTTTAATGAAATAATCCGCCTTTGATCGCAAGAGATTCACCAAGTACGCCGCAAATAGAGAGAGAAGGGGAGGGGGGTTGAAGTTAAAAGGGTGGCTGAACGAGAGATAGTCCTCTCCGACCCCCAATTTTCTCCAATCACGCGGCTCTCACGGAGTCGAGAAACACTTGAACCAGAAGGTTTTAATTGCGACGAACATCCCTAAGTGAGAGAGAGAGAGAGAGAGAGAGAGGCGAGAGATCTCATTGTTTCCGCTCGGTCTGAGGAGCGATGTTACTACTTCTCTCGGTCTCTCGTAGTGTGTATTTCTCTACCCAAAGAGCGATGAAAAGGGATTTCTTAGCGAGTAAGACGAAGGGCCAAGCGCGCAGGCTGGATGGAAGTAGTAAAAAGTACTCTGGGATGGAATCGACGAGGAGAGAGAGAGAGAGAGACTAAGAGTCTCAACCGGCTAAAGGGATGAAGAAAAGCTCGTGCGAGCGCCCCCTTAAAAATTTACCGTTCGCTCCCTCCCTCTCTCTCTCTCTCTCTGTCGAGCAGAGAGAAAGCCCGAAGGCGATACGCCCTTTGATTGCGGCCGGACTCTCCGCCTTTTTTCCTTTTTTATCTCAAAGTCGTTCTCTCTCGCTCTTTCCCTTCATTTTTTTTGTTCACCCTCGCTGCCACTTCGACATCCCCTCCTCCTCCTCCTCCTCCTCCTCCTCCCCACCCCCGCACTGTCGCCTACGCTTTTCCCGCAGGCAACACGAGGACGAGGTCCCTCGTTATGATCGATAAATTTAATATGGTTATACCGTTGATACTCGGCCAGCGAGAAAACTCTCCTTCACCCATTTCCGCGCGTCGCCCTTATTCCAATAAAAAATGAAAAAAAAAGAACGATAAGAGAGGAACGTTAAGAAAAATGAAAACTTTTTCATTCCTTCCTTACATAAAGTTGGCAACGGGCGAAAGACCGCACTGATGAAATATATTAAACGTTATTATATATATTTTTTTCTTCACGTGAAGAAGAGGAAATGAAAGACGGGAACGGAAAGCGTTTAATGAAACGAGAATGATGAATTTGTACGTTTTGCGCATGGGACGCCGGATGTTTCGAATCTCTCTCCCTCTCTCTCTCTCCTCGGCGCGAAGACTAATGAAACATTTTCAGCTGCATTGCGGAGGCTCGGTAGAACGAAAGAAAAGAAGCGAGAATGACGCAGCGTCAGCGAATTCTAGAAGACTTTTAGTTTTCAAAAAAATAGCTACCCTTTAAAAAAAGATGCTGAAAATAACCCAAACGGTTAAATTTGGGAGCTAAGTTATGGTTGTAAAAATCCAACGCGAAAATGGCTCGAAAAACTTTATACCTTTTACGCTTTTTTCTCTCTCGGATTTACGAAAGTACGTGGATGGCAGTCGTCCCTGTTACAATGATCCACCCTTGTACACCTAGAGGGAGGGTAGTAGCGTATCGTTAGCGGCTGGTTATCCGATAAGCGCGAGAAAAAAGCGAGAAAAAGACCGCTTCGCCCTTAGATTCGGGAAATTTAAAGTTCGGAAATCCGATCCTGATGAAAAATTAATTAAGCAACCCGATTAATTTTCTACTCGGGTGGATAACGAGAACTTTTGTATATATACAAGCGTAGGTATCTATAAATCCCCGTGATATAATATTACATAATTCACGGAAGCGCGATATCGTGTTATGAGCTCGTTAACGTTTTCTCGCTCGCTTGCTCCGGCATCGAATGAAATTTTTCACGAGAAGAAAAAAAAAATATATATTAATAATTATGTTAATATCGTAATAAGGGGGTGGCTCGCTCACGGGACTCGAGCGTGCGGAAAACGAAAGAGCGAGCGGTCCGCGAGGGGGTTGGGTGGTAGCGAGGGTTGAGAGGGTTGGTGACGCGAGAGAAAGAGAAAGAGAGAATCGAGTCGACGAGGCCGGATGGGGGTGGGTCCTCGACATAAGAATATCTTCTGAGATGCCGCGCGGTGGAGGTTGTCGAGGGGTAGGAGGAGGAGGGGGCTAGCAGCGGCGAGGGAGAGGGTGGAAGAGCGCGAGCGTCGAGGGTGAGCCTTCGCGTATTTTTATCAATATCTCGCGTGCTGCGCCTGCGCTTCGACGTGTGCCCGCTCGCTCGTACGGAGCGAGAGCGAGAGAGAAAGTGAGAGTGAGAGAGAGAGAGAAGATTCTTTTTCTCTCTACCAAGCACGAGAGAAGCAGCCAGCGCAGCATCCCTTCCTTTTTTCCATCCCTCTCCAACTCCCTGGTGTGCTTCGACACACACGCGATTTCGACGCACACATTCACATGCAGATACGTACACGTGAACAAGGAGGTCCATGGTACTGCTGGGTGATCTCATGTGTGTCGGAGATCTAATGAGTATGTGCTCCGAGAAACGGGACGTTCCAGAGCGGCTGTGTGGCGGTGGAAAGGCTCTATCTTGTTCTCTTTCTCGCTCTCTCTCTCTCTCTCTCTCTATGGTCGTCGTCGTATTCGTATTGGTTTTTCTCTCGTACAGGGAGCACATAGTTGGTATACACCCCCGTTGCGTACGTGTGTGGATGTAAGCACGAGGGCGTCTAAGGACCCCCAGGACAAAATGGAGCCCGCTTATACTCCGTTCTGCAAAGTGTATCCTTTTCCAGGCTCTTCTCATACCGACTCCTTTATAGGCACCCGGAACGTACATATACGCTCATATATATATACATATATTCACGTAGGTGGATTTTTTTTTATATCTATATATAAAGTCTCGGGTAAAAAGCCGAGTTACGCGAGAGCTATCTTTGTAACGTTGTAGTATATCGCCGTGTCCTATGTATATTATATGCACGATATAAGGACGATGCAAAATCGCCCCGGAAGCCTTCAGGATAATTGCTACTAGAAAAGTCTCGGGTCACTCGGCTTCTCGAGATAAGCCCCGAGGAACATTCCGACTACATCTCGACCTCGAGTGAAACTATACTAATCTTCGTTTTTCTCTTTCTTGCCATTGTTACAGATCGACTAAATGATGGATTAAATCTTTT
Source organism: Netelia inedita (assembly GCA_964017225.1). Lineage (NCBI taxonomy): Eukaryota > Metazoa > Arthropoda > Insecta > Hymenoptera > Ichneumonidae > Netelia > Netelia inedita. Next base: position 1,598,459 of record OZ024924.1, on the reverse strand, counting down.
TTTTGTTTTCAATAAATTGCTCATTATTTATTCGGTTCATAATCGCGATTGATCAAAATTTCCAGTTAATTTTGATTCTTTTTTGTTTTTTTGGAAGTATTGAGAAATCTTTCTTATTCGTGGCCTTCATTTAGTACGTCGTCCCGCACGCAAACCCCGCCATCTTCGCCAGCAGATATTATTTTTCTTTAGGGTAGGGGACAGGACGTAGGACGCGGAGCTGGCCAAGGGTGAACGTCGCTTTCGTCGGAAGGAGAGAAAGAGTGAGTGAGTGGCGGGGGTGTAGAGCGAAAGAGTAGGTTCGCTCGGAAAGCGAAAAGATAGGGGGAAGTGCAGGGTGGGGGGAGGAGGGTTTAAGAAAAAGGACGCGAGGGGTCGTCCGCGTGTTTTGCAGCGCGAAATAACCTCCATTACATCGCGGCGTCGCTCTATATACGAAAGATTATTTTTCTTTTTTCGCGATACAGCACACGCGAGATAAAAGTGAGAGGAAGGGAGACGGAGTGTCGACGAGAGACAGCAGCCAGCAAGTCTGCGCTCATCCGTGTCTCTCTGCCTAGAGATGCTGGCTTGATGGCTGTTGTCTTTTGTCCCCGAGCGAAGAAGCTCGACAGCGACGGAGAAGGGGGAAGAAGAAAGCTTTATTCTTTTTTTTTTTCTTAACTTGAAAAATTATGGAAAATTAGCCGAGCGACGTTCTCGCTTCGTTCCAAGACCCCGATGTCTTACCCGTAGGAACGGAGAAAGAAATACGAGGGAAGAAAACGAGCAGCAAAAGTGTTGCTATAAATTCACGGGTCGAGGAGGTAGGATGAATGAGAAAAAAAGAAAAACGTGGTACAGACGGGGAGTGAGAAAAAGAAGCACCCTCGTCGAGACGAATGAGTTTTGGTCTCGGTCATGACAATCGTAATTCGCGCGATATTAAGTCAATGAGAAACATTTTGTTTTAACAGCTAGTCGAGTCTCGCGTTAATTAATTAAACGTTTTATTTCTTTTTTTTTTGACAAATTTTTCCCCTCTAAATTATTTTATTAAGCTCGTACATTCGAGACACTTTGTCGCGCTCTTTCGTTCAACGTTCGCGACGTTCGAGCTTGTCGGAGCGATTATTCTCGAACGGCCCATATATAGAAATTTTTCCTGCCGCGATATTCGAGCTCCGCCACTCCTTAGACACTTCACGATCAAGCGATTAATGCCCATAAGTTACGAGTCGCGGTAACGCGTACGTCGATAATTAATCGCGCACTTCCGAGAATTCGTGCGTTGTATCGCTCTGCTCGATAATAATACGTAACCGCGCGTTCGAAACGTCGCGACTCGCGACTCGCGCGACGAGACGAATTTTTTATCCCGGGGCCTCACCACGTCGTTGTGGGGCCAGGTGAGTGACTGACTTGCCCGACTGAAAAATTTCGCTTTCGATCGACACACGCGAACCGCCGTACCCACCATCGCAGCCAACCCGGTGGGGTACACAGATGCTGGTCCATGGATGTATAATAATAAAAAAATATATATATATACGTCCACCCCGAACGAGCGTAGCTCGGGGGCCCCCCTCGACTTGAATGAAAAAAAAATCGAAAAAACCGTTCCCCCCATCGTCGGTGTCAGGAAAAACCCTTGTATAAAAAAACCCGAAGGGGGTCGCGCGTCTACCTATGGTAACCGTGCGAGAGGTAGCGAGGGGCTCGACGAAGCCTCGCACCATCCCAAGCTATCGCGTTTTTTTTCCACCTCGTACTCTACACGTATAAACCCTAAAAAAAAACATCACAAATTTTTATCAAAAAAATCGTCATCAAATTTTACAATTCTATTTTCCATTCGGAAAACGACGTTTTTAATTAAAATTTGTTCGTCGTTCGTTCCCCACGCTGGGAAAAATGGTTCGTAGCCCTCGCTAGCCCAGCGTATACGTGGGATACGGAGCTGAGGGTACGCGAAGCAAGCGCGTGCCCCAAAAAGCGTTTTTTATTCTCCTCGCCCGACCCCACAGAGAGCTACGAGGGTGAGTATGTGTGTGTATGTGTGCGTTAGTTTGCGAGTGAGCGCGTACCCCAAAAGACTACGTTGACGGTGGTCCTTCTCTCTCGGTGGCACCGCGTGGTCTGTTTTCACGGGTAAGCAATATAGAGGCCGAGGTCCAGGACAGAGACGAAGCACGCGCGTAAGTACGTAGGAATATATCCCTCCGCGGAACACACAGCCCGTAGTCCGTCATCAAACACTCGTTATTCCTGTCCAGCCAGGATTACCCGATATTCCCATTTTTTTCCTTTTTTTTTGACCATTCCAGCTTTTCTCTCCTCGCTGTCTGCGAGAGGGGACTGCGTGGTCTCGAAGCCTCCGTGAAAAAAAAAAAAAAAACAGAAACGCGTTTTCTCTCTCTCGTTGCTTCTATATATCTCCGAGTGTATCACGAAGGATTACACGGTTATAACGGCACCCGAAAAAATGACCGCGCAACGTTTCATGATCTATCGCCCGAAAAAAAGAGGGAAATAAAAAAGAACGCGTCCACTCGTCGATGAAAACGAAGAGAGGGGAGATGTGGAGTAAAAAAAAATTTCGGACACTTATAATTCAAGATATTAATCGTATAATCCGGGGATATCGTGGAATCGAATAACGCTCTTTTCATTCTCGAGTAATCGCGTGTGATGCGCATTTTTTATTATTATTATATTTTATTACTCGCGTTGTTAATTTTACAATTATTTCTTAGATTCGAACAATTCTGTAACGAAACATATGTTTGTGTGAGGATCTTCGGAAGCTGCGTCGGTCGTTTGTACAACGAAGACGAAAAAGTAGCAGTAATAGTAAAACGTTAGGACAAGAGAGAAAGAGAGAGAGAGAGAGAGAGGTCCTGAAAAATGATCGGCTCAACGGGGATACGTTAAGAGCGAGACGGAACGATTTCGCCCCAGGAACGTTTCGAGCACGTCGCGGACAATATAGAAACTGAGAAAAGCATGCGTGAACGAGAGAGAGAGAGAGAGTGAGAGAGAGAGCGGAGTAGAGAGACGATCGGTTTCGGGGATTTTTTTGCGAAATAACGGCGCTCGTTCGAGTGAGGCCAAAAAAATGGGAAACATCTGTCAGTATACTCGATGCCTATCGAACGCTTTTCGTTCCTCGGCGTTCTTCTCCTTGTCGTTGTAATCGACGTATCGGGCGCGGGTTTCACGTTTTTTTTCTCTTCCACCCTTACCTCATCACCTTCTCTCTACCCCCTCCCCTTTCTCTCTTTTCCTCATTCACGCGTGAATCGATGGAAAAATCATAATGATAACAATGCGCGACGTGAACACCCATCAGGCGCAACGGGGAATCTAGCGAACGAAAAAAAAAACTATTAGTTCCGGTTCGAGTGGGGGGAAGTTATCGGTAAAAGTGGGGAGGACGTGGAATAATAAAAAAAAATTGAAAGAAAAAAGACAACAAGAATAAAAAAAACAACGAATGAGCTTTCTCCACCCGGTTATAACTCTCGATGTGGTTCTCGCTCGCTTTCACCCTCGCGCAGGTTTTCATCTCGCCTATGTATAGACCACGTTTCTAACTCGGCTATTTCATAAATTCTAATTTATAGCCGACGGAAAATTGATCCTGGCTTAATCCGTGCTATCGATGCCCGCCTACGTATTATGCTATAATATACAGCTGTGTATATGTATTCATATATATATATATATGTATACATATGACACGAATGATATTTATACATATACCAGTGGGAGCGATTACTACCGGCGCTTATCTCGAGAGATCTCGAAGCGAACCGCGGTGTGTCGCGTTGTGAACGCGCGCGGTACACAACGTGCCGTAATAAATCTCATTAGCTCTCACCTGGTTAAACAAAAATATCGCCGCGGCGATATTACCGATAGACTTACATACAGACGCGGGGGGAGTACTGTCGCCCATCTGTACTTGAAAAACGGTGTTTAGCCGCATCCCCGAAACCAATAAATCCCGAACGGAATCGAATAACTAATGAATTTTCGGAATTAAAAGCCACGAAAGTACGCGCTCGAGCGATCGAGTCTAAGGTTTGCTTGTTACTTCGTGACCTCCTTTTTATTATTTTTTATCGTTCGTATTCGTCGAATTTCGACGAGTATAATGGAGACGCGGTGGCCAACGCGTGTGTTCCGGATATAATTTTTATTCCTGTCTGTGTACATAACCGATCTACTTGCCGTGCTGGTTTTTTTTTCTTTTAGAAAGAGTTTTTTTCAACGTATCTTTTCCTCCCAGTGGATTAGATCACGCTCATTGTTTGGGGGTTTTTTCTTTCTTTTTTTTTATATGAACGTAGAGCGAGCCGTTTTTTTCGCCTCGGCCAATTTTCGGGTGTGCAAACACGGCCATTGTCACCCGGCACGCGCCCTCGCGCCACCGATTTGCGTGGCTAGTATACGCGCGCGCGTGTATTCTTCATGCCACAGAGGGTAAAGGATAGGCAAAAAAACATACATAAGCAGCAGCATCCGAAAAATCAACCCCTTTCACCGCTCGCGCTCCGACCGTGATTTAAATACGGGAGACGGTTTTTTATCAACGCGTTTTGCTTGTTGTTTTTTTTTTTGTAATCCGTCGAATCGCTCGCGCCGAAAGCCGGGAGCAACCCCTTGTTTGGTCCACCGCGCCCACATAATTACCGGGTGGTGGTGAAAATAACGGGATGAAAAAAAATTCGGGTAAAAAAATGCGAGTTTTGTCCGGGGCGAGGAAGCGCGCCGAGGGTCGGAGGAAGAGAGAAAGAGAAAAGCGATATCGCAATTAGACAGCCGCGATCCTACAAATCGAGGGTCTCTTCCATTCTCTCTCTCTGTCTCTCTTGTTCTCGCGCGACTCGAAGCCGCGAGGGTTAAGGGTTGCTCTTGGCCAGTGCGCTCGTAAGGGCAACCCGAGACTTTTCTGTGGGGACGATTCGAAAGGGTGGCAAAAGATATGGGTGGCACCCTTCTCCAGTGAAATATCCGGGGGTGCGATTCGAGCTAGAGGCTTCGCTCTCTAACCATATCGTTTTTTTTCTGTTCTTCTTCAGTATATATATTTTTTTTTGCGCGGACCGAATTTATTTTTAATGCACACACCGCGCGAGGTAATTAGGGTGCTTGGAATTGTTCGTGGGTTGAGGACACGGTCCGCGAAATCGTTTGTAACGAGAGGATGATTAATAACTCAATTGTTTTCACTCGAACGGTTTTTACAATCATCTTTTTGAATCTGTCGGATTTTCGACAATTTTCCTGCCGAAGGGCGACAAAACATGAAAACTCCATTTTCTTTATTTTCCGATGGGTACATTGGAAGTTTTTGATTAAATGTTTTGCACAATTCTAAAAAATCATTGGTCATCCGATTAAAGAACGAAAAAAGGGAGACCCACAAATCGGGGGTAGAATTTTTTTTTAAGCAGTCTGGGCAAAGGGAACGAAGAGCGCGCTTAGTAGTACCCAAGCCCAGGGAGATTGTTCCAAAGGGTGCCCCCACGTTTCAACGTAGTACCGCTGCGAGAGAAAAAAAATCCATAAGGGTTTCTCCCGCGAGTCGAAAGTAAAGGGGAGAGCTATGCTGGTCGTTTGCGACGAGGAACGAAGGTCGAGCTCGGGAAAATAATTTTCGTCACTTTGATTAAAGAATTCAATAAAAAATTGATCAACGTTGGACAATTTCTCGAATATATCAACACGGAAGAATATCGGAATGTTGAATATTAAGATTCTTCGTAAAAAAAAAAAGTCTTTGTGGGAAAGGTGTAATTAATCAAGATTTGCGTTTTAATTGAAACAAAACGAGTATTAATGAGCAACGAGCGAGTGTACACGCCGTTAAAATAACATGACGATATAACCGTCGGGGTAGCTTTTTCGTCGCTATAACGATTAAAAATGTATACGCCATATAGCCTGCATTTATAATGCGGAAAAAATCCATAGAGAGCGAGACGAGGAGCCGCGCCCATCATATATAATAGACGTTCCACCCTTACCGCCCACTTTCTCGCACTTTCTCTCCCTTTACTCCGCCACTACCATGGCGAACACGCCGCTGGCCCTAGCTGTGCCCGTACTTTCAATCAATATTTAAAGAATTGCGCCTTAATAACATTCGTGTCGACCGGCCGTAATAGTCGGACTTGACTCAAATTTCCATCTGGACGTTGCGCGTTGAAATATCTTATTAGTATCGGTATCTTTTCCGTGGTCGGTAAATGATTTTCCTCTTATCTTCGACGGATAAAAGTGGAATTCGAAGCTAAGGGTAAAAGCACCCTCGAACAGCCATGACGTCACATCCGCCATACTGACTTATAAATTGTTCATTATTTTTTAACAGTTGGCATAGCGTTTTTTCTTCTTCAAATATTGTCTCATAAATAGATGAATAAAAAGATAGTCAAAATCGTAAAACGGTGGATGAGACGATCATATGATTATCTCCAAGATCAGAATATAGATAACCATAGGGCGATAAGATTTTTTTACCGACACCTGGTTATTAAAAAATTAATTATTGAATTTACACTCTTGCGAATTACAGAAAAAAAGTACCTTTTCAAACATAATGTAAAATAAACAGTTATTTGCCTCCCGAATTTTCGATAACTTCTTAAAAATTACCCCTTATATGTTGCCGAAAAGAATACAGTTATTTTACAAGTGACGGTCATTTTACACCTCGCGAGTACTAGTCCATATTACCCCATAAATTCCGGAGCTGCTGCTCTATTTCGCCGCTCGCGTTCGACTTGAAAAGTACGCTTGAAACGCTCACGCTTTTTCTGCCATACCTCTTCAACCGTAGCGTTTGTAATCGCAAGATGGCGGATATCCATGGCCTCATAAAAGCTATATCAAGCGCTTACAGCGCCAAGTCGAACAACGCAAAGAGCGCTAAAAACGTATAAGCGCCCAAGTCGATCGCACCCATTATCTACACTCCCGCTAGGAGCGCCGTTAGTTCAGTCCTGTGAGCGTCGACTGCCAAAGAGGGCAGCACTTCCAGCCGATCGTACTCGAGCGCCTCGCTGTGTTCTACTGTCTACGGTCTTCCTTACGCCGCGTTACGGCCAAACGAGTGTCTAGCAGTGTGTAGGTTATACATACCCACTATCAAGTTCCCGCACATTTCCCATCACGATGTACGAAGAATATGCCGATCAGGTATGTTGTATTGTAACAAAAAAAAAAAAAAAAAACGAATTAATCCGCTTCGAGAAGTGCGATAAAATAAATTCCGTAACGAATAATGTTTGCAGTATGAGACCTACGACGAGTATGCTCCGGTCGAGCAGCACATCGATCCCTATGACAGATACCGTCAGGCTGTTCCCCAAGCTGTACAAAAGTTTCTCGTCTATTTTCGCAACTGTATCAACGAAGGTATGATCTTTGAAATACAAAATTTATACGAGAATACATTTCCAAAAATATCGGAGCAACTTTTCGACAAACAATCATGGCCGGAGGAAGCCGACATAGCCCATCTTGTCGAAAACGATCAAGTATTTCTCATCCTGTACAAGGAACTCTATTATCGTCATATATATGCACGAGCTCAAGGACCAACGTTGGAACAACGTTTCGGCTCGTTTTACAATTATTGCGATCTTTTCAATTACATTCTTAAACCGGACGAGCCCGTACAATTGGAACTGCCGGATCAGTGGCTCTGGGAGTTGATCGACGAGTTTGTTTATCAATTTCAATCATTCTCTCACTACAGAGCGAATTTAACCAATAAATCGCCCGAAGAGATCGAAAATTTGAACACCCATCACAAGATATGGGACGTTCTATGCGTTCTCAATGTCTTGCATTATCTCGTCGATAAATCCAAGATAAAGAGTCAATTGGAAGTTTACGCAAGCGGCGGCGATCCTGATTCCGTCGCCGGAGCTTTTGGTAAACACTCGTTGTACAAGATGCTCGGCTATTTTGCTCTCATCGGCCTTCTTAGACTTCATTCGTTGCACGGCGATTATTATCAGGCCATAAAGGTATTGGAGAACGTAGAGATTTACAAGAAGAGCGCGTATTCCCATGTTCCCGGTTGCCAAATATCGACCGCTTATTACGTCGGCTTTGCTTACATGATGATGAGACGTTACGCGGATGCCATAAGAACGTTTTCCGGTAGTTTGCTGTACATACAACGTACCAAACAGCTGTTTACCGCGAGAAACTATCAGAATGATCAGATTAACAAGCAGACGGACCAGATGTATCATTTACTGGCTATTTGTCTCGTCCTCCATCCTCAATGCATCGACGAGGGTCTCCAACAGGCGCTCAGAGAACGCAATTATCACGAGAAAATGTACAAGATGCAATACGGCGATACGGTTGAATTCGAGTCGTGTTTTCTTTTCGCGTGTCCGAAATTTTTGTCCTCGACACCGCCCGGACCGGATTCGAAGAAAGAAGATTACATGAGAGAAGCTATTAAACATCAAACTCGAGTTTTCATGGATGAGGTCGTACAACAAAAGATGTTACCAACGATTCGTTCATATTTGAAACTCTACACCACTCTTCCATTGAGCAAACTCGCGACGTTCATGTGCAGCACTAGATCCGATGAAAATATGGATCTCGACAAAGAAGTTTCGGCTCTGACGATTCATCTTTTGTGCTTTAAACATAAAATGAAGAATATCGTGTGGACCAAGGGAACATCGGGTTTGGAAGGAAAATTCCAGTCGGGCTCGGAGGTGATACAACGAGCTACTTTTTTTCTTTCCATTAGTTTCGACTCGTGTTTTTCGAATGAAAAATAAATATCGTACATTCGTTACTAATAGTTTCTTCTTTTTTAGCTGGACTTTTATATCGATCACGATATGATTCACATAGCGGACACGAAGGTTGCTCATCGTTATGGCGATTTCTTCATTCGCAAGATCTTGAAGTTCGAGGAGCTCAATCGTAAACTTCATCATATAAAGATATAAACGAATTTTCTCGTCTCTCTTTTTTTTTTGTAACGTCGGGACGACGCGTCGATTAAACTGTACGGAAACGTGAGGATCGTCAAGAATATTTATTGGTCTCTTTTCTTTCTTTTCTTCAATTACCTTTTATTACAAAATACAAATATATATATATATATACACATAGGCACATATCGCTCGTGGCTCGTAGAACATGGAAAAAATACTTTCTTACGGACACGTGGTTTTAAACCGGAATAACCGAAGAAAAAAATGTCGAAATCATTGGAACAGGTAGGAAAGATGTAAATATCGAACGATAGATCCTATCGAGAGACCTAAAACGATCGGATCTCCCACGATCGATTATAACGACTCGAACTTTGCGCGATCCTCGATTCTCAAACCCGTAAAAATACCGCGCGTACCCGTAATAACTAATAAATCAAGCCTACGGAAATGTAAATAATATGAAACACGATTTTATCACGACTCGACCTTATGAAATAATTCTAAATGAGGGACAAAAGGTACAATGATTCCCACAAATATTAAACTTCGGTCGAAATTCCCATAGTAGAAATAAAAAATTTTCTTTAAAAAAATCTTAAGTCTATACAGATTTTAAAGAAAAATGCATTAACTCTCGGAGTTTTTATCGCGCATTATCTTGCACGCGGCTGTTAAAATACTTGGTCGCATCGAAAGCGCGGGAAGTCGAAGATTTTGTAGATAGTGAAAGAATCTATTGCCCCTTTTATTGTTGCACGTTGTTCGGATTTCTTCGGCTCGGCATATCGTGCGTATCGACGGGAGATAATCTAGGACCGTGCTACGATGATTGAGCGAATACGGTGATACGTGCGCGAGTGCCGAGTTTACGCCAATATTCAATTCTCTCTTTAATAATAATTGTCGTATGTTTTGTAATTCGTTTTCGGAATTAATCGCTTTGCGATCCTTCATTACACGATCTCTTAGCCATTGCGCTATTTCCAGACTCGTGCTGAATACGCTCGAGTAATCGTGACTATTTTCATCCAGTGATAAACTCTGCTCGAGCTTGATACTGCTATGATGGAGAGCCGGATCACCGATATCGATCAGTGTCGACAAAAACGACACATTCTCCAAATCTTTCGCCATATTATCGATGATTATTGCTTCCTGGTCCTGTAGCGTTTTTTCAACATTCGAGTGTTTTTTCTTCGTTGATTTTTTCATTGCTCTGATCGCTGGTTTGTAAATGCACGAGCGCATGTCCTGCCAGAGTGATTGATGAAAATTCGTCGGTACGCTCGAAGCGTTTGGTTTTCCCGACAGCAAGAGATACTGTAATTGTAGGACAGCTTTGCGGAGATCTCCATTTTGCAAAAGTCGCTGCAACGATAGGGAAGAAGAGTATGAAAAGGTATCGTTACAATTTAATTGTGAGCGGTTGTTAATACGGTAGAACCTCGATTATCCGAACTCTCAATAATCCGAACGATGACTTAGTTTATCCGAACGTTGGCTCAAAAGATACATTGTTGCTCGCCGTCACCGCCATGAGCAACAATCTATGTTTGCGAAAATCGCGAGATACATTGCCGCGACATATTAATTAACGCGAGAACGTTAATACGTATGTCAACAAATTAGAATAAATACGTATGTACTGTTTTTATGTGATAACGTGTTGTTTACGAACTAGCCTCGGTCTCAATTAGTTCGAATAATCGAGGTTCTACCGTAGTTGCTAATAGCGTCAAGTGCGAAAGACGAGATACAAAGAGATTACTCACATCGAGACACTGCCTTGGCAAGCGGTGACCACATTCCGCGAGAGTTATCAGCTCGAGCAATGCCGCAACCCTCGAGCCAACGGCTGTTTGATAATAAATACGAAGTTGATCAGGCGCCATTCTGTTCAGATGCGAACAAGTGTCTTTTCCGGTCATTACGATCGGGCGTTTGGTATTTGACGCAAGTTGAAAAGTAGCCGCGATAAATCCCTCGTCCTCTTCGAATATCAAGTCAACGTCCTCTATAAGTATAAGAGAATTTCGCGGCAGCTTTGTATCGTTTGTTCTAGTTTTCGATTTAAACAACGCGACTTCCGGTTGTTTGATACGATGAGACTTTGTTGCCTCCTCGAGTTCCTTCGTTATTTTCTTCCCGGTTCGCTTGCTCGAGGCGTTTACCTCAAGAACGCTGTATTAAATCACAATCAATCGGTTAAATATACTCAACGGTTAGTTTTCGTCGATGCATTTTTTACCATTTCAATTCATAAAGTATAGATAAACACGCGAGTGACGTTATTCGACGATAAGTGAAAAATAACATCGAGAGTCACGAACAACTCGAGATAAATAAATATCGCGCGTACGAACCTGTAACCCAGTTCCTCCGCGATCGCGTACACGCTCGCAGTTTTTCCGCTACCGTGAGGTCCGAGAAGAACCGCGACTTGGTTATTATTAACGTTGCTCATAAGGCTACAGTCGGACGGATAAAATTCATCGCCACTGCTTCCAAAGTCTTTTTCCTGATTTCCCGTCCAACCTTTCAACCAATTGCGAAATTTGCCTGCAGCTTCTTCGTTTCCCACAATATCGTCAGTTTTCGTTGGACGATATTTTTGTGTCCATATACAATCGTCAATAGGACGCTCATCCGTTTCACTCTTGTTCTCTGCGTTTTTACGCCTCCTACCTCTTTGTTTCTTTGGGGATACACGCGTTTCTTCGAGGTTCTTCGATTTCGTGCTAATTCTCGTCCATAATTTACGAGCATCGGCGCAACGCGACTCGATCTCACTGAGAACTTCTTCGGGGTTTGATTTTGTCGTTTCGATCGAGTCGTTTAATTTCTTCGACGCATCTTCTTCGAAACTCGCGAGGGACTCGATTTCTTTAAAATCTAACGATGGCGCGTAGGGTTTGATCCGTCGCATTGGATAAATTGATTTGAAAAGTGTATTATTGATCGTAGTTTCCGTGCTTAGTTGAGTCACGTGACTTATAGTTGGGAATGGTAAAAATGGCGAAGCGACAATTGGAAGTTTCGTTTCGACCTTACGATTCTCATTTTCTACTACCGGAGCCGAGTATAAAAATGCCCGACGAGCCTCCAAAACAGCTGGATCGGGTTTCGATCGTTTCACGAACAACGGAGCTAGTTTTTCAGGTTTACCGACGACTTTTATTTCAAGAATTTCGGGTTCGATACTTTGCGCTATTTCTGTCTTTTCCAAAATCGTGACGATCGATGGCAAAGCTTTACTCCGCTCGATACACGGAGATTCCGCTCCCGAAGAGCTTTTTGAGTTTCGAATTTTCGAGGACGATCTTTTTTTTCTCAATTTTGAAGTTTCCGCCTCGTAACTTCCAGTCTCTTCGTTATTCGGTGTTTTAACTTTACTTTGCCTAGGCTTCGACTCCTTTTGTCCTCGCAAAGCTTTATCGCTCTTTTCCACGATCGGATCTATAACACGAACGTATTTCGAAAAAAATTAGACGCGTCGTAAAGTAAAAAAAAAAAAAAAAAAAAAAAAAGTTATTTAGCACCGGAAATACCAATCAGCGATCAAAGTGATAAAACTGACATTGCCATCGACTAAACTCGTTAAAGTTTAGGAGACTCTAGAATACTTTTTACATCACGTAAGTTCGGATTTGAGAAATTTTGTAATTTTCATTCGTCCGATATTTACCGTTTTCATCGTCGCGATCGTCGCAGTGGAGATTAATTCGCAAAGACCACTTGGGCTTTTTGCTACGTCGACTAGGTGATTTTGCTTCGTCCGCTCGTGTATCGGAACAAAGCGGAATAGTTTTTGGCAATGCGACGTCTTCGTCGATTACGATGACCGAGGAATCGGAAAGATCGGCGTTACATAAAACCATGCGATCTTTATCTTTTTTCTCAACGGTCGGGCTGTAAAAAACGTGATATTTACGAAAAATGGTAATTAGTAAAAAAAAAATTTTATATTTCATTTTTTGTCGAAACGTGCTATTTTACATGAAATAGTTGTGCAAACTTCCGGGAGATACTCTTCTGTGCGAGACGTCGAGAGTTTTGTCTTCGGTTTCTTTTTTTCCAAGTTGTCGAAATACTTTAGCTCTTTTCTCCAATCTCATCTCGATCATTTCAGCCTCCTCTGCCTCGTTAATTTTTCTCTTAGCGTATCCTTTTTTATTAGCAACGAGCGTTAATTTCTCTCGGTTCCGTTTGAGCTTGATTTTACGCGTTTCGATAATTTTTGCCGCCAGCTCTTCGTCGTTCGAAGACAGCGGGACCGGTTCTCGGTATCGTATAGACTTTTTTCTCGTCATGAGAACTTGAAACGCGTTAGATTGTTCTCGAGCCATTGTGGATATTCTCCCGAACGAGGAATCTGCGCTTTGTATCAAAGGTGTATGACGATTATCAATTTTTGTCATATTCGATATCAGATTATCATTCTCATCGCCAGAACTAACGTTCTCATTCTCGGATTTACTCTTCGAACTTTCAACTCCGTTACATTTGCTAATTTTTGATGATTTACGAGGTAGGGACTTGGATCTTGTAGGTGTATCGTGTCGCGAACATTCGTCAACTTTGCGTTCGCGAGTAGCGAAGGGACTTGGCGTTTTGTCAATAAGATCACTCTTGCTATCGATGATATCACAAACCTTTCCACGCGAATTGCTCTGCGATATTTTTATCTTTACTCTACCACGTTTCTTTCGTCTAGATAATTCACTAGCCTGTTCCTCGTTAGCCGCGTTATCATTGACGGTATCTGTCGTAACCTCTTTAGCCTCAACGTTACTAGTCTCGCAAACTTTCGCGTTATCAGTAAAATAATGCTTAATATCCTTCATAATCTTCACTGTAATAGACAAAACTCGCGTATCATGCACCGTATGTTAGAATAACGACTCGATAACGGTTGTGTCATTGAATGAAAAAAAAACTGTGTTTTTGCTTGCAAGGGATAGTCCATCGGAGTTTTGGCGCGAAGACTGTATACACATACACGCGTATCGTGTTTAATCGTATGTGCAAACCACGGCGGATGTGCCCGAACTGCAGCGCGCGCGTTTCCGGTTGGAAAATGCAATTCCGTTGGTAAGATAGATATTGCCTGTCTCACCAACTGAAAAACCCTTGACAAAGCGGTTTGCCCAGAATAACGCAAGGTAGCGCCAATGATCAAAAGGCCAACATAACCCAATTTCCCGGCAGTTTCTCACATTCTGACGTTGATTCTTTGCATTATACGTCAGTATTGAAAGTGATAGAAACAAATTGACTATGAACTGCATGCTCTGTTCTCTGTGCGGTTTGATACTCATTTTTGCAATAATATGGAACTTTTGGATAAGAATGAGAGAGAGAAAAAAAACCATCTGTATACTCGTACTCGGTGATATCGGTAGAAGTCCGCGTATGCAATATCACGCATTATCGTTCGCGAGAGAAGGCTTTGTTGTCGATCTCATAGGCTATCGGGGTTCCGAACCCCTGCGAGAATTGCAAGAAAATGCTTCCGTGCATATTCATTATCTCCTAGAAACACCCAATTTGGAAGGTATACATACGAACGCTTGCTCCGATAAGAGTGAGTTTAAAAATATCGTTTCGAAATAATTTGCTCCATTTTCAGGATTGCCACGATTTCTCGGCTACGTTGCAAAAACATTGTGGCAATCTGGTGTACTGTTAACGAAGCTAATACGAGACGCGCGTTCCTGCACCGTACTCGTACAAAATCCTCCCGCGATTCCAACAATTCCGATATGTTGGTTTTATTGTCGTTGCTCCGGCGCTCGACTAATCGTCGATTGGCACAATTATGCCTATACGATAATGGGTCTTACTCTTGGACCGGTTCATATTCTCGTGAGGTTAACAATGTTCGTCGAATCGTTTTTTGGTCGAAGAGCCGATAAGCATTTTTGCGTCACCAAAGCCATGAAGGACGATTTGAAAGAAAATTGGAGCATAGAGTTAGCACATATTTCTCGTATCGTTAAAAAAAATGAATTTCAGGCTTTACTTTAAAAATCGCGTCGAAATTACAGGGCGCACGTTCTGTACGATCGTCCACCACCAAGGTTCAAGCCGATCGATTTAAAAGAGAAGCATTCTTTACTCGCTAACTTGGGCAAATCGTACGAAGCCTTTCGCGACGAAAATGGCTCGTCACGATTTACAAAATGTGATGAAAACGGTGAGATCGTATCGAGGTCGGACAGGCCTGGTTTTATTGTATCTAGTACAAGCTGGACGGACGACGAAGATTTTTCAATACTCTTTAATGCATTATATGGTAATTAGAAATCGAACGAGTACAAAATTATCGTCATTTCGGAAGAACATTGTAGATAACGTAAAATTTCAATATCAGAGTACGAGATTGCTTGCGAATCGAGCGATTTGAATTTACCCGATCTTGTTTGCGCCGTAACTGGCAAGGGACCTCTAAAGGAATTTTGGAACGCGATCATACGACGCAAAAAATGGCGTCACGTAAAAATCGTAACACCGTGGCTCGAGAACGAGGATTATCCAAAATTATTAGGTATATTACCATAAAAAAACAAAAAAAACGTAACTATAGCGAAGGAAACAATGATTTTACAGTATTTATCGAGCGTTTTGTTTTTTAGCCAGCGCCGATTTGGGTGTTTGTCTACATACGTCCTCCAGCGGTTTGGATCTGCCGATGAAAGTAGTCGATATGTTCGGATGCGAATTGCCCGTGTGCGCTTACAATTATAAATGGTAAAGATTCAGTGTAAAATGTCCCGTTGGTAAGAATCAAAGAACGTATAATTGACAATCGGATTTTTCAGTCTCGGCGAGCTCGTGAAAGGTAAGGAGAACAGTTACGTTTTTACCAATGACAAAGAATTGGCGTCGCAACTGAAAGAATGGTTTGTCGATTTTCCAACGAACGAGGAACAAAAGAGAATTAAAGAAAAATTTCAATGCGAATTGAGAAAATTTCGAGAGCTCGGGTGGCACGGTAATTGGTCGTCCGTAGTTATTCCCTGTCTGGACTAAATCGCGCTGGCTATATTTTTTTCTTCACAGCCTTATCATAATTACGCGAATTCATAAAAACGGCTTACGACATTAACTCGACGCTGCTTACGAAAACTAGCATGTTTCAGATTTCTTACGAAGAGAAGCACGTTTCGATATTTTCCGCGAAAACTAGCATGTTTCGACTTTTGCCACGAAAACTAGGATATTTCGGCTTTTGCCACGAAAACTAGAATATTTCGGGCATGCCAGTTATCGCGACAGAAGCCGAATCATGCTAGTTTTCGCGTCGAATATCGAAACGTGTTGGTTTTCGCGGTAAAATTAGAAACGCGTTAATTTTCGTAAGAAATTTTGAATCGTGCTACTTTTCGTAAACAGCGTCGAACTAATCATTTCTGTAGCTAGTTTCTCCCAAATTGCTTTACTCGTTCTCCCCCCTGACCGTGACCTTGAGCATGTGTACAGTACGATGTAACTAATAATACTTCTCTAAGCGACATAGCCGCTTTTTTCTTTTACCTCTGTTAGATTTTCTTTAATTTCACAGGATTCCTGCGCTATTTCCGTTCATCTCGTTCGTTCGCGCGAGATCGATAATTTACATGAAAAATAGATTGTCAAAATGATTTTAAACATTCATAAACTTCCTTTACCATTTTTATTGTTTTTACTTTATTTTTCAATACTCTCTCGTGTTTGCATTTGTACAAAAATCTTCGATAAAATATATATTTTCATCGAAGACGCGACGAAAGTTACAACGTAACTGAATACATTGCGACGAGTAACGTCGAGTTTGTACATTGAGAATCAAACGAGAAGACGTTCGATCTCTTGTTGTATCGCTTGAATCTGAGGTTTTAGCTGCGATCCTTCGTTTACGGTCACCGAACAAGCCACCACGGGTCTTGAGACGCCGCAGGCTCTTCCGAGAGCCTGTTTGCTTCTCACGAATACGTAGGGCACGTTCTTGTCCTCGCACAGTAACGGTAGATGCAAAAGTATCTCCAGCGGCTGAGCATCGGCAGCCATTACTATGAATTCCGAGAGTCCTCGATTGAGGGTCTTGGTAGCTTCGTTGGCGCCTTTTCTCAGTTGCATATAATTCATGGCCTGCTGGACGAGATTAAGAATTTTGGCGGTGAGCGTCGCATCTGCCAGGGGATAGGCTTTCGGATTCACTTCTTCGGTCTATCGAAATAAATAAAAAGAAAAAATATATATATACGAAAGAATATAAGCGTACGAATGACAACGGTGAAGTAATGATAAATGTTCGGGTATAAAGAGAAAAAAAAAATAATAACAATATGAATCTATTCGTGTATTTCGTGTAACCACGTGTGAAAAGTTAACCTCAAAATGCAAACGTGTTTCGCCCGGTTAACAATAGTTCGTTAATCATCGAAATATCCAAACTTACCATTGTATGAATTGTTTGTGGAAAAATAATATATACAAGCACACGGCAACCTCTCAGCGATTTATTATTTTCTTGTTTTTAATAAAAAAATCGCGTCACGGAGGAGCACACTGAATACGTTCGCGCGTCGTTTTTTGTTAGAACGTAATTCTGGCGCAGAGCGCGCACACTTCGTACCACGCCACGGCGGAAGCTGCGGTAACTATGATACTAACGAGTGGCGCGAAATTTCAAACGCGTCGTGGTTGTTCGTGTACGAATAACATATAATTTATATGAAGGTTATATAACTATTATCGATGTTCCGGGAAATTAGTTATCCGTGTCTCTTCGACACGATGCATTTTATCATTAAAAATAGAAATTATTTCATATGCACTATTCGCAAGGGTGGGGATAAATTGATCGTTCTTATGAATGGAAAGATAAAAGTCACTGCCGCACTGATAAGTCGATGAGCAATAAAACGAGTGGAACTTAAAGACGGATAGGCAGTCAGTCGCGATTCTTGTTCACCGAACATTACATTTCCGCTTATATTAAATAATAGTTTGTCACAATGTCTGTGAAATCAATGTGCTGGCTCGTTACCGCTTTTCTCGTAATATTATGTTCTTTGACGACTGAAAGTACGCGTTTGTTCGTAGTCGAGGCGCAGGAGATCAATAATCGTCCGATAATCGGTAAGGCAATTATTTCATTTATTAAAAGAACTATTATACTAGCTAATCAATACCACCGTAACATATTTTCATTATCAATTTACTCGTCAGTTTTAAGCGTAATAATCTTATCGCGGATAAGAGTATACTGCTACGATATAAAAAAGTCATGAAATTATAATTGAGAAATATTATTTCTTTTTCCATGTACTATGTAATTCGATTCTCCCGTAACATCAAGGAATATTGTCCCAAGAGATAAGTTATAAATTGAACGAGATTTATCCCAACAAGTACGATAGTTACATCGTAGCTTCGTACGTAAAGTTCGTTGAGGGAGCCGGAGCTCGCGCAGTTCCGATATGGTATTTATTCATAGCGCATGCCTACGCATCAACATTCCAGAAATATTATAAGAAATAATTTTTTAGGATTGGAAAGAACGACGAATATTACGAGGATATAATGATGAAAATTAATGGGTAATGATGATACTTTTCATGAAATTTTGCGAAACATATTTTTAGGTGTGTAATTAATTTTTTCGTGTCAGTATTCTATTACCTGGTGGCTCTACGTGGTTTAATAACACAAATGGATACGCCGATGCCGGCAAAAAAATTTATCGGTAAATGATCTTTAATGTCGATAAAAATTGCATTTTAATATTGCTAAAAGGTCGTAAGAACGTGTATCTTTCGTATTAGAATTGCCAAACGATTGAATAAGAGCGGTGACTATTTTCCCATTTGGGGCATTTGTTTGGGCTTCGAATTGTTGACCTATCTCGCGGCCCATGGAACGGAACACCGTAGCAAGTGTTCCAGCAACATGCAACCGTTACCACTCGAATTTACGAATAGCAAGTTTCGCCAAATAAATATATTTCTTTCCTTGATTAACGATAATTATCAATTTACGAATTGTACCGTGTACCGGCAGATGCTCGTGAGAGCCGAATGTTTCGTGACGCACCTCAGGACGTGATAGATATACTTCGCAGCAAGAACGTAACCGCGAATTATCACAGTTTTTGTGTGACCGAAAAGGTAAAAATATTATTACAGGTTTCTTCAGTTTCCGACTGACGATAAATACTTTTGTTTCAGGACTTGAAACGCGTCTCGCTACAGAACAAGTTTCGAATACTGTCGGTGAACAGAGATTGGAACGGTTTTAAATTTATATCCAGCCTGGAACACGTAGATTTGCCTTTCTACGGTGTTCAATTTCATCCGGAGAAAAATATATACGAGTGGGTTAAAGGCAGAAAAATACCGCATGGTTCACAAGCCATCAAAGTTAGTCGATATTTTGCTGATTTTTTCATCAGCGAAGGTGAGAGGAAATACCATAGGAAAATACAAAAATACAATAGACAAAAAGAAATTTTAATTTGAGGCTTGATTAGGAAATTAATTAATCGTACACAAATTGATAATAATTATTTCTTAACTTTTAGCTCGTAAAAATTATCACTCCTTTTCGAACGTGACCGAGGAGAATGAAAATCTTATCTATAATTATCGTGTGACGTACACAGCACTGGAACAATCAAATTTCCAGCAATGCTATCTTTTCAAAAATAGCCACTAGTTAATTATCGAAAGGGAATAGGCCTTTTTGGAAAACTGGTCTTGGTGATAAAATGTGATCGTATGTGATTAAAAAAATAAATAAAATACAATCTTTTCCTCCGATAAAAATCCCAAAATATTTTTCGATCCAGTACTCTGCAAAACATTTTGCCCATTTTTCCATTTTCAAACTTGTCCACACTTCGTTATCGACAAGTGGGTAAAGAAGAATCGTCAATAATCGAAAAGTGATATAACTAGAGGATTCGATCTCCCCGAATAGCTCCCACTTATCCTAATTAATCATTTTGCGCCCGAAATAAACATAAAATTTATAATTATAGAACAACGTGATACTCGCAATCGATAATTTCGCTTCGTTGCACGACCAAATTTTCTTGGCATATATTTAATAACGATCGGACATCTGCTCGTGACATTTTTACATAAAATTGTGAATCCTTCGAGTCCGCCTCGAGGAATCCGGCACGTGCACGACTTTTCATGAAAATAAATCGAAGGTCGATGCTCATACCGCGAGAATTTATAGGAATGAATTTAAAGCAAAAATGATCACTTTTTTTTTCTTCTGATAAGAGATACACAAGCTTCGATACCGCGAAACGCGTTACCCTCGTTCGTATCAAGACGGTCCTTCGTAGTTGCTCGTTATAACGCCGAAGGAGTGAAAACCCCTCGAGCACAATGCTCACGTGCTTCCAACATTTTCTATACGAATACGTATACGTCTATATAGATATTCGAAGCTTTCACCATCAAATTCTGGAATCTCTTTGACTAAACAAACCGGGGAAAGCGGAGTAGTGAGGGTGCGAGCGAGAACACAAAATCTTTCGGCACGTGGCGTGCCACGCAAGGAAGCCTACGATGTATCGCGATTTACCCCCCCCTGCGCCTTCATCTTCCTTCCCACGCGTAGTCTTTTTTTTTGTTTACGATCGCCACGCGTCTGGGATAACGAACAATAAATCCCCAAATAAATGCTTTCCGCCTGGTGGGATCAGAGCTTTCTCGCCTCAATTTTTTTTCATCTTCGTGTCAACGAGCTTTTACCGCATCATTTTTCCTCGCTAATCATCTCACCGAGTGAAAACAACCAAGAATTTGACTTCCAGATTTAGGACGAATTTTTTTCACGAATTAAACGAAAACAATTTTTTGTTATCATTCGTGACACGATTTCGTAAAAGTTCGCGTAGTGGATCGATAAAATTCCCTGACGTAATTTAAAAAGTTTTCAACATTGATGAAAAGGCTCGAAGAAAGAAAAAAAAAAGAACGTCGCGGATAATCGAAAGATATCGTGTGTGCGGCAGTTTCGTCTGACAAACGGGAAGTCACGTGTTGACATTTCCTTGGAGTTCCTTACTGCGCAATTCCTCGTTAATCCATCAAAGTCCTTTGGCATTGAGAAGTTTAGCGGGCAAAGGAGCGCGCCTTGCACTCTCTGACGATAGACGACGCGAGTTTTCCGATATCCACGTGATCTCGGTATGACGACCATCGACTTTGACGCTCGCGATAAATAAAAACAGTTTTCAAATGGCTCGACTTGTTTCCGTCACCAACACTTTTTACGTAACCCATTAACTTTTCAAACTCGAAATTTTCCTTTGGTCCAAACTATTCAACGAAACACCTCTAGGTTTGCTCGAAGAATATAAAAAAGTCAAAAATTATAACGACATTTGTAAACTAATTTACATTCGATGATTCAAAAAGGAATCCAGAAACCGGGCGACATTTGCTGCGCGAGGAAGAAAGACAGTAGGAAATTTCTTTACGTCTTAGAATCGAAACGAAATAATATTTTATTTATTTTCATCGAAGAGACATATCGCTAAGGTAGAGAAAAAGCTTTCGTGATCTATCTTTAGCCTCGTGTGTTACAATTTTAGCACGAACGTGTGAAAGAACGAAGGGGGCGAGAGAGATAGAGAGAGAGAGAGAAAAAGACGAGGGAGAGTGAATGACCCTGATATTTTCTCGAGCGCCGTCATCCCCTTGGTACACGTACATATATGTATATCCGACTAATGGCCTCGGTGATGCGAGGGGGATGTCGAGAGTGCTCTCTCGTCTCGTTTTCCTTTGATCTCATCGGTCGCTCTATTTTCAAACTACGTATACCTCGATCGTACGTATACGACACGGTTCGATTCGGAACAATGAAATTTATCCAACACTTTGTCCCCTCTCCTTTCTACTATTCATCCTTTTTACAGTATGTTCGGATCATAAATGACGAATTTGATCTCGCGAACGAAATTCATTATTCAGTGACAAGGAACACGCGCGCCCGAGAGACAGAGAGTGAGAGAGTGCTCTATCGTTCTCGCTGGTACACGTCCGAGGTTCGAGAGTGATTAATACCCGGTGATTATATTTCCCGTGACGGCCTCGGCGGGTTATCGCGCGTCGCGACCTCATACGCGTCAACGAGAGAGATGAATTTTCAACGAGAGAGTGTTATTCGGCGCGGTTTCAAATGCGCGACGATTCATCGCGTCGTGCCAGAATATTCTGCGATAGGTAGAAGTTTGCGGGTGAATGGGCGGTAGGAGGGGTTGAGGGGGATGGTTGCAGCTGCAGCAGGTTGAAGAAGTGGCAAAGGGGTGATGGTGGAGATAGCTCTGACCCACTTTCGGGTCAGAGTTCCAGTTACCTTCGCGCCGGTCCGCGAAACTGCAGATCCGCGAGGGGCGGGAGGAGGAGGGTGGCTGCGACGCGCGCGGCTTTTCGTCGAGGGATGCGACGCGAGTATCTCTCTCCCTCTGTCTCTTTCTCTTGCTCTCTCTCTCTCTCTCTCTCTCTCTCTCTCTCTCTCTCTCTCTCTCTGTCGCGTACTCACTCTCCACGGTTGCCTTGGCAACGTGACGTAATACAGAGCGGCGAGAGGAGTACAACCGCGTCATCGTGGCAAGTATTGCCCCCGGTGCAACGACCTTTTACTCCGTGGTTGGCGCGTCGTGGCGTCGGGGCGTGAATGGGGCGAATCTCGATGCGCCCGAAACTTCGATAGTCCTCGTTATTATCGATCGGTGGAACGTTCGCGTTGCATCGAAAATTACATTTACTCTTCGCTCAAAAACGAAAAAGAACAATTAAATTTTCTTCGATCGATTATTCGGGCTTGATAAAGAATCGATTTAAAAAAGTCAATACATTATTGAACAGTCATGAATGTTATTAAATTTTGATCATTCTTCGTATCGATGTAGATTTATTATCTGTTTACTGTTAGTCGGTGAATATTGGGTGCCCATTCAATCAAGTGGAAAATAGAAAACAGTGGCTGACTATTTTGGTACTGCTCCACTTGATTCAGTGGTTTTTGCGGTAGGTCGTGGACGAGAGGGTGATGTTCCCATTCGATTATACGATCTTTTCCCCTCTCGAATTCCGACCTCGTATATCCACCCCCCGTGTTGCCTATGTATCCGATGTTTATCAGTTATCAGCTACGACGTATAGATAACAGGTCAAGGGGGCATTTTGTACGAACGCCGTGGGGCGATATCGACTATCTTTTCGAGTACGTATCGTAAAGTTCTTTTCAACTTAATCGTCACCTATCGCGTCTCGGTAGATAGCGTTGGGCTCGACACGACTTCTTTTTGTTTTCCGAGGGATTTATTCGTATATTTGTATTCGAGGCGAGAGACGTAAAAATGGATAAAAGAAGTGTGACAAATAACAACGCAATATGACTTTTTCCTTTTTTTCGTAAAAAGTTGGGCATGGGGATCTCCTAGTTTTTTTTTATATCGCGAAAAATTCGTAGCTCGGACGAATTCCGTAGTACCGAAAGCGAGGATGACCCGGATTTTCGAACGACGCAACGTTTCGAAACGTCCCTCGCCTCTCGAACTTCTCTCACGGCTTCTGCGAAACCCACGTATATACATACGTATATATGTTTACGTCGTTCACCAGGAGTACCAGGTATCGCGCTAGCGCGCGTCCATGACCAGAAGTCGCAGGGCCGCGTGTCATATATCGCGATTTACTATACCTAGTCGAGAGAAACGTACGTCGTAGCGTTTTCATCCCCATCCCTTTCCACCGGCTTCTCGCAGTTCCAGGAAACTATTGTATATACGTCACGTAGATAAAACGAAGAAAGTTTCGCGATGAACAATTTAGTCGTTCTATCGTGGAATTAAAGAAAAACGAGTAACTTCTCGAAGACTCGAGAGATCGTTTATTGCGTTTTGTTATTCGATGATGAAATTTTCCGCGTATGTTTGATGGTTTCATCGTTCGAAGAATACGAGAGGGTAGAATGTTGTAAAACGACTCGATGGAATGGCAAACGACGACGAGGGGGTGGAGATATCGAGTGTATTAGCGCGATGGTTCGTGCAAAGGCCGATCGGAGGGTGAGGGTTGGCCCGGCTACACGACCGGAACTGGGACAAGTTGTCGGCGGCTTCGGCCAGCACCTCAATGACAGGAGTGACGTCATGCAGTCAGAGAGGGGGAGAGAGAGAGAGAGAGAGAGTGGAGCCAGAGAACTGGGCCAAACGGGGAGGGAAAGGGAGAGGAGGAGGGTGAAAGGGACGTAAACCATGATGCCACGAGGAGCGAGTGCGAGAGAGAGGTGTGCGTCTGAGCGTCGTTATACGCGGATGCTGCAGGGTGGAGATCGGCAGATGTGTGTAGGGGCGATGTTGAAATTGCGACGCGTAGAGCAATGCCCGGGCAAGGGAGAAGATATTCCCCCTAGATGGTATTAAGGTACTCTCTTAGCCACCCTCCGAAAATGGGGATGAAAGTGAATGCATGCTGAATAATAAATCGCACATATATGTCGTCGATAAATTTTTTTTTCGTCCTCTCGCCGAAATTCTTTCCCGCTCTCTTTCTCGCTCTCTCTCTCTCCTCTGGCACTCTCATTTATTGACGTCAGGGAGAGAAAGATTAACTTAACGTCCGAGTGATATTTTTGGATCTAATATCGTTTCGTAATTAATTAATTCGCGAAAAAAGAAATAATAATTTTGTCATTGGGAAAGAACAAAAATCGTTGCAAACGTATACATTATTAATTTACAAAGGTCGTTTCTCAAAGGTGCGACTTTCTATATTTGCCCGATGGGATATGGAAATTATTCTAGACGCAGAGGGAGAAAACGTATGGTGAAGGTTTGCGTGAAACGGTGAAGGACGAACGACGAAGGACTCGCAGTGTGTGTTTTCCATCTCGGTCACCCCTTTTCAGGAGCACCCCCTCCCCTCCCCCCTCCTCGCCCTCCCCCTTCCACCACCCGACCATCCCCTTCTATCACGGGCCGGGAGTACGTTCATTCAGCCGAACATCCGACGGAGTACATATTGATAAACGATACATTATTTTATCCATATTTAATTGAATTCCATAAATAAAACGTCGGACTGATGCATTCCACGTTTGAGCTATTCCCGGCTACCCTTTGACCCACAAATCATATTTATATCCGTGCATTACGTCATTTACTTTTTTCTCGTATCGTGTACGAGGATCACACGATGCCGAGCCAATTTCGTACGTTTTAAACGTTAATTGTAATCGTACCAAATGATAAAAATAAACATCGAATGAAAATAAGATCTGATCCGATCGGCCGTAGGACGTCTCCCTCTGCCTTGGTTGAGGCTTAAACGGGGTATTAAAAAAAATTCCCTCCCATTCTCGAGGCGTCGTTCGAGAACAGGAAAAATTCGAGACAAATCCGAGGCCAAAAAAAAAGTATTCGTATTTATAGACAGCGAGAAAAATATGCAAATTGTGTACACACGTTCGAAGGTCGAACCGTTGTTTCTACTTCGTAGAGAAACAAGGCAGATCTGCCTCAATGAACTATATGATGTTTTATGGGGGCCCGGGGGAGGGGGCTATGGTTGTTTTATACGCGCGTGTACCCCACCATCCACGGTAACTGGGTCACGCAGAGGGTCGTGAATGGACTCGATTCTGATCCTACTGCGGCTAGTGACGTCATGAAGTGCAACCCCCTGGATATGGGTCGTGTCTTGCCACGCAAAGCCCCCCATCCCCCTTCTTTCTCCTCGCCAATTCGCGGGGCGTCATGGCCACGGGAAACCAGCGCAAGCGGTCGGTCACGTACGCGATGCCTCCCTTTTTCTTCCTCTCTCTCCCTTTTTCGCGAAAAGAGAGAAAGAGAGATATTGGTTCAGCCCCGAAAAGTGATTCTTTGGGATGGACGAAGTTTTTTTTCCTACGCTCGTTGTAGCATTGTTGCTTCGATAGTGTCTCTTTGCTTTAACTACCCTCTCTTGGCCCATTTCTGCCTTTCGATTCAACGAGCTCACCCACGACCTCGATGTAATCGAGTACATTGCGAGAGAAAGAGAGAGGGAAAGAGAGATGAGACAGGGAGAAATATTATCCACGCGTCAATGCATAGATCTCTCTAAAATCCCTTTCTCGTCTTATTCTTTTTATAAATCGTCGAAAGCACAGAGCTCCCTTTCCACAATCGTCAAATTTTATCGCTCGAAAGAAAATCTACAGTACGTTCATCGCAAACGTAAATATTTATCGTGTGTGTATTTTTTTCTGTTTTTTTTTTCGAACGAATTTCATTTTCAGTCCAGGCATCGAATAATAACTCAGTGTTTGGACGAGGGGCGCGTCAATTAATACGCTTTCATGCGTGGTATTCCAATGTATAATATAACAACAACATTGTAAAATTTCCAGTCGGGGGAGGGGCAGGATGACAAGAGAGCTAGATAAAAGAATTGCGTCCGTTTCGTTACGGGACATTAAGCGTAAAAGGGACGATGAGATTGTCGTCACATCGGCAAATTTACGATAATGCGCGTATACCGATGGTACGTTACGTAATTTATCCCCATTTGCAAAACATTTTGTGCCAAGGACGTCTAACGACTATTCGAGCTTCGTACTTTAAGGTTGATTCGGACTATACGGTACGCATCGTCACGTAACGGCAACGGCACGTACCGGCACGGATACGACACTTTTAGTAGCGGAACGTGCAGGTCGTTGCCGCATATCTAGTATGTACCACTGCCCTTCCATTAAAATCCATGCTACAAAGTGTTGCTGTACCGGTGCCGTTACGCGAAGGTCCGAATTATTGTCGTGTTACCTGACGGTCGGTGCCGTATAATATGAAGCAACCTTTATTACTCTATTGTCAATAACAAATATATGCGACGAGAGTTTCGATGAAATAATCTATACTTCTCGAAACTCGGCGAAACATCAGTTGTACTTCTTTTTCGTTAGTAAACATTTATAGATATTCCGACTTTAACGGTACGAGGTAGTCGTAAACCGGGTAGATTGGCTCGTATGCGCGAGGAGGAAGGCTGTGTGCTTTCGCTAGAGGGGCGATGTTCGACAGGGTGGGAACAGGATCAAAGTATAGCGAACGCATTAGGGTCAAGGATTACGCAGCATTCCCAGGTCGTGCATAGCGAAGACTTTGAACGACGACTCCTGCCATCGTACGTGTGTAGCGAATGTTATTTGAGATGGATGCTCCAAAGTGCCCTTCTCTTTGACATCCGGGGCAGGGGAAGAGGGTATTAAATTTCACCTCGCTCTCGACTCGCTAAAACTCGAAAAATATTCAATTTTAAATCGAATAAATAACGGAGCTTTTATTCGATACCATATGCCAATCAATTTTACGTTCGTGACATTTATATTTCCTACTATGTACAACCCTTTATCGTATATTTCAAATACGAACTTTGCCCTATTGCGAAGCTTCTATTCAGGGCATAACTTTATCCGGCCTTTGATTCGTCTTTTCGTCGTTGCCACGACTCCTTTGGCAACGACCGAAATTGCAGAAACATTTTTAACGCTGAAAAGGGGGATAAGATTAGGGGTGGCTCGAGATCTCGAGAGGGTGGGATGGAGTTAGAGTCGAGTCAAGAGGTAAAAAGGCGAGAGGGCTGGGGGCAGAGAAGGAGAAGGGTTGCGGCTCGTAATCAGGTCAGAGGTGTCCGAGGTCGACGTCCCTTTGCTTCATCGTGCACCGCACATATCTATAGATCAATGTTTCCGTATAAGCGCTTTTCGCCCTTCGAACTTCTACCACCCCGCTCGGTCTCTCGGTCTCTTTTTTTTCTCTTCTCTCTTCGTCCATCCTGCGACGATACTCTCAATGGGGCCACGCGATGCATTTTACTCCGTCGCGCAGTACAAACTGTGCACCTTCCTCCCCTTTCATTGCATCCCCTACGGCCACCTAGCTATACCCGATGTTCCGTAAATAATTCACAGCTTCTCTCTGTGACATATCTCCATCTTTTCGAGTCTCTGTGAAAAATACAGACTGAATTTCCAACCAGTCGCCAATTTTCGAGTACAAAAATAATCCAAATTTTATTTATCGTTTGCGTTAATAACCTTTCACCTATTGACTTTTGATTGCATTTATCACAAAACTTCGTTAAAAGTCATTAGTTTCCAGAGAACGATAGACGAGGGGATGAAGCCATTGATCAATATTTCGTATATGTGGGTGGTGGCGGTAGGGAACGAGAAATATCACCGAGAAATGAGGCTGTCGGACCGCGTAGAAAGTTATCTCCTAAAGTAGTCACCGGACGAGAGAGCGTCTGAGAAATCGAGAACGTAATAGTCGTCTGATTTAGTGGCGAAGTTGATCCCCGTACGTGAAAAGACATCGGAAAAGGCGAATGACGTGGCTTCGGGAAATGAATTCCCAAAGGACTGGCGTGGGAGGTTACCGCGAGTATATCGAATTTCTTGACACAGTAATCATTCGACGTACGATTGCGACGCGATGAAGAATCGAGTAGTCTCTTAATTAACTCAAACCTCTCGAGGGAAAACCATAATCTCCTCCACCCACCCCCTCAAACCTCATATTTTTCCTCTCGTCGTTAGAGAAAATCCGAGGCGTGAATGTCAACGAGAAAAAAAAATCAACAAAATATGAACGATGCGATGAAAACACCTCGACTCGATAAATAATAAAGTCCCTAGGGATTTTTCCTGGGCAATAAGGATTCGTGGTTGGATTCAGCGAGGATAAATAATCGATCGAATTGCGTATTTTATATTTGGCATGAAAAACGTTTATTTCGAACGTAGAATATTGTCTACATAGATATCGATAGAAAACACTCAGACTCTGAATTTGCTTTTATACGTTTTCGTTCGTTCCTTTTAATCTTGTCCCTCTTACAACTCGTACATACATCCACACAAGGTGTGTAATGTATGTGCAAGCGTTCTTCATATTCGAGTCGTCTCATTCGGCATTTACGCACTTAGGAATTATTACGAATCGTTAATTACAATTTTATATGTCCTATATATGTCAATAGATGTATATAATGAGGATTCTATTCGTATATATCAATCGACAGTCGCACGCGGGGGAAATATCTACAAAGGCACTAGAGTGGATCGCAGAACAAAGACTTGCGTCCATAAAAGATTCGTACTCCGCGTGAGTCTGTCGATTATACGCACGCTCGCACACACACTTACATGATGTCGAAGAAAAACCATTTTTGTATTTATCATTTTGACTTTCTATCGGAAGAAAAAATGATTTTTTAATTTTCCATTTGATCTAAATCTGTGTGTGTGTGTGTGTGTGTGTATGTGTGTTTGTGTATTTTTCTTCCGGTATACCTGGTGCTTACAACCAGTTCCGAGGGCCCCGGTCTTAATATCGGTTACGCAAGTATAATTGATCGTTTATTTTATAATTGTGTGTTCCCGTCTCGTACGTCACGCGATTTTCTTCGCTCGGACGACGATTTTTTGTTGTTTTCTTGTTAACCCGCGTAATGTATGCGTGCGGATAATAGGTCGTTAGTTAATAATGTTAGTGCTCCGATATTAGAATTGACTTTCCCGATGAGACTTTTTGGGTCACGAGCCGTGTTGCGTAATTCGCCGAGTGCGAATAATTATAATTATAATCGTATATACACATATATATATATAAATATATATATATATGTGTGTGTGTTGTTTTTCTCTCTTGTGTCCATCGATCGGACTGATATGCCAACACGTTTAAAACGGATGAGCTTTTTTTCTGGTCGATCTGCTGTAGTTACGCATTGCAACGAATTGTCTCTCATTTGATCAAATTCGTCGTTAATTAATCGTAATCATAATGATAATAATAATAAGCTCCTTTGTTACATATTTCGTCGCGAGATTTCGATTTTTTTTTCTTTCATTATCGTCATTGATAATCTTAAAAATCATAGTTTGGCCGAGAGGGCGCATTAAAGTGCGGCTAATTAATTATAACGTGTTTGTGAAAAGCGTCAATTTTTCAAAAAATTTCTCCGCGTTATAATTTTTGGTTCGATACTGTTCCCTCCCGCATCGTTCGTCAATTTTCGTACTGCCGATTCGTCATCGCGATTTTTTAGTCTTCCACGAGACCGAGAGTAACGTTTTTGGAACGATGCGCGAATTAATCAGGTCGTTTGTTAAGATTAAATGTATACGACTCTCGTACTACAATATTAATCGTATAATATCATATATATATATATGTTACGCAATACATCTCGGTATCGATGATCGTATCGTCGGTCAAGCTCCGAAACGAACTACGTATATATGACGTAATATACATATATAGCTTGAGCGTCATTTAAGGGCACATCCCTCATCATCCCTTATTCATGTACGATGCGAGTACGGCCGTTTTTTAAAAATGGTTGCATTTTTTTCTTCGATCCCTAATTCGCAGTCGCAGGGTCGTAATCGTCCTTGAACGATACACCGTGAGTTTTTCTTTCTTCGAAGATATATCGAGAAAAGTTCGTTCATCGAAAATAAAAATCATCCCTCCCTCGTCTGTCTCTCCGTGTTCTTATCGATAGAGTCCAACCGTGTCGTGACACGAACACGGTGTCATGACCTGTTGAACGGAAGTTCTGGGCACTCTTTGAGTCGGCAGTCCCGACAACCCCCTCACGTACGTATACGACACGGGATCACGGAGTATCCTCCGCGGACTCTTCTTTGTCTGTTTCTTCTCTTTCGCGCTGCTGCTGGTTTCGGCGTTGCTGTTGTGATTATTTCCGTTTTCCGGCCACTTGGCGATCTTTAGACACTGAAGCGCTCGTCTAATGACCTCGGTTTTCGACGGCCTCTTCGGTGAATCGCTGTCGCTACTCTGAGCGTCGGACGGGCTCGACGAGTGCGACAATGATTCGCTGCTGTGATGACGATGATGATGGTGATGATGATGATGATGACCGTGATGATGACTGTTGCGATTATTTCCCGTACGTTTCATCGACGGTAATCTCTCCTGCGATCGGGT
This sequence comes from Netelia inedita, assembly GCA_964017225.1. NCBI lineage: Eukaryota > Metazoa > Arthropoda > Insecta > Hymenoptera > Ichneumonidae > Netelia > Netelia inedita. The sequence continues at coordinate 1,567,472 of OZ024924.1, read as the reverse complement.
AGTCGAAGATTGACGATGATGAGATCGCAGACTATCGAGATAACAAGTACCGTGTGAACTCGAGACGTTCGTCTCGCAAAGACGCTCGGAACTTCCGCGTCTCGAGAGTTTTTCGCTGCTCTCGCTGCTACCACGGCTGCTACAGCCACTGTCGGTGCTTGACTCGTCGTCGACGAAGATCGGACGACTCTGGCTCGGCACGCGTCTACGACGATGCGACGGCGAGTCGGTGAGTCTCGTTGATTCCTCCATCGTTATCATAACCAAAGTCTTTCGCGGGTGAAAAAACGATCGACGATCTATTATCACCAACACTGAGCTCACTTCTGGGTCTCGAACTTTCGAGATTGAAGACAAAACGTGTAAGTGTCTTTTGCGTCTACACCGATTTCGTGTTTTATTCGAGTTTGTAAAACTTGGAAACTAATTTTTTTCGATTGATGAAAAAAAGTCACTCTTGTTCTTTTCGATGATGAAAAAAAATAATTTTTTATCGATCGAGAACGACGTTAACGATCACTCGAATATTTCTCGATTAGTGCTTTTGATATCGTGATTTGTCGTTCGTTATATCGGTATGTTTGTGTAAAGGTCGGTATCAGAGAGCCTTTATTTTCTCGGTTAGCCTCGTTGGTTTACCGAGTGTCTACTGAGCCCGAGGGGGTTGATACGCACCCTTATATACCCTCGCGAGTACGACGCCTGCGCCTATATTCCAACCACGTGAGACCTCACCACCGCGAACCGCGTATTCTATTCCGATATTCCCTCTCTACCCTCCTGCCGTACGTACAAGCGCATATATATATGTATAGGGGTGTATTTAAAACGATGTACGCTCCACGCTGATTTTCAGTACAGACATTGCACAACTTTACGTGCGTTGTAGATGCTTCTGCCTCTCATTACGCTATTACCCTTTGTCAAACCTCGCGGCTATTTTCCTATTTCCATCGAAATTATTTATTCTAGGATGTAATCAACTATAGACGTTATGAACGTCGGTCGAAAGTCCATCTTGTCCATATTTCGTTTAAACATTCCTTCGGTCAAAATAATTTACCTACTCGTCCGAGACTAGATATTTTACATTAGTCCATTTGTTGAAAGAAGAGAAAAAAAATAAGAAACTAACGATCCGCGCGAATTATCAAATCTACGAACGTCACAATGCCTCTGCCCTTAGTACACGGCAACGTTCGTCAAACCGTTGGAATGACGTACACGCCGGACTCGTGACACAGATGCCTTTGTCTTTCGTCACAAGCACGAATATCAATCGTCCATAACACAAACTTAAAGATAATCTACAGCTGTGGAATGATCTGGTGGAACATCTGTCGTATATATGAGTATACGCATGTATAGTTCAAGGTTTATAGTACGTCTTTATTCCTTATTGTCATCACGGGGGAATTGAATCGTGAGGATCGTGGTTCGAGCTTGACTCCGAACTTCCTTTGCTGCTTATATTCACCTGTATCTCGCATTATCCTTAGTTTCTGTTCGTGTCGTCTACCAGCCGAGCCCTTCGATATACATCCCGCGAGTCTGGGTCTGGCGTTACACAATGTGATATCGGATTTTGCTCAGTTCACCCCCGATGTACCCTCGTACGAAAACTGTCTCGATGTAATATTCTAAATTGCACGTTTCGGCGTCAATGGTCTATATATTTCGTTATCACATTGCGATCCAACGTTTGTTCCCCCTTACCACGTGTTACTTTTTGGGTCATTGAATGATGTGTTCTATTTAGAATTTTGTCAAGGACCAAGTGGGTGTTCTGCTTCTATTATAGTTCGATGATAACAATTTTTTTCCCTTTCATCCTTCCATCTGTGTTCAAAGAAAACATTCCAAAATGTCTAGAGCGACTAGGTTCGTTGTTATGGGAAAAATTTGCAAAATTGAAAATCCTTCCACGTGACTCTCTAAGCTTCCACCAAGTAAAATCCATAGAATTCAGATTTTCCACGTGTTCGAATTGGGGCAAGGTTTTTCCGGTGGAATGGAAATTCCTCCTTCGATGAAATAGTGTTAGGAAGGTGGTGTGCGAGTCTCGAGATATCGTCTTCGGAACCGATCGAACGATCGCACACTTTTCATATCACGTGGTCTTCGTCCACGATTGTAGTCGCGAGTTTATCGTCGAAGGGGGTTGGGGTATTATACCCCTTCTTCGTGCATCGTTCGAAACCCGACGATGTATAGCGAGGTCGCTTCTCTAATTGGCTATATATACATGTATACGATTTCCCATTCGTATTAGAACGTGATCGAAGACGATGAGGTGGTTGATAAGGGAGTTCGTTGTGTCGGATTTCTCGACATCCCTTTTCGTGACCTAGCAACCGTGGACGAAGCGTGCCACCCGCGATATTATAGCGCGGTGTAGCGACGGGGAAGATGCGATAGCTCGGCATTGTCACTTGCCAAGGCGCGTGCACATTTAACGAACGACCTCGTCTTCACGTGGACGACAACGGAGATATAATCCTGTCGATACGGTTCACCCCCTTCCTCATCCCCCCTTCTCACTTCGACCAATTTTCCATTTCGTCCGCATTAATGTTTATCAACGATTGTTAAAGTCGTTAAATAAACTTCAACCCTTGAACTACCATTATACGTTGACGAAGCAAACGTATATATATATTTATTTTTTCGTGAAAATTTGTATAATTACTGTTTGCAATATTCGCGCAGGAATATATAACGAAGGGGGTTGACAGAGTACATTGAAATTCTCGAGCGAACGGTATAGGGTGAACTGGATGGGCTCTTTTGCATCGGTTGAATTATTGAATTTTGGGTGAAGAGGATGTGGAGGGAGGTAGGTTGAAACTACGGCGCCGGATCGCGTTCTATGTTTATACCCTTCACGGTGAAATGTCCAGAGTGCAACGAACTTCTCTTGCACACTCGTCTCCATCGCGACGCTCTCTGACCTACGCAAATGTCTACTTTAATATATACCCGAATTATTATGCATAGTGTCGTTGTATCTATTTTGGCAGTTGATGCGAAATCAAAACTCGGTTCATACGACGATCCAATTTTATTTGACGTATAGCGACGCTACGAAATTTCGTCGCCACGCAATAACGAAGCGATTGTTTTTTAATCTCGAACTACGTCAACGAGACGCATAGGGAAAAAACGACCTCTCGTTGATCGGACGTTTGATATATTAACGCATTTTTTTTATTTGCCACGTTGCAATCGAACGTTAGAAAAATTATTACTCGTCGCAACGCGATATTGTCCAAAGAGCTAATGTTATCATAGACTGTTTTCATAGGACGGGCAATGACTATCGGTCTCTCGTTCCTCCGCTCCTTCAACTCTTTTCTCCTCAAAGTCTCCTTGGATCGATCAGTGAGTTATATAGCGGTTGAACGACCGTCTGGTCTTACCGCGTAATACGTGAGAGTCGAGGGGTAATAAAAAAGAATTATAAAAAAGATTGTGCTCTCTATCGAATCAACCGAGGAGCGCGGGCGATCAAAATTTTCTTTTTAAAATCTCATCATTATTATTATTTCTGTTCGAAGTGACGCGTCAAAAAGATTTCTTTTTCTTGTGCCGCCGGTGTTTTCAAGTGGAAGATTTTTTTTTCTTCAGTAGCATGATTTTCCATCTTTTTGATGCATAAAACTTTGTTTTTCTTACCTGGAAAAAAAAAGTGAGACGGAGCGATCATTAGCCGTGGTTAGTTATCTCCGCGACGCAGCATTCGTCGTATCATTTTTCTTCTACTTTATTTTTTTTATCTATTCGCTCGCATAGCAATTCCCTTGAATACGAGCTGATCAACAAAATTCATACGGGACCGCGCATTCTACAGATATGTCCAGACTCATTCATGGCCGTTGCGTGATGACTCGGTTGTTTTTTTTTCGTTTTTCTTCTTCATCTTCGACAACTCAGCGCGGTATAATGCACGTTAATCAAGCCCGACTACCATCTTCCAGACGGTATCTCGTCGCGAGGATAATTCACGCATGAAACATCGACGAAAAAAAAAATCCATATTTGACCGTAATCTTTTTTGTCATATTTTTTCATCTTCGTTCTATGCTTTTTTAATTAATTTATTAGCTCGTGAAAATGTCTTTCTACATTTTTTTCAATGAAATTGACCTCTAACCTATAATTATTCATTTTTTCCTCTCGACCCTTAGTCCACTTGCGGGTAGGAAAACAATTTATTGATGAGCACCTTTTATTGCCCAAGCCCTTTGCTACGTATAATAGAATCTTTCGCTGTTAGCTTGTCCCTTACGCGTACCTCACGTAAAAGGTTGATGCCCTTTACATTATACATATACACGTACGTGCGTGTACAAACACATGCACGAGCTTTTTTTTCTCTCGACATTTCGAGGATCTTCTATCGGTCTGTTGGTTTTCCGCGGTATGCGTCCCTTGAGATATAGACGATATCAAAGATATCGGGGGTTGACGTCTATGAGAATCGACATGCTACGGCAGCCGTGGCAGGAAAAACGAATAAGAATCGCGGGGTCAAAGAACGACCAGAATATGAGGTGTTTTCTTGGCTCGATTCGATGGTCGACGACCTTCCGGTTATTTCCTTTCTCTTCTATCAACTTCCACCTCTCTTCTCCTTCCTCTTCTTCTTCCTGTTTTCTAACCATCCCTTTATGTCAGCGACAACCCCTAAGGACAAACTTATTGCCTCTTTTTCCTAGAGTTCGGTACACTCGCGCCTCCAACTTCCGGACAAACCACGCCATTAGACCGAGTCATCGTTGTCAATTAGCTGAAATCGTCACCACCCCTGGGCTTGTGCGTATATTTAATTGTGTTTCTTATTTGTTGGTATATATTTATTCAAGTGTCCCCGTCGTCTACGTAGAGTTGTTGTTTTTTTTCATAAGATCTTGATAAACTTGTACCCTATACAACGCGTCGACGAGAGTTCGTCGAACTCTCTCGAAGGGTGGGCGAAAGTTTAGACGGGGATGTTACGATATCGTATTCACAAGTGCGCCCGTGGGAGTCTTTTTATTTTTTTCCTCGATCACTTTCGTTAATTAAAAAATGAAAAAAAAAATGTTTCGAAAGTAATCTGCAAGGAGAAACTCCGGTGGTTCGAGGGTCGGTGACCTACGATAGGATCGAGCAATCATCTTTTTTTTTATGTACTTCTTATTCATTTTTTTCTCGATCCATACTCAACCATTTTTTCTCTTAGTATAACGAAATCTTTGCCGATTCTTTAATTCTGATTTTTGTTCTAAAAATTTCAAGCTCGTGATTTTTGATGTTTTTTTTTCGTATTTACAATTAGCTCTCCAATGTTGGAAAAACGGAGAAACGTAATTCGATTCACGTCGGCACGTGTAAAGTTCGATCGAGTTCAATCGCCCTCTTTCTCACGCGCCCTTCTCCCCCTCTCGTCTAATCGACGTCTCATAAATTCCGAGTATCTAGACATTGTCACGTTCCTCGATAAATATCTCGTCGTTCACACGCAAAAAGAAGTGGTAGACATTTTTACAAGCCAATATCTTTCCCAAAAGCTTTTCCCGAACTGAATTTTAATGGTCAGTGCAAAACAAACGACAAATATAAAAAGGTTGGTAACCGATCGAGCGGCTTTCCGAATAATTGTTTCATATATAGGCACCTGGTTCGATATACGAATGACGTCATACCGGGATTGTTCCGGGGTTAGGCCGAACACAAATTGACGTGTTCACATCGTTACGGGAACTATAATAACTTCGTTACCTCGGCCTTTTTCTCTCTGGTCGTTCTTTTTTCGGCGCTTTTTTCCCAAATGCCTTTTCTATCGGGTGTCCCACGAGGGATCAATGTAAAGGATCTACCGAAATATAGATTCGTCCAACCTGGCGCTTACGTCACGTTCTGCCCAGATGTATTAAAGATGCAGTACATAAAGGTCGAAGGTACGGAGGGTCTTGGAGAAAAAAAAACATGATTATTCGTCCGGCCGGAATAATTAATAAAATTAATAATTTATACAACGACGTTTAATTTATCTCGAAAACAAGGAAATTCCATTGTTTAATTTTCGATATCAGCGTCCCGACGATTGTTTACACGTGTTCCAATGTTTTCGATTTTCTCAGACACAGTCGAAGTTTCGTTACGACGTTCGAAAGCACCCTTGCTCGGTATACATTTCGATACAATCCTGGAATAGTCTCGCGTGTAAGGTCCAGTGCGCGTGTCTTACACGTGTAACACTCGTTCGTAATAATAAAACACAGGGTCTCTTCTGTGACGTATATCGCACAGTTTACAGTACGTGTTGGAAACACTTAGCTCGTGTCACCCATTGCGAAATTCCTGCACGTGCGATGCTCCAACTGTCACGGACAAGAAATGTCACGTTTGACTACATTCTCGAAAGAAATCGTGCACGAACCGCTCGAATAGAATCAAAATGGATGGTAAAAAAAATCGATTTTTTCGGAGACGTATCAAAAAGTATCTTGGACAAGATACGAATAATGATAAATTAACGATCGGCACGAATTGTATAACGGTCCATGGCCATCGCGTCCTTGGCTGGATTATATAAAATTAATTCCCGATCGAATGTAGATACATAAATTCGTAGGAAGCGTATCATTATAGGCGTGACCCGTTCATAAATCCGATGGGATTTGTTGTGCAATTTTCGATGCTGCCGGTCCAGTTGCGACTGAGAGAAGCGCGGTCCTCGCCATAGAGCCTTGACCACAAGCCATTCAAGAGCGTATCAACGCATATATCTTAATCATCGATCATTTATACATGCACCTCCTCGCGGTTAACGAGCGAACGAACGGTATGTCCACTGTGCGTATAGGCAGTTCGCCGAATGTGACGTAATCGATGGGACCCATTCTCATCAGATCCGATTGTTACTTTAACCCAGATGGTTACGCGTCCCCTTTCATGATTAAATATCGTTGTTACAGTGTATTGGGTAAAATATGACGAGAGAAGATCGAACCATTACTATATATCATATTTTAGATCGGTTCGCTACGTGAAAAAAAAGCACCAAAATATTGAGCATATACAAATGAATAGTCGTAGCGACGAATTATGTATCTAGACCCCCGTGCGTGAGAAACGAGTTTTCCGGGTCCGGTTGTACTTGAACGAGGCGTTCGAGAGACACACGGGTCTTGGCCCGAAGGCTAAAGGAGAGTGAGAGTTCAAGTCCAGCTGGTTCAAGACGCACTTACGAGAGTCTTATATATAAATATCTATATATGTGTCATTAGAGCTGTTCAAACTGAACCTAGGTAATGATTCCCTATTCACCATCGTTAATTAAAACATTCGATAATTATTATTTCGATTATCGATTCTCGTTGGCTATGAAACTATCGCGTCTATATAAGGCATAATGATATAATCCTATGCATGTACTTATCGAGTGTTCCCGCAATAATAATCTCATATCATTACGCGATAGCCCGATTTACGCAACGCATGATTTTCGTGACTGTGTGGGCTTCGAATGCTCGTCTCTTGGATTGAATCGTTCCAAATTGTGGATGGTCTATTCTCGTACGCTTAATTCCGGTCACGTCCAGGCCCGTATTGACGTTACATACGTGGTTTCTCTCGTTAATTTCGGAATTTTCTTATCGCTCTACGGTATACAATTATCAATGTACTAGATCGACGTATCCGATCAATGTCCTGAGGGAAATTTTTTTTTTTTTGGGACAAAATGCATGTGCCTACTAGTACGAAGAGATTTGTCATGCAACAATCAAGTTTTGCCGAGGTCTATTTTCCGAAATCGTATTTCATCATAACGCGAAATTGTGGGCGTACGTTACGAAAGTTAATTTTATCAGTCAAGGTCGAAAATCGTACCATCACGTAAATACGTGGGGGATTGCGATAACATTCGTTATATGAATTGTGATCTCTGTTCATTCATACGAGGATTATTTGTAGCATCAATGGAATAATTCTCAAATCGATAGATATTAATAAATACTCGTCGTAACGACTATTACGGTAGAATTTTGCGATATACATTTTTTTATCTAGTACGCGTGTATAAAGGTTATCGAAAAAAATACGTTTTATTCTAGCGCGCGTTGAGCTGACCGGAAGCTGCAACTAAGATCCTTTAATTTTATTACCCTGAATATAAATGATCACTTCGATAATGTTCGAGGTCATCACGTTCATTTTGATATCTCGCATGAGTCACGTTCGATATGCAGAGCCAGGCTCGAGTCCACACCCGATCGCGTCCTCGATATATCACACGTTATATACGATTTTTTTATATCGGGCAAATATTATTTCTCCGAAAATTACCCGAGACTTTCGGACATAACGAGGCAGTTTTCTCTTCGCAATTCTGTCGCTTGTTTTTTTTTTCATTTATTTCTTTTTTATTAACGATATACGCGAAATACGGAGAAGAGACACACGATAATGGGCAAAAACTCGCGTCGATCTGTGTGGCCGATGTACAGCACGGGCAATCTCGCATTTTGCGGTCAATCAGCGTCGGGCCAGCGCACACAGATTTCCGCCGACAATTTCTTGTGGCGTTTGAGAAAATTGGGGCAGATCGTGGCATTGATAATGTGTTACCACCGTATGGTAAAAAAAAATCAAACTCTACTTAATTTCGATAATAGTTTGTTTCCCCTTTGAAGCAAGGCAAAACTCGCAGTTCCCATTGAAATTGCCCGAGACAGGACGAGGGACTCTCGCTCGGGCCCACCAATAATTATTTCGCGTTACGTGTAACACGTAATAATTTTCGTAAATCGAGCATTTCACGCCGTGCGTATTCACAATTGCAACTTGTATTTAAATTCAGCCCCGTGCATAATAACCCCGCGAAAGCAAAATCGTACAACAACAAGAAAATAATGGTTTAATTTTCGATTTTTCAGGATTTATCGATCTTAACTGGATAAATCGTTATTTGGAGTTTTTTTGCATTTTTCTCCTAGAGTTTTTGGGATATCGGAAAAAATAACAAATCTTCATTTGCAAGTAATTTCCGATCGAATAGGACTATTATGGTCGAAATATTTAAGATCACCGTACAAAATAAATTCAATCGACAAATATTAATTTCGATTAATTAACTTCGTTTGAATTTGATAATTGGATTTATTCGCCCCCGCGAGGTGGCATAACGCTCGTAACGAAATTGACGCTGGAATCTATTTCGGGATTCTGCCAGTTTGATGTTTCTCCGGCGGTATTAATGGGGATCTATTTTCGATGAGTCTCTTTGTGTCGTATCTATATGATACATTCCGTACAAATTATGGTTTATATCATATATATTATACCTCGGGAGCAAACATCGTTTCATCACCGTGAACATACATATCTAATTATACGTTACGAAGGGCCAGATCTTGTTTTGTCGATAACGCAAAGGATACTCCAAAGAGGAAAAAAAACCGAGAACGACGTTAGTCGCCTACATACACGAGGAAATTTGGCGTGCGTTGCCCGTACACGTACATGTGTATGTAATTAGGCAACCCCTCAAGTTCGACGACCCAACCCTATTCAACCCTTTTAGGCCTACACGTAGAGGCTCGGTATTCTCGTACGAAAAGGTCATTCGCCCCTTCGATCACCACTATGTATTTCCTACGTAGTGGTGATCATTACACGGTCCAACACTTCGCGTACCCTCGGATTTAATACCCTTGGGCTCTGAGAACTTTTAGGTACGCAATAACCTCGTAAAATTAGAGGGGAAGGGAGGATAGCGACAACCCGAAACTTTCCGGATGGAATTTTCCCGTGTGACAATTTCCCAATGAGAAAACTTTGCGAGCGACGAGGCATTCCCGTTGTCCGAAGTGTATTAATGATTTTCGTGATTAATTGAAAATTACACGTCAAATTTTTAATCGAGATATAAAAATTAACTTTTTCCCGTAAAATAGAATGATTATATCCTCGATAGATCAAAAACTAGAACCTGTAGAGAAATATACAAGAGTAGAGAGTGCGATTGTGTATCAGATGAGATAAAGGGGAGGATGAGGGTAGCGCGTGTATTCCTGAAATTGACGTATGACTCTCTGCGTATCGCGAATGAATTACCGCGAAAAATTAATTGCGTACTGTCCATGGAAACGAATTAAAAGTACGGACAAACGCGTCGACTGATTGACATGTTTTCCTCTGTATTCACCGGTTCATTAGCGTTTCCCGTGTATCATGCGTTCGTGAAAGTACGAATGGATATCGCACAATCCAATTCAACAGGTCGACTTTATTTATTTGTAACACGATGCTTTATTTCTACATACTTGGGTAGTATCGTTCTCAGATTTTTCTTTTTTTTTTCGTTATCCGATCCGGTAAGGGATCGGGCAAGGTCAGGAAACTTGAGTAGCCCGTAAATAATGCCGCGGTGGGGTTGCTTATGGGGGAAGAGCCTGGTAGTAACGAGCTTTTAGCAACCAAGGACGCGACTCTCGAGTATTATCACAAGGTCGGACGTTTCTCTTTGATGCGGAAGAACGAGAGACCATAAATTTCACTATACACGAGAGATTCGCCCTTATTCCTTTAACAACATTCCCTCTAATTCAATTATATCAAATAAGTTTAATCCATGATTAAAAAATTCCGGAAAGTCGTAAATCGCTAGGTTTTGCTTTACTTATCGAACGACCCTCGTTCCCCTCCGTATCTACTATTAAGGCTCTCGCTCGGTGAACTTGAACTTCATAAAAATCGCCTTCTCGAGCTCGTCGACCGCGGCATGTGTGAGTTCCCTCTCTGGGCTCGCGAGGAACTCGAGCAGTCTTTCGAAATAGCGAGCAAAGTAACGCGTATAGGAGAGACGGTGGGTTGCACCGCGAGCCTGGAGGCGCTCGCGTTCTCAAGGTTCCTCTTGCAGGAGATCCCATATCGCGGAGCATAAATAAGTGTGTACATACCCGCGGTCTTTTTCATCCAGAGTCGATGACCGGTATATATTCCTCGAGGGGATTCTCGCGGGAGAGTCAATAACGCGTAATTAGCTTCGTGAGATAATTTCGAAGCTTTTCCACCGCTGGAACGCGTCGAGGAAATACATTAGTTTTTTCATTTATTTATTTACTTTTCATTCGTGGTGATCTCAATCGTTTCATCTTGATCGACTACAGATTGTTGGATATTCGTGCGGGTTAATCATTAACGAAAAAAATTTCAAACAAAAGTTTTTTTCTTTATTTTGAATGCTTTATTGCTATTTGTAAATCGGCGAAAATCGGAGTGATGGTAATTTGTTTTTGTTGGTTGTTTTTCTTTTTCTTTCTGCGATGTGGGGGACAATGCTGCGAGTTAAGTAATTACAGTTTTTTTTAAATCAAAGCTGCATTAATTAACTTCGATCGTGGCGTGTTCTCGTACGATGAGGGATATCCGGTGCGCGTTATCATTTTTTTGTTTCGTTACTCGTCCTTATTCGTTGATGTTTTTGTTGACGGGATTTTTCCGAATTGAAAGTGATTTAGAGAATGAGAGGGGCGGCGTAGGGCGCTGCGTATGCGGGATAGGCACCGTATGCGTAGGGGGATGCTGCGTATGCCAAGGGTGCGGCGGCCAGGGCGTTGTAATTTCTGTTGATGTATTGGCTGCTCGAGGCGAGAACGGGAGCGGCGTAAGCCGCGGGTGCCGCGTAAGCCGCGACGAAGCCAGGAGCCGGTGCAGGCTCGGGTGCGGGTGCAGCGAAGGCGAGAGCCACGAGGGCGAAGAATACGCACTAAAAATGAAATTAACACAAAAACATTGAAAAGTCGGAAAAAACATAAATTTTCTCGATATTAAATTTATCAGAAATATATGAAAAATTTATTTTTTCTTGGAAAATACTCGATCGTAGTGTTGACGCACAGAAAGATAAATTTCATAGTGGCGTGTACTCACAAGCTTGAACATGTTGATTTTTCGTTTGGGGGGTTGCGAGTCGAGCTGCTGCTTACGAGAGTCGGTTAACTTGTGCCGTAGTGGTCTCGGTGCTATGTATTTATAAGCCGCCGGGAAAGCACCCCTCCAGGGTCATCAGGAGAATAATTTTTCCTGCGCGAAGAACCTGTCGGACTAGCCTGGTATCCGCTCCCAATGGACAACCACCACCACTACCACCACCACCACCACCACCACCATCGCCACCGTGCCAACAAAACTATTTCTCCGTTCTCTCCCTCTTAGTCGCCTTTGTCAGTGTACACGCTCTTGGTACTTATCGTTATATGCCCCCTTCGTCTTCTTCGTCATTCCTCTCTTTTTTCGTTCCTCTGTAAGTGGAAAAATTATCGTGGCGCGAATGCCAAATGATTTCTTCGCTTTACTCGCGAATTATTCTCGTCTAATGATCTCCGACTTATACCAAAAGAAAAATTCCTAAACTATAAAATTAAATTACTCTTTATTTGATTAATTTAGATCTTATTTAAGTCTATAAATAAATCAAATAAATAAATATATATATATATGTGTATGTATGTATACATTATATATTTTTTAATTCTATTTGCATATAGATACGCATACGCAGGAAATAAAACGAACTCGCATAACAGGCGTTTCTCGATTACATATATGTTCAAACTATTACGCATTGGTACGAGAACGATTTTATAAACCCGCGGACGTTTTCCAGCACGTCCCAACAGTTCCAAGTTCTCAATGCGACACCGTCGAATAGAGAGAGAGAGAGAGAGAGAGAGTACGTTTATACGGAGTACATAGATACCTATGTACAGTAGTACATTTAGAATACAATGCACACACCGAGGTGTTTGTAACCTTGCCACTCACGTATCTCGTCGTTGTCGACGATTTGTACCACGCGTATACCATGGAAACTCTCTCGTCCTCTCTCTCGCTATCCCCCTCGCGCTGTCTGTCTTTTATGATTATACAATGCAGCCCCCAGATTCAATTGCATAATCCTATTAAGGTCACAGATACATCGAAGGGTCGCGTACAACGCGCGTGTAAGCTTTGATCTCATTTTCAAGGTCGCTCTCATCCCAAAATCATTAATAGTGCACTGAATTATTGATCGTCCCGACAAGTGGATTATATAAATCCCCAATGAGATATTTTTCATTGGTATCGATGAAGAAGTTGATTAACGAGGATTTTTCATTTGCATAGAAAATCGAATTTTTGTTGATTCGATCGAGAACTATCGTATGCGTTTAAACGCGATAACGGAGGTCTTTTCTTTTGCTCGTTTCTTTGGAAATTTCTCCATGGAGAGAAATTTCGTTTATATCGTTCTTCGATCGTGCGATCGGACTCGAATTAAAATGAATTTCGTTCAAGCGTGTATCTTACATACGCGAGTGCGCTCGTGGGTGTATATCGTGAATACGACGCGTGCGTCTCGTCTCCGACATTCGGGGTCGATCATTTCGCAAGCAGCACCATCGCGACTCTAACGCGGCCCCGGGTGAGAAATGTGATGCGAAATATTTGTGGCGGGGATCGTTGCTTCGTGCTGCGATATAAAAAGTCGAAGAATCGACGACACTTTACTCGTCCTCGACTCGTCGAACCGACAAGACTACCAAAAAATAGAAAAATGTTCAAACTCGTGGTAAGTTGAGAATTTTAATAATAATATTGACAATGTCTAAATGAAAAAAATTATAGAAATGGATTTGTTGTTTTGGAGCAAATAGTAACGATAATCTTTTTCTTTCAGTGTTTCTTCGCCCTTCTGGCCGTCGCATCGGCAGGAATCGTGCCGGCGGCTCCCGTGTACGCGGCTGCACCTGCGGTTGCAGCGGTTCCAGCTCCGATCGTCACAGCTCGAAGCAGTCAAGTGATCGCAAGGAACTACAACACCCTGGCTGCTGCTCCTCTTGCCTATGCAGCTGCACCAGCTCCACTCGCCTACGCTGCACCCGCACCACTCGCTTATACCGCTCCGGTTGCTGCGGCTCCAGCTCTGGCTTATACATCGCCCTACGGCTACGCAGCGGCTCCATTCACCTACCCTGGTGCACCTCTCGTCTTCAAGAAATAGACCAACTTACCAAACCCGATGAAACCACGCTTCTTGATTGATTTCCAATAAAATAAATTCTTTTTTTAACACGCAACAATATTTATGTGAATTTTTGTTATTCCGTACAATCCTCGGCCTTGGCAGCGATGCAGTCTTTCGAGATGCAACGGCTGATGAATTCTCATGAGCTTAGGGGGCGAATATTTGCATGAAAATGTTGAAATATTTTCCTACGATAAATGCTTATAATAATGTTATTTTTATTGACATTATTTTTATTACGTAAATAGAACCTCGAGAACGTGGCTCTTTTTTTTAGATCGAGGGTTAATTCAAATACAAATTAAATTCTAATGAAGTACACGCTTATTCGTACTTATATATTTTTCTAATTTAGGAAAATTAGAACTTTTTTATTTTATTGACGATTGCAACTTCGACGCTGCAATTTTATATGAAAATAGGGATATTCGCAACGTACCCACGTGTTCTATGTCAAGGATTATGATTAGTGTGAATCGCACAAGATTGGGACATAGAAATCGAAGTATAATTGGTATAGCCGAAATAATCCAATAAAAGTCGAGGCAATTGAAACTCTCGGACATTATAAGTTGTTTAATTGGACTGGAGTGAGTTAGTTTTCTTGGTCAAGTGCGCATTGACACCTTTCGTTCAATATACGAGATATACGTAAGAACGTAGTCGAGAACTTTCATGCTCGTCAATCGACGAGCATGAATGTCCACGTCCGAGCTTCTGCTTCATTTGCCAGAAACCTCACCGAGTGTTCTTGTTACCCAATTTGACGCGAAGCCATGACGCAGGTCCCTCAAACTTATGACGAACATCAATTTTGACACCCACGAGCAATAATCACGCTCATAATAATAATAATAATATCGACTATCGTTATCTATTTCATTATATATTTATTTTTTAATAACTTCAATTTACACGATATCCATTACGTATTAATTTTCTAAATATCGATCATCGATCGAGCGATATCGATACGAAAATATCGATTAATGTTCGTTTCGATTATCGTCATACGAAAATTCCATCACGTCGAGGGCACGACTGCGCAACGTGAAATTTCGAGAAAGCGCGAGCTTATACTCGGGTTGATTTTTTCGAAATCTCACATACTAAATTCTGCGTTCTCGTCGGAATCAATGTCGTTGCCACTTTGCGAAGATCATTCGCAACCCGTCTGATGTATACTGCGTAAGACGATCCTACCTATTACATATACAGACCAACACATCAGGCTCATTGTCAAGATAATCACGTAGTCGAAGAAAGTGCGAGTTCGACGATGTGACTGCGCGTACACGCATTATACACCGAACGAATCATATTCTAGTGGTATAAAAGCCGTGGGTGCTCCAACAATGTCACACTGCAGTGACCGTACAGTCTACGAGACGGACAACGATCAAGCATAATGGCATCCAACTTCTCGGTTCGTTTTCGTTCATTAGACAAATCACTAAATATACATCGACGAATAATTAATATCCATCGATGGAATAATAAATAAAGAAAAATTAATATACAGTGAAATTATTATTTGATTTTCATCGATAGCTGACAATCGCCGTTTTGGTGGCGCTCTTTGGGAGCAGCATGGCTGGTATCGTCCCAGCTGCCGTAGCAGCTCCGGCTCCTTTGGTCGCGGCAGCTCCAGCTCCCTTGGTCGCGGCAGCTCCGGCTCCTTTGGTCGCAGCCGCAGCTCCGATCTTTGGATATGCCAAAGCCGTTCCCCAGAATATTCCACCGCACGCTTCGAGGATCGACATTAACACCAGAAATCTCGCAGCCCCGTACGTTGCTGCTGCACCGTACATCGCTCCAGCGGCTCCTTACATCGCCGCACCCGCTGTAGCTGCACCGTACTTGGCTGCACCTGCTCATCTCGCTTACAGCCCTTATGCAGCTCCGGCTGGTCTCATCGAGACCGCTTATGCGGGAAATCTCGCTGCTCCAATCTTGGGCTAAATCAAAAACACATGGACTCACCAAAACGCCACCGATTCTGACTTTTGTTTCTTTTTACATTCAATAAAAATTCATCTTTTTTCAATCCCACATTTATCGTTTATATTTTTTCCAAATTTTTAGGATTTTTATTTCGATGACATTATTCAACGAATCAGAAAGACTAAATCGTTTTCAAACTTCGTTGATTTTTTTCAATTTCTGTAATGAATTTTTGCGAAAAAGTGAATCGTGGGATCTTGCGGGAGCGGATCAATTGTTTTAGCGATCTGGCTTGGTTCAGCTACAATAAAGAGTGGGAATTCAGGTTGCGTTATCTGTCGGTGACAGGTCCGTTTTATTCTACGCCGATGAAGCTTCTCGACGTGATACTGAACAGTATTCCTGGGATTAGCCCAACGCGCGAGCTACGTCCACCGTAGCCGACTCCCCCTTCGTTTATATTGTCATTAGCTAGACTATTATATTGATTAACTGTATATGTAAATTGCGTAGGGGTCGGTAATCCCTTTCATGTTCCGCTCACGCTCAAACGAACTCAAATCGAATTGTCGAATGATTCATGCAAGGGTAAATCTACAAGAAACTGTTAATACTTTTCTAAGCCAGATGGCTTTTCACTGCTCGACATGGATATTACGTGATAAAACTTTTCGTCGTCTATTAAACTTTTTTTTCCAATAACGTTCTCTGAATGACACCCACGCCATTGTACGTATCGTTCTAGTCGGATGAACTTTTCAACCAAACGAGGCACCATTCAGTAACAGTCGCATCCCACGGTGAACAAGTTACCATCGGTCATACTTCAAATTTTGTTTATCTATTTATTTTGCATGAGAAAATATTTTGAAATCACAGTTTGTGGTTGGAGAAAAAGCTCTCATTTCTCACAATGTTAGATTGGTAAGAATCTATAGTTGAATTTACCCAGCACTTAGCCGAGAGTCTGAAGGGGGGGTTCGAGATCTCGATCAAGTGTCCAGACTGTACAGAAACGTGCCCGGCGACCTCGGTGAACATCCTGCTCAACCACCACCCGTACACACGCATATATACATATGTATGGCTTGTATACTTGTATTTTGAACGAGGGGGGAAAAAGAGATACGTAGGTTCCCATAAAATATATCGAAGGGGAATGCGTCTGTGGTCAAGAGCCCCGCGGGATTGCCCTTGTCCGGCAGTACGTCAGAAGAAGGATGAACGTCAGAGCTTTAGTCGCATCACGCTTTTTGCAGTGAAGTCTCGCGCTGTCTCTTTCTCTTTCTCTCTTTCTCTCTCGCCAAATTGCTATAAATACGTACAATATGAAAATCGATCAAACGTATTTAGCTTGCTGGTTATAAAATTCGTTCGTTCTGACGAGATACGCGCGTACCAGTCTGCAATTTTAAATAGAGCGAAAGCTCCTCGTCACTAATCGAGAATCAAACGTTGAAACGATTCTCGATTGTGCGATCGCACGATTCTTATTCTTTCTAGGTAGGATCGTCCGAGACTTATGGTTATCGCGAGGCTCGCGACGCATTTTAATCGTTTCGGCTTAACGATCCAATTTATACGTCTCCTTATCGATATAAGTCTTATCGATGATCGTAGTCAATTAGAGGCGAAGGTAGAAAGTCTAATTGATCGAATAAGATTTTTCAAATTCGAATGACCGTCGCGTCGAACAAATTTCAAAGAAATCGGAATGTGAAATCCGTATACTGGAACCAGGGCGAAGTTGCCCAATATATTACAGGAGTACGACGTATATAGGACCCCTTTCTCCGTCTCTCTCCCTTACGCGCACTTGTCAAAAGTGAAACCATCCTCGTTTTCCGGCATAGCCCCGTTCTCGTCGAGGAGCCCAATCTTAACTTCGAACGTACGTGTGCCGAATGGAATGAAATTGGACGATCCACCGTGGGTATACGTTCCACGGCGAGCATTGCTCGATGAAACACCACGTATAATGCCATGATTACGAAAAGATTGGACAGAATTCGGCCGGTCGCAAAATACAAATGGATTAATTTCTAGATTTAAAAATCTGGGTCTCGTGAACCCTACAGAAGATAAAAAAAATTATGATCCGATTAAATAAAAGCGTAAAAGTTCTAATCGTAAAAATGATTAACGATTGATTCCTAATTTCGGTTCGATTGCCTCGTTGATTACCGTCCAAAGACGTGACCACGTTGTCTCGTATGTAGGCCTTGCAGCAGAGCCAAAGTACGATGTACAACTTTTCAACGGAATCGGCAATCTCTTTCTACATATTCTACATGGTATATGTATATGCATTAGTAAACGAGTCACGGGCGTTCGGGATTTCGTTAAAAAAAATCACACTCGCTTCGCCGAGTGTCTACCTTGCCACGGGTCGAAGCTCCTCGTAACGTGCGCGCGTGTGTGTGTATGCGATGAAGCCGGGGCTAGAGAGGTTGATGGTTATGACCAATCGGGCGTGGTCTTTACGTTCCTTGGTGTGCAACACCGAGGAAAGAGAGGCCATCTAGTATGCACGAGAGTGCGATCGAAGGATCCGTGAGCGCGGGGTGAGGGTACGTGCAACTCGAGTAACACGCGAGTGGTATGATCCACCACCTATTTGGCGTGGAATGGACGAAGGAAGAGGGGGGGGGGGGAGAACGAGGGTTAGTGTGGGGATAACCGATGATTTCTTCGGTGTTCTTTGTCGATGGATGAAATCAAGTCGGGTATATAAGCCACGATGATGAGCTACCATGGCATCGCAGTTTTAGCAGCGAAACCAAACCAAACACCCCACCCCAAAATCAACAAAATGATGACCAAGTGCCTGGTAAGCTCATCATCGATTTATCAATATTCATCCATTTTCATGTGGACAATTTGTCTATATTTTTGGACAAATGAAATTTGTTCGTTTTCATTGATATTATTTTTGTTTTTTTCGCACTTTTAGTTTTTCTTGTTCGCCCTCGTGGCAGCGTGTTCAGCTGGTTTAGCCCCCGTTGTACCGGCGGCTCTCACGGTCGGCACGTATGCCAGTAGCTACAATGCACATGCGATCAATCACGCATACGCCGCTCCATACGTTGCCGCAGCAGCGCCGCTCGCATACGCCGCACCAGCACCGTACGCGTACTCGGCCCTTCCTGCGGCTTACAGCCCTTACGCCGCTCCAATCATCGCTGGACGTCGTTAAAACATTACAACGCCGATGGTACAACAACGAACACATGACATACATCAAACACAAGAATAATGGTTGGGATTCATACGGCAGCCGGTATCGCGAGAGAAACGTTGCAATAAAACAACGATCGTCGAAAAATCAACGTCACGATCGAGATGGAGAAAGGTAATTCTTCGATCGCAAAATCCGACGATAAAGGAGGTATTTTCTTGGTCGCGACTTGCTCGATTATGAAGAGATCGGTATCGACGCGCGATCATTTTTTTTTACCAACGATCGATTTATCGAGTCGCGACGAGTTCCTTTCTCTTTGCGGACGAGCGACGGATCACTCGCGGCGTTCTCTCCGACTCACCGGCTGAGCGATGGTGCCACCTTGCGCCTTGGTCTCTACTTCATCACCTGCCATGAATTTTTTATCTTCTACGATCGCAAACAACTGTGCAACATTCACACGAGCCACAACAGCGGACGAAAAAGATTGTTGAATAAAGTTCTTTTCCTCATCATCACAATTTTGTTTTAAAAATGATTCGTGCCTTTACCTATAAATTATTTTCACCAGCTTTAATAATCTTCGTTATAATTATATCTCTAACGTTCTTGGGTGCATCGACTCGAATCTTCTTCAATTTAGGAATCGAACAGTGTTACACTCTCGATTTGTGGTAATTCTTAGTCTGGTTAAATTTCTGCTTAGAAACGTGCATTGTTTTTGGGAACATTGCACGTATTATAACGTGGCGCATGATGTACTCAAGCAAATAGGTTTAGGTCCACGCGTTTGAGGTCGAGGGGCTTTGTAGTAGCAGCACCAAAGTTTCGATGAAGTCTTCGCTGATGACGTTGTTAGGCAGCTTTGATACGACGATGGTGCTACAATAGTGATGGTGAATGGCGAGACCCACGTGGAATGTTCACAAACAGATGCTGCCACAGTGGAGGGGAGTATATAGAGAACACACAACCACACAATTAGCCACGTTTTGGGCATATTGCCATCACATAACATGGACCGAGATGACCGAAACACGTGTAAGCCTCTCACCCCTATAAACCCTTCCATATAGTACGTCAGCAATATATGACCTATCCGCGTACTTTAGCGACGCGTTTTCCGTCCGCTTTCGTCGATCCTTTTATTAAAGAAGAAAATCATAATTATACGGTGCCCTCTGGACGAACGTCCGTTCGTTGGTAAAGGGTTTTCAATTCTTTCCCGAAAGGTAACAAATTGCCGAGTTTCGGAAGAATGGCTATGATATTCGTGTTGGATGAGCTCTTTAATACAATAATTATCCAATTTCGCGTTCGACGAACGATAACAGAAGCCCTTGAAAATCGATTTTTCGGAGTTTTGCCAAATCCGCCCAAGTGGCGATATGTTGGACGACGATAAATTTAAATTATTTCTGAAGTCTGCGAACTACATGTATGGATAATTGTTTGAGAACTCTGTCAAGGAGTGTGGAAGAGTGCGTCGGCCAAGAAAAAAAAAGAATAGGCTTCGATGGGAAGTTAAACTGTATAATACACGAGACGTGAAAGTATGTGTCTTGGTGTTGCATAATGCAAAAAAATGCATCGTATTTCTTTCTTATCTGTTTATTTTCATGGCTCGATAATTCCACGGAAGACTCGACCATGCCGAAATGTATAAGAAAACGCAAAAGAAATTGTCCGTTTCCTAGGAGCGTGACAAACAACAGACGGCTAGTTGTGTGTAAAACGCATTCATTTCTTTAGGTGGTCTTCTCGTAATCTGAACTCGCAGTGAAAATCCGTCGAGAAGATCCCTTCCTCGCGCCTTGTTCCTTTCGTTTATTCGTCTCGACTTTTAGTTCGAACCCAAAAAAAATAACTCCCCGTGTCGAAGCGTCGTGTTATTCGGTGATAAAGTTTAACGTACAAGATAGAAAGTAAAGATGCGAGAGATTGCTCATCTTCAAGCAGGCCAGTGCGGTAATCAGATCGGTGCAAAGGTGAAGCGAACATATTTATTTATTGACAACAGATTTTTTTCATTTTAATCATAAACAAGAATTAAACGATAATGATAATTAATAATTAGGCTATCGAGAGAAAATTAAAAAATATTTTTCTTCGTTATTAAATCAAGTTCTGGGAGGTAATATCGGACGAGCATGGCATCGACCCAACGGGAACGTATCACGGTGATTCGGATTTGCAATTGGAGCGTATCAATGTTTATTACAACGAGGCGACCGGTGGAAAATACGTGCCAAGAGCGATTCTCGTAGATCTCGAGCCAGGAACCATGGACGCCGTCCGATCTGGTCCATTCGGACAGATATTTCGTCCTGACAATTTTGTATTCGGTCAGAGCGGTGCGGGTAACAATTGGGCCAAGGGTCATTACACAGAGGGCGCCGAACTCGTCGACTCGGTGCTGGACGTTGTGAGAAAAGAGGCCGAGAGCTGTGACTGCCTGCAGGGCTTTCAGATGACCCACTCTCTAGGTGGCGGTACTGGGGCGGGTATGGGCACCCTTCTCATATCGAAAATTCGCGAAGAATATCCAGACAGAATAATGATGACTTTCAGTGTCGTCCCATCGCCAAAAGTAAATTAATCGATCCGACCTGATCAATTAAATAAATCAAGCCCGTGTCATTAATTTTGTACCCTGATCAACCGTACGTTTTCCTTGATCGAAGGTATCCGACACGGTCGTCGAACCGTACAATTGCACCCTCTCGGTGCATCAACTGGTCGAGAACACGGACGAATCCTACTGCATCGACAACGAGGCGTTATACGACATATGTTTTCGTACTCTAAAACTAACGACTCCCACGTACGGCGATCTCAATCATCTTGTCAGCGCGACACTCAGCGGCGTCACAACGTGTCTACGTTTTCCCGGACAATTGAACGCGGATTTGCGAAAATTGGCCGTAAACATGGTGCCTTTTCCCCGTTTGCACTTTTTCATTCCGGGTTTCGCGCCGTTGACGTCACGAGGCTCGCAACAGTATCGCGCCCTGACAGTCCCAGAATTGACGCAACAAATGTTCGACGCGAAAAACATGATGGCTGCGTGCGATCCACGACACGGTAAATATCTGACCGTAGCGGCGATTTTTCGCGGCAGAATGTCGATGAAAGAAGTCGACGAGCAGATGCTCAATATACAGAACAAAAACAGCAGCTACTTCGTTGAATGGATACCGAGCAACGTCAAGACCGCGGTGTGCGACATACCACCGCGTGGTTTAAAAATGTCAGCCACGTTTATCGGCAATTCGACGGCGATACAAGAATTGTTTAAGCGCGTTTCCGAACAATTTACCGCGATGTTTCGACGCAAAGCTTTCTTGCACTGGTACACCGGCGAGGGTATGGACGAGATGGAGTTCACCGAGGCCGAGAGCAACATGAACGATCTGGTCTCGGAGTATCAACAGTATCAAGATGCCGCGGCCGAGGAGGACGGCGAATTCGACGAGGAGGAAGAGGGCGAGGGAGACGACAAGTAGAATCAACGTGGTGAAAAAAACAACAACAACAACAACAACCACCGCGAATATTTCAGAAATTTTTATTTCGGTATATCTCTCCTCGCGGTTTACACATTTCTTCTTTTTTTGTTTATTTATCGATAATAATCATAGCTGTAAAATTGAAGGTTTGTACAAAAAAAATTACCACATGCTTCCGATTACGTCCTTTGTGTTGAATTTTTGTGAGTATTAACAATGTTCTGTGTCGGTAACGAATAAAGTTGAGTTGTACGCGTGCTGTTTCCATCGCGTAGCATTTCTACGATAATCGATCGTTCGGATATAATTGAATAATAAGTCGGAATTGTATTCCATTGTGACATTTCGGGTGATTCGATGCAACTTAATTGGATAATGGCGCGTCATTGTACGTCGGTCGTATATTGAGTTATTCTACTAGGTCTGTGAGAGAACGAACGAATGTATCATTAGAGAGAAGCCGAAGATTATCCGATCGATAATACCCACCATTACTTCTTTAGATTTTCTCTCGGCTTTTATATCACTGTACAAAACTCGTTACGGCTCTCGTTCGTTCTTTTTTCTTTCTATGAGTCATTTCATTCTCGCACCAACGATCACTCGATCCTTCTCCCATGAGAGGTCTCTCCACGAGCCATGCTCCGTAACCTTGCATAACTCGGCTGTCGGAACACACGCGGTAACGCACGATAGGTCTTCGCTTACAACGTAGTTAGAATTTGCATCTATCTGTACAACAATCCGATGGTAACAAAAAAAATCAACACGTATTATAATCGTTCGAATTAATTGGACAAAAAAATACTATCGCCTTCAAAATTTTATCATTTATTACAACAACGAGGATGAAACGAGGTCAAAGTTCACGGTTCATACAAATCAAAATTATTTTCATGGTCATAATAACTATAGTTCGACAAAAAAACATCGGACCGTATGTTGCACGATTAGGCAATACATAATAATCGATCGAATATCGTATACGTGGCCTGTTTCGTACCAAGAAGCTTCGCAATAGTAGCCCCCCGTGTGTATGGAATAATTATATATATTTTTCTTTCCACCGGTTTCATCGATTTCTCGTTTCACGCTCTTGTAGGTTGCGCGAGTCCTCGATATATTATTATATTACATTTCGCATTCCCATAGCTCCATTGGAAAAATAGGTGCAGAGACCATCCGTGCGATGATCGTAGGAATCTTGTCGTCCTTAGTACCTGCGTTCAACAGGCACGACCTCACCAGAGTACGAGAAAACGAGTGCACTACATTATCGTGGACTTAGTTACTCACCGTGAAATTGCTTCATATTCGTAAATACGTATATATTGTCCGGAATCGATGATAAACAACGTGCTCTCTTGCCATATATACAGATATAATACGTTTAATAATAGAGTCCAACTCTTTGATCGAGTCCTGACGGTCAACCAGATCTCACGTCCTGTTGCGATATAAAAAATGTCATCAGGCGGAACGTCGATTCCAGGGACCAATTTACATCGAATTCCTTACAATGTCCTTCCGGTATCGATCTCAATTCCTGATTAATCATAAGACGAATCGCCGCGAGCAAAGGACGAACGTCACTGCGGATGATCGAGAAGCGTAATTCGAAGGAATTTTTTTTAAATTCTATGCTATTACTCGAAGCATCGTAGGAATATTCTATTGTTGTTTTAATTAATCTACAAGCAATTCAATTAAATTCATTTAATCATTAGTAAAGGATCTTCCGACGTATTTTGCGACTTACCAAAATCTCGCATTTATCATTGCGCGCATGACTTTTCTATCGCGTTCTTCGCGTGCGTGTTTGTCTGAGGTGTCGCCTCACCTGCTGGACGAGGCCTCGCGTGGGTCCCCCCGTAGAATATCTTCACGGTTGAGGTACCATTAGGCCAGAAGAGAGAAACAGAGAAATCCTGTGGCACGGCCGGTGTCGACGTGCGGGATACACGCTCCCGTGCGTAATTATACTTATGTACGTGTATAGGAGCGTGTACCTCGCGTATTCACCGACAGCACCGTTCGCACTGTGCGACATCCACCGACAAACGCGAACTCTCTCGTTGTCTCAAGGTACGCCTCGTGTGACTTCGTGTCGTTTCTTTTTTCTCACGTTATACTCACACACATAAACATATACACACCCACATGTATTTTATGCCTGCCTTACAATACGGCCAATAATGACTTCGTCCTTCGTCGTCGTGCACCATTGACGCGAAAGCCTCTTCGGTGTGCGCTCTTCACGCAAGAAATAACGCGCCGCGGATCATCGGTTATCCCCGCAAACGCGATCGATCTACGAGCGATCGATACCTCCGTAGAGCATGACTCGAAAGATCCTTGACAGCGTCAGGCTACCTCGAAGGACCAAGCTCCCATCGGCGTTGGATAGTTCAACGTCGAGCCCCCTGCTGACGTGTCTATATACGTACCGTTTGCACGTGGATACTAACAAATCGTAGATGTATCATAATAGTGATTATTTTTATTATTACACGCTAATACCACAACACTTTTTTTATCGTCGACAGCTAATACGAATGCATATTTATTTCTACGTGTAAATATGTATTTCGTACGTATCGTTGGAGCTACGCTGTCACAAATTCATCTCGCGGCCTTACCGAGGGGGAAATGTTTTTTCTCACATCCTTTATACTCCGCCTCTTCGGCCATTCTCTATTTCTATGTCCCCCTCGTGTTTACCTGATTTTTCCTCGGTTGTTTTACGAGACTCTTGTCTATACGCGAAACGGGGTATATAAAGACTCCCTTCGACTAACGTTCAGTCAGTCTATCGTACTGCCACAAACAGTAACGCAAATACAATCTTACAACATGTTTAAGTTGATGGTGAGTTCCAGACACATTCGCCCGCTTTTAATCATTTTATTTGTAAATTGTGCTTTTTTTAATGCGATTTTTGAAATCGCACGAATTAATTTTTCGTACGCAGATCCTTCTTCTCGCTTTGGTAGCGTACGCTACCGCGGGTGGAGTTACCGGTTACACGGGGCCTGGACTCTACTCAGGATACGGTGCGGGATACGGCGCGGGCTACGGCTACGGGGCGGGATACGGATATGGCGCTGGATACGGTTACGGTCACGGAGGTCTTGGTCACACCACTGTAGTCGGCCATCTCCCGCCGGTTCAATATATTCACAACCCACCTGCAACTAGCTACGCCAACACTTACAAGGTATCCACTAATTGTCACCAATGTTTTGGGCACGATTCCATCGAATTCTGAATCGTAAGATAAATATTGAACACGAGACGAATCGACTGAATTTCGAAAATTGATCTGTTTTAAGTCCATACAATTGTATAAATGTCGCTACGATATTAGCCATGAATTATATTTCTACAAGGTCGCTTATACCGCTCCTGCAATCACCAAAGTTGCGGTTGCTCCCGTTGTAACGAAGGTCGCATACGCCGCACCCGCGATCTCTTATTCATCTCCTCTGAGTTATGGGCATAGCTACGGATATGCACCCTCGCTGAGCTATGGCCATGGCTATGGTTACGGTTTGGGCTACGGAGGATTGGAACACTCTGGTTACAGTTCCCTTGGACATTACGGATCGCTTGGACACTCTGGATATAACTACGGTCATGGCTACGGTGGATATCTTCATTGAGATGATATATAAATGTGTGAAAAAATATACTCGCACGTGTGTGCTCATAATCAGAGCGATACCCCACTGCCAACGATGACGAAAAAAAAATCACGACTTATGGATAAAAAAAATGTTCTGCATTACGACAGCGAATGTTGATGACGTGCAATACAAATGTAAATAACGGCGTAGTACGTACGATATGTATCCGACCGAAAGACCAACAGTCACAAAAGTATTCAACCGAGTCGATAAGAGAAAGTATTAAACAAAAATTTGTCATATCTTTAATTACGAACGAAAATGCATATTTCAAATTTTTCACTCCTTTCCATTAGGTAGTTTCTTTCAGAAATTCATCGCTTATATACATATTACAGTATATTCGGCTTTATGGTAATTCGAACCTGATTTGTATTGAATCATCGTTCAACGAGAGTTTACTTAGGCCGATATAAATACCATAGCACATAGATGTAATACATATGTAATGTGTAAATACAGATATTATACAACGTCAGGGGCTGTAGTGACCAGTTTGTTGATTCCTCTGACGAAAGTGAAAATGCCTGCGTATACATATATTTGTTAGGTCATATATCTCTCATATGTAACCATAGAGCGAACACCCACGAACACATAGGCAGACATACGTGTATGTATAAAGTGGCAGTGTCCGGTGCTTACCTCGGAGCTCACCGTAAAAAAGACAGATGAGATCGAAACTTGCGTGAAATATATGAGAGCCCCGTGAGTGGATCAAGGCTGAGGCGAGGCTCTCCGATCCTTATTTATCTTAAAAATAAATCTCTTTCTCCCCCCCCCCCTCTCTCAACACCCTCCCTCGCATTTGTACAGAAGAGATATCGTTTGTATTATTCTCGCAGAATGTTACGTCGCGAGTCATCGACATTTGCTTGTGCTTGAAAATCTTCAATTATTATGCAGTCCTTTGGGAGGTCGGCTCGAGTTGGTGAACTTGTGTATAATCGATCACTCTTATTTTCTTTAATTCACTTACAGAGTTACATCCCGGAGCGATGAGATTTTTATCGAGTATTCCATCACCGCGAGTCATTCTCGATTACCAATAGACGTTTATTTTCAGCAAAATTAATCGAAGAAGTATGGAAGATTTATTTAAAATTGGTAAAAAAAATGAGTGAAGGATTCCAGCGTAAGAATTGTTTCAAGTTACCAACGCTGCTACGCCACAGTCCTGTTGATCGCCTTAATTCTCTGAACCAGTTTAACCACGAAAAAGTATAAAATGAAGGAAGATACCGATTTTCGTATGCGAATTGCGCAAAGTATAATACAAGAGAGTAGTTATCTTGCCGTGAACGAAAGTGGAACGAAACCGAACCAGCTAAGACCTCACACGGTGCGTGTGCGTATGCACGAGAGGAAGAAATCCATTTCAAAAAACTCTTAAAGAGGTGGCAGGATCGGAGAGAGGGACAGTAAGAAAGAGAGAAAGAGGGGCGACACGTTTGGCATCGTCGATCGAAGATTAATCGATGTAGTGGCTGTAACAGTCGGTTTACCATAAACCACTCTTATTACTTTCAATAACTTATCGAAAATTAATGTTCGCGAATTTATGATATTCATGATGAATATGATTTTTAATAATACCTCAGCGAAGTTATCATAAATATGTATGAACGAAATTATATTTTTTTGTCAAACGCAATATTCAGGTTTTTTCTTTGTCAGGAAAAATTCTCGTTGCCGAAATGTCTTTATCTCATATTTGATCGTATTGGTTATCTAAACCCATTATCAAATATTCAAAAACATTAGAGAAAGCCACGAGGGATTCGATCTCTCGCAATGCACGGTTTTTACGGCGAAGAAGGTGAAAGAGAAGAGAAGCAGAATGGATCCAGAAGCCTCGAAATTTCAAGCCCTCGGGCTAAGAGCCCGGTCAACCTCGAGACTCCAACCCGAAGATTGACGACTATGTTACACACGCGTCATTACAACAAGTGTGCACAACGTACAGGAGGCTTATTTCGAGGGTCAACCGGCCGATATATAAACCTTCGAAGATTTGTGCTAAAGCATCATTCGATTTCGCACAACCGACACGACAAGTCGCCAGGAACCAAAGCCATTCCGGGAAATATCAAATTTGCGTCTATAAAAATGTACAAGTTCGTCCTATTGAGCGTCGTTGCCCTTGCGGCTTCGGTTTCTGGTGCCCCGGGAGGCCTCGTTGTACCAGTCGTGGCAGCTTCGCCCGCGGTAGCAGTTGCACATCCGGTGCACGTCTCTTCCAGCTACTCATCAGGCACTTTGAGAGCTCCGGTTGTGAAAGCGGTGCCCGTTCTTGCTGCTGCACCGACTCATCACATAGTTCACACCTCGCCCGTTGTCGCTACTCCTCTTATAGCCGCCCATCCGATTGTCAAGACGACTCACCAGGTCGTGGCGCATCCCTCGCCCGCGATCATCAAGACGGCGCCACTCATCGCTCACACCCCAGTTGTGCACGCCGCTCCAGTCGCAGCTGTTCACGGACTACCGATCACCAGCTACGCCAACCACTACAGCGCAGTTCCGATCGTCAAAACTCACCACGCAATCGCACCTATAACCCTCGTCCATTAAGGAACAAAATTGACATTTGGCTTTCCATCAATCTTATTTATTACACGTATCGTCGTAATATGCTCAACGTCATTTAATAAAATATTTCTTTGAATGTAATTTATGGTATTTGAATTTTACTGGTCGACACCCTGACTACCTCTGACTTCTCTTCGATTTGTATACCTCTTATAACCTCCTACGACACTATGTTCTATGCATATCAACTACAATTGCGGACGTCCGAATCAAGAATATTTTATCTTATCAAAGAAATGAAAGACCTGCAAAGGATTGCAGTGTTTTCAACTTTACTCGAGAGTTTATCAAAAGTCGAGAATCTTCGTTTCTATTTAGTATCTACAGGAAATCTGCAATCGAATAGACTGTTGACGATTAAAAAAAATTAAAGCCAGGATTGTTTTCAATCTTTTAGTTTTCTCGAAAGAGTCAACATTTCGACACCCGCGACTGTCTTACATATGGCAAGTACCTAGGGAGCTGAACCGAATCTGAGTGCAAGGCTCTGATTTCCTTGAGACCCCATTGAAATAACATAAGTGCGGTGAATATGTGGGTTATTCTGTAGCGACGCTTGTTTCCCGCAGTAGCTTACCTTGGATTTCGTTGAACAGGGCGTTACCGCCCCTCGTTGGCAATCCAGAATCATGTGTTTTTTATTTCATTTTATCTTTACTTACCTTTAAACAAGGATAACAGCGTCGTCCTGTATTCATTTAGTTCGAAGTGCAACGAAGGTTTCCAAAGTCGAATGAGATTGCAAGAGAAAATACAAAATAAGAAAAAATAAGTATGTACAGAAAATGGAAACAACGAACATACTCGAGCCCAATTCTTCAGCACCGCGAGTAGTGCAAGAAGAGACACCGACTACAGAAAATTATTATTATGGATCCAAAGGAATAGGTTTCTTATGTTAAAGTGAATAAAATTCAAGATACGATATTTCAGGTTTATAAATGCATTTTTTTATTGATAATAAATTGTTTTGTGCGGTGGCCGAAGAGTGTGTACGATGGACAATTTAAAAGAGTCGTTCAGATTCCTTAATGAACGTAGCTGGTGTATGCGAGAGGTGCGGCGTGAGCTGCGTATGTCAGCTGCGCAGGGTGTGCAGCGTAGGCAACCGGAGCTGCGTGCGCGGCGTAGGCAACCGGAGCTGGGTGTGCGGCGTAGGCAAGGGGTGCTGAGTGTGCGGCATAGGCAACTGGTGCAGCGTGCGCAGCGTAGGTTGTGTAGGCCGCAGGCGCAGCAGCTACGAGGGCCGGGCTCTTGTACGAGAGTTTGTAGGTGTTGGCGTAGCTAGTTGCGACTGGGACGCTGTGAGCAACCGCAACGGGTGCAGCAGCAACGTGATAAGCAGCCGGTGCAGCCAGGAAACCAGGCTTCGGTGCAGGTGCAGCCATTGCGCATCCAACGAGGGCCAAGAGTACGAACTTGAACATGTTGATTTTTTGAAGAGTTGTTTTTTTCGTTTGAGAAAAAAGATGAGTTCGACTAGAACTGTTGCTGCTGACTGTTGCTGGTCGACTGATGATTCGAAGCACGAATTCGACCATTTTTATACCTCTTCTTGGTCTTCCGTGGACGCGTACAATTTTTTTTCGACCCCTTCTTCGCGAGAATTTGGGAGCGCTCGGAGCAGCACCCCCACCTCGAGCTTCGTGCTCGAGAAACAACGGCCGAGAGACGGAAGAGATACGTCCTGGCGAGTCCACCAAGAGCGTCGAATGTTATCGTAGAAAGGAGGGCGTGCACTCTCAAAGTTGTCTCGAATCATTCTTTCCATGTACCTGTGATCGCTCGCTCCCTCTCCCTCGCTCTCGCTCTCATGGAACAACGCGCGATTGTGACGGGCAGTCAAAGATTAATTTATTATTATTATGTTTTAATAATCATTATTATTTCGTATTGTTCAACGGTCCTCGGCGATTCGCTGGCATTGCGAAGGACGAATTACGAGCACATTAGACCGATGTAAAACGTTGATTTCGTTGACCCGCCAAGATCGCGCAACCGTAAAAAAAACAATGTAAACGTTAAATCGTCTTGCTGGATATTACCTTCGCCACCGCTGCGCTACTGATGTCGAGGCCTCGAAAAGAAATTACGAAACAGATCCCAAATATCGAGCGAGCGTGCATTAAACACATAATTCTTTTTTTGCCTAGATTTTTTCAGCATCATACGCTTTTTTCCCCAACAATAAAAAATTTCAACAAGATGTGACTTGTCTCGATAAACTGAACGTAGTCTCGATGTGTCGTACAAGATTTAACTAATGCCCGGACTTGAAATCGCGTACTTTCGCGTATTGAGACACTTTTCGTGCGACGAACAGTCCAGCCATGTATAGGATCGTTAGGTATACATATTTGCATCTACGCGTAACTCTATGTATAGTGTACGTAGTGTGGCTTCATCGTGCTGGAACTTTTGCCAGTGCGTTACGCATAGTGATCCGATTGCCTACTTCGAAGGAAAAAAGAACAAGAACACGATTACGTGGACGCGTTTATATGTCCAGGCATGTTATTTTGGGATTCCACTCGCGGTGGTCTCATAACACGAAACCAGTTAGATTGCACCCTAATTCATCGACATTTCGAAATAGATGCACCCCATTATCTAATTATAGCTGATTTTATTAAATTTAACACATATACATTAATCGAGATGCGTGTATTT
Organism: Netelia inedita; assembly: GCA_964017225.1. Taxonomy (NCBI): domain Eukaryota; kingdom Metazoa; phylum Arthropoda; class Insecta; order Hymenoptera; family Ichneumonidae; genus Netelia; species Netelia inedita. Next base: position 1,535,831 of record OZ024924.1, on the reverse strand, counting down.
CCGTACATACGCGCGGAGTAAGGGAGTAGAGGCAGAAGGGATGAGCTTCGGCAACTAATTGATCGTGAACTGATTGCGTATTGATACACTGCATCCCAGTGCGTGTCTATCCATGTGCCTAGACATAGAATATCCGTTAATGCATTGTGGTGAATTACATTATCTAACTCGATTATTCGGTCAATTATAACAATCTCGATATAGATGTTTAACTATCGCCAAATCTGTTTGACCCAAGATAACCGGCTTACATATTACCCAGATATTGTCAGTTGGTCGGAAGGTAAATGCACAAACGGATTAATCCCTTGCGCAACGAAACTTGCAGCATCCGTTACGCCGTATGGAGGAATATTGTCCATACGTTCATAACGCGTTTATAATTGGAAGGGATCACGGAACACGTATAGAATCTTTATCCGGAATGTTTTTTCATCATATAACCTTTTCGGAAATGATTCGAAGATATTTGTTGCGGCACGAATCGGATATTGTGAGGTTGGAGCTGATTTATCGTGAGCTAAGGGGGGAGCTTTGTAAATAGTTTGGAGTTATGCGTGTACAATTGAGTGCGTCAAAAATGTGATTATATTCGGGCATATTAAACGGACAACTTGCGATATATTGCCCGTACGGAATTACAGACGCTCGAAGGAAGGCCTTGGCAATGCCCTCACGGTTTTTAACATCGAGGTGTCCCGAGGCGTTGGGGATAATCGACTTTACGAATAATTCTCGAACCACGTTTCTCTCAAGCGCAAAAATCTCTTTCTTCCATAAACAAGAAATTACTCGACGAAGGAAAAAAGGAATGGAAAACATTTAAAAATTAAGACAGGCTGTAAAGATCGATTAAAAAAATCATCGCAGCCCAAGTTTCACTTCTCATAATATTTTATGCACAAATATTTCAATATACTTTTCGGGTGAGATTTTTCGATAAGGTACAGCCTCCTACTCTCTCCCTTTCGCTCGCGTTGTGTCGCGGCACGAATTAAACATTTACGATCCGAGATAACGCAAAGAAAATTAAAATCGACGAAAGAGACGAAAAAGAAAAGAGGATCACAGGCGTTAAAAATCGAAAGAGGTGAAGGCTTGCGAAACGGGTGTGTACGATGAATATATATATGGTGGAGAACCTTGGCAGTGCTCGGACGTACCAACGAGAGTACGTGAAGCGGACTGAGTGAAACAAGACTATATACGTCTATAGTACGTGTAACGAGGGTATGAAAATAAAGCGGGCGGATAATACCATCTCGTTCGGCTGGAACGACGGCACGAAGAAATACGTACATAGATACATTAACAAGTGTGTGTATGTGTTTGTATATATGCAAGACATGAGCTGTGGAGGAAGTGAGCCTTGTTTTTCGTCCTCGTTGCTAGGCGCGTCTTTGTACACGCAACATCCACATACACACACACACACACCTATGGGTATCTCGCAAGAGGGTCGTGTGGGGAGGTTTGCCGACGAGTTCACCAAGACTCTACGAGTGCATCGAGTCCCTCTTATTCCTCTTTTTTGCTTGCGATATACGCGCCTGGGAATTTGTGTAGGTACGTCCGCCTGGAATAAAAGGGGCGAGCGAGCGAGCCAAGAGCATCATTCGAACTTTGCGGTTCATATCGAAGTCAACAAACAAGTCGAGAAGAAAAATCACTGAGATTTTCATCATGTACAAGTACGTCGTGCTCTTCGCCCTGGTCGCTTGCGCCGCAGCCGCACCTAAGCCGGGTTATCTCGCTGCTCCCGCTGCACTCCACGCGGCTCCACTCATCGCAGCCGCGCCAGCGGTCGCAGTTGCCCATAGTGTTCCGGTCGCTACGAGCTATGCCAACACTTACAAAGTCTCGTACAAGAGTCCGCTGATCGCCGCATCTCCGGTTATCGCAGCTGCACCTGCCGTCGCTTATGCACCGGCCATCGCTCATCACGCCGCGCCCGCTGCAGTCATCACTCACGGATATGCCGCGGCGCCACTCGCCTACGCCGCTCACGCGCCCCTCGTCGCCGTTCACTAAATTAAAAACGATCACAGCTGAATTCGGAAACAAACGAAAAGTTTGACGGATAGTTCGCGAAAGAGGATGCCTCGTGACCCGAAAAACTATTTTGCCAATTGTCAGGAAAATCATGAATTTCTTTTGGATGATAAATACAAATCATTTTCACCCGAATTATTTGATTTTTATGTTGAACTTTATTACCTACTCTGTACCCGTATCCCGTATGAACCTTACAATTGTTATTAAAAACGAATTACTAGGCTGATACATTTTTCAAACCGGACGATACAGAAAGCTGCTCCAATAAATCATCGAGTCATGATCAGTTTCACTCAATCTCTCGAATATTTATGTTTTTTTTTCCTCGTCACTCTCACAAGTGGTCTGCTAACCTGACCCCAAATACTTTGATTCATTATTTTCTCGTGTCTCGTCCACTCCCGATGAATTTTACAATTAAAAAAAAAAGACGACAGTATACGAACTTTTAACGTTATGCAACCCGTTGGTCAAGTGAGAGTTGGCGCAAGGGGGTCTCTCTTTCATTCTTCAATGTTATATTGCCACTCGTCTCAAACGAGGGACAGGCCAAATCTCATAACTCTTCGGGTTCTCGTCACTCGAGTCACGCACAATGATCGGTGTGCCCCGCGTGGAGACATATACATAATGTACAACGTTAGTTATGCAGTCGGAATCTCGTACGTAGGTATAACGAGAATGCCTTTGCGTCAATCGCGTGACCGTCATGTCTAATTCGTCTCGAACTGTGCTTAGGCTGTATTAGACACACGATGGTACTCACTACTCTTTTTTCCTTTCTTTTCTTCTTTCGACTCTTTTTGTTCACCCCCCTCGTTTCTCGTCATCCTTCACGAACGCGTGAAAGTAGCGCCACGAAGGTAAAACTGGCCTTGGCTAGGCCTCAAGGTTATCCTTTTTGGGTAATCGTAACAAATGAAATGAAAACGAGAAAAAAATGATTACTCGTATAATTGCACGGACCTTCGAACGATCGTCATTCTTCGATCGACGACGTGTTCGATTTTGAAATGATTGTCAGCTCCGGGGACTTTACCGCAAGTTTTTAAATGTATTCAAAATATTTTTGAAAAAATTATTCATGCGAATTTGATCGATCTTATCAATTATTCTGTAATGTCAATCGACGCGCTTTATTTTTTCAAGGACTTCTCGATCTAAATGATAAAAATATTGTGAATTTTTTAAGGCTCGCCTCGCATCGCACAAAAAAAGAACTAGATCCATCGGGTATAATTTACGATGGGCGCGGTTTCACAATTTGTCCGATCGGGCGACATATATTTTGCGATCGTACGAAATATCCGTACGGGAACAGATGTCGAGTAAAATTCTAATTAAATTAAATTAGCATACCGGTCTCACAGACCAGGGGAGACCAAACTCGTGATTCCTCTTAAGCGGATACGTCGTCTCCGACGGGTATATCGACGTTAAAATATTATTTATAATTGTGTCGTTTACCCCGGATCAGGTCCTAAAAAGACCTTGCTCTCGGTAACCGGACCTATGGGCATGCGTTCACGGTCACGATTCGTTGTTTGGCCGTATAATCGTCTTCAAACGCGTGTGAAAGTGCGCGTACATTTTTCCCCGGGAGAATTACGTGCTATATGTATGAGTATTTATCATAATTCATATATATATATATTTATTTATGCACATGTGATTATAATTGCTGTCAGAAAAACCCATGGCGAACGGAATCGCAGTCTACCTATCCGGCTCGATCTCGACTCCCTGCACCCGAAGGTCCCTTCCATATAGACTGTGTGCACTAGGTATAGTGCACACTAATACCAGGATAGAAACGGTAGCTACACCGTGGGTAGACGACCATTGGCAACGACCAGCCTATATAAACCTCAGGGTTGCACCTTCTGGCCGCAGATATCAGTCGAAGGTTCTCCAGAACGCACAAGGCAACACCCAACAAAAAGCAATCATGTTTAAGCTGGTCAGTATGCCCATAGTGTTTCAAATACCTAAACCAAATTTAACGAAGTGAACTTTATAATCATTTTTTTTCTTCAAATAATACAACATGCTACGAAGAAAGACTCGAAGGATCTGTTGCGAAATCGATAGGAATATCGTTAGAGCGAGATATTGAAATTTCTCTTAACATTTTCAGGCGATAATCTCGGTTCTCGTAGCGATCGCAGCTGCGAAGCCTCACGAGGCGCCGATTCTCTCAGCCGTCGTTGGCGAGAAAACGATCGAGTCCCACGGCAATTCCGTCGTGCATGCTAGTGCACCGCTCGTTGCCGCTGCACCCGAGTTCGTCGCATCTCCGATCGCGTACGCGGCAGCATCGGCACCGCTTCTTCACGCGGCACCGGCCTCTCTTATCCACGAGAAGACCATCGAATCCCATGGAAATTCGGTCGTTCACTCATCGGCGCCTCTCGTCGCTGCTGCCGCGATTGCCGAGCCCGCACCGTTGATCTACACGTCTTACGCTGCACCCGCTGCTGCACTTTTGGGCGAAAAGACCGTCTCGAGCTACGGACACAGCGTCATACATCACGGTGGTCCTGCGATCGCCCACACAGCTTATATCGCCCCGACTTACGCCATCCTGTAAAAAACTCGCGACATATCGTTAGACAAGGTCTCGAGAAGTCGGACCTGGAAAATTGCAAAAGTGGGATAAAATTGGAAGCTTGGGAATTACTTGCAATTTTCTAGGCCAGACTGCGGGCATGATGAAATGGCGAGAATCTAAGACTTTTTCACCCCTTTAACCTCCGGTACGAGAATGCGTAGTTTGGTAAGACATAATCGCCATTTTTCCGTCTCGTACGCGAATGAATAATTTTCTTCGAGTCGCGAGCAGTCTTCGAAATGAATTCGAAGAGGCTCCTCGCTCGCTGCATTTTATTTTGCGAATTTTGTCTTACGTCTGTGAGAAACCTGGCTGTATCTACTTAGATTTAATCACACTTCATCCTCATCTGTATTTCATGCTTTTGATATGGTATTTGTTTTTTTTTTCAAATAAGAACATTTTCATCTCATCGACGAATGCGTATTTTATTTTGAACCCCTCTACGTACGATTAATCATTGTTTACGAGTGAAAACAAATATAAAAATCGATCATATTTCGTCGAGTTCAACAAAAAAAATCAAATTTCCATACAACCCCTTCGTAGCCTCTGCAAAACGCGTATGCAAAATTGCTGTATCATCAGTAAATGAATCGCAAATTACGCGTTGCGAGAAGAGGATAACAAATCGAATAAAAAAAACATGGTACCTCTCGGAAGGATTTTATCAGAATTACCGTTGTTACCAAGCCGTGCAATTCTCGCATATTCCGCCACGATATATACACAAGAAGGTATACAAATTGTCGGTTGATTTTCTCCTCTCGTGGAAGAGTCTCGTCTAAAGGACGAAGGGGTGCGGGATGGCCACAGGTGGTCGAAGGAAGCTCCGCGAGCGAACGACCCGCAATGAGGCGTCCGGTTAGAAAAAAACGACGAGAAAATCTCAGCGCGTACCTACGTCATTGCGGGCAACGAATTGCAAGCAATAACGAGGATAAAGGGACAAAAAAAGGATCGAAGACCTCGCCTGGCTTTGCTTCTCACAGACGACTTGCCGCCATATATATATATACAAATATATATAAATATATATGTGCGAAGAGTCGAGAACCTGCCCTATTGCTTATTTTTGTGGTATGGTCAGGCACGCCCTTGTTACCTCGTTATATCCTTGCCTCCAACTTTTTAATCCTCCTCCCCTTCTTCTCTTTCTCTCCCATTCTCTTTTTCTTCTTTAACGCATACGATTTTATCGCTTGGTCTCCCATGCATTTCCATTGTTTAACCATACGTAGAAACTTTCAAGGAAGTCTCGGATGTTTATGAGAAAATTCAAACAAGAAAAACAAACAGACACCATTTTATGGATAATTGGTCCATGGTCTTCCTTTTTTCATGGGGCAAAGTTGGCAATGAACAGGGGCTGGATTAAAAAATTCATTTAACGAGAGAAGAGGGAAATGGTAGTTTGAAAATCAATGAATGGAGAAACAGGAGAGGATTCTTCTGGTGTGGCGAGCGCATTCATGGTCATTGTCAGTAAGTGCTTCAGTTCAGAGAGCCTTGAATCGAAGGACTCGGTCATTTTTTTCTCCCTACCTCTGCATTTTTATGACTCCATCTCCACGTGGAGTTGCAAACTCTTGGTACGTGGTGCATATACGTATGTATGTATTGGGAAGACCTGGAACATTCAAGGTACTCGGTGCGGCATTCTCTTTCTACTTCTCGCTTCCTCTGCTTCCTCCTACTTCAGTCTCTTGGGGTTTGCTCTCACTGTCTCGTTCTTGAATTCTTTTTTTGTTTCCCTCGGCGAGCTACAGGATCTCAACCATCCGTCGGGTAAAGTCTCGACTGTGTAATGTACAGAGCTTACCAAATTAGCTATAAAAGATTTAGAAATGCAGGATGCTAATGGGAATATTCCTAAGAGGTTTCCTGGAAAATACTCCTCTTATAAAAATGGTCAACATTATATCATAATTTTTTTTAAAGTCTATGAGTTCAAGATTCATTTATTTCCAATGAATTAAATTTTTTCTACAATAACATTCAACGCCGTAATAAAATGTCAAACTTTTCGTCAGTGATAATCAGTCGGTTTAATATTTAATTACGAACTGAAACATTATTGTGGATATAATTTTTGCAACAGCCTGTATACACACGATACAGTACGCTAAATAGTATGCTAGCTATCTGCACACAAGTTGGCGCGGTCTCTCCTTTCGTCGGTACGTTTTTCTCTCGATCTCTCGATCTGGATCTATGGTAGGGTGGATCGACTGCTCCTTCTCTCCCTCTCTCACGAGCCATAAGGAGTAGCTCGGGCGTCACGAGAGAATTCAAGGTCTGCAACGCGGAACGGGTTAACGAACCCTCCTGCGGTCTCAGTCGAGGCAAAATCGCTGTGCAACGACGTTCTACCTCTGTTCCTGCAACCTACGATGTTCTACGGCAATTCTCACAGGATTTAACGTTTGAATTGATCGCTGTACTTTATTTTATATCGCCCATTTACCTAAGCTTTGAAAAATCGTACTTTCAAGGTAAAATTGAATATTTAAGTGGAAAGAAAAATGTATGCTATTTATTCCAGGATGCTGAAACAGTTATTTAAACCTTAGAGTAATCAAAACAGTTGTAATTATGTTATTTATCAACGGGTCGTAAAACTCATCTCTCTGCCATATCGTGCTGTGTACAACGAACCACAGAGACCTAGAGAGAAAGGTTTTCTTGCATCAAAACGTTATCAAGTTCAAGGCCACCGTTCCGCCACGCAATCTTCATTCGAAACATTATTATCATTTATTTGTGACTTTTAATATTTTCTTTTTATTGTGATCAATGCAACCAGTTATTTTGGTATTTTTAACGAGACAATGTTACTCAGGCAGAATAATCGGGACCAGAAGGTCGACCTGATCGTCAAGCTTAGATTATGAGATCACAGATAAAACCACTGGAAGTAAAAAATAAGATTAAGAAAAAGTAGATCTTTCGGGATGAATTTTATTATGACCGAGGACATTTTTTTCTTCTCTGATCTCGAATTCCTGCGGTTCACGCTTGGAATGGCACATTATGCGGTTTGAAGTCGGCTAAAGAGACTATATAAACCAAAAAAAGGCAGGAGCAATATCAAATACGTAAGTCTTTTGACGGAGGTGTAACCATCGATTGGGGATTTATGTCAGAAGCGAAATGTCGGTTACGACAAGGGCTTCAGCTCGTCATCTCAAGAATGACTATTTTGATTTATGAAGTCTGGCCGTCATGAAACTAGAAAGTTATACGAGGCACGACGATACTTGAGTCGAAATAAACCAGAGAAGGCAGACACTCAATAAGATCTTTCTCAAAGGGCCTCTCGGTACTTACGAAATTTTTAATTGCACTTAGTTCGGCCAGTGAATTAGTGAATAAAGGATTAATTTGTTCCGGAAATCAATCAGCTCTCATTTCACAGACCAATGAATAATTTCACATTCCTTTTTCATTCAAAAGAAACATTAATCACTTGAGAAATAAAAGAAGATAAAAAATAGTCAAAAATAATCGTCTGACCTATAATGACACTAACTACTTGAACCTCGTACGAAGCCTACTTCCCTCTGTTTTATCCTCATTATCTTCATTAAAAATGCTCCAAGAACAAATCTGAGCGTAGGAAGATAATCTTTTATACGAACATAGCGATGCCCATATACGCATAGAGGGAAGCGCATATAGGGATTCATCGATAGACCGAGCCCACGCGAATAGATAGGAATTCAACGAGTAGCCAAGAGAAGAAAAGCCAGGGCAGTGCACCCTTCCGTGGTAAATTTGTGTTCTTCATCGACATTTCACAAACTTAAAAATGAAATTGCATAAAAAATGCATGGTCGGTTATTTCAGCTTGCCTTAGCGTTCAAATCACTACCAGTATTAGTAATGAGTAGCGGAGCGGGTTTGCAAATGAGGAAGCGCTGAGATTAGCGGACAATACCTGTTTCCAAGTTTCATAGATGCGGCCCTGCATCCCGACTGCATCTCAAGAGTGCATCAGCCCCCCGATGCAACCGGTGTGTATAAGTATATGGAAGTGCTATGCCCTCCGTATACTTATACACGCGTAGACCTTGTCTCATTGTACACATATTCGAGTGTATAGGACGAGTCAAGTTTTTACGACGAGGAGGATCTTCCGAGGCCTCTATAAGTACGAGAGGATCGGGAGCTTCCTAGCTCAGAATAACGGAAGCAAAACTCCTCGTCGCATCCTTGCACCGAACGAAAAGTTCTTATCGCGCTTCATCGACCGCCATCGCCATGTTTAGATACGTGAGTACTGATTTACATCGATATCGATCTCTGGCCATTTTCTTAATTAATGATATTATATAATAAATGATAGCGTGAATAATAATTTCGCTTATTATTATAAACAGATCTTGTTGGGTATCTTCGTTGCCCTTGTGGCATCTGCGCCTGCACCGGAGCCGAAACCAAAGCCTTCGGCACTTTTGGCGGCTGTGAAGACACCAGCATCTACTGCAAAATTGACGCCACTCGCAACTCCTATCGCTAGCCCTCTCATTGCACCGATCTCTCGCATATCGTTCGCAGCACCAGCTGTACCTGCCGTAAGTTCGAGTAGATTATTTGTGTCATATTTTTACGAATTAACGAATTGGATGCTTATTTCGTTCTTTCGTTTTCGGGAACAAGTTTGCACCGTACGCCTACGCTTATCCGACGCCGCTCCTGGCGGCAGGTCCCTCAAGCTATTCGATCGAACAGCACGGGTATAACATAGTTTACTGACCTATCGACTCCCGCATCTTACCGATTGAAGGCAAATGATCGGCCACCTACCGTCAGTCGGTCATTTAGACTTCAACACACCATCTGTCGGTACTCATCATTTTTTATTCATGTATCGCCATTAAATCGTATCATCCGCATTTTAAAAAAAAGACAAAATAAAAAGAAAAACCAAAACTCTATGACGTTTTGTTTAAACTCCAAAGACATGAATCCTACATCGGCAAATCCTTTTAATCGTCATTTGGCTAACCTGGCGTAACGTTTCGTGCGAACAGATAGGAAATATTGCTTGATTAGATTTCTCTTTTCGTGGAAAATATGTAAATAATTTTTCTGCCGAATGTAGAATGCTCAAGGATAATATTCGAGGCTCGTTCATGGATCAGAGTCGTTCACAATAATATTTCGAGATGGATTTCGACGTTGAGGTCGAATGGTGAAATCTGACTTCTCGCGAAATTAAAAGGAATATCCACATTAGACTCGTCTTGCCATTTCGATACGCGAGAACGTAGGCGTACCCTAAATACATAAGTATAGCTCCAAAATCATTGGGGACCGAGCCTGATTGAATTTTCTCTCATCTGAATTTCAACTCTCGATATTAGTCATCGAGAAACCATTGTTTAAAAAATATTCATTAGAAATGGAAACATTGCCTCGAACAATTTTTGTTACTTTTATAATTGCAACGGCTCCTTTCGTTCCAAAGAGGGAGAAGAAACAACTTGACTGCGTCGTCTTTGCATACGTGATCGGTAAACAGAAATAGATCTACGAGTATTAGTCACGACGAGAGGGAAAGTGGAATCATCCGTGGACTTTCACGTCAAACGTCTCGGTTAGTACTCTTATCACATACTTGGTCGTGTAAACACAAAGGTACCTCGCACTCATTGACCCAGCGTGTGTGGCTTGTGCCGATCGGTTGATGCGCGCGAGAGACGACATGTCCCAAATGATCGAAAATTTTGCCTCTGTTACGTAACGTCCGAATAATCGAATTTGGAAGAGTTACGAGTGGCGACAATTAAAATTCAATATACGTTCCCGTTTGTACGCAATTTCACGTATAAACAATCTTTTTGACACGACCAAGAGTACGAATTTTTTATATCCGCAAACTTTAATTAAAAAACTAACGATCAAAAGTATCAATAGGCATGAAATTAGAATCTATCTTGGCTCTTGTTAACGTGTCTTGGTGAATTGGGTCAAGACGGCCCTGGGCTTCTTACCGCAGGCGTACAAAATTCCCAGGTTGCAACAGGCGGGGAAAAACCCTGCATTGTGCAACGTACGTAAGGTAGACGCATCGATGAAAGACCGCAGTCATTCACCCAGAAGCCGTTTATTATCATGACTACGATTATGCCATAAGCTCTCTTGTATGCGATTTTCAACGGCATTTATTATTTAAAAAACGGTATAACCAAGCACATTGAAAATTCATCGCCTTGCGACTGCGAATCCACTGTTGCAATCGCACTAGAAGTGCATCAAAGAGGAAGTCATTTCGTTCGCTTCCTCACCTCACAGTTATTAAACGCCACGGTTCAACTGGACATGCACGAAAAGACTTTCTCCCGGATACCGAAACCTCAGAGCTCTTCGGGTTAGTGCACCTCAAACCAGATCCTTTTTCTTAGATATTGCGATTGATCTCTTAACTTCGCTTACTATTTTTCACTATCGGTTACACATAAAGATTGACGCTGTTAATTGTTTCTTGACAATTATTATCATTTCGTGCTGATTCTTTTTTTCGCCTTTTACATAAACTACGTCGCATATTTGTTCAACAATGTTTTGATTCAAAATACTACCATGGTCGATACTTCAATTTTGTTTTTGAGTATTGCCAATTAAACGCCCCCGACTCACGATGTTTTGATGGTACGATTCACTGTGTCAAGGTTGGCTGTTTTATGGCGAGGGAAGAGCGCGTGAAAGAAAGTGCTCTCTTCCGTTCAACACGCGTTACGCTCGTTGGAAATTTCGAGAGGATGAAGAGACGAGAGTCAGAGAGTCAGAGAGAGAAAGGTTGTAATCTCAATGTGGTACACTTTGAATATCGTGCAACACGTTTCCGGTTTAGTCGCTCTTTTAATTATTGTAAATTCGTACATTAGCCCGAGACTGAATTGAAAACTTTTTAGGCGTTCAATTGTCTGACGATTGAAAGGGCTTCACCTTGACCACGAACAGCGATGATGTAGATGAACCGAAAAAACGATGTCGCTGTGAAAGTTTAATAGAATAAAAAGAGAAATGATGCGGCAGATAACGAATTATTACGCGCCTTGGACAGTCTTTTGAAATGAAAAAAAAACACGTTGATGTTTTTGTGTCCTCTAATACCCGCTCGTTTCGTATCGCAGGATACTAACGAACTCTCAACAGCAGCAGCGTGAAATCTCTAAGCGCGATGCGACTATAATGAAGTTTGGTGGCCATCGGAAGGGTCCTCAACAGGTCATCGAACTTATTCTCAACGACGCTACGTTGTAATGCTCTTTTCATCGTTTCCTGTGGAGCAGTGACTGGGGCAAAAAAAGCTCTTTCATCCTCCGATGAAATGGAATGCTAATGGTCTGTCCGGAATTTTTATTATGTTAAACGCAAATTTCATTTTTATTACCAGCATAGGAATCTTTCATATTTATTCATAATAAATAATAAAACGTATTGTAATTTCGAGAATTGTTTAACGATTAGAAAAACAATTTCTTATTCGTGATAGTCATGTTATTTTCTCAATAAATATTTGTTTTTATAAAATCCTTTTTATATACTTTATTGGCTTTCCCATTATGCTACAACGGATCTGAAACAGGATCTTTCGGACTTGGCATTGAGTAACAAGTTAATTCACAAAAAACCCCATTGCGTAAGGCCGAAATACGAGTAACGAAATTCCTGTTCATTCATTTCTGCGTACTCACCTTTTATTTTTCGTAAAGTCCTACGGCTGGAAATCTCTCCAGCTACGCGTTTTCAGCTTTTTCCTCGTCCAGGGTATTTGGGGAAATAAATAGTATAATATTATGGGAAGCGACGCCTGCTGTGGCAATATCGTGTTATAATTCGACGCTATAGTTGCACAATCCGAGTCCGGATCTGAGAAGCGACCAGGGGATCCGGCAACATTCTCCGGGAACTCGTTTCCAGGTTCCGAGTTGCGTCGTGTTGAAATATCGCGCCTCTACGTTTCACCAAAGCAAATTAACCAGAAAGGTATATGAATTCTTGTGAATCTCCCTAAATGTAATCGCTCACAGACTTACGACGATAGAAAATAATCAGAATTACCGAAGAAGATGTTGAGCAGCATTTCTAATAATCATTTGAAATATTACTGAAGAAGATTCATACTTAAATAATCGATAGAAAATAATCAGAATTATCGAAGAAGATGTTGAGCAGCATTTCTAATAATTATTTGAAATATTACTGAAGAAGATTCATAAGTAATTATTGAGTGCCTTAAAATATGTTCTATAATTTTTTAGCGCAAACTGGACTTTTCCTGACTCCTCTATCAAATGGGTTCCAATTTTCGTCGAGAAAATATAACAAGTCGTTCTATCACACACCCGACAGATATTCAGCAAAGTTCTGTTTGTTTCCGTTGCAGTAATTGATTACATTGTGTTTTTGGCGTGAGACATTATGGATAAAGCACAGCATTATCCGCTGTGTAATTTAATGCTACAGCGGTTATTGCTGTGCTTTGTTAGTAAATGTTAACTATCTTCGAGCCAGCGCCAAGGCCGTAAGCGCACCGATACCATACACACGCAATACACGTAAGCAATACACGCAATACACATCGCACACATACATAGAACGCACAAACAGTGAATCTTGCTGTAAAAAAATAAAATTTTCAGGACAAATTGACTCCGTGACTTTAGTCAAATCGCGAAAATCACGACAAAAGAATGTATATGTTCCTCCGTGACTTTAGAAAAATCGCTAAAGTCACTGCAATTTTTTTTATAATATCCTCCGTGTCTTTAGAGAAATCGCTAAGGTGACGGAGAAAAATATAAAAAATTTTGCCGTGCCTTTGATTTTATCCGACCGGCTAAAGTGACGGAGAAAATATTACATCCTTCTTCCGAAATTTTAGCGACTTGGCTACAGTGACGGAGAAAAGACTACATCCTTCTTCCGTGATTTTAGCGATTAGGCTAAAGTCACGGAGCCGAATTGTTCTGAAAAATCCATTTTTTCGTAACCAAGTCCAATTTTGAAATATGTGTGCTGTGTGCTGTATGTGTGGGCTATGTGTATTGTGTGCTGTGTGTGTTGTGTGATGTGTGTGCTGTGCGCGCTATGTGTGCTATGTGGGCTATGTGTGATGTATGCTGTGTGTGCTGTATGCGATGTGCATGTGCGTGTTGTGTTCTGTGTGTGCAATGTGTGCTAAGTGCTCTATGCGTTGTGTGTGCTATATGTGCTATATGTGCTATGTGTGCTATATGTGCTATGTGTGCTATATGTGATATGTGTGTGCTATGTGTGCTGTGTGTGCGTGTATGTGTTGTGTGTATAAAGGTCTGTTGTTAGTGTGCTGTGCGTGTTTTGTGTGTTCTGTGTGTCTAGTATGTGTGTGGGTGTGTTGTACGTAAGAAGGTGTGTTGTGTGAGTGATATGCACTACATGTATATGTGTAGGCGTTTTATATATTTGTTGTGCGTGTGGATTATGTGTTTGCTGTACATTCGCAGTTGTGCTGTGTGCGTCTGGGGTGTGTATTTGTGTGTGAGTATGTTGTACACGGTACTGTGTGTTTTGCCTGTGTAGTGTGTGTGTGGGTGCGTGTGCTGTATATTTGCTATGTGTATAGTGTATGGTGCTGAGTATATGCTGTAAAAATTAGGACACGTCTGGTAGAAAGGCTTGCTATAGTCTTGCTATATTTTATCTATGAAAATTGGGCCTTATCTGATAGAAAGATTATGGTCATGCTATATTGTTTGGAAGAAACTGTGGCTTCTCTGATAGAAAGACCTTTCCGTAATTATTTGCCGATAATTGGCATTTCGCAAGTTGGAATCTAGTCAACTTGGAAAAGTTACACGTTTTACTACGGCGTGTCGAAGAGCGATTTTTTTGCAAGTAAATAATTCATTCCACGAATGGAGCGTTGGTTTTTCCGTATCGCGAAACTCTGCCAGGAAAACCGGATCTCGCGACATAATAGTTCACTGTCTTGTATGGCATTGATCCACAATATCTATACAGGGAGGTAATCAGAGCCAACAATCTGAATAAAAACTGTCAGCAATTTAATTTTTCAAAGGAAGCAATGATTTTTTTATTTTATATTATAACCATTTCTCTCACTCTCTGGACATTCATTTAAATTGTTCTGGTAACTTCGATCCCATAGAGACCCCTACACCCTGAAGCAGGATTTATGTACGTTTTTCTTCCTAATTCTCTGTTATAAAATAGTCTGTAAAATCGATAGAAAAGTTCCTCGACGCGATTTCTTCGCTCGAAGTTACAAGCAAGTGAATCGAAGCGTGTCGTCTTCTTGACGTATACGATTTGATGGAAGGTCCGGTTAGTGAATGAATCACGACACAAGCCCGATGCTACGGGGTGGGGAATCATAGAATGGTGAGGACATTCCCTCAGCATCCCCATACCCAATGCCCAGGTATATAAGTATTCGTGATGACCGGTAAAAGCTCAGAGTTTACCTGAGAGCGTTCTTCAACATTGGAAGACACCACAAGGAGAAAGTGTTTGGGTTAAAAAGAGATAGAGAGAAAGAGTCAGAGTATATAAAAACGTACGTACGTCGGCGAGGAAACTCAGTGTGTCGTGAGAGTGATTGAACGTGAGAGGTAGGTTGACGAGCAGACTGGAGCCCTAAAAATTAAGAATTTCATTTTTATTCGTGTTTTTGTAGACAATAAAATTTCCATGGCGCGCTATAATTTCTAAATAGTTTTACTGATTAAGCTAAATTTCAAAATCTTTACATATACATATGAAATACACTCGACCCCACAGTTCTTGTCCTTTCTTATTATTCAATAAGTAAACAATACATATGAAAGAAACGTAAAATCGGGGTGTGACAAAATTCGCGAAACACCTACGCTATTTTTAAGTCGCGATAATTCCGTCTGACAACATCGTGACTTTCTCCACTTCGAGCCGGCTCGCAGATCTCAACGTCGAGATTTGTCATTTGACAATCCCCATTGTGTGTTAATGAATGAACGTTATGATATCCTGCAATCAACTCGGGTAAGTTACTATGTTGACCCATATAAACTTTGAATTCCGGAAAAAGAAACAAGAAAGAAATTACGGAGATAGTATTGTACTCTACGTAAATAAATATTGCACGCTTCAATCCCCTGATTGGTCTTCCTTGACCGGGAATCAGAAACGCGTTTTTACCTAGAAAAAAGAAATATCAGTAATTGTCAATAATTTCCCTATCTATTAATTCGTTACATGAAAAAGTGTTTCCAGCATAATTTAATAATCATGTTTTCATATTATTTGGGTAGAAAAGTGTTCCGTTTGAGCAAGCTTTTCACCGTTTAATTTATCGTAGCCCCAAAATTTAAGTTACGTAACTGCTTTCACTGGTCCAATATCATGCTGGAAAGAATTGGAGGATGACGTATGTATCGGTTGTACGTAGTCGAGTCTTATGTATAAGTATACAAGCCGGCTCGAACGTGCACAAAGAAATAAGATACTAAACCGAGTATATATGGTTTTATATACCATTATATTCGAAGCATCACCGGTCAAACGACTTTCACCCAACTTCCTCTCACTTTCGTTGGTCTCCTGCGATCGACGTCCCAAGACGGCTCTTCTCTGTTTTTTTTCGTTCTCTATGTTCTCTCCGCACATCCCGTATGAAATTATAAATTTACCGATGGACATATAACAGCCCATTTGAACTAATTTGAATTCAGATAACGAGACAATTAACTTTGCGTATCATGAATAATTATTTAATATTTTTAATCGTCTACTTTTCTTTTTCGTTGCTTATGCGTGAGATACTCTGACATTGAAACTGCATTACTGCCAAGTGTACTGGGAGAAAGGTGAGATGCACTTTCTCGCAGTACAAGGTAATCACATCCCATTCGTACTTACTCGGTGAAATTGCTACGCACTCTATCCGACTGACCGGCTCAGAGAGTCTCGAGGGGATTGTAAAATTGTCAATCATAATATTTCATTATAATTAGCTCTTGTTATTAAAGTTAAAAAATCACTATCTTAGTCAAGATTTCTCTTCCAATAGTTTCTCATTGTAACTAAATAAAGAGCCAGAGAATGGTTTTTTCGCGTGACCGGTAAAACCGTTCTTGCCAATCTCGCCTCGCTTCGTCGAGCCTTGTGATTTCTTTCACGTGAGATCACAACCGAAAATACGAGAAAGAAAGCTATGTCGCGAGATGGAAAGTCTCGCTTCCGGAGACAATTTGTGTGCGTTCGATAATACGCCCCGACACAAACAGTCTCTGTTATACACGGGCGGTAAATCGTTCAAACCTACCACCTACGCGTGTTAAACGAGAGCGAAGACTTTCGCAACGATATCCTCGAAACGCGAGAATCTCGGATCCGATCGTAGCCCACGCAATCCTTCCAAAACCGTCGACCTATAGCCTTTAAACGGGAGCGAAACCCACATGCATTGACATAAAATTAAAGATAAGATCGGAACATTTATCGGAAAATTGAGTTAAAAAAGCTATTAAACCGACTGGTTGTTGCGAAATACATTCGATTAATTTAGAATCCTTACAGGGTAAACATGTGGTACATCCTCCTAGTGGCCCTTGTGGCCCAGTGTCTCGCGACACAAGTCTCCTATCAGACGTTGTCGTCGCAAGCGGCTTCTGCATCATCATCGTCTTCGGTCCAGCAGAATAATTGGTCCTGGCAGGAACCACTCGTATCAGCAAGTAACCAAGACGATGCTTTTCATCCTTTGTCCTTCACGTCTCCCGATGCGACGAAAGAAGGACAACAACAATACAATCCGAGTGTTCAATCAGAGTCCGGTACTGTCGCGCAAGTGGTTCGCCAATACACACATCAGACGGTAAAGAAACAAAACTGGACGGGGCATAAACTGATCTCTTTAATCAAAATAATGAACTTAATAAATTCTAAGAGCTATTTAAATTCCAGATTGACACTGTAATCGATCAAATTCTCGGTTCTAACCGACAGGGGCGCAATCTTGAGGGTTTTGATCAATTGTACGCTGATCCGGAAGTCAAGAATGCCCTGCAAATTGGAAATGACACGATTGCTCGTGCCTATATTAGAGACAAGCTATGCACACTAGGATTGATGAATGTAAGTAGACAGAACCATTTATCATTAAAAAAGCTACGAGTTTTATGACAGATATTGGAAAAGATCATTCTAATTGATTATTTGCAGTGCGAAGATCCTGAAGGAAGACGACCATACTACTCACCCCACCGTGACATTCAACCCCAAGAAATAATCTACGCTCAACCTGTGACTATCAAACCAGTTGGACGTCCACTACCTGCTGTAGCGATAAAGAGGCCTTATGGACCTGCCAAGCCGGTTCCACTTCCTCATGGCTTCGGTTCCGGACCTCCCGGACCGATCTACTCTGGACCACCAAGTCACTTTTCTGGACCACACTCGTCTTTCTCTGGACCACCACCGTCTTTCTCTGGACCTCCATCTTCTTTCTCGGGACCTCCTCATGGCCTGTCCGGGCCTTATCCAAGCTACAAGAAACCCCCGACCTTGCATGGATCTCGTCCTGTCTACGAGTCTACCGGAGACGGTGAATACGACTTTGAAGACAAGTTCCTCGAGAAAAAACAGGTCGTCGTGCAACAACCAACAGACTCGGCAGTCCAGCAGCACGTACATCATCATTTCCATCATGGTGAAGGCGACATTAAGACACCCAGTGTCATTGCTGGAACGTCCGGACTGGCTGGACCGATTATAAATCCTGGAGCAATTGCTAGCAACAGTCTCAATTCTTACGGTTATGGATCGGGCGGGACTTATGGCAATAGTTATAACGACTTCGAGGACTACAAGAAAGCTTTTAAGATAAAGTCTCCTTCGACCAGCAACAGCCTCGACCCTCTGCAATCGAGCTCAAGTTATGCAAATCGTTTTCCTAGCTACGAGAAGCCAAAACGTGACTCTATATTTAGCAGCAAAGGTTTCTCTGGCAACGGAGAATCAGGAAAAGTCTTGAACTCCGGCTATGAGAATGGAAATGGCTTTGGAAATACTGGATTTGGCACTTCGGGCAACAGTTTCAATTCTGGAAGCAATGGATTTGGCTCCGGAAGTTCCAATGGTTATGGACTCGGATCTACCGGAGGACTGGGATCCAGCAACGGCTTTGGTTCTAACAATGGATTTGGCTCTAACCATGGATCTGACAACGGTTTCGCGTCGACGAGCTACGAAGATTGCGTCTGCGTGCCCTATGACCAATGCGCCGGACTCGACCAAGCGGGTCGCAAAGATGACCTGTTTCTGGCCCTAGATCCGAGAAATCTTGGCAAGGGCATTGAGGCAGAAGAGGAGGTCGTGGTTACGGATTCAAATGGAAAAATGAGCGTCGTGAGAGTTCCTAAAGGTGTAAACGAGACCGAGCAAGCCGAGCATAGCAAAGAACAGGTTGAAAATACCTCCAATGACGAAAAGAAAGAGGAAAAGAAGACCACGACTGAAAATGTCGAGAAGAAGGAAGATTCAAGGACTAAACGAGATGTAAAACACG
Organism: Netelia inedita; assembly: GCA_964017225.1. Lineage (NCBI taxonomy): Eukaryota > Metazoa > Arthropoda > Insecta > Hymenoptera > Ichneumonidae > Netelia > Netelia inedita. Next base: position 1,516,605 of record OZ024924.1, on the reverse strand, counting down.
CCATCGAGGCTAAGGACAAGAAGGCTGATGCTCAAGGCGTAAGTACAAACCTTTGTCACATCTATACACGTTCCCCTAGTTCCTACTATCACAATTCAGCGACGATAGTGAAAGATCTAACACAAATTGCACCGACTAACAAGCACAACACGCACACACGCAATATCAGACTTGAAGATCCCGGACTTTCGATCAAAAACTTTTGGCATACCTCTATTTTCCTTACGAACGAGATACCTCATACATTCTTTCTTACCGAATCGCATTTTATGCTTCTTGCTTCTATCTTTCGGCTCATCACAGCCCCTACACAAATCTCGAAACGGCAACGAAGTCTGCGTTATGAAAGACGAATTCTTGGACAAGCTGTAGTGAAGAGAGTCGCCACATAGATTGTTCGAGTTGTATGTGAGGTCCAGGGTCTTCATCGTGTTAACTGGCATACATCACTTTAACGAATTATCATTTGTTTCTAAAGAATCAAAAAAATAAAAGAAGATGTTGAGAATTATTTGTCTAACAGAAAAATGTTAACACGATGGAAACAAGACATGGATAATTATAGATCTCGAACGAATGCTTTGACTCTCTCGTTGCAGCGCTTGCTCCTCGGTGACGTCGACACGTCGAAATTAAACATCAAGCCAACCTGGGGAGTGAGCTTTGGCTTACCGGGAGGCGGTGGTGGAAATCCTTATGGTGGTAATCCACTGACAAATCCTTATGGTGGATACGGTAACGGCGGAGAAGGACTTAATCTTGGTCTCGTGTCGGTTAATCCATTGGTAGCCCTTCAAGTTACGAAGGATGATTATGGTGACAAAGTCATCAAACCATTCGTCAATCTTCACGTTACGCCCAACCACGGCTTGGTTCATAAATTAGGCAATTTATTAGCGCACAAGAAAGAATCTCTGTTGGGTGGTCATTATGGCGGTCACTATCACGGTGGTCATTATCCCAGTGGAAACTATGCGCCTGAATATTATCCAACCGGACCACCGATATACGAAAAACCAAGTTACGTGGAAAAACCTCATTACTCATATCCCCATGGACCGGAGTATCCAAGTTGGTCGAATTACCAGGAGAAACCACAACATCATTATCACAATCATGAGCACAATCATCAATACTATCCAAACCCACATTATGGCCAATATAACAAGCCACATCACCATTACGATGGAGGATATTCTGGCTATTATCGCGATGGTGATGACTATGACGATTCGTCCTACAACGGTGATCTTAGTCACTACGATGATTACTACAGAAATGCTCGAACGAATGTCACCGATCAGAGATTGCAGAATGGTTTTAGCAAGGATGCACAACGCGAAAATGCAAATTCTCGGGGCAACGCTGGAAAGGTGGCTTTTCGCGACAGAAAGAAACGCGATACCGAGGAACAGGTGGAAAATATTCGGGAGCGGGTAAGAAGCGCTCTGGTCTTTGAGATCACAGCGATGTAATGAAAAATATAAAGGCTCGCCAGGCAAGCGTTCCAGTTCACGATTCGGGACTATCAATACGGACGAACGAACGAACAAAGAAAGGAGTATCAGATCATCGGGCTACTCGATCCAACCGAACTATACCACAGGCCAAATACTCACTCTATATTACTATTATTAGTACTATGGCTAGAAGCGAAAATTGAAACAATCATATTGCTTCTTACGATCTATTTTTTCTTCCCCCACCACTAGCGATTTGCCATATACAACATTTTCCATTCAACTGCACGACACTGAACTGCTTTCTACTTTTTTTAACGACTGCTACAAGATTTCTATACATTTCCTACTACACGGTATGCTGAGAGCTGAAGACCGTCAACGTCTAATGACTGTCTATCATGAATTCTACCATAACGCTTTCACCCACGTGTAGAATTACACTGGCTACTGTACAGTTTAGAAGATAGTGTGTTTCCTCAAACTTACGCGGTCATGGTGTACATAGCGTTTTTCAAGACTTATACCACTATGGCGCTTAATGAATGAAAGATCTTAATTTGTACCATTCCAATTTTATCCAGAGACAATACGGAAGACCACCAGTATGTGGGCCTAGGCACGTTTGCTGCCGCCGAAACCAAGTCTATCCTGGCAACAATGGCCATAATCAGGGACGTCCCAGACCTGGACAGTGCGGTGTAAGAAATACTCAGGGAATTAATGGACGTATCAAGACTCCGGTCTACATCGATGGAGACTCTGAATTTGGTGAGCATTTGTTGTGCAAGAATTCGAACAATTTAAGAAAAAAATACGAGCCATTTTTACAACTCGCGCTATTCCTCTAATAATTATTAAATTTCTTTATGTCTTCCTACAGGCGAGTATCCATGGCAAGTAGCTATCTTGAAGAAAGATCCGTCGGAGAGCGTTTACGTTTGCGGTGGTACATTGATATCTCCGAGACACATAATGACCGCAGCTCACTGCATCAAGAGTCACGGAGGACGCGATCTTCGTGCTCGTCTTGGCGAATGGGACGTGAATCACGACGTCGAATTCTTCCCGTATATCGAACGAGATATCGTCAGCGTCCACGTACATCCCGAATTTTACGCCGGCACACTCTATAATGACATCGCCATACTAAAGCTCGATCATGAGGTTGATTTCGAGAAGAATCCTCACATCAGTCCCGCCTGTTTGCCAGAAAAACGTGATGACTTCATTGGCACAAGGTTTGTAAACTTTCTCGAAGTTCTTATTACCTTCCCCTAATTCTCTCCTAGCGAGGGAAAACCTGTTTTTCTAATGTGCATTTCTATCTTTTCTCCAAAAATAACTAATCTCTTCGTTACTTAGATGCTGGACCACTGGATGGGGAAAGGACGCTTTTGGTGACTTTGGCAAATACCAAAATATCCTCAAGGAAGTGGATGTACCAGTCGTCAGTAATCAGGTCTGCGAACAACAGATGCGTAGAACGAGACTCGGTCCGAGCTTCAATCTTCATCCTGGTTTTATCTGTGCCGGTGGTGAAGAAGGCAAGGATGCTTGCAAAGGAGACGGCGGTGGTCCCATGGTATGCGAACGTCATGGCAAGTGGCAACTTGCTGGTGTTGTATCTTGGGGTATCGGTTGTGGTCAACCAGGAGTACCCGGTGTTTACTCGCGAGTCTCTTACTATCTTGACTGGATTCGCGAGATCGTCCAACAGTATTAGAAATTACACGGGACGGGAATAAATTACGAGAAGATATGACGATAAGAGCCAGAGCCAGACAAAAAAAAGCATTTCACGATTTTGCGTTTGTCATGAAAGCTGATTGTCATTATTTATTACACGTTTTGAAGTGGAAATCTCTCTGCCTGAATATTATAAAAAATGCAGCAGCGAAATGCGAAAAAGCCGAACGTTTTCTACATTTAAGCGATAACTTATTTCTCGATGTATATAAAAATTCTCTATGATACGTGTAATTGTAACCATTGTACAGGTGTATTCGACGAACTCATTTAATCCATGAAGATTGTTCGTCGTTATAAGGATGCATCGTGTAATATGTTAAAATTCGGAACATTGTGTAGTTCCGGAGCGACAAGTAATGCATTTTCTTTGCAATCTATATCTTTCTTACCTCTTTAGCCACGAATAAATGAATTATGAACTTTATATTTGCTGTTATGCTCAATTCTATAAGACTTTATGTTATGACTTATAAAAGAACGTTTCAAACAAGTTTCGAATTGCATTCGTTCACCCAAGAAAACTTTGGCAGCGCCCCTATCGATTTAGCCAGTGAACTAAAGCGATCATAAGACTTGCCGCTCTAGGTTCTCTGAATGCTTTCTGCCTGTTAATCTAAACTCACATAACCTCCGTTCGAGAGGGACACATAACCACCAAGACTGAACAAAAATTTCATACTCCAAAACATCGTATTGATTGATCCATATTTCATTAAAATGCCAATTAAATTAATCGGTCGTACTACTGACTTCAAGGGTAAAACATTATGGGAAATTCTCGGCAATTTAAAGAACTTCGGCGTCGGTAGAATCATCATAAGACATATGATGCAGAGATATCCGGAGCCGACTTACATGAAAGTATTGAAAGTCGCTGCAATGCCCAACGAAGTGAGTATTCTTCGATTTAATCATTGTACGCGATAACTTGACAACCTAACTTCGCCTAACAAGAGTCAAGACAAAATCATTATTTTTACAGGATCCCAGAAAAGTTATGATTCTAGCTGAAAGAGTTTTTCGTGGTAGAAAGGATAAAACAATCGTTCAAATCGACTCCGTGAGTTACAAAGCCGATTATCAGTTGATACCCAAAGATCAGGAATATAAATATCAACCTATAGAGGAACAACAGCAAGTTTTACTCCCTCGAACTATGGAATTTCCACCGCTTCTGAGAGAAATTATTCTTAGAAAAATGAAAGCTAAAGGCGAAATACCAACGGAACCTGAATTGCCTCTTCGTTACAATAGTAACGGAAACAAACTCTATAGAAAGGCCAAAGAAGGAGAAACGCCAACTGTGAAATTCACAATGGCTCTTGGAAAACCGGCTAGTCCCAGTCTCTATGCAAACACAAAACCGATTTAAATCATGTTTGAAGTATTCTCTAGCGTTGTACAGTTGTTTTAAAAAAAATATATATGGTGTAAATATACACTATTCCATTTTATTTGCTTCTTACCCAGTCTATGATTAAAGCTGATTTTAAAACGGTCTTTCGCGTTTTTTTGCTAATAGTTTGTAACGCTCGCATATATCTAAAAGCTTCTCTTTATCATAATCTTCCGAACGATCGAAGTTCTCGTCTTCGGTTCTGATCACCTAGACACAATAGTACGATATCGGTGGAAGATCAAAAACGATAATACGAACGTACTTTCCAAAATTGTCGCATTTCCTGCACATCTTCGCGTTTTCGTACGAGCCAACCGCGAATATAACGTTGTATACGAGTTGCAGCTTCGGTCGTCGACCAGAGCCAAGATTTAGGGTATATGGGTCGTGGTCTGTATTCAATGTAATCTTTAGTCGAAGAATTTATTACAGCAGGAGTAACGAACTCACTGAAGCCTCATAGATAACTTGAATTGCGGTATATCGAAAACATCCAGCCAGTGTTTACTTCTTACGGGCCACTGTGGATTTTTATTCCAAAGGTATTCGGCCAGAGAATCTAGACCGTTAAATCGACATTTCCGAACGGCAAGAACATCGAGACTTCGAGCTTGTTGCAAAATTTGTTCCATTGCCGGTAATAAAATTGGAAATATTTTGTCAGAGAGATAATCGGCTGGAGAATCAATATTTTCCGTTTCGACCTCGTAGCGTTCTTCGAGCCATTCGTCGTTTGGAGCTCCGAGCTCTAGGGACTCTTGAAGAATCGTATTCCATAAAGATTTCTTGATTTCTCGATCTTTCTCTATTTGTCGGGACTCTTCGCTCGAACTTTCGGACTTGTTACGATCTTTACCAATACTTTCACAGGTGCACTGAATATCCTGGCTTGTTTTCGAATTAGATTGATCCTTCGCACTCATCCCCTTAGACATAATTATGTAATAAACCACAGTTTGCTCTTACATCGGAATAAAACGTTACACTCGACTTTGTTTCTACTCAGAGAAAATTCAGGGACAATTTCACATTATACAATTGCCAAATTAACGTCAAATGTCCTATATGCACCTATATCGTCGAACGTTGACAGTAAAGTAAAAGTTTCGAAAACTTATAAATGTGGGAAAATACTCGAGTACAACATATGAAATGTTAAGTAAATAGTACATCATAAAAGAGTGATAACCTTCGTGAAAAAATAGATCGATGATTAAGAGAATGTCCAAATGCAGTATGGATGTGACAACCGTTGTCCTAAAGTCCGAGAACAGTTGCGAAAAGCCCAAGAAGGTACAAGAACATTTTCATCATTATCTTATGGTGATAACGTTCAAACTGGCAGGATCATTTCAGGTCGTGAAATATCCGACGATGAAGATTCGTCGTCGGACGAAAGATCCATCGAAGTTGCTGGACCATCGGGAGTACAAAAAGTAGGAAGCTCGTCACTGAGAAGAAGCCAAGAAAGCAATCGCTATCCTTCGAGTGTTACAAGTCCCAAAAGAACAAAAACAGCCAAACATTCAGAAGCATCCAGTAAAAGCCCAACGGAAAGTCTTAGATTTGATTTGGAAAGAAAAGTTCAGCGAAGAAGTCAAGAGATTCGATTCAGCCAGCGAGAACATGTTCCTGGAGTAGGAAAGAAACGTATAGATGGAAGGAGAGATCCGGAAATGGAAAAACCTGGTCCCTCAAGAAAGATCCGAGATCGAAGAAGAGAAGATACCTCGCAAGCCGATGACGAGGAACGTACGATCAATCGTCACGAACTTTGCGATCCAAATTGTCGGAGAAGAAAAAAAAGGACCGAGGGCGAGCCGGAAAGATCGGACGAATACCTTGTCAGCAAAATATTTCCCTACTTCGCAGATTTATGCACTTGCAATTACGCTTGTTTGATGAATCAACTTTGGAGAGATCCTTTCGTTACCAGTACCATGGCATCGGCAGCAGTTTTTGCTGTCGGTGTGAAACTTTGCTCGGAGCTAAATGGCTGGACTATATAGCAGACACATTCTGATAAAAAAACTATTTTCCTTTCTACAATTATATTTCACCAACGGTCCAGGCCTATCGATAATATAATTCACAGCTCTATGTACTATGGCAGTTAAATTTTGTCCTGTTAACGTCGTTCGCCTTAAAAATATTAATAACATATACTCGCACGATATTCATGTTAAATCTTCGAAACCCTCTGTCGCTTAAAGATCTTAATTGTAGCGAGCATTACTACAATCGTAACGAGAACTAAACACGATAGTATGTAAGGTAATGCAAGATGACTGTCTATAGATTTTTCAGAATGGATAGAACTATTTTGCGGAAGTACGACCTGAAAAGTAATGTCGTTCGACCAAATAATGGTGTCGTTTTGCGAATTTTGGTCGATGCTTCGAGTTCTTCGAGAATGACCCCCCGGACAATGTAAAGTACAATCGGAACCATCGAGACAACCGGTTATTCTAACATTCATCACCATCTCATCGGTTTCTTTCATATTGTCGAACATAAAAGCCTCGAACATCAGATAATTTTCTAATGGTGTGACACGATATTGTTCCCTCGAGCATATTTCCCTCACTTCCGGGTTGAGGCAGCCATTCGCGTCCAGAATCCAGAGGCTGTTCATGATCTTCGAACGTTGCTTTTTTTCCACATAGTGAACCGTCACATCACTGATTCTCGAGTAACGCCAACCTATCGATTATTTTTCATACAATTTAATAATAACAATAAATACTATGAATAATTACAAAAATTCAATAAAATGAATTACACAAAAAAATGTGTACATACCATCACCCTCTCTAACCACAGTCCTTAACAATACTTCTTCTCCAAGAATTACAGTCCCTCCTGGTTGTATCTTCGCATCGAATAAATGACCGGAACCAAAAGTCTTTCTGTACAGTCCCACTTCCGTCTCGAAAATATTGTTATAACCGCCGGTTTCTATCCTCGGAGCGGTTCTGGCCGATCTGAAACAGAGAAACGTCTACCTCGTTAATGGTAGATTCAAAGAAAAATGATCCATGCTCACACGTTGAATAATGTAGATCGTTACTGTAGATTTATCACTTACGTATCCAAAGTTTTAACATTTAGCCTTCTCGTGTGAGAAGCTGTTTTATCCTGAGTCTTGCATCTGAGCATTACTTTGTGATCCTCTTTGAGTCTGAGACCAGCGATCGCAGGAATACGCAAATTTAGACAGTAGTAACGTTCCCGATCGGTCGAACAATCTCGTATTCCACAGTTCCAAAACAGATCGTTGGTCAAATCAATTTTATACTCTCCGTTAATTCTATCGATCCGACAATTCTCACCGACTACCCCATCGATCATCGGATACTCAAAATTACTGGGTGATTTTAGGGTGGCTCGAAAAAAAAGTTCTTCTCCGGAATTTTGGCAAGACATGGATCTAACTTGAACGTAAGTGGGCACAGGATCGAGTTGACCGACTCCTGAGGTTCCAATAAATCCTGGCGAGCCGGCAGCACCCTTGACTTTCTCAAGATTCTGACGATTCGATTGACGAACTGGCGTCTGGTTGCTCATCAACGGAGTACGAAGTTCGATATCAGGGGGTGTGATTATCGGCGTTGAGGGTGTTGGTAATGGTGGGGGTTGAAAAAAATTACTCGATAATCTCACACGATTGTCTATAACTTCCGGTAGAAAAAATTCTTGTTCCTCGGGTGGTAGATAAAGCTGTCTCGCCGTTTTTGAAGCGTTTCTTCGTGGAAAATTGATCAGCACCGCGTTACTATTGTCCTGAATCTCGGGCGAACTGTACGTTGGTGATGCGATTTGCTCGACTTTGGCCGACGTCGTTGAGGCAATCGACATTGCCAGGAAAATTAACGATACCTAAATAAATAATTTATATTCATTAAGATAAAATGACGATTGAAAATAAATAAGTAGATAAATCTAAGTGCGTTGAACTGAAGATTTTCGCGAACCTGCGTCCACCAGGTTTCTCTATTCCTCGAATTTATCATCACTGAACAACGTAGCCCGTAAATTTGCCACATTTTTTTCCCGACGATTTACGACTCTCGACTGAAACGTCAGCGATGTCGTCGATCGGCTTTTAAAGGATCTCCCACGAATTCTGGTTATTGTCGTTTATTTTGTCAAGAAGTTTGTGTATGGGGGAGGTGGGGATTTACAAGACCCAACCGACGAGGTTTCTCGCCTCATTGTTAGACTTCGAAAAAGAAGCAAACCCACTCACACGCACTCACACGGATTTGAGTTAAAAAGCGTGCTGATGACATCGCGAGCGTGTCCATTATTAAGTACCAGCGTTTCGTGATTTGGGCGACGATCGGGTACTTAGCATAAAACATCGTCTCGATATTTCTTCTTTTTTTTTCTTCAAAGAGAATCTTTCTTTCACTCTCTCTCCCTCTCTCTCGACGATTGCCATGGCCATTAGCCCGTCGAGACACCGATAACGCCGGTTCGATTCGTGAAATTCGGGTCAAAGGGTTTTGGTGGCACTGGACTGCCCGGACAAAGATCACGTTTTTTTCCCAATCGATTCGACACGATCGATCAATCCGAACATGGGAATTTAACGATCGAACTGACCCGGTCACGGAAATCTGTTCAACTTTTCAAGACCAAATCCCCCCAATGAGAGATAAAATTTCGCCACACCCCCAATAACGAAATTCCATCATTATTGACGAAAAGAAAATACGTCGGTCGAATAAATATTGAAAAAATCGGTAATGATTAAAAATAGCTCGTAAATTATTGGCAGTAACGAGGCACCGGTTATGGACGAAATGCAAATCGTGAATAGGCGTTACAATGTAAGGAAGGCACCATGAAAATAATTCGTCTCTGACAAAAGTACCTTCCGGCTTCGACTCGGTGAATGAATCCAGCTAGGATGCATGATATAATGTATTGAAGTGCTGTTAGACGAGTAGACGCGTATTATAATGATAATAATTGTAAGCCTTAGCTGGACGTAACGGATAAGATTCTATTATTGCTAAAAAAAAAAAAAAAAGAAAGAATAATAAACACAAGACTCGTAAAGTTGCCTGCAATATTTTTCCTACCTATGTACGTATGTGGAAACTTATATCTCGGTTTTATCTAATTTTCTCGACTTTTCGAAGCGTCAAGACTTTTTTCTCTCCTCACGTTTTGCTCTTGGTACGAGCACGTGTATTCTCTCCCCCACGTGCTTTGATATCCTCTCGACGAAGTCTAGGAAGTGAGATACGGCCTGCGTACGCTCGCGTGCCACGTAACAGCTATTCCTCGAGCCGCAAAAGGCTCGCCAAGAATCCGCACGGGCCGAGAGATCTCTCGACGTTAATACCTCTTCTGTGATACTGCTAATATAGCGAATCGTACTCGTAAAAAGTCGTGTAGAATACTCGTTAATAAGAAACATATAGCTTCCACACTTCTGGTTTTATCCGGGCGCTGTTGGGCAAAAGACGAGCTCAGCTTCGCTTTATTAGTAATCATCTCGCGATCACGAGCCGGGGGCTTATTAATTCTTCGTTCTTTTTTATTAACTTCTTCAAAGCGTCGTCCGAGCGTAGTTACTGTAATAGTTGGCACGCGCTGAAGCGACCGATGTAATGACTCGAGGCAATTTTACATTATATCGTTTAATTACTCGTGAACTTTATATACAAACGAGAATATTCGTTCATTTATATCGTGAATTTGTTGTTTTTTTCTAGGCTAACGAAATATCGATCATGATACGAATTAATTGTACCGTTACATAAATAATTTCATATATATTTAATTAAAAGCAAAGTTTAATAAACGTTTGGATAAATAATTGAAGATAAAAAAAATTGCTAAGATTCCTATCGCTCGTGAGAGGTGGACAAAAAATTGTCCAAGGTTCGCCAATGAAATTAAACGATATTAGATACGTCGTGTTATTAATTGATAGACCGTACACGTGGCGTTAACGATTAAACAGGGAGGATGAAGAAGCGTGGTAAAGCCAAGTAGGAAGTGTCTCGAGCGAAATTCATGAATATGCATATCGAAGGAGAGAACGATGCGGTCTCGCGCCTTTCCACACTGTCCAGTACACCGACCCGCGATTCTTTTTTCGGCTATACCCCGCTCGTCATATCTCTCAGCTCGTTTATTTTACCGCGACACTTTAACGCGTAAATAAATATATACGTACGCAAGGTCCGACGATCGATTCGGGTCACCTCGTTCGCTCCAAGCTATCCCGATAAGAGCCAACGAATAAATCAAGCTCTTATTTTCCGGTGGCTCGAAAAAGAAGATATCCTGCATCCTGCGTCGGTCCGATCCGTCGCACTCTTTCTCAAAAGGATTAAAAGACGAACGTGAAAATAAGAAAGCGAGATAAAATTTCATCTCGTCACTCTCGCCGAGAGTGCGTGGCCTTAATAATGGCACGTCGATTAAAATGGCAAAGTAGGGTCGATCTGAAAATTTAACATACAGGAAATGTGAAAAAAGATGAAAGATTCTAAAAAAAAAAATCTACGCGAAAGGAGAAACGAAGGAGCGATGCGAAATTAAAAAAAAAAAAAAACAAAAAGAAAAACAGAATTCTTCGCACGTCGGCCTCTCGCGATATCTTTTGCCAACTGAAATCCCCGTTTGTATCTATAATAGGGATGCATAGCGTTGAGAAAAAGTTGTTAACAGCGGCCATGGCCCGTGACAAAAGCGGAGCCCTAGCCTCGCTGAGAGAGAGAGTGCAACGAGTATTTCGCTCTTATAACGGACAATTATATCGTTAATCTCTTGGTCGGCTCGCTCGTCTTCGTTATACGTATATTTTACCTTTATATATCGCGTCTAGGCAAGCCGCCAGGGTGCATAGCCCGTAGCCATTAAGCGTTGGAAGAATGCACCTGTTTAAAAATTCCGCAGACTCTGTGATGCAAGAGTAGAGAGACGGAGGGGGGGGGGGGGCTGGAGGTAGAGCAAAAAAAAGGAATATACATAAACAACTTTTAGTCTTTTTAGAATATAATAACGATAACGAAGTAGAAGGATGAAATGTATAAAAATAGAAAGATGAAAAGGAGCGTCGAGTCCACGTGCCTAAGAGCACTTTGTGAAATTATCACAGACGTTGGTTGTTGATTGTCCGAGAACGACGGACAAAAAACCGAGAGGGTGCTTGTTCACGCTTCGTTGGACAAGTCCCGAGGGTAACCGAGAGACGTAACGGTAAACAGTCCCTTAGTGAAGAAAAAAAAACTCTATTAGTCTTGAGGAAATTGTCACGAGAGATGAGTGAGAAATATCCGGGTAAGGGCGATAGAGTTTTGAGATAGGAAAGTACACGTTTGTTCTATTGAAATAACGGTGACGTAAGGAGAGTGTATATACTTTGTTATTTGCATTGAAAGACCGATGACGTATCGGGTATTTACTGTTTTACAGACGATGAAACGTAATTTCTAAGTATTTTTGGTACCTCCGTCACCTCGGCACGAAAATTTGCTCCGTTCGACAGCGAGGGAAAACCAAAATGTAAAAAGAAATAGAAATTTTTTAAAAAATGTTTTTTTCGCAATTTAGACGAAGGTTGTTAAATTCATCGGACTAGACGATACGAGGTTGGCACTATAATAGACCCACCGCAAGCGGGCAGTCTATTACTACTTTACTACGCTATTTACTGTTCTTCTAGGGTGTTCGAACATACGGAATAGTAGGGATAGACGCGGAAAGATAGGAAATATAACGGCAGGAAAATCTCTCACTTTATTTCCCTCTCCATCTCTCCTGCGTTTTACCTCCACCGTTGGAGTCAACGAATGTAGCGATAACACGACACGTGCGCGCGTGACAAATACTCAATGCTGTATAACACAGGCACGCGCTTAGTCACTGACGTTTACAGTAATACCGGCAAAAGTATTCTCGATGATTGCTTTATTATATAAATCTACGCATTTATCTATAAGAGGAGCAGCTGGGATGTATTTGCCGCATGTGCATAAAATTTTAATGAAATTCATATGAAATTCTCCAGTTTGTACGGACACCGGACGATCAACGGAATGCGAAAAAAATGTATGAATTTATTGAAAGCGGAGAAAATGAATTAACGAAAATAAAAGAAATTTTGAAAAAGAAATAAAAAAAATACGATAGAGACAGCATTGACCTACAATTTCTAAGCGCATACCCGTATGCATATATTCATGCGAATATCAAGAGTCAGTAACCGCTTAACTCATTCCCCTGTTCTACGAGTATATCGCAATCGCACAGTTTTGCGTTTCGCTGATTTCGCATTTGAGTTTTATAATACAGATATATAAGACGGTATAAATATATTATAAAGTCTAAGAGCCAGATATGTATATGAATGTTATGCCCCGGGGCGATTCGTCGCCCCTTGGCCCGTAATAGACGAAGCGTGTTTCACTGTGAGAAAATTTCGCCATCTCTCTCTTTATTCTTCTTATTTCTATAAGAAAACGCAGCCGAGAGAGTTGAGGCAGAAAGAAGAATAGAGAAGGGAGAAAAAAAGGCAAAATTCCATGGTTTCGAACGTCCGTTATACCACTGACCAACTATCCGAGTTTGCATATAGCACACATGTGACATTAAAAGAACAGTCGCGAAGGGGCAGAGGAAGAAAGGAAGAGAAAGAAAAAAAACAAGAAAACGAGGAAATAAAAGCCGTATTTATCAATCATTACAAAAGGACCGAGAAGACACGAAGAGGAAATGGACAAGTGGGAGAAGGAGCGTAACAGGATTATATATAATAATAGGCGCCTTTCAAGGAATTGCGAATCGAGCCGTTTCCAAAGAAATTGTAACGATTCGCCGTTAAATTCTCCTCTACTTACTCGGTCGCCTTTGGCCTAGGGCCATCCTCGAGAGAGACAATTTCTCTCCAATGCACGTGAAAGACTAAAACGATAGCGTGACGACAATAGTGATACAAAATTTTTCGTCAAAATGAAAAAATGTCTGAATAGCTAATAATTTTTGTATTTTTTTGCATTTTCGCAAACCGACGCGATTCTTTCATTTCTTTTACGATAGAAAAATTCCGTTTGAACCCCATCGATCATTCGGAGATATAGGCTCACGCATAGAATAGAAAAGTAATGGATATTTTTCTGTATGAAATATATATCATCGTCACGGTATCGCTCATTCGAGGCCGTCACTCCTTCGGTAAAAATCTTCCTCCCGCTCGTTTTTTTCCCCCAGGGGGCAAGGAAGAACTATGGTCAAGAGAGAGGATGGTTGTTAGACGAGGCACCGGGCATGCATTTTAACAGTACTCCGGATGGGCCGAGCGCGATATTGCTCTTCTTTCGAAGAGAAGAGGAAGAGGAATTCTTCCTCCTCTAGTTCTTCTTCTCGGACACTACGCACCATTCTATCTTTCTCCGGCACATCGTTCACCGAGTTTTTCTCCCTCCCCGTTTGTCTGGTCTAGGGGAAGACGACTACCGGGGTATAGCCATCCGGGGAATCCTCGGTGAATTTCGAGCTTCCGCAGCAAACGGCGGCACAGTCTACCGGGAGCCTTCGCGCAAAATATTGCCTCTCCGAACTGGAGAGAAGACGACTCGTTAGTTTCCATCCCTCGATAGTAATCCTACACGTCCAAATCTATTTAAAAAAAAAACATCATCAGGACTGTTCGAATCAAGTTGTTTCTTGATAATATTTTTTTTTTACAAAAGTGTTCCGATAAGCAGTGAATAAAAATTCGGAGCTGTTTAACATGCCGATGCGGAGGATCATGTGGCGAATTCTAATCGCAACATTTTTCACGGTGAGAATTTGTGTTAATGTCGTTAAGGATATACCGACTGTAAGAATTTTAAAATAATTACCCACAATCATAATGATAGATATAAATCGAGAAATAATAATGGGTCTAGAACCGTTGGATTGATCGTTGGATAGTGACGAAAATCTCTGTCGTCATTTCCTCATGAAAACCCCTATTCGACTGAATTTGTAAAAAAAACGCGTATGCTGCGTAAACGCGATATACGGAGGAGGAACAGAGTTCCAGGGAATATCTTAGGCGCTCGGCAGCCCGTGTCCTTACACCGTTATCACAGGTTGTAGTATTATTGAAGGAGCTCCCAATGCTCTCTGTCTCTCTCTCTCTCTCTCGTCTCGTACGCACCCACACACGTATAAGTTTATCAAGAAAACTTGGCGCGGTATTTATATACAATCTCCAATTATATTACACTACGTAGTGTAATAGCGGATTAAACGAGCCGAGCAATAACGCGAATTACAACTTGGAGAGTTGAGCAATTAGAGACGCGCGCTGCATTTTACTTTTGCGGAGGAAAAGTAAACGAAACGCTTTCATTAAGTTTGAAAATTCTTCATAAAAATGAACTGACCTTTAAATCGATATTCATTCAGGTCGTCGCGACCGTGGCACAGGACTACGAAGTCTCTGACATTCAGTGCAGCGGTGCAGGAACAGCCTCGGATTTACTCACCGCCAAGATAAAGCGTCCCGTGGGTTTTCGCGGCTCGCCACTTTTCGCCGACGACAGATCCGCCGATCCATTGACCGATATCAATTGTCAGATAAGGCCGGAACCCACCGATCCTCAGGAGGACAATTATTTCCTCAAAGTCACGGATTTCAAACGTTGCGGGATTCTTAAGAGAAACGTAAGGACGATAAACTCCTCGATGAACTCTGGAAAGAGAGAAATTCGATACGCGTTACTGGAATGTGATTTTACTCCAGGGTTTCATTCATCTGAGAGTCTGGTTCCCGGCGTTTCCCGGTGTCGTTATGCTAGCGGACCAGGAGCTTATTCTTATGTGCAGACCACCGGAGCCAACTTTGCTGAGACACAAGGCTGCCGGCTTTGCGGGAACTTTGTGAGTAAGGTGTGCAAAAAAAAACAAAAGTGTGAAGAGGAGTGAATCTAATCGTAATTATACCTTACAGTCCCCATGGAGCGAGAGTATCGGGCGTCGTGGAGGAAACTCCAGGACGGTTGGAGTATGAGGTTGCGCTTTATCGAGAAGCGACCGGAAATGTATCGGATCCGTCGACGGGCTCGCAGGCGGTCGATCAGGCGGTACCAATCGGTACCAAGTTGCAATTGCGAGCACGCATAAGCGCCGAGAGTGCCTGGGGCTATATTAAACTTCTCGAGGTTACGGTCAGTCCGGATCCCGACCAGCCGCACGCACCCGGAAGTGTCGTGCTCGTCAAGGATGGCTGTAGAAACCGTGACTTTGCTTCGATAATTCCACACCAGCCGGCTCGTTACCGCGAGAAAAAGAACGAGGTCTTTCTCGATTTCGAGGCTTTTCTACTCAGCTCGATGAGAGAAAGATCTACATTATGGATACATTCGCAGATAAAAGCTTGCATGGAACCTCACGATTGTCAGCCGGTAAGCATTTTTTAACATCTCCTCCATTCACGATACTCGAAGATTAGCGATCTAAAAAAAATGTCATAATTAATAAAATGATGAAATAAATTTATCGACGGATTGAAAAATATCTTACTCGTTTTTCAAGGATTTCTGTCTCGACCTTTTCGAGCCTTCCGGGCATGGAAAGCGAAAACGTCGAAGTCCCGGAAGCGAAGACGAACCATCGGACAATTTTCTTCCGCGGAGTGAGCGTTTGGTCAAGAAGTACAATGACTCGACGCAATTTACCAAGTTCAAAGAGAACATTGAGTACACCGTTATGATGCCAGGCGGTAAATCGCAGATAAACAATCTTCCTTTATCTTCGCCTAGATTCTGTTTTAATCTTATATTATGACGCGTTTCAAAATACTCAAGTGTGTCTGGGACACAAATTTTTGTGTTCTAATTTTATCGTTTTTTTGTTTTCTGGCCCGCAGATTTGTACGATAAAGTTGCAGCCGGTCTCGAGGGTAGCTGCGGAAATTTCCTCTACGTTGCAACCGGCCTTGGTGGCCTACTCGCCCTATCGGCTTTTATCATGTGTTATCTCGCTTCGCGTCTCCACAGTTTGGCGACGTCTGTGCCACAGAACAAAAGCATTGACGAGCTCGTGCGAGAACGAGCGAGAAAGTACTGCGAAGCTACCCCCGGCTATACCGGCCGATCGACTGTTCAATAGGATTTTAAATCGATTATTATTGATTTTTTGTTGTATTAAGAAACTTCCGTTATTTTTTTTTTTTTTAAGGATCGTTCGAAGATCCTGAAAGAATGTCTCTTCGATCAATCCTGGCTCACCAATCCTCTACTGCAAATTCAGCCCTTCGCTATTCGTAGAAGACACTTTTTTCAAAGTACGTTTTTCTTTTTTCGTTTTTTTTTTACATGTTCTGCTCATACTTGTCTTGATAAGCGAACGGGCAGTGCTATGACGGGACCTGAACCACTGCAATATATTTATTACATATATTATGTATATATATGTGCGTATGTATATATACACATATATATATGTGACATATTAGAATTAATTATTTATTATATCCGGAGTGGGCTGAAATCGAGGCACTTGGATTTTTGTTTTTCGGGCTGGTGTAAGGCGCAACTTCGCAATTTTATAAACATCACAATCTTTTTTGTACATATCAAGCACGTTTAAATTTGTAGGCGATCGATGATTGTATATGCAAAAACATACGAGTCGGAATAAAAATGCACGATCGACGATTCTTGTGATTAGAAGGCGAAAAATCGTTCACGAGCTGGAACGATATTTGACATTGAGTCGAGTCGAGCGGATAGTCTTTTTTTTCCAAAGTACAAGAATCGTCGAGGATAAAACACAATCGTTTAGTCAATATATAAGTTACGAACGAAGGAGATTAGCAATTTTAATTGTAATTGCGTCGAACGCTCCGAAGCGTATTTTATTAAACAATTAAGATCGTTGGAAATAAAGGACTCTATGCGAGTTATAATTACCACGTACGTGACTCACGTGTCCACTTTTTCCTTCGCTTTATCTCGTATTGCGGCAATAAAATTAGATCTCGTCTTTGGTATTTCATTGAGCTGCGTCCGATAGTTTGCAATTACGGTACGTTATATCGACCATTTTTTTTTTAATTATACAATAAACTATACGTTTCTCCCTCTTTAGGGGAATTATAGGATCTTGGGAAGCGAAGCAAAAATTGCGGATGATCGTAAATCGAATGTTGGTAATAATTTGTATCGGGAAATAAATTTTTATATCTAAAACACGTCGATTGTTCATGCCGTTTTTCTTTTCTCATATTTGTACAATTAACTATTTATCATTGTGTGTTATATATATATAGAATGTGCAAAGTCTCGAGAACATTGCATATCTTTCGACCCTCGATAATCACGTTACGACGTCGCGTCTACTCCGTGATCAAATCGAGCCTCTCTCTCTCTCTCTCTCTTGCTCTCTCTCCTTCGTTTCTCTAGCGACTACATTTTTCTAACTTCCAGCTTATAATTTATCGTTTGTTTTTTGTTTTCTCCATAAATTATAGTAAATAACTGGCACATTGGCGAGCCAAAAGTCTTTGAGGTAATATCCGTAAATCGGCCACGCGAGTATTTTCGCGCACTGTTCGGTTTCCGTTGGTTGAAAAATAAATAATAACTATATAAAAAAAAACAAAGAAAAAAACCTGCAATAATGCTGATATTTACACAGATCGAAGAGAAGATATTGAGCCGAATGTATCCTCCGTGTTGAGGGGGGGTTTCGCGGGTAGAAACTCGGAAAATAAAAGTCATTTATTCGCTCAGCTTTTTCTGCGATTTCGTCAAGGCTTCGATAGCTGCGAGCTCTTTTTTTTCCTTCTTTATATTCCTATCCTCGAATTCCAACCTGTAAATATATTTCAAACGCTTTTGTCAATAAAGTATCAATGAATTTGCAATTTAACGATTATACGATATAAATCGTCAAATAACGAATGCCCCGAAATCTTTTCACGTTGTAAGAAAATAAAAAATAACGCGAGTTCTTTTATATATCAAGGAAAAAAAAAAGAAAAAAAAACATAACGATGAGATATTACAAAAGAAAATGAACGGGAATGCGATACCAACCAAAAATATGTTTATTGCAATGATATAAGTACAAAAAAAAATAGAGAAGGACACAGCGAGATGCAACGTGTTATTTGTGCCTCAAGCTCTTAGCGATTGAATAAAGCTCCTGGGACCTACGGGAGGTTACAAGGGATCAAAACGATGCATAACAATTTTACGATCTTAGACATAGATAATCGAGAAAAAAAAATCAAATAAACTCAATGAAATTCGTGGCTGGACGCTCGCCCAATCTCACGAACATGCGATAGAAAATATAAAAATATGATAAAAATAATATTGTTTCGTTGATTCTTACCTATGAAGAATTATCCTCTCGACAATTTTTTCCGTTGTCATGTCGTTGCCACTGTCCAAAAGTTTGAATTTGTTTTGTCTCTTTGGCTCGGCGTAAGGATCGGTCCCACCGTCGCACGGCATTATCGGTGTTTGACCGTGACAAACGATCGAGACGTTGAAATGCTCCATGAGATCCTTGGTCACCTCGTAAGGTGCTCCGATCACGACTTCGTTGACGTACTACAAATTATAAAACATCGCGTAAATACTCAATAATACTTCTTCATCGTCAATTTTATCTTCTCGTTTGATTGGCTAATCGTGATTAAAGTAATTTATGCAAATATAACCAAATCCTCACCTTGCACGCCAAAACACTGAGAACTCTCTCATGAAGATTCATGATCGGATGATTGCCGCATTTGTAACGATTCACCGCAGGATCGGTGTGTAAGCCAACGATGAGATAGTCACCCTCTCGCTTCGCGACCTCCAAAAAGTCCAAGTGTCCAACGTGAAAAAGATCAAAAGCACCGGCGACATAAACGATTCGATCGCCAGGACGCGGACTCTTGCCGTCGCTGAATTGTATTATTTTCTGTGTAGTTGGCAAAAATTGGGAACATCCGGTCCACGGACTTCTCGCCGATCTGTCCTGTCCCATGCTCTTGCTAGGTTCGCGATCTACCGTGTACTCGCTATCGCCTTGTCTGAAATGCTGCCTAGTCATCAGTAACATTCGACCGACGAGATCGGTCGTCGATACACCAGCTGTACGTTGAACTTCCCTGGAAATAAAACGAGAATTATTGTCGCATCTGTTTCATTTTAAATAAATGTCTGTCGTCGAGTAAACGACGTCATCTATCGCGATTTGATACAAGGGTAGCTGGAAAGGACGTTTTTATAACTTCTTATCAACTTCCTGAATATATAACGACGGCGTTCGTATCGAATCTCGTTTCCTTGATTAATCGAGACGCACCATTTCGATCGACCGGATAACGAGATTCGTTGAAAAGATAAGTTTTGCAATTTTTTAAAACACGGTACGTTTGGTATTTTTAGATTGAAATATATACAAATTGCAATTAAATGTAAATATGTAAAATAATAATATGAAAATAATAATTTCGATCATTTGTGTCTTACGTGCTCACCTGTACCGTCCAGCTGCTTTGACGAGATGATAAGTATCGACACCGTCCGCGGTCATCGTAATATCATCACCGTGTACGCAAAAGTCGCACTTGTATTTGTCCAGAGTATCCAATGTTGTGACGTAAGGTGCACCCTCGACAACTTCGTCGACCCATTTGATACCACGTACCATTTTGTACCTGAAAACAAAAGTGTTTCTTCGATAAGAACAATTGTCACGACGAGGCGTTTGCCTCCTCGTTTCCCATGCCGGTCACATTTCAACGCGGGGAAACTTTTATTATCAGCAAGCCGATATATATCTCTGTCTCTCGTTCTTCTCTCGAGCCATTGTCCTATCATATTTCATAGCTAATTATCCCGCGTCGGAACAACACGAGGATGATATTTACATCGTAAGAAACAATCGACTATTCGTACGATCGTTCTGAATCGAATTATAAAACTTGTTAGGAGAAACTTTAAATTCGATAAGAACAGTTTCCACCTGGCTCCTATGGAAAATAGAGAAATGACGTATAATATGCGTCATTACAGCCAAATTACACAATCTTGGGAGCTATTTTTTAGCGATAAGAGCAATTTTCGAGCGAGATATGGCTGGAAAGTTTTGCTCGTTCATCGCGGCTCGACCGGCTCGGAGACGTGTTTTCCTTAAACGTTTACGAGCGTAATTTCAAGAGAGAGGGCAAAATAAAGAGAAAAAAAATCTGGATTGAAAAAAAGTCCGAACGATAACGAGTAAACCAATATGCGATAGAAGAAAATCGTATATTTATGACTTTTTATTCCAATCGTAGTGCTCTCGTTCGACGGAAAGATTTCAAATGGTAGAAGGTAATTGTTTAATGCAGGAAGCTATTCGGCATGACGCAAGGCTATATCTCAAACGACTATCGATCAGTTTACGCTCGGTAGAGCGTTGTCGCGACAGTCCTCGGTCTCACGTTCATAATTAATGCCAGAGCAAAACGATCAAGGGTCAAGGAGCCAGGACAGCCATCCGGTCGAAACGCAGCAATAAAAATGCTTCAGACACCGATTTTATGCGTTTCGTACAGCAAAATAATGAGCGAGATCCAGCCGTATAATTAATTTTTTTCAAGCAATTCCTTTTTTTTACGTACCTCTCTTCTTGCGTAAAAACTGGTGGTCCTTTGTGTTTTGATATTTCCTCGTCCGTGTGAACTCCAACTACTAAATAATCACCCAGTGCCTTTGCTTGCCTGAGGGAATTGGCATGACCGAAATGTACCATGTCGTAACTGCGAATAAATAATTTTTTTTCTTTTTTTTCTTTTTTTTTCAACCGAATTGTTTGCATTATAAAAAAAAAAATATCTATCGAAGCTTAATTGCCAAGATTGAAATTAATATAATAATGGGAGACTCGGTAATTCTTACTATTCGTTAGCTTGTGTGATAAATCAATAGTCTCTCTTTACCCTCAGTCTTGTTAAATAATTTAAAAATGAAATATCGAATTGCGGGAATCACCTTCTTTTTGCAGCGAATTTAAAACAAGCTGAAATATCACTTCTTTTAAATGCTAATATATACAAGTGAGAGAGTACAAATATTCGAAAAAGACAATACAGGCTACTGGTGATTTTCATTTCCCCATCCGCAATTACGAAGGCAATCTCTCGACGTTGGAACCAAAACATGCAATTATTTCGTAACTGACGTTAAAATTGACATTGTCCTCTGGCATAAGGGCGAATGCAAATCACGGGTAGAAATACTACGATTTATATGAACCATGGAGTTCCACCGGGTGTGCGAATGACACAACGAAAAAAAAAAATATTCGTTTCTTTCCCGATAGCAACGAGAGCGTAGAAGTATTTTATTCTCGTGAGAATATCAATGTCAGGTGGGCGGGTGTGAGCATCTCTCTCGGTCTCGTTCGACCCTCATGATATACAGTAGTTTCTCGTATAATAATGTCTAAATGACCCTTGAAAACTTACCATCCATCGCACCACACCCTTACTTCCTTTCGTTCCCCCGCCATTTCCGTAACACTTGTATAATTTCAACCGGCTTTTCAATTATTTCTGATGACACACGCACGTTTTCCTCACTAGGGTATACTAGCAATCTCAACACTTCGTACGACAACTTTCGTGTCTTTTTTTATCGCGAAAAAGTGTAAGCACCGTTTCACGAACAGGTTGTAACATCCACGAAGCACTGGCGCGCAATGCGTAAGTTTCGCCACGCCATGTAGTTTTATCACTATGCCCCCGCCCCCTTCGTCGCTCGCGGGACGCGATCAGCGCCATCACTCGGACAACACCCGTAACCGACAGGCGGCCGGTAAATCTCGTGACGTACGAGACCGGTTGATAAAAACGAAAAAAAAAAACATAATAGACGACTGAAGAAAACTATTTTATACCATTACGTCAGGAAAACAAGACTAAAATATGAATCATTCGTCTGAGCTCACCGTCGCATTTGCCATGGGACAACCGTAAACAAATATTTTATACGTTGGTCGAAAAAAAAAAAAAAACATTAAATTTTTGTAAATCCTGGTGCGTGCCTAATTGATAAGATCGAGGCATTAATAGTCGTGCCGGAAATACTTGATTCCAATCGTGGAAACTATTGACACATATAGATATAAAATAATCGATTCTCAGACACAACATCGTAGCTCGTTGAAATCTTTATGGCGTAATAATAAGCGCGCTATGAGAACTGTGAGTAATGCTCGTAGATATCTCGTCTCGGTGATAAAAGACAAGAAAAAAGGACAACTTTACCGGCACCGACCACATCGTATGATTTTCGATAGCAATGTCTGCCAATGAAGATTGACTTTAATCCCCTCCACTCGCAAACTTGGACAACGCCACGTTTTAATATCTTATCAAGTCGATTCTCTGAAACGAAATTAATTAATGATCTTTCGACAAAATTTACCTCGTACGCGACTCACTGCACGTTTACGAGTTAACCATGACAACTTTTATCTTGTTTTTATTTTGTATTTTTTTATTTTTTTTTTTGTAGAACTACATCGATCTTACGTCCGTTTATTAGTCAGTAAATATCGTCTCACGCAAACTGTAGTTTCTAGAATAAGTTTTTCTGTTATCTTAAATTTAAGTGAGGAATAGGGGACGCTCGAGCTAAATTAGGGGAAGATTATCCGGACATCGAATGAACGCGAATGCGAGAATGTTTAAAATCCGCACTCTCGACACTCGGTACTTTGCAGCGATTCATTGGTTTGCGTTTTCTACTTTTTTCCTTCTCATCGTGAAATGCAAAAAAAAAATATTCTCTTTTCAAGTTATTGTTCTCTCGACTTTACGCTCTCTCATTCTCTTTTGTTTCTTCGCATAATTTACATTATAGTGTGTATATAGACTTCTCACTATCCATGGTTCGTCAATAGCCGTTTCGTTGTCCGTAACTTCCGCCGCTTCCGTAAGAATTGCCGTTTTGTCCATAGCCACTTCCGGTACCGGAACTCGATCCGTAGCTACTCTGTTGGAATGGTTTGCTGCTGCTACTGCTGCTGTATCCACCGCTCATGCCACCTATCGGTTTTAAACACAAATAGCAACGGAGACGAATCGTGCGATATCGCGCGAAAAAAAGAAATGATAATAAAAATACGATTATTGCAATTTCGTGAGAAAACACGGTAAAGAAAATCATGCGATAAGTTTTGTTTTTCGTGGAGGAATGTGACAAAAAATTACCGCTATTGCTGTTGCCCCACTTGCTTCCACGATCGCTACCACGGTCCGATCTTCCACGATCGCCCGTGTCGCGACCGCCGCGCGATCCTCCGCGCGAACCACCGCGGCTACCAAAACCGCGAGATCCACCCCCACCACCACCGCCGCTACGTCCGCCGTATCGTCCTCCTAAAGTATCAACGTTACGACATAGATAATTGCATCGGTGACTGATGATTGCAATTTTATTTCGTTCGTGCAGAATTCCAGGAGAATTAAGAATTTTGACACGTTGTTCGAAACCTTGGCAACTTTTCTAATCTTAATCACGCAAGATATGTGAAACTGATGAATAAAAAAAACCTTGAAATTACTGAAACTCGATGCGAACTGTTTTTGATGTCGACAAATAAATTCTCCAAAGGATATTTGCATTAATTAATAGAATTTACAAATAGACGATGATATTAATGGTATAACGAAGTAGTCGACGTTGATACGTACTTTTGAAAACACCGGGATTTCTCGATAGTTCGTAGAGTTTCGGATTAACGACCTGTTTTGCCTCCTCGAGAACCTGAATAAGGTCGTTGGCCTTGTGAGCATTACCGGGAGTGAAGAAGGCATAAGCCGTGCCCGTCCGTTGCGAACGTCCTGTACGTCCTATACGATGTACGTAGTCCTCCGAGTTCGATGGATAGTCCAGATTAATCACAAATTTCACGTCCTCGACATCTGCGAGAAAATAATACTGAGACACGCGTGCAAGGAGGAATCGCAACTTGATTCTTTGTGGCTCCACTAACTTATAAAGCGAAATATATCGGAAGCGTTAAATAAAACTGAAAATTCTCTAGTCAACGATATGCAAATGAGATTATTCTGAAATAATAGCTTGAAATTTCGAATTTGTTAATTGAGAAGAAAATGTAGACGAAAATTAGGATGTCATGGATTTGCATATCGCGACAATGACAAACTCGAGTGAGTCGACCACAAAGAGCAAGCATTATGTTCAAATTACCTGTCGTTCTCAAAGGCTGGAAATTCAAATACATTTTTTTTGTTTCGAAAATGTAGAGGAATCAGAGCTCAGATGGTTCTCATAGAAGTCTATGATTTTTTTTCTTTATCATAGCTTTTTTCTTTCACACCCTTCTCTCCCGCACACCAAAGTATGGATCATTGCTGGACTTAGAAAAATGTGCGCGGTCGTCTTTTAGCCCATTGCTTCGCCGAGGAGCAGCTGGTTGGAACTTCGGAGGTTGCACCTTTTTTTTTATACTTTTCTCAGGGCATTCTCCGTCCAAGCCCCAATGAATTTCACTGTCGCACGCTCGGCACAAACAAACGGAGCGCCTATCGTGGTATCTCGTGAATTAAAAAATAAATAAAAAATAAAGAAAAGAAGAAAATTGTGTGTTTGTAACGGAAATTTGTTGCAACTTCGGCCACGAGGATCGCGAGAAAAATGTCCCTAAAGCTCAACTTTCGGTCGTATCGTTTTCTGGCTTCTATGTGATCCGTGCGGTTGGTCGTCGTTGTGATTAAGTACAAAGGTATTCTCTACAGCTTCCATACTTTGGACCGTACGCAGGTACAAAGAGTGTGTAATTGTTTTTTGTTTTCTTTTTGATTTTTTTTTCGAGTGGCACGGGTGTTGGGCCGAGGCACAGCGTAACGTTAGCTTGTTGCGACGGGGGCGGAGACCAGCAGTCACGCCCCGAATTCAATTATTTATTCCAAAGCAAGCTCTCATCCAGAGTTCTTATCATTGATAAAACTCCGTCGCATGTGCCTCTGAAAACACATAGAACAGCACGTTACTACCAGACTGACAAGACTCGTCTCGATCTGAGGAAGAGAAATCGACAAAGAGAGAGAGAGAGAGAGAGAGAAAGATAGAGAGAGAGAGAGACAAAAACTTGAATTCCCTTCGCTAAAAACAACACACATACAGACGCCTTACCTGCTCTCTCGTTCTCACATTCTATTATACCTGAAACGCAATGGCCCACCTTTCAAGCTTCGCATTTTACAATTTTTCGATTTTATAACGAATTTAAAAATTGCATTTTATTTTTCATCACCCTTGTGATATTGATCGAGATTTTTAACCGCTTATTGCCAAGTGCGAAAGCTCCAAAGACACGAGACACACTCGCCTATTCTACTTTAGTAACGATCTCTATTTTTCTGTGTTTAAAAAAAGATTCGAAAGACGACGCCGCGGTGGGGTATCACCGTTGCGTAAAAATCGATCGTATCGTGATGCGTGTGATATATTTTCTTTTCGTTCGTTAATACGCTCGCGCGAGCTTGGCATTGATAATTTTTCGATTATCGTAAAATCGGGAAGACTGAAAAATATCTCTTATCGAATTTTGGTGTATCGGAGCACCGGCGTCAATCAGTCTGGCACATGCCGTCTCGTCCGTTGCCACATTTTAATACCATTGACCGTTACGACCGTGAAATAACCATCGCAGCCTGACCCTTACATCGTTATCGATCTATAATGAACATAAGAATCTTACCTAAACCTCGCGCAGCAACGTCCGTAGCGACCAAAATCGCCGATCGGCTGCTACGAAATTCTGTAATAAAGAAAATTTATTTATTTCAGTTATTACAAAATTACGATCGAATTATAAAAAAAAAAAAAAAAAAAAAAAAATTAATAAACACTAACGATTGAGAACGTAGTCGCGTTCTTGTTGGCTCTTATCGCCGTGTATACCAATCGCCTGCCATCCGTATCTGTTAATAGCTCTTGTGATATCGTCCACTTTTCTCTTAGTCTCGACGAATATTATAGTTTTATTTTCCGGCTCGTTCGATATTTCCTCCAGTAATTTCATCAATTTTCCTTCTTTTTCGTACTCCTCGCAAACATCGACGATTTGAAGAATATTGTGATTAGCCGCGAGTTGGAGCGAGCCGACGTTGATTTGGATATAATCGGTGAGAAATTCTTCGGCCAAGTTTCTCACTTCTTTCGGCCATGTCGCGGACCACATGAGAGTCTGTCTATCGGGTCTGATTTGCTCGACGATCTTTCGTATTTGCGGCTCGAATCCCATGTCTAACATTCTGTCGGCCTCGTCGAGAACGAGATAGGTGCAACGACGCAAATTCGTCGTACCGCGTTCGAGAAAATCGATCAATCTTCCAGGCGTCGCGATGCAAATTTCTACTCCGCGCTCGAGGTCACGAGCTTGCGGTCCTTTCGGAGCGCCGCCGAATATACAAGTGTTTCGTACTTGCGAGGAAACGCCAAAATCCGCGGCTACTTGTTGTATCTGCTGCGCGAGTTCTCTCGTCGGTGCGAGAACCAATGCGATCGGTCCGTCGCCGCGATTCAGGCGTGGCTGATTATTTATATGAACGATAGCCGGCAAGATATAAGCGAGAGTTTTACCCGATCCGGTTTGAGCGATGCCGACCATGTCGCGTCCGGAGAGCGCTATGGGCCAGCCCTGAGCCTGTATGGCCGTTGGCTCGCCGAAACCTTGTCTTCTTATTTCGTTCAAGACGTACTCGGGAAATCCTCCCTCGTCAAAGTAAACCGCCGGTCCAGGGACGGTAGTTCCCTTAACGGTGATTTCTTTGTCCGAACGATAAGCCTCGACCGTATGAGGACCTCGCCCCACCACGTTTGGGTGAGGAACGTAAAAGTCCTTTCTAAATGTTTGCAGCGTGCTCATATCCCATCGTGGCTTGCGAAGACGTTCTCCGGGTTGGCGATTTTTGAAGGACGAATTGCCAAAACCTCCACCGTCGCGTCCACCGCCGCTTCCAAAACGAGCGCCGCTGTCGCGACTGCTGCCGAAGCGGCTACCGCCGCTACTGCCTCTTCCGCCGCTACCGCCACCACCTCCGCCACGTCTGTCGTTTCGATCGCGATCACGGAATGCCCTGGACATTTTAGATAATATCTGATTCGTGTCTGCCGAGCGAGGGATTCGTTCGAAATAACTCTTGTATAATATAACTGGATCGTAATAGTCAAGCACCAAAAGAACGGAGGAATTTACTTTTTGTATAACCTAAAATGTTTATCGGTTGATTGGGCGGACAGGATGCCGAGATTGCATGATCTCATCATCGAGTACAATTTCGTACGATTTTTATGCTGGGAAGTGTAGTCTTTTTTATGCATACATATGCATATATGTGGGTATATATGGATATATGGTACATAGCCCGAATACGGTACGTCGTATACGATAAACTTGATCGATAACCTCGATCAGGTACTGGATCGCGGGGCTTAGTTATTCGAATGAATCGATCACTATCTAATGGCACAATAGACATATCACAACAAGCACCGAAATGATAATATTATGGTCTATTCTACCGGGTATACGCCCGAGAGCGACGCGACACAGTCAACGGTTCGTGTCGCCAATACAGAAAACATATCTCGTATATTTTACGAACAATTGTAATACTCACATTATTGCGTAGTTGAATGGATGTAAACAAAGGAGCGAACGTTTCTTTCCCGATATAATTTTTCTTCTCGCGTCGAGGTGAAAATGTAACAAGACGCCTTGTCAAAGCCGTGAACAACGTTGCAAATGGAGAAACACCGAGAGCGTCAATGACGACCGACGCACGCTCTTTGATAGTCGCGCCACCGCGAAACGAAAAGTAGTTCCATCTTGCGGAACATTGCACAGACCTCTAAAAAAATAACATTTGTATTAATTATCGTATCGAGTATGGAGAATAAATATTTTTTATGTAAAATAAATATTGTAGTTACTTAACAAACTTGTTGTTGACAATTTCCGATTGGGCGAATGCTGCACTTATGTACATGTATGTTTACATAATTGTAACCGGAAATAGGGTAGGGTCGAGAACAATACGAGAAAAGGTGGGAAATTCAAACCGAGAACATAATGCAAAAGCTTATTTTTCAACACAATACTATCAATTGATCCTAATGTTGCAAGAGAACGAGAACATAATTGTTTATTCGTGTTATAATTACAAGATAAACTTATAACTACGAAATAATTAACGAGTAGTCAATTATCCTTTCATTAATCGTATGAAATCACAGATTATATTAGTAATTCGTCTTACAGAAGGCCAAACGATATTTCGATCTGGAGATTACCGTAGCCGAGAAGAAAATAAAAAGAGAAATACTGATAGCATTAAATATTAGAAAGAAAGAAAAAAAAACAAAAACGAACCAAAAATAATAATAATATCACATCTAGTCAAAATAGGAACATATCGTGTTGTGCACGAGAGAGATCATTCTTCTTTTTTTTTCTATAACACTCGTTACGTTCTTTCCCTAAAAAATAAAAATAAAACAACACATTTGTCAATAACGTTGGTCCGTTTTTGCCCTCGCGTTACTGAATTACGATAACAATCTCCAAGTCCCTGAATTCGAAGCCCCCGCTCTCGTCGACTCGCGAATTAACATATTTTTCATCTTACCATCGCGATATCGTGCCTCACAAAACAATGCCGTATTTTTATGATAAACAAAGTGGGGCACGCCTGAAGAGGGAATTTGGGAGAGGGGGGGGGGGGGGGCACGATCTCATACATAATTCTAAATATGTATGTCACGAGGGGAAGAAGGGTGTTTTTTTTAAACTGTACTCGACTCTTCTCTTCCATTCTAATACGCCGAGCCTCGATACTGATAACCTCCACTTCCGTAAGAATCTCCACCACCTCCGTAACTCTGACCAGTTCCGGTACGCTGACTATTGTAGCCGTAGCTCGACGAGCCTCCCGATGGTTTTCCTGAGGAATAACCGTTGTATTCGGAACCGGAAAAACCAGCAGAACTCGAGTGATAAGAATTTCCACCGCGTCCACCTCCGCCTCTTCCTCGTCCTGGATTTCCACCTCGTCCACTCGAACCTCGTGAACTCTGACCTCGGTCAGCGCCACCGCTCGACGAATTTCCATAGCGCCTTCCACCTGTAAATATGAAAATAAAATAATGATCGTTATGAATGAATAATACGATAATGTAATAATTGTAAAGATGATGGAGAGAAAAATAACTGACTTCGTCCCGCGAAGCTTCCCGACTTGGCCATCTCGGCCATTTCGCTCAAGCGTGGATTGATCGTTTGTCCCGCTTCGCGAAGTACCTCGATCAGATCATTGGCGTGTTTCATATTGTGCGTGGTGAAGAACGCGTAAGCAGTTCCAGTTTGACGTCTTCTGCCCGTACGGCCGATACGATGTATGTAGTCCTCGGACGAAGACGGATAATCGAAATTAATCACGTACTTAACGTCGTCGACATCTGAGAAATAATGAAAATTTCACGTTTCAGGACAATTGTTTTGAGATAAGAATAGAAACAAGCTTTACAAAAAAAAAAAAAAAAAAAAAAAAAAAAAACGAATTGTAACATTCGACCAACTATGAAATATTCGCAAAACAAACAAGTCTTCTCGATCTTCCGAAGCGTCAAAAAACGGGGTAATACAATTCAAGTTTTGATATTTTCTGCGAAGAATGAAATATTTTTTGGTTTTTTTGTGCATATCACCCACCTTTCGGCTCTGAGAAGACAATAGTGTGTACATTGCGCGCGTCGTGTTTCGCATCGGTATTTTGATTTTTGTTTTCATTCATATGGAATAATCGTGGCCGGCCTAAGGATTAGACAGACACAGCGGTGGTGTCTGGGGACGGGACAAAGGCAGCATTTTTAGGGTTTAGGCCCGAGTGCATTTTTTCTTTTTTTTTTTTTTTTTATAAACTCGTTACAATATTAGAGGCAATCAGATGCAACAGAATCTCAGAGGTCGATAAAAAAGTACCGATTAGCGAGGAATCTATCGTATGACGAAAAAAACGCCAAGATATCCATTTTTTTTCTCTTTTTTTCATAAATAAAAAGAATGAGAATAAAACAAAAGTAAAATAAAGAAAATGAAAGTCACTGTGTCTGCCCAATACTGGCAGTACACCGCGCTGTTTTAGGGAGGACCTCTGTGCCTCTGAAAACAAAGAAGAAAAAACCAGACAGACTCAGCTTGTAGCTTTAAATTGTGTGATAAAAATCTACGATGATCGATAAACACACACATTTTTTTTCGCTACGTACTTGTACTGCTCGGCTTGTTTACCAACTACCCAAATTGCTCTTTTTCTTTTTCTTTTTCTTTTTCTTTTTCTTTTTAATGCTGCAAACGCATCACTGGCTAATTCCAATAAGTGTTGCCAATTCCCAGTCGTGACCGATGACTTCTACCCGAAATTCTATTCGTATCCTCTTTTTTCTTTATTTTATTTTAGTTTTTTTTTCTCACATACTTACCTAATCCGCGTGCAGCAACGTCCGTGGCAACGAGGATCGGTGCTCTTCCGCTGCGAAATTCCTGAAGTACGTGATCGCGTTCCTGCTGATTTTTATCGCCGTGAATGCTAAGCGCTTGCCAGCCGTCGCGTCTAATGTTTCTCGTAATATCGTCAACTTTGCGTTTCGTCTCGACGAATATAATCGTCTTATTCTCCTTCTCGCCACCGATTTCCTGAAGCAATCTGTGTAATTTCGTGTCTTTCTCGTATTCCTGACAAACGTCGACGATCTGGAGGATATTGTGATTAGCGGAAAGCGTGAGAGAGCCAATATTTAGATGAGTGTAATTCGTGAGAAAATCTTCGGCCAACGCTCGAACTTCCTTTGGCCATGTCGCCGACCACATGAGAACCTGACGATCGGGTCGGATTTGCTCGATGATCTTGCGTATCTGCGGCTCGAATCCCATGTCCAACATTCTATCAGCCTCGTCGAGAACGAGATACGTGCACTTTCGCAAACTCGTCGTACCCCGCTCGAGAAAATCGATCAAACGTCCCGGTGTCGCGATGCAAATTTCAACCCCGCGCTCGAGATCCTGAGCCTGCGGACCTTTCGGCGCACCGCCGAATATACACGTATTTCGTACGGAAGATTCGCCGAAGCAATTGGCGACTTCTTGAATCTGTTGAGCCAATTCGCGCGTCGGCGCGAGAATCAGAGCTATCGGTCCATCGCCGGGATTGAGACGCGGCTGATGAATTATGTGCATTATCGCCGGGAGAATATACTGAAACAATTTGTTCCAGATGGTCGAGACTCGTTTTTTTTTTATTTTTACCCAGTTATTATGACCTTGATTCGTGGAAAGTTTAAAATTATTGAATTTCTCACCCCTAGAGTTTTTCCCGAGCCCGTTTGAGCGATCGCTACGAGATCTTTGCCGCCGAGAGCAATCGGCCAGCCCTGGGCTTGAATAGCGGTGGGCTGAGAATATCCCTGATTTCTGATACCATCCATGACATAGGCGGGAAAATTTCCCTCTTCGAAGTATTGAATTGGATTTGGAACATTTTCACCTTTCACCGTTATCTCCGCCGCCTGACGAAACTGCGAGATTTCTTCCGCGGTTCTGTTATTAAGTATTTACTTATCGTAAAAACGCTATTCTGTTATTTTGGATTTCGACTATCTCGTAATAATTAAGCGAGGAGAATTTACATCGTCTTCGGTCGTTACATCGAAAATCTTGAAATCTATCGATTTATTTTATATCGGAGAAAAAAAATTACCTGCTTCTCACGGCTGGATGCTCGACGTAAAAATCTTTCCTGATGGGTTCCAAGGAACGTGTGTCCCAGTGCAGTTTCTTCAAGGCACTTCCGTGCTGTTTTCCCTTTGGTGCACCACGACCTGTGCTACTAGAATTCATAGAATCGCGACTATTGAATCTACCGTGGCTATCTCCACCACCGGTGTGTCCATTTCTGCCATTTCCACCTCGTCTCGATCTACTCTGATCCCTGTCCCTGTTGAACCTAACGAATGCATTATAATATGAAGAGAAAAACTTCGAGATCCGAGGCTGGAAATATATTTTTGCTGGATGGATGCACAAAAGTTATAGAATCGACGGTTTATTCGTAAAAAGTTTTGAAATCGCGGCTAAAAGATTGCAGGGAGTTAAAAAGTTAAATGACAGATTAGTGTGAAAAAAAGGACGGGTAAAACAAATGGTTGGTATTGATTGCCCGATTGCGAGTTATACATATCGGGGAGGTAACATACCCGAAGATGGCCGTACCCTACTGAACAAACGAAACGAACGATTGGATATATGCATGCAAAATTAAGCTGTCATCGTATTATCGAGAATTATGATCGATTACTTCAAAGTCGTCATCTCGTACTTACATGTTTAAAGAGTCTTTCTTTACGGCACGACGAGGTTTCGAAACGATTGGAACAAAGCAACGATGATACACGCGCACGACACACGTTTGCGGAGACACGAGACAGGGGCCGGTTTGTCCAGACAGCAATCAATAGAACCGCGTTATCGATAAGCGACGCGAAGACGATCTCGCGAAATTAGTTTATCGGTTATTTCGACCGAGAATTATGCCCGGATTATTACGAATACGATCGCATGAGACAAGGGCGTTTGTGCGTTGAATATGTCCGCACGTACACGCCAGAACTTGAGTTTGGATTTGCCGGTAGCTCGCGGGATATACACTGGAAAAAGTGAACTTCCGAAAGTAGTCCCCGGTAAACTGTTGCCATGCCAACGGCGTATTGATATCTCGTGCTCGAACAGGATCCATATTTGGCATTTATGATGGAATAGTTCAACTGGTCTCCGTAAGAGGGAACTATTATAACGTGATTGTTTTTGTGTCACAAAAATAACACGGATAGTTTTTTTATTTCGTTAATCGTCTTACGTACATCGAACAATCGTTAGAACGATAAAATAGCGACATATATGTATAATACGATAATTGCAAGTGCTGTGAAATATACGTCATCGAGACACGGTGAAATATGGTGAGTCTAAACGATGTCTATGCAATCTGCGTCACCTAACCTAAAATATCATCGCTCGTAGTCTTTTTTTCGTTTGAAACGCAAGCAACGCAATTTTTTCAGGCGTCGGACACACTCAAAGTTCTTCATTTGCCCCCTCACTTATCCGACGAAAGACGCGAAGAATTGTTTAAAAAATACGGAGCTACGAAAACTCGTACCGTCCGACGTTCCGACAAGTACGGCTCGACTTTCGTCAAATTTCCATCGAAACAAGCAGCCACCGATGCTTTTCTTCAGTTGCATCAGTTGGAAGTCAAAGGACAGTATCTTTCCGTAGAATTCGCGAAAAAATCATTGCCCTCGGAAACATTGGAAGATGAGACGCAAAATGAAGAAATGGAAAATCCAGAAAACACGGAGGAAAAGGAATCGTTCGAGAGTAAACATTTTCAAGCTTTTTTAAAAAAATTAAACGGCTGGACCAGCAACGAACTCTTTTCTCAGCCTCCTCATCCGAACGTATGGTACAGATACGCTTTGCCGACCAGGAATACTTTACTCAGGATAGCGATACAGCTCATAAAGGAACCCGCGTTTTACACTCAGGTCTTTTAGAGTTTCATTATTTCACGATCCATATATAAATTATTAATGAAAATCGAGTAATAAAGTAATGGTTTTATGAAAAACTTTAGGTTTTACATTTGATGAACAAAATGAATCTTCCGCCTCCTTTCGAGGAACTGGAGGAAGAATTTCCAATGCTGAGGGAAGCTTACGATATTGAAAAATATCGCGACATACTCGGACGAGTAGGCGGCGACAGGGATGACACGATATTTCCCGAAGAAGATTCTGAGGAATCCGAGATCGAATCGGACGGTGAGAGTAAGACGAATCCTCTTGCGAACATCGCTATAAAACGTAGTAGACCTCAGTCTAAAAAACGTTTGAAAATACCAAAATTCGCTAATATCGTCAAACAAAATATCACATCGACGATAACGTCGAGTAAAGTCTTAAGACCGGAAGATATGTTCGAGTCCGTGCAACGCGGAGAAACAAAGACGCGCAAGATTGAACTAAAACCGGTTGAAAAATTGGATACGGAAGAGAGATTTCCGGAAATTAGTGCGAGTTCGAGCGTAGACGTTGAGGGTGGTTTTGGTTTGATGTTTCCCGCGAAGAGAGACGAAGAAAATAAAGAAACCGAGGAAAAAGATGTTGACAAAGATCGGGAGAAAGATTTTATTACTACCGAAGAATTGGAAGCTAACAAGATATCTAATAATGGTAAATATATTCACCTGGAATTAAAATCCGAAGCGAATGGATTCGAAAAATTAATTGTTTTAGATCAACGACTACTTCCCGTATTCAAGAATTATCACGCTGGCAAACCCTCTTGTCGTCTGTACATAAAAAATCTCTCGAAACACGTGGAGCCGAAAGATTTGCATTTTATTTATCGAAGATACGTCAACGAGAGACTCGACAACTCAGAGTCGCAGTGAGTTGAAACGTCGGGATTACATTTTTTTTTTGCTCAAGTACGGATCGATTAATGATAACGGCGTAATTTCAGGTACGAAGTTCGTTTGATGCAAGAGGGACGTATGAAGGGTCAGGCTTTCGTGACTTTACAAAATGTCGGACAAGCTCAATTGGCACTGAACGAAACAAATGGTTATATATTGAAGGATAAACCGATGGTCGTGCAGTTCGCCAAAGTTTCCAAGAGTTAGGGAAGATTTGCAGTAAAAGAAAAGCTGATAACTCATTTCCAATGTACATAGTGTAAATTTGCTACGAATAAAATTTCTCTCCTTTTCCAGCGGTTAGTTTTCCGCGATTAATGTTACGAATATATTGCTTAATTCGGCATGTATTCGAATATATTAGGTGAGTATATATATGTAAGAAGGTTTTTGAATTATTATATATTGTAAGAAATTGAACGCAACCGGAAGAAACAAAATGTCTCCTCAATGATACGGTTAACGAGTCAAAAGTGACACCACTTCCGGAAAAGTCTCGGCGTTCGTATGTAAAGTCTTTAGTGATTAATACGCAAATTAGTAATGAACGCTCGTCAACTATTTTCGTGTCGATGATATTATGAATAGGCTACATATTACTATTTATACATTGTGAGAAATGTTTTTCAAAAAGGAAAATGGTGAAAGAGTGATTCTTTTGATTCGCGTGGTTACAGTGTCAGCAGCCGCGTCAGCCGGGGTCGGCGCCCGCCTGGCAGTGATTAGTATGCGAATCGACCGCTAGGAGTAAACGTGTTTTGGACCGCTGCGGTGGCAATTCTGTTGCGTCTCTCTCCACTTAACCCCTCATCGCGGTCCGTTAGCTTCGTTGTCGAGAGAGTTGCTCAAAACATACTTGCTCGTTCTAATTCCCTTGACGTGTTCTACAACCCGCGTGAGTATACGTTCTCGAGTCATATCTGTCGTTTCCGTCCGTCTTCTGTCGTCCTCGTCATATACGCGGACATTATCCTCGTAATTTCTTACTCGTGTCGTTTCGAGTCTCGGATTGCCTCGCGCGCGTTCTTGACCACGACGTTTACACGTCTAGTCTCTACGTGCAACTGAACATCAACCTTTCGGAACATATAATACGTGTGTCGAGAGAAAAGAAGCAAAGAAACTTAAACGTGCAACATTCGCGATTCCAGCATGGACGTGAGCCTGTTGCTGCAACAATTCCAGTACGCGATACCCGTTGGTATCGTTATTACGTGTGCTATTATCGTCTACGCTTTTGGTTTCAAAAATGTTGAGCAACCACCGTTTGCTCAATTATCAACGCTTACCGACGTGGACCGGAAACAATCTGGCAAGAAACGGAGCGGCAAGATGAAGGAAAAGGTAAGAAGACACACGTCTCTCGTATGCCCCACAATAATAATCTCGTGTGTGTGTATATATACGTGAACGGGACATTCCCGAAGCTTTTAAGTAACGAGACCCGGGCAGCTTAAAAAACTTTTCGTGTGCAAAGCTATTTTATCGCGAACAATCTTTTTCTCGTAATCGTACCATATGGTTGCTCGTTCCCTCCACCTCCGCCAACATTCGATAGAACGTTACCTTTCAAATACATACACATACGCAGCAGGTAATCAGCTGTGTCTCGCGTTATAGAGGGTGCTCTTGTATAAGCGTCCTACACCTCGAACCCTTCGTGAATCGTGATGTAACGCTATTCGCACTAAGCAGAAAATTATGTTCGAAGAAATATCTTCTCGACATTAGATTATCGCTCGATATTGTTTTGGAACGCGTTATTTCGAACAAAAGTCTACGGAAATAATCCTTTGTTTTGTGGTTTGAATTATTGTTTCCGTGATTTGTATTTACGGTAGTCAAGATCGTAATCGGGTAAAAATTGATCGTAGCTGACGATTGCTTACCATTTCTAGAGATCTACCAACGCACAGATTACGAACGAGAAATCGAGTCCGGTCAAAAAAGTTTCTCCGGTCAAAGCCGAACCTGCAAAAAAATCTGTTCCCAAAGCTACGGAAGAGGTCGATAGTAAATTGAAGGAGAGAAAGCAGGACGAAAACACACCAGCGGTCGCTAAGAAGGACAAGAATCAAGTGGCAAAATCTGGCAAGGAGAACAAGGTCGAGCAAACCAAGAACAAAAAGAATCTAAAGAATCTTGTTTTGGAAAAACCCGCTGGATTTGACGATGGTAAGCGCTCGATTAGGAAATTATACAAGAAGTTTCAATTTTTCGACTTTCGTTTAACGGTCAATGTTTTTGTACGATCGTAGGAGACTGGGAACAAGCTTACTCGAGAAAGGATAAGAAGAACAAGAAGAAGGAAGAGGAAACTACGCCTTCCAAGAAGAACAAGAAGAATAAAAAGTCCGAACAGCTGATCACCGAGAATATTGCCAAGGAGAAGGATCACGAGAAGGTCGAGATTAAGGACAAAGTCGCTAAAGAAACCGAGAACAAGGAATTGAAAGAGAAAAATCAGAAAGACGTCGTACTCGAGCCGGTAATCGACGAAGTTGTTCGAGTCGACAACGATGCCGAGAAGAAGGACGAGCCAGCCAAGGTGAGAATTTTCGTAGAAATTTTATTAACATCATAATTAGAACAGATTCGTTAAAAATTTCTCAATATCGCAGATCGAGAAGATCGAAAAATCCGAGAAGGAAGAAAAGAAGGCAAAGTCAAAAAAATCGAAGAAAGTCAGCGAGGGAGAGAACGTTCCGCCTCCGGCTACACTCGCTCCGGTAATTGAGAAAAAACCTGTGGAAAAGATGAGCAAAAAAACTGAAGAAACGAAGAAAAAACCCGAACCCGTAGAAATCACGACGAAGATCGTCGACGTGGACGAAAAAAATGCTCCGGCGTTCGATGAACTAGGCGGTAAATAAGAACGATTAAAAATTCAATTTCTTGCCATAGACATAGTCGAATCTTTAAAAACGAATGTATTTTTCGACTTTCGCAGATGTTTGGACGGAAGCAAAGCCCCAAAAGAAGAGTAAAAAGAAGGCGCGAAAGGACAATTGAGAGTAACCGAAGAGCCCAAGAAAGAAGAAAGATGAGAAAAACAGAAATTGTTCCTCGGGACGGGAAATCGAAGTGGGCGTAAGAGCTTAGCTTCGAACGACAAAGTGACAATTATTTCGTCAGCCGTTTTTAGTCAAAGAACGAATGTCTGTGCGTGTGTCTGCGTGTATACGTGAGTCTAGAATTGACGAGAACGCTGGCCGACGACTAATGTTCCGTTTCCCTTGTACATATATATATATATATATACATATATATAAAATCAAAGAAAAGCCGGAAGAAAGGAAAATAATAATTGAGCCACATTTTTGGCTTCATAGAACTCGTAACATACATTAGATTCGTTCGAACGAACTCTACAAAGAAAACGTAAAAAAGAGAATCGGGTACCAGTTAAATTAAATTAAGAAAATTTGCTTTCTATCATTATCGTCGATTTTGCGATATTCATCCCTCGTCCGGTGTTCTTTTTTTTTCGCTCAAAGAGCACAGCTGTTTAGGTAGCTCGCAATTTTTGCGAGCACAAGATTTTACGAATGTCCGCGCGTTAAAGAAAATTTACACGGGTGCAGAAAGCGCTTGAATTTTTGTAGTAAATATTTTCGTCCGGAATCTTTGGTATTCCCCTCCCTCAAATTCGGTTTCGAAGACGTTTTCGTTGAATGAAAAAGTAGCGAGGCGAGAGCTTATCTCACCCGTGAGAAGGGAAGGGACGAACGATCGACGTTACACACGGGTGGTGTCAAACGTCGAGATAAGAGAAAACTATGTGATAAGCTGTTGTGACGAATATCCGGAGGTACTCCGCGATCTTGATAAAGACACAGCAACGATTCAAATTCGATATGTGAAAGAAGAAAAAAGAAAAAAAAACGCGACAAAATACAATATTTTTTTCGTGCTATCGAATACGAATTTAACTACAAACACACGAGTCTCCGAGCTTGGATCGACACTTTATCAATTTTTCATCGATAGTTTTCATTAATCGTGCCAAAACAACTGCTGACCGTGTGAATCTCGTATATCCCCTTTTGTCGACTCTATCGTTACTCGTTTCACGAATTTTTCCCGACAATATCAATTTCCTTTGATAATTATCTCAAATCGTTAAAGTCCAATTGTGGAAAAATCACTTTATCGTTATATTATTCGTAATCGATGCAATTTGGCGTTACGATTGTTCCCGTCGATTGGACGGAATAGAGATTGTACTTAAAAAACAACAAGAAAATGAGCAAACAACGAGAAATGGTCAGCCGTGCCGAGAAAGTGCCGAAAGCCTCCCAGTTTCGTTTCTATTATGAAAAATCGACTATACACACACTTACGCATACATGTGTATGTATATATGTGATATGTATACATATATTTTGTAATCATTAAGACATCATACAATATTTCGCATTGAACTCACGAGCCGGGGGGGAATTACTAAAGATTGCCGTGCGATTTGCGAATTTCCTCGAGCGAGCGAGTCCGTAGCGATTGTACATTGAAAGAAGAACATACGAAACAAACAAAAATTGCATATTTTGAATAACTCTACATTTGTACATAATTTTAATCACCGTGTAATCGTAAAATAAGCTCCTTATTCGTGCGATTGGATTCCATCCGAGGCGGGAAAATTAAATGAAATAATATTCCAACCAGGAATGATAATTCTTCGAATATTTCGGAGAATGTCGTCGTAATAAAAGAAAAATCATACGAAACAAATGTAAATATACAAAGCTGGTGTATAACGAGTGGAAAGTACTCGTGATTGTTTCTTTTTCTTCTACTCGTTACACTCCTCGTGTATATTTAAATTTGACGAAGACACATTTGTGAGATCTTTTGGCAGCCGATAAACTCAGATCTAGAAACTAAGAGAACGAAAAATTAACCGGATGAAAGGGAAGTAACGTTGTTTTCTAATCGAGACAAAAATATGAATATTATATTTGTATATATAATTAATTATTATATATAAATATTATATTTGTGTACGATGCGTGTTTAGACGTGAATTTAGAACGATTGGATAGAGACGAAAAAATTGAAGTTAACATTACGATTATTGATACGCGAAGAAGGCATATATAAAAACACACACACACACACACACACACGCGCGCGCGCGCGCGTTAAGAAAAAATTGTGCTATCGAGAATCAACGAGTCGAACAAATTCGCATGCTCGATTTTCGACTATCGAGAGAGCACGCGGCGTGTCGATATAACATTTACGAAGGGGTACGAGAAGGAGAACAATAAGAGTGAGAGATAAATTAATAAAGACTATATATATATATATACATATACATATGTATAAATATATATATAAATATAAATACACATACACTATATATTATATATATTTTTCCAGCATTTATGTGCGGCCATTTCACTCTGCCCGCCTCTGCTATCGAGCGCATTGTGCGTCTAGGCAATTTGTACATAAGCGTCGAATGATTATTATTATTATTATTATTATTAACTATATAAATACTAGCGTTTACGATTAAGGCAACAAAGGATTAATTAAAAAATGTGAAAAATCCATGTTGCGAGTGAATAATTTTTATTCTCACGGTACATTGATATATATATATTTATGTATCCTCTGTATGCATATATATATATATATATATCTATGTGGCTGTGTGGGTGAGGTTAATTCGTTTCGTTGGTCGATCGGGGTCGTTTTTTTGGGACCATGGGCTATTGGAACTGGAATTACGAAAAAAGGTCAACGATCTTAACGATAGAAATTAACGAGTCTTGGTTTCGTTTGAAAACAAATTAGATTATTTGAAGATTTAACGGAAAGATTTTTCGGAGGGTTTGGACGCTTCGGCAGACCAAATTCTTGCTGTGCTTTTCATTTAGGCAATTATATACAATAGTTAATAAAAAGAATTAATCGACGATCGATAATCTACATATCTATTTTCACAATTTGCTGTATTTATATGTTTGTTGCTATTTAGACGCGTTTATTCATTTTGGCGAGCGTCTAATCTTTTTCGAATATTTGCTGCACTTACGCTTGAATTTCTTCACGTTTGTCCCGTTCTCCTCGTCATTGTCATCGTTTTTCGAGGCTTCGCTCTTCGAAGATTTGCCGCCTTTGGTGCGAACGACGATGCGAACGTTTTTCTTAGACGAGACACTAATTTTGACTCGCTTACCTTTTTTTTTTCTCTTACGTTTGCCACCGTTCATTCCCGCGATTATCGCAGCCGTGTCAGCCGAGACTTTGACTTTCGGTTGTTGAAACGTTAGGGTGACTCTGGTGAATGATTCGTAGGCGATATCACCGCAAGATTCACCGAAGCAATATTCCTCCCCGCACTCTCCGCATATTTTTACACACGACTCGATAATACCCGCACGATTTTTACTGCGTCTTATCGGACTCTGAGATATTCGTCGTTCTCTCGCCAATGTCTTTACCTCGAGTTTTCCCATTTCCACCTTTGAAAAAGAAAAAAATAGATAATAATTTTTATTCACATTCATCGAATTGATTAATATTTATCGCCAAGTGTAGGATCGTTACCAATCTTGAAAACATTTCTTCGTCTTGACGAAGTTTGGGCCTTAGTGGAGTGAGCATTCTCCAGTCGATAGCGACTTGTTGCAATTCCTGAAGATTTAGAGATCTCATATCCGGTGGAATTGGATCACCGTAAAGCCATTCGCGATCCATAGCTTTCAGTTCTTTCTTCGTGGTGCGCCATGAAAAATCTTTGTCCCTGACTTTTGTGTCTTCTTTCTTGATCTTGATAATCGTTACAATTGTATGAAATTTTTGGGATTCGCGAGTCTCGCGATAGCAATGAATTTTGATTTTTTCTTTCTTTACTTTTTCCGGCTTTATCTTGTACTCGGGACATCTCTCGTGCAAACGACGATATTCCTCCTGAGAATTGCAAGTCGCTTTGCTGAGATCCGGTATGAGATTGCCGTCCTTCTTGTCGTCCCTCAGAAGATCGTCCAGCTGGAAGGCCATTTTATTCAACTAGACACACTGTCGTTCGCTCTGTAATTCGATAAATTGGCGCGTCTCGTAACAATCTCGCGAATTACACGTGCAATTTTTGCTAATTTCGTATCGTCTCGAGAGTAATCAACTTTTTTTTTAGCCCACTTCTTCTCGCTCCAAATTTACGTATTTTTTTCATCTACATTTTCTACAGCCTCTACGTAAGTCGAAAAGGAAAATAAATTAAAAGTAAATCCAGTCTCGTGGATGTGTGATCGAGATCTTAATAGAAATCGGCGCCGGGTGACACCAGGCATCGTTGAGGATCCCATTCTCTCTGCTTCGAGAGAAGACC
This sequence comes from Netelia inedita, assembly GCA_964017225.1. Classification (NCBI taxonomy): domain Eukaryota; kingdom Metazoa; phylum Arthropoda; class Insecta; order Hymenoptera; family Ichneumonidae; genus Netelia; species Netelia inedita. Next base: position 1,474,078 of record OZ024924.1, on the reverse strand, counting down.
CTGTAAAAAAAAGTGCCAAATTAACTCGTGAGAAACTTTGCGAAAATTTTATTCCATATTTTATAGAAAATTGGCTCAATTTTTTTCCTACATTTCTCAGCGAAGCAAGCTGCGAGAGGATTTCCTCCCCGCACCACAGATCCAATCTCTCGTTATTCTTCTCCTTAGAAACGTCCTCTCGCCTCGCCTTGTTCCTTTTCTTACCGTCGCCGGTCAAAATATTGACACGACCGTGCTCGTCGATCCGCAATGGCACGATCGAATTTAAACTGTCCATCGATAGATCGGCGTCGTAACTATCCAATTTAACTTTTCGTCTGTTGGAATTACGATTCTTCGATTTTTGATTGCTCGACTTTCGTCGATCGGGCGAGGGTGATCTGGAATTATCGATCATTTCTCGTCCATTAAATCGTTTCGTTCGAAATATTTTTAAATAAATTCGTTACCTCGATCTCTCGTCGCTCGATTCGACTCGTCGTCTTCTGAGTCTCATGCGTCTTTGATAATGAGGATCCTTTTCGCTCTGGGTACGATAACGCGTGCAGGGCCTAGGAAGATCTTTCCATCACTTTGAAACTTCTGTTATCCGTTCGCAACCCATCAAATATAAAAAATCGTAGATATGTTTCACCCTACGAATAAATATATCGCGCGACTCTCGCTTTACCGATTTGCGTTCCATCGTGGTCTCGATTCCAGGGTTGTGCGTGGCTGCGACTTGGATCTCGCGAGGGACTTCTGCGTTTCATCGACCGCTCCGGTATCCGTCGATCTGTGCATTATCAATGTCGAGCAGTCCTTAGCAAATTTAATCGTTATCAATCCGTTTTTTTTATCAACTTTCTACATCAACGATGAAGAATTTTCATTTAATTTTAATTTTCATTCTAACAATAAGTCGAGAAAGGAGAATTGTAGAATAAAAAAAAGAATATCGTTTACTTCTCAACGTCTCGACGATTGTTATTAGCTGCTTCTTTTCGATCCTTCAGCAAGCTTTCCTTGCTACCGCACTCTTGAATTTCGCTCTCGCCATCCGTCTGAGTTCCGAAATCACGTCCGTTTACATTGATCGAGGAATTTCTGTATTTGCTCGGTGTGAGAACGCGATTTTCTACGATCCTCGGGGAGATCGACGATCGTGGCGATTTTCGCAAAAGCACAGGATTGGCTAAACTCTTCATGAGAGCGCTGAGACCCTCGTTGAGCGCGTTGGTCGAAGATTTTTCATTTTTTCTGGGACTCGGCGTAACGACGAGATTTACGAGTTGTAAATTAGCTCTGTTGAGAAATTCCGGATCTTCGAGTCTTCCGCTAAGTACAATCGCGACTTCCTTTCCAACCGGAAGTCGCACGATATTCGTATCTTCCTCTTTATCTTTCGTACAAGAATCGACAATGATCGATTTTTCTTTTTCCTCGACCGTGTTCTCTTCGCTTTTCGTACACTCGAAGCTTTCCACGACGATTATATCGTCACGGCAATTATCAGGGGGAATATCGTTGAGCGATCTCTCGACCCTTGAATCGTCGGTTATAGTTTTTGACGAGCATTTGGGAGTTGGCACGGGCGTCGGGGATTCCCAGCGCGTCGATTCCGGACACGTGTCTCTCGGGCTCTCCCGAGGCTCTTCCCTCTGACGTCGTTGTCTTTTTTCCTCGCGTGCTTGCCTCTCCGCCGTTTCCAGCACTTCTCTCATCGCTTCTTCCTTTCTCAATTTGGCGCACTCACGCTCGCGTAACTTACGTTGTTCCTCCGCGAATCTAATCGATATAATAATTCCGACAAAAATGTTTACGATAAAAATAAAAATTTCTTTTCACTGAAAAAAAAAAGAAAAATGATAAGATAAAAGTATTGTTCACCTTTCTTTCTCTTTGTCCCGTTCCCTCTTAATTCTCTCCTCCTCCTGCCTTTCCTCCCTCAGCCTTCGTTCTCTCTCCGCCTTTCTCTGCCTGTCCTTCTCCTCCAATTGTTGCTTTATCGCATTCTGAAGTTCCATCGCCCTCTGCCTCCTCGCCTCGCGTTCCTGAAGTACCTGAGCGTCGACGGGAATATTTTGACCGCGAAGATAAGTCTTCGAGTCGGAGCCGGTCGAGCCCGTCGTCGAGCTGTCCGGGCTACTCGCGCTGTCGTGATTTATCACGAGAATCTATTCGCGAACACGAATCGAATCTTACTAATTAAACGACCGAGGGTAATTAGACATTTTTCTCATTTTAATTAGAAATAATGAATTGCTTTCGCTCGCGTACTTGACTGGAATGGTCCAGACGGGAGAGACCTCTCTCGAGCCAGGACGGTGGTGGTGGATCGGTTCGTCCGCTCTCACCCCATACGCTTCCCCAACGTTGCCTGTTGAGCTCGCCGAGACGCGTCGACGATTGTCTCCTCGAGGGTGGCAGTGAAGTTTCCGGTGTCTCGCAATAAGGATTTTGCCACGTTCTCTCCGACATTTCGCTCTCGACCCTTTTCCCGTCTATCGCCACACCTGGAGTTTCCAATTTCTTAGTTTTCTTTGTTTTTTTTAGTTATTATAAGAAACAAAAGAAAAATCGATTTTTCAACCGTTAGAAATTACCCGAGGGCAGAGGCGCCTCGGCGGAGTCGCTGCCGTAACCGGAAGTCTCGCCCTCCCGTTCCTCGTAAGGAAGAGCGTGTCCTGCCGCGAGGTTCCTCCCGGTTTGACGGTAGTGTAGCTTCTGAGGACGTGGTTGATTGCTGTAACGCGAACCCTCGACACCGAGTTCGCTCGTATTCTCCTTCGTGCGATCGAGGGACGAGAAAAAAAGTAGTACGAGTCAAGCGTTAGGCTGGCGTGATCGAGGGGAACTTCCAGCGACTGGTCAGCCACTTTTTACCCTCCGTCTTATCACGATTTCACTATTCGATTAAGCCTTATTACAGTACGAACAAAACTTACGAAAGATCAGTGGGCCAGATTGGCCTTTTGCTAAGCTTTATCGTGCGAAATAATAAAAGAAATCCAGAAAGAAACAAAAATTACCGCGTTTATCGAAAATCTTTGCAATTACTACGACCCCGTTGGGGGGTTTTGGTTCAACCCTTCCGGGAAAGGGTTACGATTATTAAAGAGGAGGTCTTTGGATTGATAAAGAAAACTTGTAACAACGACGTATTTCTTTTATCGAGCGAAACGCACTAGATAGAAACGGGGGAAATATAGAACTCGCGTTTTATCTCGTGTCTCGAGTCATAGTTTTTTTTTCCTCCTCGACCCTCGTGAAGGGACTACGAGGGTGCGGTGCCAGCATGCGTGCCGAGCATATTTCCAGGCCATTCCAGACTTTGCCCTGGCGTTTTTAGGAGTATACTCGGAAGGTGGAAGCTCTATAATGATGCCACCCCCTTAATAGACTGGCTCGCTACGTATATATGTATATATATATAAATATGTATACATCGCCCACAATCGCGAGGATCGGTGTACAAGAAGTTTCCTCGGAGAGTCGTAGGGTCGACGAACCGTGACCGTATAACATCGAATCGATCGAGAAATTGTGGCCGCTATCGCGTGTCTCTATCTTCGCGTCGCGCCACAAGACATCAAGATTTATTTATCATTCTCGTTATTAATTTTTCAAATTCAAATGTAATTTTTATAACAATTTTTTAAATAAAAATTTGCAACATTCTCAATGCTAATTTTCTATTATTATTTAATTGAAGCATCGTTATCGTTTTCATTCTCATTAATCGTACGTTGATGAATTAATTTGCTAAACGGTTACCTGGACGTATCGCGACTGATGTTGATTCTCCTTCGTATATATCGGTGGAAGACTCGGGCTACGTCGCCTCGTGGTACCAGGAAAATCCGTATCCTCGAGTAGATTGACCAAACTTCCGGTGGTAAGATCCAACGTACGTAGACTCGTGGTTGTGTGGGGCGAGTGTTGATCAACGAGACTTCTGAGACTCGACGTGCTGCCGTAATGCCCAACGGCACGAAGAGGCTTGTTCTTGACGGTACCACTCGCCTCCCTGGACGACAGTCTCGTGTTTGCCGGATACGTTCTGTCGTTTCGAAAATTTATTTCTACTTTTCTTCCCTCTCCTATTTACGATTCTCTCTCTCTCTCTGTATTTACCGAAATTACTCATGCGATCGTCGTTTTATCTCTGACGAACATTCACGTTCGATATTTTACAGACCGTGGGTCGTTTCGAAAACTCACCGAATATTCGTGTGTTGCGCGCTCTGCTGATGCTTCGGTGGTTGCCAATGGCCATTTATCCGCGCCATTTCCTCTGAAATTATTCGAGTAATTTTTTGTTTTCCAAGCGATTTCTTTTCTTTTTTTTTGTCATGGTATGAATGATAATGCTGAATTTTTTTTTTGCGAGGGAGACGGTGGAGAAAAATAGAAGGGTCGGACTTCATTAACGCGCACAAAGCGTGTTTTCGTGCGGTGCGCGAAGAATTTAATTTGAATTTCTCGGTCGTCGTGCATATTTAATGTGGCGGAGTTATGCCGCGGGAGAGAAACATCGCCACGCTATTACACCGCGCACTGCGGCTCTCGTGTAATACGAGTTTTTACGCAGACTCGTAAACAAGAAAAACATTTTTTAATATTGTCTACTACCTCGCTCCTTGGCCCATTGAAGCTTCTTCTGCTCCACCAGCGATATCTTCGACGTCATCCTCTTCTTTGAAAATATTTATTAAAAAAAAAAATTCTCTTAATTACGATTTATGTAATATATGAATTTTTTTATTCCCGAATGTTCCGCGTTTTTCGAAGAAGTGGGTCTTCGATCGAAAGTTTACACTCGAGAGGATTCGTGAAGCAGAAAAAAGTAACGGGGCGAAACGTAGAAAATGCAATCAGCCTAATTGGAATTAATTTAATAACGACCGTGAAATTAAACTTAATTATATCAATTCAAAAAAAAAATTGCTTTCTAGTCGCAAGGGGTAACGAGTCGAAAGGAAACAGAAATCTAAAAGCTTGATTCTCTCAAAGGGGCGATGAATATCGAAGGCTGAAATAGTGTTTCTGTCTTAATTGGACGAGCCTCGCTTTACACAAAATCAAATTCGAGTGATGAAAGGATTTTTCGGGAAAATTGTCGATGCAACTGCCATGGCTAATATCAGGAGCAATTAGCGAGTCGCACGGAGGCGGAGAGATTTCAATTAGAGGAAGCTAATTACGAAACCGTAGTGCGAAATGACGGAAAAATGTCAAGTAGCGTGGGGTGAAACGTTCGAGGTAAAATAGAGAGGAAGAGAGAAACGGCCGAGTTCGTTCGATAAAAAAACTCAATTATGCGCTACCTCACGCCCGGCTAATTCGATAAACGTAGTACAAAACCAACGGGAAAACAGTTGACTACCCTTTCGCTTTCTCTCTCTCTCTCTCTCTCTCTCTCTTACGGCTTTGAATTCCGAAACGAAATTTCAAACGTCCCGTTCGTTCTAATTACATCAACGTTAAAAAGAAGAAGAAGAAAAAAAGAAAAACGTAAACGAATGAAAGAGTAAAAGTTCACGAGAGGACGTCGAAGTAAGACGGAAACAACGTTTTGTCGATACTTTCCACGTCTCGCTGTTAATCGAACCGCCGACATAAAAAAAAACCATAATTTTTTTCATTTAATTTTCATATAAAAAAAGATTTTGTAAAAAATGACGCGTTCACCTATCGCTCGCACTGATTGCAAAACTTTGATCGATCTACGGTTACTCTTTTCTACTACACTCTTGTAAACAAAGTTTCCAACCGCAATTGAAAAACAAAACCTTGAGAGAAATAATAAAAAAAAGGAAATAAATATATTAAACTTGCGGTAAGAATTTTTTTTACCGCGTTTTTCTTCGACAACAGGGGACAACTTTCGGCGAACACGTTTGACTCACTCGCGTCGCGCGGTCGACTAATAAATGCGGAAGGCACGAGGCACGATTGCGGCGAGGGTGGAAAATAAGACAAAAGAAGAAAAAAACATAAATCAAGAAGAAGGGAGAGAAGGGGGTTAGGAAAAGCGAAATTTAGGAGCGAGGGTGAATTTTGAGGGGTTGAGCGTTCGGTTCGTATAAATATTTGAGACTGCGGGGTATCGTCCCGAGTGTACGATCGTGGAACGCGGGTTGAACGATGTATATGTCAGTTTAGGGTGAAAGAGTGAGAAATAGCTCGAGTAGAGCGCGCGCGCGCCTTCGATCTATAACGTCTATGCGGCTCTCGTGACAACGAGGACTACGAAGACCACGACGACGACCACGACGACGACGACCACGACGACGTCGACCACGACGACGACGACGACGACGACGACGACGACGACGACGACGACGATACGGCAAAAGGAAAACCTTTGGCCGTCGCTTCGATCGAGAAACAGACGGGGCGAACCCAACGAGCGCGTTTACGCGTTTCCATAGGAACAATCGTGAATCAACCTCGAGCCTGCCACGGGTCGCCGGTCTTTCTACCCTCTCTCCCTCTTTCTCGCTACCAGTCCCTTCTAACTCGCGCTTACTTGCGCTTTTTCATCCACCCGCGCTTTCACGGTCGATATTATCGAACCGTGGCCGTTTCATCGTGTCCGCGAATGTCGAATGCATGCATGCATGCATGCGATACCACGCGGAGATCTACCGCCAAGCGAGGATATCGTATCGGAGACAAGAATCCGAGGGATAATGACCTCTGCGAGGCAAGGATGCACGGGGGACGGGGGGTGCGTGTTACGTTTGTCACGGTCAGACCTTTACCGGACAGTGGCGTGCTGACCCCATCGCTATTATCCTGTATGCATAACAAACAGGAAATTCGAAAGTTCAGACACACCGATAAAATTTATTCAAAGATTTAAAATCGATCGATTAAAATAATTAACGTTTGTTTTTCGTTGATGGAATAATAAATTTTCGTCGATGAAAATGAATTTGATCGATCGCACGTTGGGACGTTGGTTTTATATCATTTATCGAAAGATCGTATATTAATTTGACGTTTTAAAATTTTTTTTTATAAATATAACTCGGTGGCTCGTGGCTCGTGAGTTACGCGAGCTTTCCGTCACGCATCTCGCACACGCGCTTGCCACCGGGCAATTTTCGAGCTTGCGTATCTGGTCCTCTCTTGCCGCTGCCTTCTCAGCCGCTTTTCTACCACGAGCGACCAAAGCTGTTTCTATTTCCCACCACCACCACCGCCACCACCACCAACCAGGACGGGCAAAGACCACCCTCGCACATAGCTAGGCACTCTCGTCGCTCGCATCGAGGCTCGCAGTCTCTCTCGCTGGTCTGTCAGTGAGCGATCGAGCGTTGACCCTAAGTGATACCGCGCTTTTTTTTTACTCCGATGGGTTGGCTACTTTTTTATTACTTTTTTATCTCGTGATTGAAAGTGGATTAGTGCTCTCGCGCTTCTCGAAGCGTATAATCCTCGAGGCGAATATACGCGCGAAATAAATTAAAACGTGATCGAGCACGGTAGACACGGGGAGCGAGAAAAAAAACAAACGATTGGAAATGTACGTTTGTAAAAGTGCGATTAACGAGCTGAGAATTGTAATTAATCGGGGAGGAGGGAGGGAGGGCTTGACGATCGATGCAATCGATCGATTCCCAACGGTTGCATCGGGTCGCCTTGTGTTGATCAACAAAACTTCGTTGGACGATAACGCTTAGCAATGTCCTCGAAGTCTATATATATCAATTTAGAGTAGAAGCAGTAGACTGGTCGAGCAATCGGGAGCTCTCGAGACGTGTCTAACTATCGAGACAATTTTCTCCAAGGAGCATCTCGTTCGCTCAGCGAAGCTGCGTGACGTCGACGCTGCCCAGACGAAGTGCATAACGAGCTAAGGGTGGAGAGGCACGTGTATACGTATAAAGTCACGCGTATATTCTTTTATAAAAATTTCTTTTATCGTGTCGAAAATAAATCGATCGATTGAAAATCGTTCGAATGAAGAGCCACAAATAAAGATCTAGCAACTCTTCTGTCTTATATGTTTCTATTTACGAATACGACGAGCCTTGCGGGTAACATTCGATTTGCGGGTTGCATTCGATTTGCTCGTATTACAGTCGATACTATTTTCGATAAAAATCGAACGGTTTTTTTAATTATCGACGATACTATTTTTTTTTATTTTCGTATCAAAATAATCGACGATCTACTCGTCGAATAAAAAAGATAATCGGAAAAAGCTCTCGTCTACAAATTCGTACGAAAGAGACACGCAAATACACATAAACCTATATATGTGCTTGGCGAAACGGAGACTTGTTGATCTCGTCTCGCAAGAGACACTGACCACAGTTGGAAAGCTCGAAATATCTTTGCACAGGGCGAGCCTCCGCTCACTCGTAATTCGTTGTGATTTCTTGACTCCGACTAAACACAGAGAAAGGCCTCAAGTGCTGAGAGCGAGAGAGTTTTATTTTCGTGCCTGAAATACTTTCGATCGGATCACTCGTGTACGCGCATCGTACTTCGTTAATCGTAAAGAAAAAGAACAAGAACCGAGTTTTCGTAATTATTTTTATTCGAATATTTATCATCGAATTAAACGAACGATAACGAAAACAAAAAAAAATAGAATCGAGCGTTGCGATCCTACGAATGTATAGATATTCACCGAGACACTAGAATCCCACTTGTTGATCACGCGGCGACAATTTTATTATTACTATATACGTCGGAGCTCTTCGGGGTCTTTCGTTTCGTTGAATAAATAGCCCGATATCGATAAATCGCGATGTCGTCGCGCGAAATTCCCCGAGAATACGGGAGCGTGTGTCGATTAAGTGTATAAATTTATTACGAAAATAGCACGTATTCGACTCGAGTCGGCCATTATTATTTCGACGTTTCGGTCTCGTCTCGAGTCGTCGCGGGACAATAGTGAATGTATTCAAGAACGCTTTTAGAAAACGATGGATGGGCTCGTTCTCTCTACCGATTGGCATCGTCGATCGTACAATTTCGCGATAAACGAGACGAATGCACCCCCGCTCGTAGCTCGTTTCGTGACATTTGTGCCGAACGCGAGAGCGTTAAATATTCGCGACGTCGCGTCGTCTCGGCAAAAACGTCGAGTTTGCTTTTTGGCAGCTTCGCGAAATAGCCGGAGTTTTAAAGATTCAATCGTCGTTGACGAGAGGGAATAAATTATCCGGACGCGAAGTAACGATTTACGAATAAATGAAGGAAAAACTTCGTCGAGTTTGATTTACGACGTTAATAAATTTTTTTCTCGATCATTATTGGATAATTAGTTGATTAAAGGTTCGTGGGAGAATTTCTTTTTACTTTGCCAGAGCGACGAGCCGATAAGCACGATCGATGTGATCCCTTCTCGCTTTCCCCGTGGCGATAAATATTTTAACCCCGAGGGACCAATGGGTATCGAGGAATTTTCCCATTATCGAGAATAATACGGGAAGAGGGCGGGGGCGAAAGATTTAAAGCCTCTCAGGACACGGGCCATGAAAATATATACCCGCGTCTATTCAGGCGAGATGTCAACGTTGTAGCGACCGTAGAAAGGACGAAGGAGACTGTAGCAAAGGCGAATGAAAAGAAAGCAGTGGCTCGTGTCCGCTAAGAGAGGGTGCTGATAACGGGGATGACGAGAAGAAAAAAGGATCGATCATTTTCCAAGCCCTCGCTTCAGACAGCCCTCGACGATATTACGTTTTATTAATCTTCCATTTTTTCCCATATTTATTATATTCTTATATTTACCATAATATTACCAAGTTTCATAAAAAAAAACTTACCCTGCAAAAATGTCGATCGTTAGAGAAAAAAAACAGCTGTCGTTTGTCCTTGCTACTCGTAACGTCGCGAGCCAAAAATTCCTTTCCCGTCGTAAATTCTATTCGAGAAGTCGTTCGAGCCTGACGCGAAGACACTTTCGAGCTCGACAGTTTCTGAGAGTCCGCGGTATGCCAAAAAGGATTTCTGGTAACGGGGGATGCGCGAGAAGCGCAGCGATAATATCTCCGTCTCGAGAATCACCAGAGATGCTCTCCCACTCGCGTGTCCCTGTAATCACGCGAGTTTCGGCTCAAAGAGGGAGAGGGCGGAGGGGGGGGGGGGGTTGGGGGTGGGAAGAGAGTCAAGAAAAGCATTCTCTCGTGCACTATTCTCGGGTTTTGCCATTGTATTTATATCGTCCAAGAAAAACATTTAACTCTCGTGATGCGAACTCCCCGAGTATCGTGAAAATAATTAAACACGCGCTCCCACTCGAGAATTCGTAGTTTATAAGTGTCCACGTATACGCGTATATAAATTTGAGAACCTGCGTAGTTTCAGGATTTTTCTTTTATAACCGCGCATGCGTTTTTTTCCCTCGACAGACTGGAGAACGTGTCTTATTTAGAACGCACGAAAAGATGAAAAAAATCAAATATTTTGACCGTTATAAAACACGGGTGGGTATCGAAACACGAGGCATAACAACGTATTTCGATTACGATCGTATCAACATTCTTTCCTCGTTATTATTGTAACTTTTTTTATCGCTGTCAAGGACGTAACGGAGTTTGAAGAAACGCCACGCGCGTCTCGAACTTCTCATCGCGCGTCTCGTCACATATTGTGAGGGAAATGTATTTATAACAGGGACGGACCTCATAAAGGAAATAGTTGACCGGACGCGTAAATAATACCGAGAGTCCGTTTCCGTGTGCCTGCGATCGGGATCGTGATGAACAGAAGTAGGTTGGACGTCATGAATTTTGCAAGGGCGCTAAATATTTGGACGATCGTCTCCCGAACGTATTTTTCTTCGTGACGTCGTTAAAACCTCTGGGCTGTTATTTTTTTTATCTGCCTCGGACACGTGGCGTACACGACGATCTTGGTCGTAAGGACCACCTGTGACGTCTTGAAATTTCACGCGTCTCGAGAGTTGTACATATATATATATATATATAAGAGAGATATGAAGAATTCGCAAAGCAATTTCCGACGTCCAGAACGAAATTGGATCGAGAACAGGATTGTATTAGAGGCGAACGAGATTAATTTTTTCCGCCGATATCAATCTTGTTGATGGGTCCGCAATTTTCTCCGTTTTTTTGCGGTTCGATAGTCCTTTGGGAGAGACACGAGTGAGCTCGTTATTATCATGATGAAGATGGTAGCAAAATCACGAAAACAAAATTCAACTTTTTTCAATTATTTCGCAATTCTTGATAAAGTTCGTCGTTGTTGCATAAAAGAATTCATTATTAATATGAAACTACGAACAAGAGGCAATTTATCACCAGGCGAAAACACTCCTTTCGTTGCACGCTCTCGTGAAAATTATTATTTTTGACACGTCGTAAGTGCGACTCGTAAAATTGGCGCTCGAGCAATTATTAATGCCCCATATCTCCATCAAGAGACCAAGTGTCATTTTTCCAAATTAACCGAGAAAATTTCTCGACAGCCATAAAGAGAATCGTACATTTTCTAATCTAATTACGTAAATCTTTCTTCGCCGATATATATAAACGTCTTTATAGAGATGGGGAACTTATTATCTCCTGTATCTCAAACATTTAACGACCAATTTTACGGTGACATGACGTACGAGACGGGTCAGCGCGTATCTCTTAAAGAAGTCGAAACTTTGTCAGTGTCTCAAGATTCTCGGAAATTTGTTTAACCCATTAATTACGTTTAAATATTTTTTCTATAAATATAAATAAATTTTTATTACAGACCGAAAACATAGTTCGGCATACGCTGGCCCAAAATCAAAGACCCATCGAAAGACCGGAGATGGAATAAACACACGTTGATATATGTATACGAAAGTTACACACACGTATGAACATCGAGACTCGTAGATTCGTTCGAGACATGCACATAAGTCGACTGCCGATGTCGGGGGCAGATCATAATTTCGAAAGGAATTTTGGCCACGAACCAAAAGTCTGGGCAAATACTAGACGCCGGGATCCCTTTGCTCGTTCACGGTTATAGCGTATCTCATCTCGAGAAGGTTGAGAGGAGGGTTCCTCCAAGAAGACGATGAAGTCAATAAGCGTCTGAGAACGTTTCTTTCACACGCGTTTAAACATAATAATTATTTCGAAGTAAACGACTCGACTTGATATTTCGTTTTTAATAAAATCGACGTATCATCTTATACAGTAAAGTTTTTCTTCGCTACGAAAGAAGAGAGTACGATGAGAAAACGTGACCCGATAATGGAAAGTGGGATTTGCTCCCGCTGATCGATTTATCACGATACTCTCGTCAGTAGGGTCACACGCAGGCAGCCACGAAATATGATTGAAAGAAGAAGAAAAAGAAACGCGCAGAAGAAGAGTGTACGAGGAATGGAGTAATCGCTCAAGAAGATCGAGCGGGGTGATATTTTGAAATGACAACCTCTCCAATAAAAATCCTCTCGACTCAGACTCTTCGCTCGAGCGCTCGCTCCATCGAGAGGAACACAATCGCGGGTGTGAAAAAAACGAATCTGAAGAAACGGCACCTGCGTCGCCTCGAGGATTTTTTTTTGTGGCCGGAAAAAAGACCAGAATTATTCCATTAAAGTAAATTTTGGAACGAACATTTTAATTAAATACGACGAAAAGACGTGAATGATTAATCGGACGAGGTGCGGTCGTCGCGTGATCACCTTCGGCGCTCCTCGACCCGAGGAACACGTCATTTTTATCGTCGTTGTATCACGAGACAGACTTTTGTCTCGTTCCCGTGACTTGATGCATTAAAGTCTGAGCCAGTCCCTCGGAGAAAGAAAAGAAGAAAAAAATTAATGACCGTAACGTCGCGCGCTCGTGCTGCACCGGGTGTACGTAACGTCGTGGCCTAAAGCAGGAGAGACCGCTCGCGCAGCACCGTCGAAAATATCATTGGGGATAAAAAAGACGAGGCGAAGAAGGAGAAGAAAAAAAAGAGGATGGACGGAAAAAGAACGAGTGGATAGAGGAGAAAGAAAACTAAAGAGAAAGAAAAAAAAACGCACAGCCCTCACCCGAAATAGAGCTCGGGAGACTGCGCGGCTTTTCCCCGTGGCCCGAACTCTTTCGCTTTCTTCTTCTTTTCTCCATCTCGCACTCGTCTCGTATAAATAAAAGTCACTCGGAAATTATAACAACGCTTCACTCACGAAAAATCTGACTTGTCAAAAAAAAAAGTGCCGACATTCCCGAAAATTTTGAAATATTTTTTAAGCGATATTACGTGTTTTTTTATATTTTTTTTACCTCGAAACGCGAATAAATTTTTCATAGGTTTCTTTTTATTTCGTTTACGTTATTGCACGAACGTACAATGTCTCGGCTATTGCTTACGGTTCGTATACGAAATCTCCAAATATATATCGTGAAAGTTTCGATGCCTTACAATTTTAGCTCGCACGGGGCTAATAGTAGCCCCGGAAAGCGCGCGAGAGTTTCGATCAAATAAACCGAGTGTCACTTGAGGCCTGCTGGCTGTGATAAAACGCTACGGGGGTCGTTTCGGTGCGAAGTTATACGACGTAATATATCTATACGTATTATGTTTGACTACCGTATGGGATACACATATATATCCGTGTACGCGAGGCGGAGACGAAGACGAACTGAGACAGAGGGAGATTAAACGAAAAACGTCAAAACTCCCGATGCTCGAATAGGATTTCGGGTCTTTTGTGTTCACAAAGAGAAGCTGCACGAGAGTCAGCGGTTTCGTAGAATGAGAGACATCAATGTTTTATAGCCACTGTGTTATACGGTCCGTTCCGTGCCAACTAGATCGTAAAATAAATTGAAAAATAGACGTTTCTTTTTAATAAAAAAAAATCTAGTTTTATGCGAACGATCGATCGAAAATTATTCTCATTTTTATCAGCACAAACCAGGAGGCGAATTTGAGACGAATAGGTCGTAACGTCGACGGGGTCGAGGTAGAAAGCCTTACACATGGAACGTAACGATTGACGTCACCAAACTCCCTGCACATCATGCGCGAGGGCGAAAGCTTGCGGTCTGCAAGAGAAAACGATCGTTTTGCGTTTCTCGGTGAACAACGTCGTAACCGTCTTTGTAAAGACGCGCGTGTTTGTGTGTAGGAGTCTTGGAACGTTGCAAGTCGGGTGTCCATGCCCGGGAAGGGAGGGGGCAAAGTTTGAGGTTGATATCGGCGGTTTTCGTATTATACGCGGGCTCAAAAGACTAACGGAAATTGTCGAGTTTCCAAACTCAATTTCACCCTATTAGTTCATAAATATAATTCACTTTGAACTGATTATAGTTGAAACTTGAAATTTACTTGAAATCTGCGATTCGACGCAATCTAAAGTAATTTTTAATAATGAGAAGATATAATTAAAAAATATGAAAATTATTCGTCAAATTATCGAGAAAAATCTTTCAATTATTTTCGTTGATTTTATGAGGTCATAGAGTGCATGGTAGAGTGTCGTAGAGATACGTCTCTCGTAGGGAGAATACAGATCGTACTCGCCTATACTTAGAACCCTAAGGAGAGAAATAGTTTAACGGTCACGACGTCATAGTAGCGAGAGCTTTTGTTTGTCGACGAGTGTCTCGCCAAAAGGTACGAGAGACACGTTGCGAGGTGGTCGGCTGAAAGCTTCCGTAACAACGCTCCATAAACAGAGTCTTCTTCATCCCCCTTCACCATCCCCGTTTTATATATCCTGGCATTGTGGTCAACCGGTGGTGTCACGTTCCCCCATCCCCCTACAGTGTTTTCTTCTTGCTTAGTTTGCGTCCCGTAATTCAATGTTATGCCCACACGTCGCTCCGTCCACGTAACGTTTCGGTAGGGTTTGCATTACTGTCGTATAGTTAGCGACCCTCTAGAACGATCGTCCACAAGAAAGACGACCCTTCCGGCCTTCCAATCTGCCTCCTCTAGTTTCTACCCTTTATCCTCGATATACGGAACGTTCCGTCTCAAATCAAATTTCCTTAATTACTTATTATATTATTTTATCACCAAACTGAAGAATTTTATCAAGACTTACAAATAAATGATAATTTTTGTTGACTCTGTCGAATTAGCATTATTTTTATTTTCCTTTAATTTTCGATATTTCTCGTACGCAGCTTTGGCAGTAAAATGCTAAAAAAAATAGGTAAATTCGCAGGATATCTGGCACAAGCGCAAGCTGGGCTTGGTGAGACAAGAAATTCGGACACAGAGTCTTCTCATCTCGCGCGTTCTATATGCGAGACACGCGGTGTGGTATAATACCGATGAGGTTTCAGCATCGTTTACATCCGACGTTAATGATGAGCATTGTTCCTCATTCGTCCGACGTATCTCGAACGCGACGCAGCAAAAAGCTCAGTCTATATATGTATAACGAGAGTGGTGGCAACGACAATGTAGTATTAAACGTCGGAACGTTGACTGGCGGAGCCCAGTCTTATTCTCCTGTCGAGCGGCCAAAGATATATCGGAGTATCGTGAAAGTGGTGTCGAGACGCAATTACATCGCCATTCCTCTCGAGTTCACACACAGTGCGATACATTTAATTAATTTTAATAAACGACCCTTTTTCCACATTTATTTTGCAACATTGTCAAATTAATATTTTTATTTTATTTTCTCGATACGTAAGTTTAATTTCAGTAAAAAAAACATCATCTCAACGGTGCTCGTTTCTATATAAAACCGGCGTAAACAAGACATAAAGTTGACGTTAAGTTTAACGTTATAAAATATTTCATTGTCGGGGATTTATTCGTCGAATAAATGTGCAGTGCATCGTAGTTAAAATAAACGAGCAACGAGGGATATATCTTTCGTAACGCGAGCTCGATGATTAATTATTATACGAGGTTATTATTGTATATTCACACATACACAGACACGTAGATAAAAAAGGGAGGGAAAAAGATCGTTCGGGTTACCGGTTGGTCGGGTCCTCGTTGGTTTTTCAAAAGCGTTCACTCTCAAAGCGTTTTGCGAAAGTGGCAGTAAAAACGTGCGTTATTGTCGCGAGCGGAGCTTTTACGACGAGGGCAATTAAATTCCAGACGAGATATGTCTATGAGTGGCTCGTTTCTCAACGCTTCGATATCGATAAATAATCGTGATTTATATCGCGACGAACGCGCGAAATGAGTTTCGAACGAACAGAGAGAGAGAGAGAGAGAGAGGGAAAGAAAGAGAATGAAAAAAATCGAATATCTTTTTGTCAAGAATAGTTCGGACAGATTCTCTTTTATTCGATTCGCTATGTATTTTTGTACTTTCGTGATTTTTCGACGGAAAAAAAATCTATCTCGTACAAAAAAAAAAATTCGACTCAACGGCTCATGAAGCGAGTCACTCGAGTGCTACGCTTCGACGCTCACGAGATTATTATAACACGTTCTACCTCTCCCACCCGTCTTCTTTTTTTTCTCCGTCGTTGAGCCACGGCCTGGCACGAGCGAAAAAAAAAGATTTTCTGGCACGACGCTGCGAACGCGAGACACGAAATTTATATTTGTGCGACTCTCGCACACGCTGGACCAACAACATCAAAGAGCGCGAGTGCGAGAGTCGAGAGAAAAGGGTTGAACGATAGATAGAGAAATAAATTTTCCATAACTTCCAGGTTGACAAAGATTCGAGCGATCGTATATTATTATCTTCTTTCGTTCAATTTTTACAGCCTTATTTCACGAAAGTCCCATCGCTTTGTGGAAAAGTTCTTCGTTAACAGTTTTTCGTTTGTTCTTTTTTTCGACGAAAAGCAACGGCACGAAAATGTGATTGAATCGCGTTGAATTTTCCGGGTCTGTAATCGGAACTTTTCAGTCCGGCGTATACGATGGTATATACGTATATGCCCGAGGGGCTGCGATCATAATCCAACGAGAGTGATATAACCAGGTCGTATCATCGACCTGAAAGGCTACTCGAGAGCTTTTATTCGCCCGTGAAATTCATTCAGCTTCGGCAAATGAATAGTTTTTTTTCGACTGTACGCTATAATATCGATTAAAAAACAAACAAGGACTATCAACGGTTGCTTTTGATTGAATTCGTCGAAGTATTCTCTCGGGACAAAAAGTGTAAAATATCAAATATCTGTGAAAGGAATCGAGTGAAATAAATGCTGGATAAAAAAAACACGTTTTTCGGTGGTTTATAAAGCAATTCCATTAAAAATAGACGACTCGTCGAGCCTAGGGCGTAAATAATTTCATAGTAAAGTGAATTTTTTGAATTGCGAAAAAGGTGTTTTTTTTTGTCGTTGGAACTTTGCTACGACACGAGAATACGTCGAGACGAAATGGCGAGCCGGATGAAAGCTTTATACAACCAGGTAAGTAGCGCTAGAAACGTTCAAGACCGCAGAGACGACTAATACACGATGATCCGACGCCTCCCACGAGCTTCTGCGTGATACTCCATGGCATAAGCTCGTAGTTTTTCTTTCTTCTCCTTCTCTCCCACTCGGCTCCTTATTCGATTTCCCACGGGAGCTTTTATATCCCGCGCTACCCCGAGGTTTCCGCAACCCACCCCTTGGCAAACAGCACTTTTGGGCTTTCTTGCCACGAGAACTTTTCCCGTCTCGCCCTCTTTCATACATCTCATATAACGTCGATTTTACCATGAAAGCTATTTTCCGATCGACCTCCTCTCCCTTTTTCTATTCTTCGTCTCAAAAGACCGAGTTGAGTGTGTGCAAATAGTCGTCAAATTTTTATTCCTTCTCGTCGCGATTTAAAGTTTATTTCAAATATTGAATATTATTATTTTATCGAAAGAAAAAAATGTATATATCGATTCGTCGTTGAATTTGTTTAGATCGTATTCGAAAGACGAATCCTGCTGGGCTGTACGATACTCGTTGGTCTCTCGGTTTGTATATGGGCCATAGCGATCGGTACCGATCATTGGTTCACCGTGGAAGCGCCCATTCCTGAAAATGGTTTGCCACTCGGCGACGCTGGTAAACCAGGAAGAATGCTGGTCTATAGGCATCAGGGATTGTGGAAGGGTTGCATCAAGGGTCTCGTACCCTCGGACAACAATTCGACGAATACAAAGACCCTCGTGTCGTACTGTGAGTGGGAACAATTTTTTTTTGTTTTTTTTTAATTCGCAGAATTAGGATCGAGCGATTAATTTTCATCCTATAAATTTGTAATTATAGATGAGTGCGTGGACAAGGACATGTTTCCGGAGCATCCGAAGATCTATCAGGACGAGACGACCCTCAGTGAGTTTAACGAGTCACTGTCATTAATTTCCTATCGCCTCGAAGTTGCGAATGGAAAAAAATGATCAACGACTTTACGAATATTTAAATTTGTGAATATTAATACGTATTGATCCTTCTGGCTATGTTTTAAACGCGATCGTATAATCAACAGGCTACGCGAGGACCGAAGTTTCTTTCGCACTTATCAGCATGTTCGTCATGCTGATGGGCTTCAGTTTTTCGATCTACACTTTTCGAAACCCTCGTTACATGTTCAAGCGATTGGCCGGTGGTATTCATTTTATCAGCGGTAGGTTCGAGAGTTTGTTTAAAATTTTTTTTTATATAAAAAAAATTGTTAAATTAATCGGAGTAAAATTGAAAAAAAATAATAATAATTTCTTTACCAGCTGCCTGTACAATGGTGGTGATACAGGTCGTCCTATCCTCGGTCGAATACGAGAGCAAACACGTCTACCAGACCTTTCCTAAGGGTGCGATACTCGAGTACGATTATTCCCTCGTCCTCGCTTGGGTTGTATTTCTAGGCAATCTTCTAGCTGGTTGTTCCTTCATTCTTTTCTCAAAAAAGCGAAAACGAGATAAAGCACCGACGGAAGAAATCGCAATGGCCGACGAACCGACGATAATTGGTCGCTGAAAAAAAAAATCCTGTCGGTTTATCCTTTAACTCTCTCTCTCTCTCTCTTTCCCTCTCTCAAATCCTTTTTTATTACTCAGATTATTACTCATACCTAAGTAAAGGTTGCCATTGCCTCGACGCGAACGTCGGGGAAAAAACGTCCGCGACCAAAAAAAAAGAAAAAGACACTTGTAAATAAATTTTTTGAGAAAAATTACTTTCCACACGGAAAATGTCATTATATAGATAATTATATCGTGCGAATGGATGTGTGATTGCATCGGGCATTCGCCCAATTTTTATTGTATACCTAATTAATAATATCGATATCGACGAATGAATGAGAAAGAAAAAAAGAACCATGTGATACACTCAATACGATTATTGGGTATTTGGGCGAAACGCTTCATCTTCTTACAAAGTACAAAGTTATATAATTACCGATTAACAGCGAGTCGTATTAATAAAACGTAATAAAATCCGTTTGACACGCCGGAAAGTTTTTTTTAGTTTTTTTTCTTCAAAGCACTATTGTCCAATATATATATATATATATATACAAATTTATATATATGGTAAATTATATATAAGAAGAATTTTCCTCGATAAATTACCACATCGTGTATACATCTACTTGGCATTATTATATTGTTCTTCCCCGTTATAAATTTAAAAAATGAAATCTTATATAATACCATATACATTTACGTAACAATTACATACAATATATCTATATATATATTTTGTTTTTCTTGTTAATGCTAAATCGCTCGTACGAGGGTAAAAACGATATTTTGGCATTTGAGTTTATCGATCGTAATAATCGAGAATACTTTCCACGGCGAGATTCTCCTCTCATCGGCTTGGGATATGAAATTTTGTGCTTATATTCGTGTATTTTCGAAGGAGAGAAATAGAGCGAGATACGAAGTTATAATTACGTTGTGAATTAATATCGTAGCAGTCTCGTACTTATCGATAGTGGAAGCGATTTGGAAGAAAATTCGCGTCGTTCTCTCGTCTATATTAACGTCGATGAGATAGAATTTTAAAAAATCACGTTCACTCGGTTTTGTTTTCTTTTTGTTTACTTTTTTTTTTTTTCGTGAACGTTCGTAGGTTGAATATTTAGTCGGACGACATATCACTGCGTCGCGAGAGCGCGAAGTTCGCGTATTTTTTTTCGTTCGCTTTTTTTTTGGTTTCTTTTTTTTTGTTTTACAACAACTTATCGAGTTCCTTCTCGTGGCAGTGGTTGGAAAAAAGCTTTCCCCCTCGCGACGTACTTACTCGTCGTTTTTTAATCGCGACGAATCGATCGTCATTGTCCTCGAGACAGTGTCTCTGGCAGTATTTTTTCGACCGTAGGTCCGTCAAGCTCGTCGTCGAGTAGGGGATCGTCGATCAAACGCGTTTTTTCATCGTTGCAGCTCCAGCTTGGATCGATAATGCAACTCGACGCGTTATCGTTCGTTGAGTCTCGGTACATCGTCGTATCGTCGTACTCGTCGTCGTTGTCGCCTTCAGAATTATCGTCGCTCGAGTCACAGGCAGTATACTCCACGAGCTTGGCGTACCTGAAACGACGATAGTGTTTCAAAATTTTTCATCAATTTCTATCATTTTTTTCTTCATCAATGAAAATAATAAATAGAACCGACCTAACGGTGTATCAGACGGGAGTCGTGCGTCTGAATGTTTCGTGAGGCCATTCGGGACCTCGCGTGGGTGGAGCGGGTGGAGATGGGAAAGGTGCCTCGAGATCGAAAGTGACGAATTCGTGTTGAATGCTCGGACTCGATTCGTCCTGAAGAACATCGGCAGTGGTGCTTACCTGTTACAATAAAGTATAAAAAAAAATTGTAGAAAAAGAAGAAAAAGTTAAAAAGCTAATGTAGGATAATTAAAGCTCTTCATCGTTGAATATCGGAAGCAGAGGTTTGCTCGCTGAAGTTTCATCGAGGTCGTAGCTAAGTCTCGGCACTGGGGTCGTATACTCTCATAAATATTCATGCAATTCGTATCTCGGCGTGTCTTATTCATGACTAGGAAAAGGTGAACGATGAAAAACTTTTTATTCGAGTGACGAAAATGCCATTGACTTCAGGATTTTACTCCTCATTTATTTTACTCCCCTGACGGGTGTACGTTACCTTACGACTGTTATTACGAACCGTTTGAGTTGTGAGATCGCGTGGAAATTGTCTCGAATAATCGTGATAATCGAGGCTAGGCGGGGGTGGTAAAAATTCATCATAATCAACGTGATCGATGGAATCTCTGCCGAAGAAATAACGCTTCTGATGCCTCTCGCATATGAAACTTCCCGGGTGTCCTGTGTTGCTCGTCGCGTGAAGGTTTGGATGACGACGCACGTGATTGCTGAGATGATAAACGTCCTGTTGTAAAATTTAGCGATTATACGATAGAACGAAATGAGATAAACAAAAAAATCGTTTTTTAAAAAAATCTACCAACGTTCGAGGCGTGTAGAGTACGCGTAAAGTGAATTTATTTCCGGTTTGGCATGCGAACGAGACCGTACGTGTATAAACGTTAAATTCACCACGAGATTTTCCCTGTGCGAAACGTTACGCCGCTTGCCTGACCAGTCACTGGCCGTAACTACTGCAGAGACGCTGTAGCTACTGCAACGGGTCAGCCCCCGTTGGGGATTACTCGCTCAACGGAACTGCTCGTCCGTGCACGCCCGGGCGTAATCACTTATCGACTTGGGACCCACGAACGAACCGTGACTCGAGCCATTATTTTATTTATTTCACTAACGTTTTACAGAATTAAACGAAATTAGAATCGGTACGCGCCAACGATTCAACATTGATAGAGAATACTTTTCGAAACGATTATTGTGATAATGTTTTTATTGAATTTTTAATATAAATAAATATATTTAATATTTTGGGAAAGTAATTTTGATTTTCTCTTATATTTACCCCACAATTTTTGCGTACGTGATCTCGTCTGTCGTGGTCCCTCTGGTGCCAGGCTATGTACAGAAATATCGCCGAAGTTCCGGCAACCTCGGTCGTGATGAAACCGCTAACGTACAGTAAAAAGGAAAAGCCGTATCTGTAGGTGAACGGCGGGCCCTGGAAATAAAAAATCGAAGACGCTCACCGCGAGCCCCCAGCTGTTGCGGAAAAATTACTACGATTCTCGGTGCAACGCGACAGTTTTTAGTCTCGACGCTTGTACATCGCGAAGGGACTTCTCGGAATAAAAGCGATAAACAGGATATTCTCGTTGAGGTCGGCAGCGTGGCTTTTATAACTTCGTCTCCCTTCGCCACTTTCCACGATTCACTTTACGATTCTAGCTCTTTCCGTCTTTTATTATCGCGACTTTTCATTCGAGAAAAAAACCCGTCTTAACTAATCCCTCGTAACCGATTATGTTACACCGAGAAAAAGTAAATTTTCTTTTTTCTTCGCACGTTTTTTTTTCTTAATAAAAAAAGAACGAATTATACTTGACGAGAATGATGATAAATTTGATTATTAAATTAAAATAGACTGACCTGAAAGGAAGATCTAGGCCTCAATTTACTTCCCACTTCCGCTTTGAAAACGGATATGTACATGACCATTCCCACGAGCATCAGGAGACCTGTTGAGTTAAAACGGGAGGAGGAGGGATGAAAATAAAATAACAAAAAAATTAATCCGCACGCTATACGATATTCTCTTTCAAATTGTATTATAATAATTATGGATCGTCTCTCTCTCTCTCTCACCGCATACGGTGAAAACGACTCCAGCGACGAATATGCACAGCTGGTGACGTGGTCTTGTTACGTGAGCAGTGAGGTAACAAACTTCGGCAACCACGAGTAGCAGCGTAGCCACGAAGAAGAATATCGCTGACTTTGTGACAGCGTCTGATGATGGATCGTTCGTAAGGATAGAGAAAGACACATTTATAATAGAAAGTAACGAGTCTTTTTTTTGTCGAAAAAGCTTTTTAATCGATCACAAAATAAGGGACAAGGAAGGAAAACAAAATGGAAGAAGAAAAACTGAACTATTTCAGATTTGTTCTATTTTCGAATAATTCGAGTTAGGATCTCTCGCTACTGTCTTATATACGTGTAACGCCCATTTCCATAATCGACTCACATGGTATCGCCATTGTCGAGTCGCTCGGATCCGGGCTATATTCCTCGTTCGGGAAGTAGTCGATACTCCAGCACTCGTACTGCATGCGAGAGCCTGGGAATAGCGAAAACAATGGTAATGTTTGAATCTCGAATGTGCATCCCCCTTTTTCCGACGCTGATATCGGAGAATACTTATCGCAGCGTCGATTTACAGCTTGCAGAGGGATAAAATAATGAAATAGCGTGGGGTTTGAAAATAAACAAAAGATATTCTCTACATTCGTTAAATATGTACGATGAATTAATTAGCCTAGCGGATGATAGAAAAATCTGCAAGTTGTGCACTCGGAATTTTGAGCATATACGCTTGAACGTAATCGAATCCTCGCTGAAACGCTCTCGGAACGAGGAGTTACATGAAAATTTTTAAAAATTATAAAACGCATCTTCTCACCGTCTGAACTTGCGAATTTGTAAAAAAAAAAGAAATAAAGCTTTCTCGCGTGCGTATTAAAAATTCTCTCCAGAGCTCGAGCGACCTTTTGAGTTCACCTTTCGTCATTTCTCGTGTCAGAAATTTGCGCAAGGGTCCCGCAAAGAAAAAAGTTCGAAACGACAGATAAAGAAAATAAATGAAAAAAATAGCGTGGAAAGCTGCGTCACGTTTTTCGACGTCGGCCAGTCCACTCGTCATGAAAAACACGCGCCTGGTCGGAAGTTGTCGTTGCGGTTGGCCGATGTGAGGTCTGGAAATAATGCGAGGGACGCATTGCTCCACCGCTGTATATATCTATATATCTTCATATATTTTGACAAAACGCTCGGAGCGCAAACTCGTGGAGCAGTCTGACGCAGCGTTATACAAAATTCGGAGTAACGAGTACAAAAATGTTTTGAAAACATGTGTAAGAACCGGACTATAAAACACAATAGTTGCAAGAACGAAAAAGATTACATTTACAAATTTATGAATATTTTTCGTTGTTATACGATTCTTAGTTCGCACGAATGGTAACGAATGTAAAATAGACATTATGCGTTGGTCGAAATAATAATCGCAAACGCGTGAACGGCAAGGAACCTTCGTATCTTCCTTCTATTCCGTTTCGTCGTTATTCCTTCTGCCCTCTGGCGCAACGATGGAAACTGGTGGAATCGGGTTGGCAAGAGAGGAATGCTCATTTCCGGCACGAGCCGGAAGCATGCCGTATTGCCTCTCCTTCGATAATCGAGAATCGTGAATACGAGGAAACGTGCATGGGGATAGGAGACTTGCTAGCACATGGGAATACATATTTCTCGGTATATCGTGAAATAACGATAGCTTGAGATATCCATATCAATTCAAGAAAGCTCGGACCTCGTATAAAAGTACGCAAACAGTGCGATTTCCATTTTAGAAAAAAAGTGAAACTCAAACAAACGTTATATTTTTTATCAATTGAATTTACGAACCGTTTGATTCGAAATCATAGCGATTTGCTCGTTATTAGACACGAATTCGACAACAGGAAACGTCGAAGGAAAAGACCGTAATCGAAAGTCGGAGAGGGAAAAGATAAAGGCTATAAAAGAGATCCTCTCGGGTTTTGATCACACCCCCGATTTTTCTATCCTGCCGAGGCGAGCTTCGAAACGCCCAGTGTCTGTACAGACTATAGTCGAGAAATTTTAGAGCTCGAGATTTTTCGATCTCGGATGCCCGAAGGAATGACGGAATTGTCGAGGGGTTGGGTCGGAGATGCGCAAGGGCGAAGGAACGTTGCACAGCATCGGGTCTACGTGGGAGACCTCCCGGAGGGGCGGAAGAAGAAGGAGAGTGGTTTCCGGTGCGCCGAGTAACGAGTCATTTCCTCATACCCCTCGGTCCTCGTCTCTCTCTGTCTCTATCTCGACCGAAGAGGGCATTCCCCGTTTCCCTTACGATCGACGAAGTCTCTTCGACGTAGTCGTCGGGCCTTTCCTAGCTTCGAGGACTAACCACCCTGAATTCGTCTTGTCTTTTTTCAAATGTTCTCCTGACCTCTTCCAGTCTTTTTCCAGCTTCGAATCCGTCAATTTCCATACCGTCAATTTTATCGTTCTGTCAATATTCCACGCTTGAATTTAACTTTTATTCACTTTGATTCCGTCAACCCCTTTATTATGTCACGCTGTCGCGAAGGGCAACCCTTGAAACGACGCGGGATGTCTCTGTGCCGGCTCAACGAGTGCGTATACACCGTGTTGTTTTCACGAGCGCATGCATCTTCCTGTAACGCTATGGGTACTGTTGCGACACGATGCTCTCGGTCCACCGAGAGTCTGCCGTGGAGCTATCCGCGCGCTGCCCCCGAGTGAAATTTATCGGTCAAGCGAGGCCAAAACTTTTCTCTTAGTTCTATTCATCCCTACGTACTCTCGTATATATATACATATTTATATTGCTCGCGAGTATACGCTGCGCGTGTACACACCGATGTGATTCGAGCAACGTACCGTCCTCCCCTGATGGTCGAGAAGCGCTCGCATAAAAATAACCGTCTCGGTATTACAATACTTTTTCGTTACGGTAGTAATACTTTTGCTACGTTGAGAATGGCAACACACTCTGGGAATTTTTATTCCTACTTTCCTCGTAACAGGACGACGGATAACGGAATATTACGAAAAAGTGGGGAGGGCACATTTTCATATTACATGAACCAAGACAACGGAAGGAAAATAAAAATACTGCGTAACATTTTTATTTTTATCGTCATTTTTTTAACTCGCTGCTCGTATTTATGGGGAGGAGTTGAATAAGTAAATGAATTAATTGGATATTGTAGTAAATGAAATCTACACCGATTAATTAAATTATCGAAATATATAGATATATTAAATATAATAAATATTAATATTCTATTTTTATTATCACGTTAATCATCGAACAAAAGCCGAATTGAATTATTCGCGCAACGTATCTGCTTTTGAACATTGATACGTTGACGATAAATCGATTAGAGATTAGAGATTGACGTTAGCGGCGTACTCACTTGTGGCAACGCAGACCCTCCAAAGTCCGCTGTACGTCACTTTGCTGTCGGGCTCGGCCGATGCGTTGGCCGAATAAGGCTTCGGCAATTTCTCCTCCGTGAGTAGCCACTGACCCGTACCAATTGCCACTGACACGATTACGAGAGACAGCAATGCCGATATACCGGAAGCTATGCCAAGACCGTTTCCGCTCTTACGTCCTTCACCCACGACAGACGTGATTTCTCTGTCGATTGATCTGGCGTGTGTACCGTAAGCCGCGGTGCCGATCTCACGTTCCTCTTCGTCCTCGTAGCAACAGCAGCAGCAGTAGTAGCAAGACATCACGAGCACGGCCTCACCCTGTGTTGCCGGAGCATCACTTGAAACGAGAGTAAATAGATAGAAGAATCGTACTTTGTATTTAAATTATCGATAACTCGTCAGACTATTTTAAAAACATGAAACTTTGTGGATAGTTCGTCGAACAAAACGAATGTTTGCGTCGGATCTTTGGTCCCTGGGAAGTTTGGCTAGCTCGTTGATTTATTACTCTCCGCTTCGTACGTACTACTTCGCTAGGAGACTCGAGATGAGGATATATGGAGAGGATTCGCTACATCTCAAATAACTCGGTGCATGCGAACCCAAGTAAGGGAGCAAGCATCGAAAGAGCATCCAAGCCGATATTGGCAAAAAATATCGAGCTTCCCTTTTCACTTTTGACATTGCGACTGGTCTCGCTCCCCTGTATAACTCACTTTTGCCCTTCTCTTCCTGCGTCGGGCGGTCTTAGCAGTCTAGTTCGAGGGACGCGTCGAGTCTGCTCCGGGGGAAAGGAGATAGAAGGGCTTCTCCTCTCCTACCCGTAGTACGTGTATACTCGGATGCGGGTCACGAGCTACCCGTTCGATATGTAAGTCTCTCTTCTCTTCTCTTCTCTTCTCTTCTCTTCTCGTTCCTCTCTTGCTCCTCGCTCTATACTCTTCGCTTTCCTACGATCCTACGCTTCCATTTCATTCCTATATCGCCATTCGCTTCTCCAACTCTCGCAAGGCTCCGGTAGCTCTTTCCAATGTGAAAGACTTTCTTGCTTTGGCCCAAAGCTCGGGACGAGGTACGACCGAGAATATGGGCGAATGGAGAACAGGTATTTGCCGTGAGACTTCCACCGCGGTGGAGAATATCTCGTGCTACCGTCTAGCGGACATTGAGCTTTGCATCCCTCCTATTTGTCTTCCGGTGTACCGAATCCCGAGTCTCTCGCAATTTTTCCGCGTCGAGATCCGATTGTACTCTCCGCATCTCACACCGCAATATTCACCCCCTCCCCCTACATCCCTCCGGGTTTTCTCGACATTTTCTTTTTCACGAAATCGAATCCAATTTTATGGGAAAATCATTCGATGGCTCGAGGGGTTGATCGGTATTATTCTCATAATGCCAAACGAATATTTTCCTCGATTATTCTTATCCCAGATATTATGCAATTTTACGTTATCACCCTCTTTATCGGGAAATTGTGATATCGACAATTTTTCACTTTCTCACACGCGTCCTAATCCGATTTCTATTAACCCAAATAATAATTCGAGCGATTTATATCCATCGAAGGGTACGAAAAAAAATGCGATCTCAATGACTTCTGGTTTTGTCATTTTGGCTCGAGTCCAACGGTTTAATACGTCCTTGAGCGTTTTATCATTTTTCCCAACCAGCCGAGGGTGAAATATATAACGCGAAAGGAGATTTATATCTGAAACGAGGAAAGATCATGCCAGATGCCCTTTGAGCCAATCTCGCGCACCTCTCTCGCACTTTCTTTCCCACTTTTCTTCGACTCTCATTCATTCGTACGGCATTAAGAGTCTCCACCAAGATCATTGATAAACCGCCGATGTTTAACCGAAGCCTTTAGCCACGTTCTCAATCTCCCTTGATAATTCGCTGGTTATAGCTCGAGTATATATCTGTATTACGGTGTACTTTAATGTATAGAACATCGAAGCCATACATGTACCGGTCTCTCCTTTAGATACTCCGGCAACTATCTGGCAACGGTGATTGCCTCTCCTTTTATATAGTTAAGTCGAACTACCCCCTATTCCATCGGATTATCGGGAATTGAGCTCTGACCCGAACATATCGATTTTTTAGCCACGAGACTCGCACCTCTGCAGGAAATCAGCCTCTTCATTTCTTCTATAAATGTATATATGTACATTTGCACATAAATGTGCACGTGCACTTTATGAGGATTCCAATAAGACGCCCTTTTGAAACCTTGAGATTTATATATAGTTATATACCTACGTTCGCCCACTCGAGAATTACGCAAAAGATTCTCTATGGAAAAACCGGAAATAGAATTTAAAAAACCTCTCCCCATGACGTCACTATGACGTCAATAACGAAGCAAAGTATCGTGATTAACGCGACGTCTATTTTTGCTCGACGATACGAAAAGTTCCAAGGCAGAAAGAGTGATAGAGTGTGAGAGAGAGAAATGGAAGAGATCACAAGCTTTGAATAATAACGCTGGTCGGAAGAGACGAGAGTGAGTGCTTTGAAAACTTCGAGCCACTATCAATCACGACGTCCATGTAAATGAACGATATTCCTCAGGAAGAAGTAAGGAAAGAGAATTAAGAAATTGAAGCGTTTCGTCGCGAAGAAAGAGTATACGTAACGCGACGCAAATTTTCTAAACTTTTGGAATCGTGACTTTCAAATCGAGCTTGCGTTCAGTTTGATACGAAACGAAGTTTATCGGTGACACGTTCAATTAAAAAATTGTCATGACGTAATGATTCGCCAGCTTTCATCGATTAATCGTGCCTTCGGTCGGGAATTATGATCGCGTCGAGTCCTCCTCGATTTATCAATATCTCTTGTCACGAGCGGACAATGAGATCAGAGCGAGTTCCGCACGCTCGATAATAATGATCTATACGAAGGGATGAGGGCGAGCGAGCGAGAGAGAGAGAGGGAGAATTTCTGGACCACTGCAAATATGCCGTAGGGGCCGAGCCGATACTCTCACTGTGTTCACTGTACATCACACACTTGGCGAGCAATCCTCGTTGTGAGCACGTGTATCCTTCCTTCCCATCGAACGTCGTTGCCGACTGAGAGAGAGGGAGACAGAGACAGAGAGGGAGAGAGAGAGATAGGCTCACGTAGTGTGTGGTATCAGTAAATATACGAAGCGACTAACTCCACAGGATCGTGCGGTGGTGTATACAGCACCCGCGACGTTGTACACGCTACGACTCTTGTTGGTAACTGCTACTGCATTCTCGTTGCACACGCGGTGCATTCAACTACCGTGGGTGGGGTAGACATATATAATCAAATATCCTGCCCCAATACACGTATATAGCCCGTATACGTGTATGTTCATGGAACTTTTACATCATATAGACAGAAATTCAATCAAAATATCAGAACAATATTTTTCATACTTGTCTGAAAATGGAGGAAACACGATTCAAACATTTTTCGACGATCGTACGAAACTCGACATTAAAATATAAATGTAAAAAAAAGATTATCGAGGAGTTTTTGAGTATCGAGTTTCAGTGAGAGATTTTAATTGGAATAATGATAATAATTAATTCTCTTCATTAATTGAAAAACGAGAAAAATGAGGAGAAATTTTTGCGTTAATGATATCGCGCGATAAACAGAAATACCCTCGTTCATATTTGCCAGGTAAATAAACAACTTGGTCGGGGATTGAGTAGAGAGGGTATAAAACCGGGGTGAAACTAGCGTTGGTCGCGCGAGAGGAAATGTAGGCTGGCACGTAGCTCACTGCTTCTTCGGGAAATAATGCCAGCCACTTCGTTAATGAAGCGTATACGAGCGGTGAAGACGGAGAGACACGCGCTAGGGGGTTGGAGAAAGGCGCTTCGGTAATTTGGATAACGAGACTCCCGACTTGCATAAGTAAAAAGGAGAAAGACAGAGAGCGACTGACGCGAGGATACACTTTGATCATTCCGAGGTGACTTTCATTTTTTTCCCTTCAACTTAACGTTTTTATCAAATCGCAAATTTCCAATACGACACGAACATCCCAATCATTTTTTCGATATATTATTTATCCGCTGATATTTTATTTAACCGTCCCTACGTGTTTCAAGTCCAATGAAAAAAATTTAAAAAGCTGTTTTTGCAGCGCGTTAGAGCGTAAGTGCGGATAGGACAGGCCAAAATATCGGTGAGCATCGCAGCTGTAGCGGAGAGGGCTTATCGACTTTTCTGCCACAGCTGTTTTATGTAGTGTGAGAAAAGGGTCATCGTCCTCTTGCGAAATGTTTTCGTGCGAAATACCATCGCGGCTCTCGAGTATGCAATACGTCACAACACCAAGCTCGTGGCCAGTTCGACACGTCTGGGAGAAAGAGGGAGACCACGTATGGTGCACCCTTCCGATTTTCCTTGAGATCGGTCCTGCCTCGGGGCCATCACGATTTTTTATACCATCCCCTTGTTTACTTTTGAAACGAGGTCAGTGGAGTATTTTATAGAAATTTAATCGCGCGAGTATATCTGTATTATTGACGAAAATCTATGTAGACATATAGATAAGGCTGGCATGTCTCAATATGTACGTGTATATCTATATAGGCGGTCGATGACTCACCGTAGGCTCGTATCGATATATACGTATACATAGTGGCGGAGAAAGAGGCAGGCTAGCGGTAGGCTCGAGAGTAGCATCAGGGTAGAGGAAGTGGCTCGAGCGCACCATTGTTACCTGTTCATTCATGCGTGTTAATCGTTCGAGGCTTCGTTCACGTTTGTACACAAAATATCGAATTAGCCATCGACTGGACCATACGCTCGAAATATTTAAGGTGATTTAATGCGTCTTGTGTTTTTTAAAATATTTAATATATGGTGAGTATGGGAAGAATGAGTAATCGCGAGGGGAAAATTAATTAGGTGTGCCTAATTTCAAAAATGCGAAATGGGGGAAGAAAGTTGAAAATTGTTTTTTCGTGTTTTTTGATTTTTTGCAGAAATTAATAAAAGTTTGATGGTCGGGGGGGGGGGGGGCGGTTGATATGTCAATATACGTCGAAAAAGAAATTTATTTGTAAAGTTGGTTTTCGGATTTTGAGAGCAATAAAAGCTGTGTCACTTAACTGTCTTTTGTGATAAATGGTCTGGCGAATTGGCTCTGTCCGAATTCTATTTGCAACTTTTCAAGCTTTAAAAAGCTTCCAGGGCTATCACACCGCAATTTTTTAAATGATTTATCAGCGGTTTTTTAAGTGCTGTCACATCCACGCTATTCGAGCTATCACCATGAACCGACAACCCTTCTGTAACCCATACACAGCCCTGACTCACTGTCATTTCGTGCCAAATGTTAGCCTGATGAAATTTCTACTCCAGATAATATTCACCTATTTGCTAAAATTATTTGTATGGAAATGTTGGTATATATATATTTTTATAATAGTTAAAAAAATAATATAATCGTCGCGGGAATTTTAATGGGGCTACCACGGGCTGCAAGAAGTTCAACCCATTGAGAGCTTTCTACGTACGTATATATTTATATCTTGATGTGCACATTAGGATAAGTGCATATAGAAGTACATATATATATATATATTTATGTATGGATGTATATACATATATATACGAGCGTCTCGTCGTCTGTTTCGCGGATCTACGTCGTCTCGACGACGACGACGACGACGACGACGATGACGGGAGGGGGTCTCTCGCGAAACTGGCACCTAACTCAGCACTGAAACTCCACGCTGCCACTATTCGAGCCTAATTGCAATCAATCCTAGAGGAGCGCTCGTTAACCCTTCCTCCCGTCCCGACTCTCCCTCTCCCTCTTGCGTTCCCACCGGGCAACGAAATTGAGGGGGAGGCTACGGAGTTATTAAATTACCGTAGAAAGGCTCGAGTCCTTTCTGCATGGTCCTTTATGTACATACATGCCTGTGCTACTTGCCCCAGACTCTTGCTCTCTTGGTCTCCCTTTCTCTCGTTGCGTACATTAGCAATGGTCCAGTCTCGTACGTAGCATATATGCCGTCGAGTTCCAAAGCTTTGAGACTCGCGTTCACCAAGTTTCAGAATTTTTCTCAAGATAGAGGAAAAATCGTTAGAAAAATGCGAGGAAGAAAATATGAAAATAGAGATTTTCTTCTAACGTAATAAAAATTTCACATATTGATAAAAAAACGCATGAGAATTTATGGTTTCTAAATCTTTACAATGAAAAATAAGAATAAAGCGAATATTTTAATTTTATGAAAATTATATCCCGTTTAATAAAAGCCGATACAATTATTTAAGCCCGTAATGAAAATAATAGAAAATCCATTCAATTTTTCGGACGTATTTCCCTCGCTTTTCTACACAGCGCCAAGAGACACGTACGTCATAAGGTTATAGGTCATGCAGTTAGACGTATACGGGCTTCCCTGTATGGGAATATAATTATAAAGCCAGCGGTATAGGAGAGTGAGATTGCGGGAGAGGAAAAGAGTGATGCCCGGAAGATTAACTCTCGGGGATAATACGTATCTATGCTGCTGCACCAGCAGTAGATGAAAAATTTCATCAGCAATCCTATATCAGGCTGCACAGATGCACGGTTTGTTTCTGATGAGTATTATCCCCCGCGAAGATGCACACGTAATACGTATACGTCTACATATAAATCCCTCGAGGTATAATTGCGCGCAATTTCTTTTTTTAAAGCTCGTCAACTTTCGAAAAAAAAACGACTCGAAACACAAATCAGGTTCGTTAACAATCGCGAGTTGAGGAAAATTTTGTTATTCACTCAGTTTCGACTTACATAACCGAAACTCGTTACCCCGAAATTCTATACAATTTCAACTTCATCCCTTCCGCTACTTCGTACTTCTCTCGCGACTCTCTTCTTCAAGAGAGAGGGTGAGAGGGTTGCGAGTATATACTTATTAGACTCGAGACACCTCCGGATTGTCTTCGCGTATCGCGGTGTGCACGTCCACCGGTAAATTAGCGGAAAGCTCGTCGACGTAGTTTCGTCGTATCCTATCCGATATCTTCCCTTATACGTACGTGTCTATACGTATATTGTGTTTACTCGAGAGATACCGACGACTGGAATTTATACATGCATCGGTAGTTGCTCGACGAAGCAATGTGACGTGACGGTACAAGGCATGCCGCGGAAACCCTCGAGTTAAGTATATCAGTCTCTGGCAGATATGACGTTGCTTCTATCTCTCTCTCTCTCTCTCTCTCTCTCTCTCTCCCTCTATCTCTCGCGCTTCGCACAACCCTCTTGGGTGTTTCCATCGTGACCCATCTTTCATCGGATTTCATATCGTCGCTACCTTTGTAAACCTATATATACCTAGGCTACGTACTTGTATCACTCGAGTATTATAATACACATTTTATCTTATAAATATATACTTATATACGACGTTATATTATACGTAGAAGATAGAATAAGCACAACTTTTCATAAAAGTCCACGACGTGACCGAGCATTCGCCTTGGACCATCGTATTATAACGCTTTTCTACAAGCTTTCGTATCTCCCGATCTTCCTACTTGTCTCTCGTTAATGAGAAACCGAGATTTTTTTTTTGATAAGCTGAAGACGCCGCTGCTCGAGATATTGAAAGAAAAATTATAAAAATAATGAAACAAAGGATATTAAAATAATTTGTATTAGAGCGGTGAATTTGTGATCTTTGAGATATGTTTTACCAGACGCGAAAATACGAATGGATTATAAATAATAACTGGAATGTTCAATTGTGCGTTGGAACGTTGAATAAAACAGCTCGCGCCTCGTTGTCGTAGGGAGATATATGTGAAATGTGAACGGTGGGGCGAGGGGGCAGGGGGAGAGGACCCAAAAGGACCGAGACCTACGGTAAAGTTGGTCGAAATTCAACTCGTATATGCTGTATGCTCGGAAATGGTAATAAATGGGGAAATGAGCTAAGGACGAGACGAAGGCAGGAGGGTCGAGAGGGAGAGAGAGAGAGAGAGAAAGAGGGCGAGTGTCCGGGTTCGTGCGAAGCGTGTGGGATTACGACTTCCTCCCATGCTCCATGAATTGCAAAGTGTCTCCGTTTATATTCAAAGATTCTCGTCGACGAAACCTTCGTCCCTTTCGAACTCACCCCCTTGTCCCACCTCCACCCCCTATATCAACTTCACACGGGCATCGTTGATACCGAAGCGGCGCGTTCACTGTCGCAAATCTCCTCCCCCCCTCCCCCTCCCCAAAACCCCTTCCTACTCACCATGTACAACGTCCGAGGAACGTTGAAAAATATTTGCGGGACAAAAAATGAAAAGAAAAATTGACCATCGGGTCCGGAATATTTTTCAACCCCTCCCTGAATACGAGCTCGAAAGAAATACAGCACACTCCGTGCCTCAATTTCTCGTTACGTTTCCAAGTTCCGTGACATTTATTATTTGATGATCGTGATATTTCAGTGGTCCACAATAAAATAGAACCACCCCCCCCCCCCTCTCGCCCCTTTTTTCTACCCTGCGGCTGGAGACTTCGTGATCTCGCGAATTGATTTACGAGAAAAAGAGAAAAATGAGATAAATAATGGAATTGGGATCTCGGATAGATAGACCCGGATAGATATACAGCCCCCCCCCCCCCATTCCTTCTTTTCGTCGATCGAAAGTCGTCGTGGTCGTACCTCGCTCACGTTATTCTCGTATTGCTTCGGGGAATTCCTTCTCGGCACAGACATAGCCGAGGTCCTACTCTCGTAACGGTAGTAAAAGATTCGTCGTATCATGGATATATGACGCACGAGGGATGAAAAGCTTGGCTCGTGATGCGAAAGAAGACGAGGTCCAACGTATCCTGACAAAAGTGGTCGAGGGATTGTTGCTACTATCGAACATCAAAGGCTCAAAAAAATCATATCAATTATACAATTTCTTTTTAACAGTAATTAAATTTTTTTTTAAAATATAATATACAGTACGGGGCCTCGCGGGCGTATTCGATCGTCCGGTGAATTACTTTCCCGTATTTCGATAAAGCTCCATGGACCGAGAGATTGATCGAATTAAATTCTCTTGTATTATGAGATTTTTTGACACAACCGTATGAAAGAAATCAATTAATTTTATACACGTTTACTAAGTACGAAATAATAATAACGATAATACAATAAAGTCAACGTAAAAATAGCCTCGATATCGTTCTTTGCATACGTGACAAAACAAACAAACAAAAAACCTGCGAGGCGATAATTGATATCAACGATAAAAGATAAAGGAGTTAATTGTCTCTCGATTTTCATCGCTCGAACGAAGTCGTAACGCAACACCAATCGCTGCCGAACACAATATATACCAGCGGAGACAATTTTCATCGTCGTTCCCACACGTGACGCATTCTTTTTTCCACGTAGCGTATACGGCACAGACGGAAAATTGCAATATACGTGTGTGGCTTTCTATCTTTTTTTTTCGGTGTCCGTAGGTGGTGGTTTTATCACACGTGATTCATCTCCCCCCCCCCCCCCCCCCGCCCTTGCCCACCGGACTCTGGCATTCTCCCTCTTTCGGCTTTCCCTGTGTGTTACGGTGTGGCGCCGTATAACGTATAGATATTTCTACCTCGGACACAGATCAAAGGTATCACGTACGTAATTTTGTACCGGACGCACGATCGAACTCCAGCTGCGGCCAATATATTACTCTATGGTTTATTTTTGTTCCTTGTTCGCTGGTACACGTCTATATAACCGTGGGCAATATCCACGCCGAATATCAGCAAGATTGTTCCAACCGTAAGGTGCTGGCTTCGTCTCGAAATGAGATTTTCGTAACGGGGGGATATAATATGAAGCCCTAAAACGTTCGATTAGCGAATGGACCAACGTCGAGATACGACGTTAATATTAACTCGATTTTCATAGTTTCGTAAGTTTCACGTTTTAAGGATTTTGTCCCTTAAAAATCTAAATTCTTAACAATGTAACGATGATTAAAAATAGTTTTCTTACCGGAATTATCTTTCTTTCCGTGGCGAGAGGATGGTCCACGAGGATAATGTACGTAACGAGGAACTATACGTAGGAGAGAAATGAATTGGTAACACACGCTCGCGCGCGAGAAAGTTACGTACGAGTACCGCGAGATGGCACGAGACGCTCTTTCGTAGATCACACCGATCGATCGTAGATCGCTGCCGCAGCGACACGAGATGGTCGCGTCGCGAAGTCGTTTCGAGTCCGCATATTTCACCGAGGCTAACTCGGTTTCGCGTTTCACCGGACTTGCAAACTTTTCCTCTCTATCTCTCTCTCTCTCTCTCGTTCTTGTCAAACACACAGAGTTTCAACACGAATTCTACTATCTCACATCGATGCTCGTAACAAAAACTCGTACGTAATGAAAAAAACAAAGAACGGCGGGAATTCTTCGTACGAGCAAAAAAGAGGAAGAACTCGAACGAGCGAGAGATCCACAAATCATTAAAGGTAAAAACACACGAAAGAAGGATACGAGAAGAGAGAGAGAGAGAGAGAGAGAGAGCAAACAAGGGTGAGGGATGACGAAGAAACGAGGGAAAGAATGAAAAAGTCACGGTAGAGAGATTTTCACGGTAAGTTCGCGGGATCTTCGAGGATGAATCGTTGAGAGGAGAGTGGGTGGTCGGAAGGATCGAGGAGGGTACGGCGAAGGAGCGAAAGGGTGTAAGATATATACGAGATATACGATGGTATTATTATTAGAGGAGCGCGCCGTGGAAGCTGCCCGAGCGAGGCGGTGAATTCGACTGCCGGTCGACGCCCGGTCGTCGTCGCAACGCCCGCGCGCCCGTCCTCCCCCCCAACCTCCCAACCCCCTCGTAACATCCCCTCCGGTTCGCACCCTCCCTTCACTCTTTTACTACCCTCTCGTAGCCGCACCACACGGAGCAAGGGACAGCGCGCGCGCCACCCTCTCGTCTAACCGACGCAACCCACCCCCGCTCTTCTGCCACTTCGCAGCACGCCGACGAGAGAGGGTCGAGGCGCCACCTGCGCGCACTATCATCCTTTATATCGCTGCCGCGAGACTGTACCGGTTACACACTATACGTATATATGTAGTTACATACACCTGAGTATTTCGCTCTCTCTCTCTCTCTGTATATATATATATATAGAGAGAGAGAAACATAGCTGAACGGGGAGAGATAGCGACGCGACGAGAAAACCACCCTTACGGTCGCAAACGTCTTATAAGGATAGTTAGCTAACGTTCTAGGTGCGCGTTTCGTTACCCATATTCTCTGTCTCGAGTCCGCAGAGAAAGTCATCATTGAGGGAAGTATAAGGTGGGAGAGGGTGAAAGAGGATGCGGTGCTCGAGAGTACCATGGGGGTTGAAAAGTTTTTGGCGCGATGCGCAGTTCGCGGGTTATGTAATAACGCTAACCACGAAGTTACGGGGTTAGTTCGTACCTCGGCTATGCACCTACCCTTGTTATTACGTTATATATATGTAGGTACCTCATGCCGCATCTTACGTTCGCGTAACTTAATGCGCAAGGGTAGATTTTTATACACGATCGATCTTTCAGCGACAGACGAAAGCACCTAATTTAAATTGCACCGTTTCATTTCAAGATTCGAAGTGAGAATGTTCTCATTTCTGGATGGACGTGATCAAGGGATATTTTTGATTTTTATATAAATTTTTTTGCTCGTTAAGTATTCTTTTTATACGCGTTTATTCATACCTCGAAGCATTTTTCTTAATTGAAATATTATTACCTCTATTGGCGATTTCGTTATGGGGCGTAGGAATCTGTATCCGATGGCGCTACGAATTGGGAAACGAGAGGTTGAAAAAAAAATAGCTCCCAGCTCCCCTGTTGGCTCCACTTGACGCCACTCACCCACGGTGTACGAGTGGTTTTTTTCGCTCTTTCAGGATCGGCGATGCATACACGCTTTTAATTGATTTCATTATATAGTATATATATATGTCACGCATATATATATATATATACCTATACATATGTATACATGGGCCCGGACAGACAGAGGACAGTTTAACACCGACGATTTTTCAACTCTTTTCGACGACTGCCAGTGAGGAATTAAAATCTTTTTTTTTCCCCACTGTGCCAAGGCTGACCTAATTGGATCGATCTTCGTTGGATGAATCGACGGATTTGGCTTTGCGAACTTTCGGAGACTTCCTTGAAAAGTTGAACGAAAATAAAAGTATAAAAAAAAGAAAAAGAAACAGGAACTTTCGCAGAGAGGCAGGAAAATCGTCGTCCTACCGAGATAAACTTTCGTCGAATTATTATTTCCCGTTCGTCGTGAATATTTTCCTCGCAGGAAACCGCGATAAAACGTACCGTATCCCATTCTTTCGTTGACACTCCCTCGTGCTCTCCGACAGTATCAAAATTTGTAACAAAAATCTCGACAGAGAAAAAACTGAACTTTGTCGTCATTCGATCGAAAAATAATCGACGAATTAAATTAAACGAGAAATAAACGAGACGATTTCCAATTTAACGAAATTTCATCTAGCGTATCGAATTATTCCCCGTCCAAACTTTTTCAGTTCCTAATTTCCTCATCACCCGGTATATCGTCGTCCTGTCTCTTTTCTCGGTGACGTGTTTCTCCCTCTTCCTCGTCGCTGTCGTGGTCGTACGACGCAACTACACCTTCCACTTCTCACATGCCGCATCTCTCGCTGGCACGCCGGATTCTCCCTTCCTCCGGCTCTCTTCTTTCACGTGTATATACGTGTGTGTTCGACCCATGACGTCTCTCACCAATACGACCAAACTGACCATGCCCGCTACTAGGGACGCTTCCATCCTCGTTCCTCTCGTTCATGGCCAGCGATGGGCGACCTTCCAATCTCTCTCTCTCTCTCTCTCTCTCTATATATATATATATATATATATATATATATATATATATATATATATATATATATATATATCTTTTCCTCTCTCACTCTCGGGATTATACGTATATATTTTCCCCTCCAACAAATCCGCTGTTGCTCGGCGAACTCGCGGCCACTCTCTTCTACAAACACGTACAAGGGTTGTACGTGTGTCCGTACGTATGGATATGCACTGGTACCGTATCGATACGTGTGTTGGACATGTACGTAGCGACTGTGATTCTTGGGTAGCCATACTGAATTTCACCACCACACTTCTTCTGTCTCTCTGGCATCAGTGTCGCAGTAACTTTGCTGTGGAATGGATCGTTCTTCTTCCGTGCCTCGAGCATACGGTCTGGTTCGTACGCATTTGTTCTACTTTTTTCTCTTTTTTTTGCTTTTTTTGTTGTTTTTATTTTATTTTTTTTTCCAAATATTCCAAAACATTCAAATTTCTCTCGTTTTCGTTTCATCCAACACGGTTTGTAGATCGACCTCCTTCGTTTAATTCTCCAACGCTAATTAACGCGAACGAAAATAACTTGAGAATTTCGCGCTGCGGTGGCTTTTGAGACTGCGACGATTTTAACGCGTTTCGTATAGTGCAATGTCAACAAGTACGTCGATTTCACGTTCTCTCGAGTATTTTGTTTCACTCGGGAGGTTAACTATAAAGTACGAGAAGTTTCACGAATGTTCAAACTTAATTTGTCAAAAGAGTCGTGACGTATTTACATGACTCATCGTCGGAATCCCTCGTGGTTTTTATTCGAACAATTTTATATATTGAAGAATTTCCGAGTAAATGCGAGAAGACCAGATATTTTCTTACCAGTGAGAAAACAATAAACGCGAATTATAGCAGCTTTCATGCGCTTACTATAAATTCCTATATAACGTTAGAGTGTGTTCGAGAGCACGAATGTTTGCCCGCAGGGTACACGTGTAGGTACAGGGTTGAGAAATCACGCTGCTACGATTCACGAGTATACGAAGGCTTATAGACGCGTCGTAGAATGAAAAAAAAGAGACAAAGAGTACCGGCGTGACGACGGTCCAGCGGGATATCATGCAGCTGCTGTTGGGATACGCGCCTTATATATACAATGAAAATTAGAACTGGAGGAAACGTGGCGAACGTCGCGTTTAATCGTACATTCGGTCTATCGCTCTTTTCATTCTGACATCGAGTTACAATTTTTTTCAAACGTCGAAAACTACGAATATTGACGCCCCTGCGAAATTCATTAGAATTTATTGATATTTAGCATTCGGTAGGCCGCGCGGACAGTGATAAATATGCGATAGATTGACTCGATGAATGAAAGAATGAAAGCTCGGTGACTATAAGAATCTATCGATTTGTTATTCGCTGTCGATGACGCTTTGACCATCCATCGATATTATACGATATAATAATGACTGCTGGTCTGTATATCGTATTTGTCACATCGATTCCCATACGCTAAAAATTAATCGCTAGAAATGTACGGTATACGACGAATTGTTTAAACAAAATTGCCACTTTAACGGCGTTTGTTGTTTGTATTGCGAATGTGTATCAATTTATGATGTTTTTTATATATTTTTTATCAACGTCGTTTTGGTACTATCAATCTTGAAAATATTCTCTATGGGCTGATCGCCTTATCGGGCTATACGAAGTAGTAGTCATAAAGACGTAGTTGAGTGGAGGGAATTGAGGGTGGCGGGGGGTGTCTCGAGACGAGGCACTTTATAACTCAGATATCGCTCGGTCGATGTTTAGACCGTTGAGAGACATCGAAAGTCAAGGATTCCCCTCGCGAATATCACGACGAAAAATTTCAAGGTATTTCTCTAGTTTCACGATCCAATTCGCCTTCGCACCGACTACACTCGATTCGTTCTAACCTCTTGTTACTTTACAAGGGTAATTCCGACACGAAATTCTTCATACCATTTCGACGAATTAAATATTTTGTCGTTTCGTTTTTTTAAAAAATTTTTTGTATATTTTATATACGATTGTTTTATTATTATTGTTGCAGATGATGGGAACAATTTCACGGACGGCAGTTGCCTGTCTTTTTCTACTCTTCGTCGCGCAGGTTCACGGTTCACCCTTTTCTAGTAAGTACCTTTGGAATCGTTTCAAACGACGAATGACATTTCTATAAATTTGTCGAAAATTTCGAACGACAGTAGTTTTTATTTTCTCGATTATTTCGTTATTTGTCTACGATGTGCAATTTGTTGTTTCCGCCTACCAAACGACATCCACGTGTCGTTTTGTCGTGACTATCAACGCTATACAACTTCTCGAGCTTTTCACTACTGTTGCACTGACGATGGTTAGAGTCACGAGGAATTATCCGTTTTATATAGATTCGTTCTACACGCGTAGGTACATTGCGAAGGAGGTTTCTTTTTCTTGTATTCAAGGTCACGCTGAAAGCGATTAAAATGGTAAGGCGCGTTCCTCCTCGTTTCTATACGTATATATATATGTCGTGGCAGAAATATACCGCGTGTTGCATTGAAAAATGTAAGAGAGGAAGAGAGAGAGAGAGAGAGAGAGATGGAAATGTGTGACATTTCCTACGGAGGAACGACGTCGTCGAGCAAACTGGGCGAGTTCCGATAATTATATCGAGAATCGATGATGATGGGCAATGTTGGTAGCTTTCCGATCCTCCGGAGGTCCAATCGCTTCTGATGTTCAAATAAAATTACCATTAGTCGAGTCACGAGGTTAGGACGTCAGAGCTAAGCGTCGACGCAGTTTGGTCTTCAATAATTACAGAAAAACTGCTCGCTAACCAAATAATCGTTGAAAGATCGTCCATCTATTGTTGTTGTTGTTGTTGTTGTTATTTTTTTAAAATCTCTTTGCGTTTTAATCAGAGCGGAGGATCGATTTTCGCAAGATTCAACATTATTCAAAATACCGTTACGGTACACGCGTCATTCCACCCTTATAATGATAATTTTCTCTCTTTTTTTTCTATTTCCCTCCATAAATATTTTTACACGGACAAAGGCGAGGTAAGGGGGTTGGGAAATACGTGGGCGCGAAAAGCTGTCGGACTGAACGGTTAAATGCACAATAATTGCCGTTATAACCAATATAGAGATTGTCCTATAACTATACGAGAGCGAAAGAGAGAAAGAGAGTGTGTTAGCGATCGATGCACGCGGGAAATATAGTTTAACAATATTTTTAGAGTGTATGTGTGTGTGTGTGTGTGTGTATGTAGATGAGAATGAGAAAATGCCACCGCCGTCGTCGTCGTCGTCGGGGGCGCCGATGATAAAATGGCAAGAGGTGGCGTCGCGCATACGGTGGTGGGCGCATTTATACCTTGCTGAACTCACCCCCTTTTAGATCTTGTCTCTTTCTCTCTCCAGTTCTCTTGTCGCGAACAAGTATCCTAGCTCACTCTCTCTCTCTCTCTCTCTCTCTCTCTCTCTCTCTCTCTCGAAGTATATAATGAGCCACCTCACACCACTTCTCGCGGTCGCTCTTCATTCGCGACTCGAGAGACTTCCCTCTGTCTCTCTCTCTCTCTCTCTCTCATTCTCTCGACGCGATACCTACGTTATACCAACCTCTCCCATCCCCCAATAGTCTCACAGCGAAATGAGCATTTTTTTTACTCGACTATGAGACAGAAAAATATGACGATAAAATTGAACCGACTTTGCGGTATGGACGAATTAATTAATCGACCCAATTTCATTCTTAATTAACCAATTAACGTAAAACAATATTGTTCGTTCGCGACGTTATTTTTCTTTCGGCGAAAACGACGAATGTATACGCACACACTCGTTCGCGTCGAAAAATATTTCCATTTCTCACGAATCCAAGTTACAATTTATAATCTTATCACACGTCGATTATTCGACGTTTTTCGTTTGTTTGAATTAATCGTGACGTTGTACGACGAGTGATCGATAACCGACGGTGAGACGGACGTAAAATATCGTATTTTTAGCATGTAGGTACAGGAAGAAGAAAAAAAAACACGAACATAGACAGAAGAGAGATGAAGTGATGAAAGACAAAATACAACGGACGATAAAGTGGCAAGAGCGGCCTGGTTGAATTAAACGCGCGCGCTTCGCCACGAGCTGTGACGCCAGCGAGCGTTTGAAGTACGTAATGAGCCTTCTCGGAGGTATTCACCGTCAGAGGGCACAATGAAGGGGATGATGTAAGTGACAGAGACCCAGAGAGATAGAGAGAGAGAGAGAGCGAGAGATAGGGATAGGGGAGTGGGAGAGAAAGGGGTTTTTTTCAACTGTATAGGGTAGCTATCGCCTCGCTAGGGGAATGCGGCTATTCTCCCGTTGCCCAACATATTGCAGTACGTGTAATATTTTTTTTCTCGTTAACAAAAAAAAATTTCCATCCCCTCGGGCCCATGCACACACGTATACATATATATATATATGCTCATACGTGTCCACCAGACATTTTCCTCCCACTTCTCTTCCGTCTCTCATCCCCGTGACTCTTTTTACAGCGCGAAAAAAAGACTGTAACTGGAAACTTCTGAAACGCTTACCGCCCTTCACCATTATGCGCCAGAGATGAAGGCTATTCCGCTACTCTGAAGCTGCTAAACTGCATCGCATCCGTCGAGACACTATTATGCTGAATTGAGGATTATAAAGCTGCGAATAATTGTGACGAAAATTACTCCGTCACTAGAATATCCTTTATTCTACATCTTTTCATTCTTTATTTTCGTTCCATTTTGTGTCACGTATGTCTCTGCCAGTGTGTATCGTTTATGAAACGTTGTGCTTTATGGTTCGTCGTAATTCAGTTATATTCTCGGCGTGTATCAAAGAAATGTCTTATCGTCACGTTCCAATCATTAATGACGAATCGTCTATTTTTATTTTTGTTTTCAGAATATGGAAGAACCTGCCAAGATATCGGTTGTAGATCCACCGAGGTCTGCGTGATGGCAGAAGATCCTTGCAGTTATGGTGGAAATCGCGATTGCGGACGATATCCAACGTGCAAGAAAGATCCAAATGCGGAAAGTAAGTCAGACGCGTATAAATAATCATTTTCATTCTTTTATAATTAATAATTGACCGAGGCGTTAAATTTTTCGCAATGAATTCACTATTTTTAGACACGCGTTTCTCGCGATTAAATTGTAAGTGGGAGAACGTGTGTTTTTTCGTCGTTTGCTCAATACTCTCGTACGAGTTAAGAAGCAGAGTCGTTAAAGGAAATCTTTT
The DNA here is from genome assembly GCA_964017225.1 of Netelia inedita. Lineage (NCBI taxonomy): Eukaryota > Metazoa > Arthropoda > Insecta > Hymenoptera > Ichneumonidae > Netelia > Netelia inedita. The sequence goes on along the minus strand of OZ024924.1, from coordinate 1,429,957 downwards.
TACCACATCGTGGTATTACCGAGGTTGACGTCATCGCAATCAGGTTGTTAAACGGAAGGACAAAAACGCGTATCGTCTCAGTCAGCACATTTTTCCGAAACGAGACAAAAAATTAAATACAAATAATATTCGCATCGTTTTCTCAAGCTATTTATAAAAAAAGGGGGGAGGGCGTGTCGGTCGATCTAAATTTTGCCCGATTACAACGAGAATCGATTTTTTTTTCAGTAAGCTGCAGAACAAAGCTATGCGGTGGTGGCCAAGAGTGCGTCGAGGATGCAAGAGGCCAGCCAACCTGCGTCAACGCACCAGATCGTGAGTAGCATTGATACAAAATTCATAAAATTGTCATAACGATTAATCTTTCCCAATATTTTCCATTATCGAATTTTCTATCGTGCTCCTTATTGTCATGCCTCAAAAATCTCTGCCAATTACTAGTCTCTGTCATAGACGCACATTTAGCATGATAGCTTGACGTACTTTCCACGAACTATTTCCGACATCACAATCTTTATTACCGTTCATACCGTACTTGCTCCTGCATGTTTTTTTTCCATTGAATATTCGTAAAGAAATAGTTTACGTCCGAGACGAACGCTTGGAAAGTCTATTACCTTTAAAGTTTACATGAACGATCGTTCGAACCAAAATTGAGAAAGAGAGAGAGAGAGACAGGGTTGGAGAGAGACAGAGAGAGGGGTAGAGAGAGAAAGAGAGAGAACGAAAGCGGGTAAACTACTCGGCTTGGGCCTGTGCGACGCGTCGCTACATTTTCACTACCTCTCTTGCCTCTCCGGCGATACATGTCGCACATATATACATATGCATTTATGTGTATGTATATATGTATCGTACATGCACCCATGTAGTGTTTTACGCGCGGGCACTTGCAGGAGCAATTCCCTGGAACACCTTTCAAGCGGTGTAGCACCCCTTCTCTCACTCAGTATTTTTATATTACATTTACTATATTACGTATACGTGTATATGTATATGCACGTTACTATATACACGTACACACACATTTTCACCCTCTTCGCTGCTTTCTTTCTCCGAACGACTCGCGCTAGTACCGAGTACGAGAGTACAACACCCCCTCTTCGGTCCCCACACATATGCCATTTCCTCGCACACGTCACGAGTAACGCATGCATCGTAAATAAAAAAAAAATATATGAAAAAAAAACTGAAAATAAAATATAAAATAAAAGTAAGTTGGGGTACGAGGGGGTGGGTATATAGAACGACGAAACGTCATTGTGAAATTGTAAACTAACAAAAAGTCTTAACAAAGATTGTATGAAAAATCGATTCTCTCCTGGATTTAATGCGAAAAGTGGTTTATTTCGCGGTAATTTACGGATAAGTGAAATTCTTTTATTTATATTTTTGATGCGACAATTGGAGCTTGAATTCGCTCGCGTTCATTTGGGAACGAACCGCCCGCCGCCGACAATGATGCACTCGCGTGATTGCTAATAATTGGATCGCAATCGGAGAATTTAATGATTTGATTGTCGTTTAAATTGAAGGCTCGTTTCCCGAACAATTTCATCGAAATGTTTAATGTCACGTAGAGTTTTCGGGCTGCGTATTATTCGCACGAAATAGATGGATATTCCATTCGCGAATGAACATCCCGCGAAACGTTAAATTAGCCAGAAATGTCGAGCCGATTGCGCGGTTTTCACTATCGCTCGTTGGCACTTGTGCAAAAATGAGCGAATTATTTTTTTTTTCAATTTTTTTTTTCATTTTAGCGTAGAGTATGGTCGATAATTCTATACACTTTATCGAATTTAAGGCCGTGAGAGAAAACGGTTTTTCGTACGCCCGGGGTGTTTGGGTTCGCGTGCACGTGTACGAATTTCTAAAGGTCGTTGTATCATTTTTTTCTACCTACATTCGGCGTGCGTACCAGCAGCCTCGAAAATCCACTCGTATATTTTAACGCCTGAGTCTTCCAGGTGCGTTAGATACGTATACATAGAATACGCCAAAACGTATATAGAATATATTTCCCCTAACTTTAACCCCCCTCACACCCCTTCGTCGGTTTCTTTTCCAACAGTTTCCTTTGTATCTTTTTTTTTATTTTCGAGTTTTCCGGACGAACCCTCGAGCCCCTCGGCGCATACACGCGCACTCGTGCAACTCTAGCACGCGAGATACGTGTAGTGTACACCCTATGAAGTTCTCCGGACTCCATTGATATCAGTGGATATATGTACGAGTATGTGCGAGAGGTGGTCTTCTTTTCTTTCTATTTTTATTCTCGCATGCTTCATTCTTTCGTTCCATCACTTTTCCTTCCTCTCACTTTATTTCTCGCTCCTTCATTTTAACACATAGAGGCACGAGAAGCTCCCTGCGATACACCTGGGCCACTTACAACTACCCTTTCTATGTTCACCCACACCCCACCCGAGACTCTCGCGAAAATTCACCGACTCACTCTCACCCATCTACTTATCTACTTTTCGAAGGCTTTTATTCTTTCGCACTCCATCTTTATGCGGTTGTACACCCTACCGGTGGAGAGAGAGACTTTACATGATCCCTCTAATTTTTTTCGACGAGAATTCACGATTTTTGAGGCTGTTGTACGCACCGAAGGGTAGAAAAATTTATGGCGAATTTCATCGGTGAACGCTGCATGAAAATATTTGTTGGCACTAAAAAAAGGAAATATTCGAGGGTAGGAATGATGGGCATGTTAATGTTTAAAAAAACCGAACGATCTTGTTGTTTCAATGTGTGCGTACTAAGTGGTGAAACGAGCTGCGTAAAACGAGTAGAAACCCATCCCAAAAAAATGCGCTCTTTAACGTAATTAATCCCGTGGGACTGGGCATGAATGTCGTATGGTTAAATGTGCTTTTCGGTTGGTAATGCGCGGTAGCATGATGATGCGTAATTATACCCCCGGCTCGTAGAGTGAAGCAAATCAATGCCCACGCACTTGCACGAGTACCCAATTTTCGCGAGATAAATCGAGGATGTGCCTGGTAAATCATCGCGAAGGCCTCCGAATGATGACGCGATTCGTTTGAACCGCACTGATACGTTTCTCCTCAAAGGATCGCGCGAGATAAGAATCTCAAATTGAAAAGATTCCAGAACGTAGATAAAACAAAAAATTCGCTCGAATCTTATCACCCTCGAAATAAAAAAAAAAAAGAGGAAAAGAATCGCGACATCATCGGTAACCGGATCTGTTGAACCCCGACGTTTTCCAGGGTACAATTCCGCGGGTGTATCGTCGGTGAACGGTCAACGGGTACAAAGCAACGGAAACAAGAACAACAATCCTGATACCGTCTCGACAAACACGAATCCTTACGCAAATGCGAACGCACCGCCGGTCGAGGAGCCTGGAAGAAATTATCCCGTCTCGGCCGGCACCAATCTCGGCTATCCCCCTTACCCGAGCAACACCAATAATAACAACAATGGTAATTCCGGGACGGGATATCCGTCTTATCCGCCGTCATCGGGAACGTCATCGTCCGGAACGAATCTTGGTTATCCGCCTTATCCGACGCAAAATCGTATGCCGATGCCAGGACAGACTGGCGTTTATCAGCAGCCACCACCACCACAAGCCGGAGGATATTATCCGGGCAACAGTGCTTCCGGCTATCCCTCGTATCCCACGAATCAACAATATCCCGGCTACTCGAATTATCCTTATCAAACGCGAAATTACAACACGAATGCGCATTATCCGCGACACAGAAGCGCGTCGACGAGTACGAGCACGGCGCGAGCTACGACCGTCGCACTCGTGGGAATCGTTCTCGCTATAGTTACCAAGTACCTGTCGTGACGAGGCTCGCTCGTGTCGCTCCTTCGTTAACTCGCTACTCGTACACCTCACCCCCGTCCCTCTCGTCTCGATTATCATCGCGAGGCACGTGTCGCATTTGAAAATATTTTTGTCGCACGCACCTTTTTTTGTTATTGTTCTTATCGAGATCCGTTCGTCGCGTATCATCATTTTCCAACGGTAGAAAAAGTGCATTCGATTTTAAAGTGCACTTTTTTCTACCACGGTATTGGAGAGCGGGGACACCTTTGTGTCAAAGTTTTACAATGAAACGGTGGAAACATTGTTTTTCTTTTTTTCGTTTTTTTTCTTTTTTTCATACGCGGCAGAAACAATTAAATTCACAAAAATATTTTCAACGTTGTGTACATATATGTAGGATAGTTTTAAACCCAGGGAAATATTCAGATGTATTGTGACCCACGGTGTTTATTTGGGCTTGGAATTGAAGGTAGAAAAAAAGAAACGGTGGTACTATCGTAATGCACACGATATAACGGGTGTATACATTGTACAGTGATGCATAGAACGCGCGAAGAAACGTGCGAACATCCAAGCTGGCGTACATCCAGCTGAAACGTTGAATCTTTTATGCGTGGATATATAAAGGAAGAGAGAATGTGTGAGTGAGGCCATCGGGAAGAGGGCAGCATAAAGCTCTCGGTGCGAATGGGAGAATAAAAAATGCCGGGATGTTCGCAGTTGCTCGTTCTCTCGCCTCTACGTCGTTCTCTCTCTCTCTCTCTCTATCTATCTATCTATCTCTCTCTATCTCCATCTCTGTATCTCTCGTGTTGATGCAACGACGGAATAATGCATCGAGAGACCGAGAGATAACGAGAAACGATTATTCGCTTAAAGCTGCATCAAAAACGTTGAACGAGAAAGGAAAAACGAAGTTGCGCTACACACGTGAATTGTGCTCTCTCATATTTTTATATCGAAATATTAAAGTCGTTTCGCGTTGATGATTATTTTCATAGTATTATTGTTGGTTTTCTTTTTGGGAACTGGCTGAGTGGTGAAGTCCAGAAATATAAATATATATATATAGAATTGAGAATATTGACAGAACTTTTGATATTTCTCGCACTGTAGATGTTTTCGTTTCTCTTCCATTTATCGTTCAGGTATGAGCAGCTGTTAGACTCACGAGTGCGTATTAATCGCCAGACTTTACAAAGTATGAATTTTTTTTAGCCCGATGTATGCGCGTGGCTTTTTTTTTTTGAATTACCAAAACGTAAGATAATTTTTCAATTTTTTAAACATTTTGCGGCTTCGTTATCAAGAGTGGGTCATAAAAATTACCATGACGACGTTTTGATAAAATTACTCGATCGGATAAAATTAGCTCGAACGAAAACATTCGACAACATTATTCGAGTCAGGCTGTCGTTCGTCGACCAATTAATGGATAACTTTTTTTCTTTACGTTTCTTTTTTTCTACGAAAATATAATGTACCTGTGACGATCGTAGTAGATAATACGAGGCGAAATGATATCGAACGATATTATTCTGGCGCGCGCGTCAAACTTAAAGATGAAAATTCCGTCCGCGGTGGCAGCTTCCTCCGAATTTTTTAAGTATTTAAATCTCTCTATCACCACCATCCACGGAGAAATTATTATAAAGTTATATATATAAATAATAATGATAATGTTGTACGTGTACCTACAAATAAACGAGAGTGGCCGCGTTATACGTCTGAACTTTAGTCGAAAGAAAAAAATAGCGCTCGTCGTAGTAGCTTCAAGGGATAAAAAAAAACACACACATTTTCACTTGGCTGATTCTTACGCGATTATTTCCGAGCGTTCGCTTTGTATATTATCCTTTACGTACGCGATCTCAAATTCTTCAATTTCTTCGTAATCGCGTGTTCTGTATTTGTGTCAATAATTTCAAGTGCTTGTCGTCATTGAGATTGTGCTGAAACTCGGCTCGACCCATGACCCTCTTTTACTCGGAGCGATTGCACGCTGACTCGTGTACGTACAAATGAATATTCTCAAGGAACCCTTATCACTCGTACCGTGTTATCTCGTTGGTGTCAAATTCCGACGCATTTCATTCCATCGACATACAAACGGAGACACTCGCAAATAAGCATCTGCCACTTTGAACTCACCATCGTCTCGAGTTGTTTCGTACAACGGAGTTACGAGAAACTGTACAAACTTGAGAAAATAGAGCATCGTCAACAGACTCGACGAACGACTTCAATCAGGGAACAAAATATGCTGGTTTAAAGACTTTATCGTGGAAAGAGATTTTTTGGGACGGCAATTGGCGCTTCTCGACCTGGACGAGAAGTAGTTTCTTTTAAATTGAATTTTTTGGCAGTGTGCAAATTAAAAATGATTTTTATCCCAATGACCCTTTTGTGATGAAAAACAAAACGTAAAATCGACATCAACCAATGTTAAACTCAGGACGCTTTGGTAACTCACGTGGTAAACCGAACCGTTTGATTTCGCCAACATACCCGCGACAAGGACCTCGTGTCTCTGCCGGCGGTTACGGCAGACCCACCTGGAGCTCGGGTCGAGATGACATCAACGGCAGAAGTGGCCCGGCACGTGGTGGTCGACCCATTAATACGCAGAGCGGTGGAAGTAATAATTACCGAACAAACGCGTCCAGGGATTCTGAGGGTAATCGCGTGTGGACCTTCTCTCGTCAATAATGACCAGACATTTTCGCCACAAGCGCACAATTTCAGCGGAGACTACCTACTTTTGCCAGTAAAATGAAATAACGATAATTTTAAATGTTGCGATTGGCTTGAAACATACGTGTCTTCAATATCGATCGATTTTGTGCCACGATTTAACTGAACCGAACAACTTATTGAAATAATCAGCTTTCTCAAAGATTCATCGAAATGTTCGATCTCGAAGATTTTAACGATTCATTCCATACACCAGTGCCATTATTATTGTTATAAATGTTCCAAATTTTAATCAAGAACATGTGCAATATGTCGTAGTGCCTTCGAATAACGAACTAGAATAACTGTCCCACGAGTTACTTCCTGATAAATGATTAAGTATCGATATAGCCATCTTCGACCTGCATTTATACGTAATATTAATGATAACAATACTGTACTTCGAGCACAAAGACTGTGTGATTATTATTGCCAAAGCACCAGCAAATAAAAGCATATGAATACATGTAAATCCACGACCTGCCAAATAAACCCGAAGCCAGCTCGAAGTTAACGCGACGGTAGACAGTTCGGTTGCATGTTGCTTATTCTACTAATTAACGTCAACACCTTCGTCAACCATCGACCTTCCAATCCGATAAACGACACATCCGCATCTTTGCTTAAAAAAAAACTATCGAATCATCGGAGCGTCGACACGATCATCAATAAAACAAATATTCATGGAATAACGTTACGTCATCAGCATGATCACCAACCACGAACTCTGGCGTCGATGACAACCCGCCATGTTGGACTCGGCATGCATCGGCCTGGACTAAGCATGCGAATCTCTTGGGGCCCGTACAAACATGCGGAACGAAAATTGTATGAAATTCTGCTGGTGTTTCTTTCAGTTGATCTATATCCACCAGTGTTGGATATTTTCGCAGAGTACAACGGGGGCGAGCCGAGAGACGTTAGCAGACGTCAGAGCTCGGGTAATGTCGAGTCATCGGCACCCGGGGGTGCGCGAACTTCCGAGAGTTCGGGTTATCCAGCTGGTTCTGGTTATCCAGCGCCGTCATCGAGTGGCGGAAGTACCGGCGGATCTTCCGGATATCCAGCTGGTTCGGGCTATCCTTCGGGCTCCTCCAGCGGATATCCGTCGAGAAGTTCCAACGGTTATCCAGCCAGCTCGGGCTATCCCGCTGGAAGTTCTTCCGGTGGTTCTGGCTATCCAGCTTCTTCTTCTTCTTCCGGTTACCCATCTTCTTCCAGTGTCGACAGTTCGGTGAAGAGGACCAGCGCGACGGGGGTAAACTCGGGATATCCTTCGGGCTCTTCCGGGTATCCCTCGAGTTCTTCCGGTTATCCTTCGGGCTCCTCCGGTTATCCTTCGGGCTCCTCCGGTTATCCTTCAGGTTCCTCCGGTTATCCTTCGGGTGGAAGCTCCTCGGGATATCCCGGATCGAGTCCCAATAACGACCTCATGAGACGTACCAGTTCCAGTTCCGTAAACGCTGGTTACCCCAGCTCGGGCAATTCCGGCTATCCAAGCAACGGTGGATATCAAGGTCAAGCGAATCGTGGCTATTATCCGAATCAATCTAACGGGTATCCAGGTGGCCAATACAACAATAACGGGGGTCAACAGTACCCGGGCTCGCATCCGCAGCAGGGTTACCAGAATCCCGGATACTACGACAATCGTGGCTATCCCAACGGAAATCCGGCGGGTGGTTATCCCGGACAGCAACAGCCGCCGAAAAAGCCCAGCATCACCGAGCAAATATCAAATTACGCGAAAAATCTGGCGCAACGAGTTCTTACTCAAACAATTGTCAACCAAGTATCTGGTCGTCATTAATTAACCATTCGATTAATTAGTTATGTACGGAACGGATGTGACGTGTTATCATAGAGCAAATAGAGTCGCCGAACGACAAATATTATTATCGGAATGAAACGAAATACTCACTCGCGTAACCCAATGGGCTGGGCAAATAAATTGTACTAGTAAAATGGTGTACCAACCGATAACGTCGGTGCATTTAATAAAGAGATTAATTATTTTTCGCCCGAGAACGAAGAAGATACGAGAAAGCTGTGGCCTCGGCGATACACCGCGATGTCTCGAGTTGGCTCGACAATCGTTTTTCACGGTAATTATAGCTAATGAACTCGTTACAAAAATCATAAATGTAAGCGGAAGAGAAGAACGATGGGACATGGAAGTCGCAACGTTTTAATCCCCCTTGAGTCGTTACCGGGATGGATTGAATTCACCCGCGCTGTGCAACTCGCGACTTTTCGCAATCGATTGGCAAACACGCGGCGAGAGAGAGAGAGACGGGGAGACTCGGGAATAATACCGAATGAGGAGAATGAGCGAGGATGGAATGTAACGCGACGACAATTCTCGAGACGCGTTCGTCCTGGAAAGACGACCGGAAGAGAAGATTCGTGCATAGCTTTTGACAAAGCGAATTCGATATTACAACGTGTAACGCGATCGGATTCCTCACTACATTTTAATGTATTTGCAACGCGATACGAATTCCTCGATCAATTTCCATAGAAGCAACCGATTATTTGTATTTTATTTTTATTCGTTCTCTACGTCGAGCAACGAGCGCTTTCCATCGAACGAAATAGAAACCTACCGCATACCGGGAATATCACAGCGCAGTTATGCTCGTATTGCAACGCAAATATCGTACAACACTATAACTGAAGATATCGAGCGCGAGTTCAAAGACCTCTAGCTATAATCGTGAACCACCTGGCGTACCCGATATCTAAGTTCTCAAGCTGATAAGAACAAGAACATACGCAAATTTCTAATCATTGTGGGAAAAGTCGCGGAAATGATAATGCGCGGGGACACGAATAATTATCATACGATTGTCAAGACCAAAGGGAAGGTTCAAATTTACCGCCAATTCCGCCGAGGGTAAGTTAGATTTCTGAATGGGACGCGATCTACATTATCTACTGTCAAAAAGCAGCAGAAACGTTGGTTCGTTACCGGCAAGCTGCTCCCTCGCTTACCCACCATCAATTTTACAGATCACGTCGTTTCGCGATTAAATTATCCAGCGAGAATTCTACCGCGATGAAAATCCGGGAGATGGCGCGGCATGTCCGAATACGTTTCTCGTTTATAAGGTAAGCCGTCGAGTGGCGCTCTCTACTGTCGGATTTCCAGGGTCGTGTTCATTCATCGAGGATCGCGGCGTGTACGATGACCGCGCCGACGCTGTACCAAAGCCGCGACCTCGCGGTCTATTTCAAAGAACGCCGGCAGTCGAGCTTTGGCTATTCAGATCTCGCACTCCGTTCCTTCAGAAACGTTTTGACGCCGGTGCAAGACGGAACGGTCGCACTGTACTTTCTCAAACACCCTCGATGGGGCGGTAAAGCACGTGATAGCGCGCGTTACTCATGATCGGCGTATTTGTTTTTAAAATATTTAAGAAAAAGCTCAAACTTCCCGAATCGAAGAAATTTACAAAAGATATTTAAAAAGAAATGAAGTCTCGACGATCGGCGAGCAAGCGACTAATGGACAAGGTTTAAATCGACTATAAAATTGTAATTAATAAAAGAAGAGTTTCTGTGAATCGGAAAATGTGTCTGTCGTGATGTCGTGGACACTGTTTCTTTTTTTTTGTATAAATCTGAATCAAGCGTCGATGGTAATAAGGGATGAAGATTATCCCACGAGAACGCGGCAATAAGCAATTATACTGCCTGGATAGAAATTTATCGAACGCGATTTTCATTGTTCTTTGTTTAATTTAATTTTTCCTCTCGCTCGTTAATTCTTGCATGCGATAATCGTCGCGTTTTCGCGCGGACGTCGGTGGAGGACTGGTTTTATGGATATCGGGATGTCGATGGAGGGTGTGAGAAAATCGAATTTTAATCGCGGGGAGGAGAGGAAGCGAAAGCCATGAAAACGAGCGGAAAAGCCGCAGTAACGTTATTAACGAGGGTTGATCGAGTGGGAGGAATGATTTTGGTGTTAATCGGCGAGAGATCGAATTCCCATAGGATTGCAACCGCGACTGTTAAAGTCGCGCGTGAAGAAGAATTATAGCGAGGATTTCCGAAGATTTTGTACTTTCGTCGCGTTTGGGAATGCCGGAGGAAGTTAAACTACGTTTACAAGGTAATTAATCTCCACGTACACCCTCGCTCTTGTCCCTCTCGAACAATTAGCGGTAATGCGAAATACACGTAATCTCACTTCACGCCCGAGGGCGTGAATAATGGCCTCGTCAAGAGGGAAAGGAGAGAACGCGACGATGCGCGAGGATTTAAAAAAAAGTTTACAACTCTCGAAAGTCGAAATAACTTTCTCAATTTTGTTTATATCTTCGATAGATTTTTTCGGGCGAATTAAATTTTCTGGCTCTCGGTAGATTTTCCAAAATGATTAATACCGTCGCATACTTTTGTTTTGATTTTAGGAAAAATCTATTTATTTTTCTCAATCAAATAATATATCTCGTTAACCTCGGAGTCTTGGTTTACCCTTGTCACGAGGGTCGTCCCGTGAAATTGGTCCGCTCGCAATTTCCGCCGGGCTTATCGCGGAGATGAATAATCCCGCGATGACGCGCGATACAGAGACAACGAGAGTCCCTAATAACCCTAGCTTGATAATTCCACGCTCCGAAAGCTTCTATAATCCTCGGGAGTCCTCTAAACTTGTCAAAGGCGAGAGAGGGAGAGAGAGAGCTAGAGATGCTGTTTCGAAGCTTCGCGCGTAAGTAACTAGATATGTCATTAAGTGGAAAGCAGATAGAGGTAGGAACTTATAGGTGTCTCGTTCGTATCGCCAATGTGTGGCGAGCGAACTGACGAGAAGATGACACGGACGCACCCTCTTCCTACCCGACTCGTTATACACGAGTCGCGAAACTCTCCTGGACCAAAGTCGACTAATATATAAGTCTCGTCTCATTCGCAATGTCCCAAAACGCGCAAGGCCGGACGGAATACAAATTGCTCCGACAGTTTTGTTCCTCGCTAAATAATCACCATAATAATATTCCAACTTTCAAACTTGTCCGAGTTCGTCACCATCCTCGATCAATATAGATGCGAGGATTGACGTATGAATTTTTTCAATAAATAAAAAATTTCTAATCTTTAAAAATAATCAATCGGTTTAATTTAATTAAAAGCATAAGGAGATTTTAATCGTGTACAGATCGCGCTGGATTTCGTTCTTGAACGAAGGGTCATGGGATTTCCAACAGTTTGCTTACTTTTTATTTCTTTCTTCCTTAGTTGTCTCTACGCTTGAAACTCAATTTTCTTTTCTCAGAGTGTTTTGCCATTCTCTCTCGATCTCTCTCTCTCTCTCTCTCTCTCTCTCGAGAATGGCACTGGGGCAGAGAGCGACTTTTTTTCCCGGAAATGTCATTGTTCTATATCTACCGGAGGCGATGAGAGCTAGAAAATGTCTTGCGACTAATGCATCGCGGGTGCATTAATACAGGACGGAGCTTTGCATGGAAAATGCGCGAGTCAGACCCCGAGAGAAACGAGAATTGGAGAAATAGGGGAGGAAAGAGAAAAAAAAAGAAACGTCGCGATGGCCGAGGTCTCGTTAACATGATCCAGCCATGTGGCTCGCGTTGTAATCTATCAACGTCACTGGCTATTTCCCCCTCCTCCCTGATTTCAAGCACCGGTGTATTCGCAAGCTACAGCCCACTTTCATATTTGTTATTCGCCTTGTGCATCAAACATTTGCACTCGCGTCAAAGAAGGGTGGAGATTGCTTCGTAAAAAATGAGCACCTTGATGAAGTCTTGCGCAGAGCTTGCACAATTTCCTTCACAATGCTCGTATTAATTTTTCTTCTTCTTTTTTTTTTGTTCTTTTCTCATTATCATTATTATTAATATTGTAGTAAAAAGCCGTTTCAACTCCCGTGACGACAACGAAATCAAAGGAGGAGGGAATAAAAGTGAAGAATATAAAAAGGCGTATAATTTTGCGCCTAATTAAGTTGTCGGTTAAATTTAAAACGATCTTTCCTTCGACCGTGACTCTCTCATCCCTCGAGTATACATGTACACGCATCTACTCACTTTGAAAAAGGCGATTGACGGATTGATTAATAGTACGTTGTGGACGTTGCAAAAATGCCGTTTCATCGCGTAGATTACAGTACAGTCGACCTTACGATATACGTCGTGGTAACGCGAGGATCGAAGTATCCCTCGGTTAGATTCATCGTGTAATCTGTCAACGTCGAGCAAGAGTTCGTCGGCTAAAGTCCTCTCCAAAAAAAAAGTATATATCGGACCAAGGGGGTGGTCCCATTATCGTGTAACATCGATCATTAAACCCAAAGAGGATATTCTCCTCCGTTCATTCTCTTTTTACACTTTTTCGCGAGCTTTTCACTCCCTTTATTTTCTCGACTGCCCATTGTGTTCGATCCCATTACGTATACGTCGATAAAGTGCGAAAATGTCAAACTTTTTTGAACGCTTTATAACGGACAACGATGAAATTACGCTCTTGTGTGTGCACGTCATGGCAAATAGAGAAGAGAAAAAAGATGAGGGATAGAATGTAATTGCTGTACAACGCGCGCTAAAGGATATTCGAAACTAAAACAAATAAACTCGATTCGATTCGACGATGAAAAAAAGAAATGAGAATGCATTTCGAGACTCGCGATTCGTTTAATTTCCAATAGCCTGGGGTAATCGTGGAGAACTCCAATCCGCGGTAAAAATGATGTTTCGCCTATATATATTTCACGAACGATATCGAATCGTCAAGTTTCCACCCTCGAATCGGGTTTTTCGACCTGGCGTATTTCGAAATTGCGTCGAAACAGATCGCGTGTTACTTGTCGGAGTTTTACTAGGGCTTTACGAGGGGTAAAGAAATATCACGAAACTCGGTGGCACTTAATGAAATTCACGACAAACCTCGCACCAATTAGTTTTACCTCCTCCCTCCGGCTCCTTCGACCGGTGAAGCGCGTATATTTGCGAGGTTTCGGTAGAAACGAGACGGACTTTCGATCGAACGAAACAACTCCCGCTGATTAAAAATAACTCGAACGTTTCAATTTTATATTTATTTATATTTACAGCGTTGACCTATCGATGCGATCTCGAAAGGAGAAGAAATTATGCACGCTGTTACAACGTTCGAGAGGTCCGACGCGTCGTCATCAAACGCAAAACGAGACGCGGTTTCGTTCGCATCGCCGACAATCGTGAAGTGTTGAAAAAAGTGTAATTTTTCGCAAATTTCGCGAATAGGCAAAGGAAAAAGTGAACGTCGAAAATGGATTCGCGCGAGAGTTGGAACATGACGCGAGCCTCGATGTTGGAGTCGTTGTTGGTAAACGTGACAACGATCTGCGAGTTTGGGAACGATACCGATCAGCCTGGCTGCGAAGAGCTTATGTTGGATTACGATCGTGAATTGATCGAGCGGGTCGTGAGCATCGTCGTACCTCTGTCGTTCGGTGCGATCGGTATTATCGGTCTCGTCGGTAATTCTCTGGTCATGATCGTCGTTATAGCGAATCCGGGCATGAGATCACCGACGAACATTCTCATAACGAATTTAGCCGTCGCCGATCTACTCTTCGTACTATTTTGCATTCCTTTCACCGCTGCCGATTTCGTACTTCCGTATTGGCCGTTCGGCAATATTTGGTGCAAAATCGTTCAGTACTTCATCATCGTCACGGCATGCGCGAGCGTCTGGACTCTCGTTCTCATGAGCCTCGACAGGTTAGTGCGTACGATTTTAATTGAGCTTTATTTATCATAAAAATTCAATCGTCAACGAAACTGGGTTTGATAACAGAGATTAACGTTAAATATTGACGTTTTCCCGACCGAAATCAATCTCTCGTTACTAAAAGCATCAATATTTATAATTACCGTAATTAATTACCTCGACTGGAATATTCATGGTCGTTTTGGCACGGGCCAATTTTCCGACCTCAATTTTCCAACACGAATCATAATCTCGCGATATTAATCGGATCGATCGGTAACTACTACCGATATGTATTTATTCATCCCCGACGAATCCCCGTAACGTCGAACGGAAACGATTTTAATCATCTCTCACGCGGTCATGACGGACATTCGTTCTAACGCGCTTTAAACGTGATCCATCAATTATCCGGTGACGCAAAATAAATTGCTGGTTTGTGTGAGATAAAAGCGCGTGTCTGCATCATCGTTAGTATCGACGTAATACTCTTCCTCATATATCTGTATAACGGTGATATATATATATATCCCATGAGAATAACGAGAACGGTGTTTACGGGACATAAAACAGAGCGGAGATTTCAGGCCTGCGGTAATACGTACGCACACTTCAATAAACAACGTCCCGTCGTATCACTCTCCCTTTCGCCCTGTTGCTCGTAAGTTTATAGTACGACCGCGTAGCTTCGAATCAAGATTCTTCGTAAAGCAATGTTCGTTAAAATACTAATATCGCGACGACGAGATTATCGGGGCGCCCACGTTGGTAAAAAAAAAACAGTAATTCGTCTCAATTTCAGATTTAAGTAAGATTGACCCCAACGAGACACGATAAAAATATAAATAGAATAATTGAAAGATCTCCGTTTGATTATTATTTTTTTATATAAATTTTTTGTGACAAATTTGACCGAAATTTCTCTCCTTTTTTTCGAGCTGTAACAATTTTTATATTCGGGTCCTCGACGAGCCATCATTTTTTTATTCTCTCCGTTCCTCGAGTCTCGAATTTCAGATATTATAGGGCGCGATCGAGCCTTTGGCAACGGAGTCGATGGAGCTCCTTGTATTTGATATCTTTTGTATTCCTCAGGTGCCTGGCAGTCGTGCATCCGATAGCATCTAGATCGGTGAGAACGGATTTTCATGCTTTCCTCGCTATATGCATCGCTTGGGGTGTTATACTCACAGCTTCGGTGCCGACTTTTATCATACACGGGGAGGTGAGGCTCTGTATATTGAACAGAATTTTCGTCATAACCGGTACTCGTTCCTTCACAATTTTCTATTGCTCGAGGCAATCTTTCACGTATATACACATAATTGTGTGTGTGTCTGTGTGTACTTAAAAAGTTCACCAAGGACATGACATTATCGTACAACGTACTGCATGTACACACGCACATAGATGTAACTATACATATACGTGGTATAATACGTTGGTGAGAAAGCACGCGAGCAAGAATAAAAGCTCTTACCGGTGTTGCTTTACACGCAACGGTCTCGAGGAAGGTGACGTATAACACGTACCTACCCCCCTATCGGAAAAAAGTCTCGTGAACCCGGTTCCCATTATTCCCATAGACACATTTACTTCGTTCATGACACTTGGTGTATATCTATATGTGAAAATTGCAAAGCGATAGGGTGCACGAGGTGACTTATACGAAGCTCGAGATCGATTTACAAAAAAGAAACTGCATTTTTCTATCACAAAAAAAAGTATAGGTGAAAAACGAGAGAGACGTGAATTTCCGATAAAAATGTGTGTCCCAAAGTCGCCCTTTATGTATGTAGATTAATTTCGCTTATCAGGTCGTGGATTATTCGACACCGGAGAATTTTACGGCGTGTAGAATAACGCCCGAGTTCAATTGGCCACTCTTCCAAATATCTTGCTTCCTCGTCAGCTACGTAATACCATTGACCCTCATATGCGGGCTTTACATTTGTATGCTCGTGAGACTATGGCGAGGGACGAGAACGAGCGCCGAGAGCCGACGTGGCAAAAGACGAGCGACGAGACTCGTTATCGTCGTCGTTGGTGTCTTTGCCATTTGTTGGTGTCCACTTCAGGTAAGACCTCGCGATTCAACGATTTCGATTGAATTCTTTATTTTCGTTTTTATTAAATACCATTTAATTCAAATTAGTATCACGTAATTTTGATTAATTTGATTTTTATCCCACGCGATAAAACCTACGTTAAGATCAATTTGCTATCTTGTATGTTTGGCAGGTGATACTCGTGACTAAGTCCCTAAACTCATATCCGGTAACGTCAACGACGATAATGATACAGATAACGAGTCACGTGTTGGCATACACGAACAGCTGCGTGAATCCAATTCTGTACGCTTTTCTGTGCGAGAAATTCCGTCGGGCATTTCGCAAGATAATGTACTGTCGACCGAGACACGATACGCAACACAGGCTCGGACCTCAAACGAGAACCACCCGAGCGGCTAGCAGCGGGAATGTACTCTAGGTACGTATACATCGAAGTCTCTTTATTCCCACGTACGAAATAAAGCTAAATAGAAGCTTTTATCGTGATTGAAAAATCTTCGTGTTCCAATGTCCAAAGGACTTTGGCGTCTTTGAAGATTCATTCGTCAGGACGATCACCGATTTATTTACATAAATTATATCGCGTCGGTAAACTACCTCGGTTGATGAGAGTCTTCGGTGTAGGAGAGATAAATTTTTCCGTTCGACAGAACAACCGTGAAAAATGAGTCGTGATTCTAGCCAGCTGGATTCTACGAGCGAGACAACGGCCTGTCTTCACCTACCGCGTGTCAATCTGTCTCGCTGCGCGCGTCCCTACGCCGTAATTTCGTACAGATTTTCTTGATCTTCCACTTTATTTTTTGTGTTACTCCGGGGCAAAGTACAAGGCTGTATTACAGTTGGATACAGAGACAGAGAGAAAGAGAAAGGAAGTAAGAGAAAAAAGAGAAAAAAAAGCGAGAGTGTATAGAGCGAGAGGCTCTGTCTCGTTCGTACTCGAATCAAATGGTCTCCTTGACACAAATGCAAATGGAGGTTTGACTCGACGCCCGAGAAACGAGGGAGGAAAAGGGGGGGAGGGGTGAGAATTCGAGCCCGGCGGATGAAGTGGGTGTAAAGGGTTGAACGACACACGCCAGGCTGGAGTAACGTAAGACAAATGAATATATATACATATACACGTACATAACCGAAGCAAAGTACCAGGCCACGTGTAGATACGGAAAAAATGGTGGATGACACGAGTGAGTAACGATGACAGAAAGAAAGAAAGTAAGAAGAGAAAAAAAGGGGGATGATTGTTTCTTCTCGTTTCGTACGAGCACAAGTCCGACTATAGTCACGCAGTTATATACAGCTCATTCGTGCTTATACGACTAAAAGCAATATATAGACATTGCATCGTACAAAGAACAAGTTACCGGAGTTTCTTGCTTCGTTTCTTTCTCCACATTTTTCTTTTTTTTTGCCATCCAGTGCATACCAGAGACACTATTACGTTAGCATCAGGTGGTGAAGAGGCCTCTGTCTCTCTCTCTCTTCGTGCCGGAGGCTTGACATTAGCCCTGTAATGAATAATACAAGAGGAAGATCTCTCTCTCTCTCTCGCTGAAAGGGTTCGCGAGAAGTCCGGTAAGAGTAGATTTTAACAAAACAAGCAGAAAAAAAAGAATGAGGTGAAGAGCGACAGTGGAAGAAAAAAATCTTGGAGAAAGAGTGACACGAGTGCCGGGCACGAAAAAAAAAGACGCGGAAAGAGGAGTAATGGTAGAGCGAGAGTTAAAAAAAATGAAACGAAGGGTGAGAGAGGGGGGAAGAGAGCCGAGCCAAAAATCGGGAGTCCCTGGCTGGGGGCTGAAAAAATTTTCACTCCCGGCTGGCTCGGAAGATTCGACAGTTTTTGGATGTGTTCCCGAAGCTCGAGCCAACAAGCATTATTCTAAGGTTTTGCACGAGGGGAAAAAAGAATTAAACTAGAAACCCGTTTACGTTCGGGAATTCGCCTATGGGGGGTCGAATAACGGAGTCGCCCTTCTCTCGGAGCGACTCTCGATGGAAAGTTCATCAGAAAAGTACACCGTGTTAGACCGTCGAGCAAAGAAAATCCGCAGGAAAGAGAACGGTTTATTTATTTCGGGAATGAATCTCTAGATATGAGATATAGTTTTGGTGCGGAGGGGTGAGAACAGAATCGGAGCAAGGCGAAACTCGCAAGCGGAAATGAAGAATCGAGCAAAAAATTAAAAGAAATATCTTTTATCCGTAACCTCTCATTTTTTGCGTCCATATTTCTTTTCATCCCCCTTTTCCTCTTTCCATTTCCTTTTCCAAACTTTTCTCCCCCTGTGTATCAACACGAACCCCTTGTTTATAGAGCAAATATTAAAAGAGAAAAAAAAGAAAACAACAAAAAACAACACTGGTGTTTAATAAAGATGAAGAGCAAATATGAACGTTGCACTGTGGCCATGGAAAATCCTGTTAAACAGCCACAAAAATATATCCCGAGGGACCCCCTGGCGAGTCTCTACGGCACCGCGTTCTCGCTTGTTTTCATCAACGGTGTCGATATGATTGAATATAATTTTTAGATTGCTCTTGATTATGAAAACAAACTAGAACGATCATATATTTTCCTTTCGATACATTTTTTCCATAAAATGGCGTCAACAGTTTTTTTTTCCATCGAACGAAAAATAATAATAAAAATAATTGTTCCTTCTTGTTCTACAGTTCGGAAACAAAAATGGCGAAACTGATAACGAAGCTATCGAAAAATTAGGCACGATTTTGCGGAAAACACAAATTAAGAATCAACGAATCGCGCGTGTTTTCTTTCTCGCCATCCGGAAATTGGCAAAGGGTGAACAAATATTTCGTCTCGTTCTTTTCTCGGGGCAATATTAATCGTACACGTGGATATTTCCACCTATCGATATATGTGACTATATCTCATATCTCTACGTAGGGCCGAAGTGGGAAAGGGGAGTGCCGTTGGAGAGGCTTTTTCTTGCTCTCTGCATTTCGTATCGATCGCTGGCTCTGGGATTTAGCGACCGCGTTTTCTCGTCTCCCTGTTCGGCGTTTACACATGGACGGGTTCCATTTTATATGTGCGAGAGGAAATTTGGGCCGGGGCCACGGTAACCCGAAGCTGTCATAATACAACCCTCGCACATGGAGAACAACGTGGGGGCAAAATGAATCACTGTTAAGAAAATAACGATTTCCTGACGTGGAAATATCGCTCATTAACATGATATTAATTCAATCAAAGCTTTCTCAATCGCGATAGATATATATTCGCGTTCTGAATTTGTAAATTTTGTTTACGCGGGATTTTTACGATATTTGAAAATTTTCATTCTGTACCTAGTGTGTCATTTTTCTCCGACTTATTCCCATACGTGTAAATAAGCTCTAAACAGAAATGGTTTAGTCAGCTGTGCCTTACGTGAACGTGTGAAAGACTGCCGATATCTATATTTAAACTCTTTGTTCCTGCTAATTACACAGAAATTTCTTGTATTTCAATTTAGCAAATACCGATAGCTATCACGAATAATAATAATGATGGTAACACTAACGAGCCTCTCTCGCCATCGGTGATAAAAGTTTGTTGAAAAAATTGTCTTTCACCGCGATGCACTGATGATAAAATATTGGCCGGGTGGAAAAACCCTCCCTTTTGTCACGGGTGCTAAAAGCCCACGCGCATGTTCCTCGTATAATGAGACGGGTCATAAAACACGACGATAAACAACAAAAAAAACATTGGTTTCGTCTGCTTTTGCTACGAATTGGGCAACAACGAATAAACAAAGTTGATGGAACATATTTTTTTATCTGTCATGGATAAGCGTGGAATAAAATTGTCGCAGCTTTTTATATTTATCTTCTGCGTAATATTGTATAATGCGGTTTTTAAAGAATTTAACATTTACTCGACAAAGAATATTAAAAACATTCATTTTCATGAGAATGTACATGTAATTGTTTGCATTTTATAAATACTGTGAACCGTTTTCATTAAAGCCGCGTTGACAGTGGTTAAGAAGGATCACATAAAACGTCATCAGAATTTAATTAATTATCCGTTAATTATTATCGAACACAAATGTTGATTTATAGAACTTTTGTTCGCTTGCTTTTCTCTTCGTGATTGCAACGGTGTTAATTCATCCTTTCAAATGAAATTATTATTATTTCCATCAGCCAAAAAGGAACTTTCATCTCATTATCAAAAGTTATAACGGTCCTGATTGTGTAAGCCCCAAGGCCGAGGACTGCTTGACACGGTATAAATGAGTCCATGTTCATAAGCAATAAAAGTTCACGTTTCTGTCGAAAGAATCAACGAGGTTATACGAGCGACCTGACTTTTATTGGTAATTTCGTAAGTGCACGACTCTCGCATCATCCGCTCTCGTTTCGCTTTTCTTCCTTTCACGTGCTCGTATGTATCGACATTTAGATACACACGTATATATTTATACAAAAAAAAAACAGTGAATACGGGAAATCCGAGTGTTTTGACGAGAGGTGACACACGATGCGAAAGCGATACAGGGAGCAATAGAAATGACGAATAAAAGATAAATAGGGTCGCTAATTTCGTGAGTGCCAACGGCTCTTTCCCCCCTGACGATTTTTCATTGTACTCTCGCATATTTTCCTCGATAACAATCCTCGAGGATTTCCTGACGATTCGCCAAATCCCCTCACATACATTATACCCAGGATGAAAGAAAATCATTGTAATTTTTCTGATTCAAAGTGCAAATAATATTGCTACGAAACAAAAGTCAGAATACAATTTTAAAGAATTTTTTTCTAAACAGTACGTATCTTCTTTCATCGTATTTTTCATTATTAATCCAGCGATTTATCACGTCGAGAAAAATGTTCTCCTTGGCTAATTATTCATCTCTGCGAAAACTTTCGACTCTCTGATTGGAAAAAGATTGAATTTATGAGTGTGCGAAAGTTCCGCACGATTGAGCGAATAAATACGATGGGGTTGAGAAAGGAGAAGTTGGAATTTCACTTTTAAGGCTTTGATCGCATTGTGTATTTATATATAGGTGTATCTATCCCTTTTTATTTCCTTCATCGCACATCCCTCTTCGTTTATGTTTACTCACGCTTTCCGTCTGGTCCATGCTTCGCTGCTCTTCATACTCTTCCCATTTATCTCGTATTTTCCTCGTGTTCCTCTTTCCCTTCACCCTTCGGTAGTTTCCCGAGCTTTTTCTTATTTGCATATTCCGCATCGTCTGGTTTTTCACGAACTCGATCGCACCCCCGGCACGACGAGGTGGGAGCGACAGGAAAGAAGATAGAAATAAAGAGCCAGCTCAAAAGTGAAAGAGAGAGAGAGAGAGAGAGAGAGAGAGGGAAAGAGAGCGGAATAAAATGGCAAGATTGCAAGAAGACAGAGTGGATCTCCTTGAGGGGTAGGCCGTTCTAAAAAGCGGAAACGCGAGGCTGAGAGGGCTCGAGACGACGCCGAGAGGGCACGAGACCACGATCAGAGAGCGAGAAATTCAGTAATGAAAATTGGATTCGGTACCACGAGCGGACGTCCTCTTAACCTTTCACTTCCTTCATTTTCTTTCTCGTTCTCGTTTCGATTTTTATCATCCCCTTCGGCATCGTTTCGATTTAACTTCCAGAGTAGACCGAGAGAGAGAGCGAGAGAGAGGGAGGGTCAATTTTATTTATATAAGCCGAATGTCAATAAAACATTTTTTTTTAATCACATTAATCTCGTTGGGACAAGTTTCAAATTATCGAATTTTTGTGTTTTTTTTCGCTATATGTTACAGGAGGACGCGACGTTATAGGAAAACTTTTAGGTAATCAATTGCGGGGAAGAAATTGCGACGCAGAAAAATGGATGTAACGGAAGCGACCGGTTCACTCGAGAAGCATGAAAATAGCGCGGAACATGTACGTATTGAATTCAAAGATAATTACTAATACAAACTGTAAAGGGGAAATTGTGATATAAATTGTACGAGTTTCTGAAATGTACGCATTATATACTACGTATCAAATTCGATGTAAATCCTACGAGTTACGTGGTTGGCTAATATTATTAACGCGAGAACGCTAGAGATTTATCGGTTGGTGGAAAATGTTTTAGAAATACTCGCGTCTAATTGCTCGATATGCGTTTAGATGAAAGTGGAAACCGCATATATCTTCGTGTATATTTTACCTTCCATTATATATTTCGTTGCTATGAATAACAATTGGAATTCGCTAGAAATTGCATGAAATTCTTGCGGAAGAACGATCGAAAATTGATCATTTAATATAAATAATTCATATCTATTTTGATTCGTTGATCGAATAAAAAAATCCGATATTCAACTGGGGTAGGAGATAAGTATGTACGATAGAGCGTGAAAGATAGGTCGGCGTGAATAAGAGTGTCGGATCACGGCAAGATTCAAAAAGGCCGACAGGGCGTCTTGGCAGGGACTCGAGGGGGATCGTACGAAGCTCTTTACTTCGGCTCTTAACAGCTTCGAGTGTCTCTCGTTCCTCGTACTCTGGTTGCCATTGGTATCATCGACGTTGCATGACCAAAACATGAAGAATATTTTCACGAGAAGAAAAAAAGATTCTGGACATAGTTCTCGTGTTTTGCAAGCACGAATAGATAAATATCGAGAAATATCTCTTCGTATTTGAATTTGATAGTGCGAAGAAAATTCTATATTGGTCGAAGATTGTGAAAATGCACATCCGTAGGACAATTGGAAGAAAGAGGTCAAGTGTGGAGACCTCGATATATATAAGACTCGGTGATCATCATCAGTCTCCCTTTCTTCTCCTCCCCATCTCAATCGAGCTCCGCCGCGTCTTGAGACCTCGACAAAGCACAATATACGGCGGGAGCGAACACATGGATAACACCTCGTTTCTGGGACTCTGAAGTTAGGAGAGGAGGTGATTATTATCATCCTTGACAATCCACGTGGCTATTGTATGTGAGAATGCTTGCGCCAGATAGAGAGAGAGAGAAGCCCTGAACATCGACAGGGTCAAAGGAAGAGGGAAATATAGAGCGATGATAACTTCCCTTCGTAGAGCGTCTTGCGGTAGTTCTACTACTTTATCAGTATATACATAGTAGCGGAGGTAATGGACGATGCACACGGCTCCGGCATGATAGGACACTATAAACAAGTAGTGAATATATACCGTGAGAGAAACACTTCTCATGGCCGCACTATTCGAGATTTTCCTATAAATCTAACGCTACGTTATGGCAACTGGAACTTGGAATTTTTTGTCGATTTTTGGCAAAAAATATAGTTATCATAAAAATGTCGGAAACTTTTTTGGAAAATGTTTCAGCGAATTAGCTCTGGACACATTCAATTCGCGGCACATGCATGCTGTTTATTTGTTGAAAATCCTATTTATCCGATGTTTATACGATACATGACCTAATTACGAAAAACGGATTTGAAAATGTTTGACGTTTGTTTTTTTTCTTTCAGCTGTTGAAACATCAAAGCCCGTCAACATTACGACGTCTACCGTTCCTTGGGCCACGTGAACACTGCACGCAAATCTAGTGCGCGCAAATTTTATAATAATAACATAAAACTTTGAACAAAGAGCAATTTCCGAGTTTCCCCAGTCTTCGTTCGAGTAAGAGAAAAAGACTTAGAAAAATGGAGTTCACGCGTTTTATCGATGAAAAGATTCATCGATTTCCTCGTTGTAGAGAACGAGATATCTAAAGGAATCGTCGTGGACGCCAATAAATTTCATTTCCGCCCTGTCTGGTGCAGCAAGTAAGATATATCAAAGAAAATAAAAAAATAAACTGTAAACTCAATTTATTCTGTCTAAATGTGTAAATAGAGGGAATTGTGTAAGATAATAGACGGCAGGGAGAAATATGCAGTACTATATCTATGGTGCATGTATTACGTAATTGTTGCGGTGTAATGAGAATGGGATATGAAAAACGAAAACAATTCGCATTCGTCTACAAATTGTTAAATTCGTATAAATAAAAAGAGAAAAGAAAACTTAAATTCTGAAAAAAACGTTATATCGACGTGTGTAGAAAATATATGTGTGATATCAAAAGTATATTGTATACATAAACAAAAAAAAAGAGAAAAATATTTCATTATTATGATTGGCCAATTCGAGAATCGTAATGTACGATTTTTAATGACGGATATTGAAAAGTTGTTAAAGGACTGAAACTCTGAAGATTGAAAATGTACTCGCGGGTTCGAGTTTCGATAAAACCACATGTGGTTGTATATTTATAAAGTAACGAAGGAAAATACTCGTATTAATATAAAGATAGATATTTACAAATATTTATGTATACAGACTAAAAACATACACACAAATGCATATAGATAAAAATAGATTCACCTGATGTTAAATAATTATATATGTATAAAAAAATGTATGAAAAAAATGCGAATGGTGCGAAATTGCGTCGGTATTATCGATTATCGAATCGAGTGGATCACGACACATGAGCCCCCCTGTCTCTTCCACGCGATTAAAGACAACCATAATACGCATGAATGATTTTACGAATGGAAATTAAAAAAATTAAGTATGTAGCTGTTTTATCTGTAAACTCACTACTACGTGTATAAAATATAGTTTTACAGATTTTCCCGGGAATGTTTGGCATAAATTCGTATAAATCTTATTACGTACTGTACCTAAGGTATTGTCGAGAATAAATTATTACCGTACTTAGATGGGATAAGAGATCGCCTACTATAATTAATTGTTTCATCAACTTTGCATGATATTCAGAGTTTACTGCACTGATTCACGATGATTTGACTTTTTAATTAGATCGGATATGTCAAATGATATGTATGTAAATTGTGTCAATAAAAAATAAAATAAAACGGCAGTGTCCGTCTAACTGTAAGGACACACCTGTAAGCATTGTAATCCTTAAAACGATTATAATAAAATACTACTTCAAGATCATGAAAATATGATTCGAGTCTATTTCCTCATTGGCGACGAAACCCGGAAATAATATCCTATAATACCCTGTCCATATTAAATTTTCTCGATGCATCGAAGAGAAAAAGAAATCGTGCATTGATTCGAAAAATTCAATAAGATGTTCGGGCTACTGGCATTGCCCACAAATATTATATAAAACTCCGTGTTCGATACGAATGATATTTCCATATGACTCTTTCTCCTCGTCGATTCGATATATGCAATAAAGTTGGAGCGAACCGGGCACTACGTCGGCGTAATAAGTGAGTTATCGAATCCAGCGTACTGTGAGAGTAAGTGCAGCCCCGTTTGATCTCGATTTTTATTGACATTCGTACTTCGAACTCCTCGATCGTCAAACGGTATGAAATTTCTACAGTTCATTCGTCTCGTGAATTCCATGATTCCTGCCTCGCATTCTCGACGAATCAAATCGAAAAAACTTCACAGTATACGTTACGATGCAAAATGGACCATAAAAGCTTTAAATTTTACGAATTTTTCTACATCATATCGTTTTCTAATTAATGCAACGGTACATTGCGAGATCCGATATTAGGATTCATCTGATGCGAATGGATGCTGGTCTATTTTGTTATTTTTGCTGCAGTGATAACAGTCCCCGAAATGTCAGACAGAAAACTTTAACACGTGTATATATATCACTTGGCCAAAACAACGATACAGAAGTAATGTATCGAATCTGGAATAATACGTGCACCGAATACGCGTACCAGTTTCGAGGTATATCGTCGACAAACATTCGCAATCCTTTGGCTCGTAGTTGAGTGGAGTATTTGTGCTGTTCGGTCAAACGGAAGAATTTCTTTGATTGGAACGATTCCATGGTGACTGATCATATCTTCGCTATTGGCCGAATTGTCACCGGAGAAACAAAAGTCTCGTCAGGATATCGAAACAACAGAAGAGCATCGAGATCACGTACGAATTCGATGCTTCGCAGTGGAGTAGCGTACTATCAAGCTGATTGTGAACTTTAATAGGAATACTTTGCATACTTGCGACCGGATCAACCGTTTCGGGGAATTCACGTTGCGAAAGAAGCTTTTCGATCAAATAATTTCCAGTCGAAGAAAGTCGAAGATAATAGAATAAACATGATAATTCTCGAATATTTCGTAGCGCCAGAACGTAATCTCGTATTTCACAGTTGCATTTACGACTCGAATTGTATATAGAAGACAAAATTCACGGAACGAAAGAGGTTAAAGAGATAACGTGCGCCATGTGCCATGACAGTTGTTTTCATCCCTTGGAGACACATCACTTCTTGACGATCTCACATACGGTACACACGTACATATAATCTAGGATTTTTCCCATTCGGACTTTTATAACGTGTTGTGCAGTTGTTGCGGTGTAGAGGGTTGCAAACGCTCGGGTTGACTGTAATCCTCGAAAAGTGAGGAAATCTACGATAAAAGTGGAGAATAAAAGCGAAGCGAGAGACGGTAACGCGATGTGCTGATATAAAAAGTTGTAAAACGTTTAGAGTGGGACGAGGGTGATGTTCACGAGGGTTGCAACGAGACTGAGATATGTATATTACGAAAAATCTTCCGTCATTCCGCTCATGACGACGTGTGTCGGATGAAAGTCTATCTTCGGATACAACGTAACCATGCACTGTCAATTTTCTCACTCTGACGTGAAAATCTATCTAATTTATTTCACACACAGACACTCTCACAATTTCATCCCGTCGATCACAATTTTCGCTGGTGTCTCATGGGAAATTCTGCTTAAAAATTCTATATAGGCGAATTGGCTGAGATAGGCCGAGGAAGCTTGAGCAGCCTCGGTGGAAAATTCTTACTCGCGCTTCTGGGAGAACGATGATTTTAGCCACTGTCGTGTTAAACGACCGAGGGAACAATGTTATAAAGGTAAGATCACTTTTCCGACGTCCTCGTTCCCGGGAACGCGATGGGCTTGAAAATAAACCTTCCTCCCTTCTTTCATCCGAGTCTTTCGTATCCTTCGGCAAATGCACTCTACTGTACTAATATTTCTTCGAGGATAATGGCCGCCGGAGCTAATATCGCGGATGGGTATAAGTGCGTCAATTTTAATGTCCCGAATGCTTGAATGAGCGATGAGATAAAAATGACAAGTATGAATTTAAACCGGTGGGCGTTGGATAAGAAAAAAAAACATCTTCACAATTTTAACCTAATTATGTCGTTTGATAAATTCTTATGATTTTACGGGTCCGCGTTCGACTTTTGGGCGAGCTAATGTTATCGTTATAATTCGCGCAACGTTCAACAGTTGCTACTCTTCAATGCTGTCTCGGTTTATTATTCATCTCGTTAATTCCGAAAGCACAAAAGATTTTTACGCCACGGACATAGTCCCGATGTTTCCTTTCTCTCGTTCGCTCTTTCCTCTAGCATACGTGTGCTATTTTACGAGTTCCCTCATGGTTTTCGTAGATAGTTGTTGTCTTTCGCGGTGAGTGGTCTCTTCGCGGGAACAAAAACCGTCGACGCTAGAGACGAACGAATGGTTTATTTGAAATGGAGAAATTGCCCAGGCGTTGCTTTTCATTCTCGTGTGTACGTGAATATTCCATTGTCGTACAAAATCGCTATAAGATGCGGATACGAAAATAAAAGTGACGCAAAAAGTACGAAATTGGCAATCTTCGAAAGCTCGATTTTCCAATCCCGAAATTTTACGCTCCTATCCTATAGCTTGCTTTTACATTGGATTCCACTTGATAACGTGATTATACCGAGTCGAAAGTGCACGAGAACTTGGTCGTAGAAAGGAAAAAAAAAGGCGAATTCCTTTCGACGCGTCGACGGAAAAGTGCTCTCGAGAAGCGAGAATTTTCGACGAGAAATTGTTCCTACTAGTGATATATATGTGTATATCGATACGCCAGAATTTCATTAAAAAAACTAGAGTGCTTTCGTGAGAAGCCCGATTGAAAAGCATCTCGCTCCTGGCGCGCGGACTCCGTCGCATTTATCGAGAAGAAAAGTTGGGAAGTCGTCGGGGTGTACGTCGAGTAAACATTATGTCGATGGTACGTAAGTACTTTTAGTCATATAAATGGGTTCGAGTCTCTTTGATAAGCTACGAGCAAAAAGCAAAAATTACCAATCTATCGCGAATACTTCGAAATTTCGATTAAAATAAAAATTGCTTTAATCGTGTTTTAACGAAATGCGGGAAAAAAAGAGATTATCTCGAAAGACGCGACTATAAAAGAGGACGATGTCGAGCTTATACGCGCGACTTCTCGAGAAAAGAGAAGCTCCAGTAAAGCTCACCTCGCTCGCAATTAACATACAAATTTCGTTATTACCCGGCGGCTCTTATGAAGCAGAAGAGAGTCAAAAAGGCCCGAAGCGATGGCTGTTAATTCTTTCTTTTTTTGTACTCCACTAGAGACAGCTGTAGAGAAGTTCCATTTGAAATTGCGTCTTTTCTCGTGCTTTCTTAAAAAATAATTACGAATTTCCAGCGTGTCAAGACTGTCAAGATTTCAAGACTTTCCACTCGCGATTCAAAAGCTTCGAAAACTCTAACCAACGTTTTCTGGCCTGTCTTATGTCCGTTCAAGTCCCCTCGTATTTAAATCGCTTCGTCAAGAACAGTACTCCCACGGCTTGTAGAAAATGTTTTTCATAAACATGTTTACCTTTTCAATGTAAACATCGTTGCGAGCTTTTCACGATCGCCAAGGGAAAATTCATTCTCACAATGAAACTATTTTAATAACAATAATACGATAATAATAACTGCGCTTCGGTATATCGTACGATTTGTTCGAGGTTTTCGTTATTAGCGAGAACCGGGGGAGGTTTTTCATTTATATCCGGCGGGTACGATGGAAGTCGTGGTCGAGTACGCTTCTTCCTCGTGGCGTAAAGTGTGGGCGTAAGCTCTGACAATTCGTTTTCAAATTCAGCTTACAACGCGCGAACCGTAGAACGAACGGTTCGTCGAAAGAGTTTTCGTTCTCGCGCGCGACCGCTTTCGGCTGCAATAACCGTAGTGCGAAAAACAGGAAATAAAAGAGAGCCAGCCGTTCGAATAACGAGATTGTACTCGACAAAAAAAATTCTAACGAACGAGAGATACCCAGACATTGTTTTTTTTCAGGAAAATTTGTTTACGCTCTAGCTTTTAAATCGATAAACGTGAAAAATCGTAGTATCGAAAATTACGTGGGTATTTACGTGGGTTTACTTAAGTTAAATTCACTGATGCGTATGATAATCCTAGCTGTCTCTAGAGGGGTTCCCGAATCTTCGATTCATTCTAAATTCCATTTACGTTTCAATGATGATGCAAAGCGTGTTGACATGAACGAGACTGTGTTGTAAGGGGGACGGACGAGAAAACTGACTGATTGATGTATCTGGAAGACGAACGAGATTGAATCTGTCACGAGGCTCGGCCGACAGCGCGCGGTGCATAATTTCGATAAATTCATTGTGAAATTTACCTCGATCCGCCATCTAGTGACAGAATTTTCAGGAAGAGAGGAGCGACTAATTCCGTCAGTATAAAACGTAAAACAAAAGAAAAGAAGAAAACTGTTCTCTGGTGAGGTCTCAAGGACAAGCGATAAATTTTCATTACGTTAAGAAAAAAAAAGAAAGAACAGATGCCTTGCCCCGGAACGATACAAGCGACTACATCGAGGCGCGCAAAGGACACGGGAGAACTCCTTACGAAATTTATATCATCGCCGTATAACTCTCTCACGGTTCCCTCGCGCGGGAAAGAGAGGCCGGCTTACCCAGTAGACTGCTATTTTACCGTATGTCACTTAATACTATATCCTCTCGTCGACAAGACCACGCGACCTTCTCTTATTCTCCGATAGCTAGTCTTGCTGAAACCACCGGTCCGGAATCCTTGTCTTTTCTTATACCGCGACGACAGTCGTCGGGCGATTTATGAGCCGCGACAAATTCAAGATTGGAAACTGTTGTCAACCCGGTCTATCGTACACTAACGCGAACTTAATAAAATTTTACATATAAATAATAAAAATTTTCATAATTAGTTGGAAATTCCGATAGAAGAGTCGTTGGATAATTTTACAACCGCACGATAATGAATGAACGCAAATATTTCGTTGATCCGTTGGCTCGGATAGCTCTATGAATTTTGATGCCCCCGAGTGTCTCGTTTCCGTGATTAAACGTAAACAAAACAAGGATGTCGAAGGATAATTTCCAGGGTATTGTTTATGGTACGGAATAGGAAGACTATTGCGAATATCCGAGGAAATGGGAATGTCCGA
The DNA here is from genome assembly GCA_964017225.1 of Netelia inedita. Taxonomy (NCBI): domain Eukaryota; kingdom Metazoa; phylum Arthropoda; class Insecta; order Hymenoptera; family Ichneumonidae; genus Netelia; species Netelia inedita. The sequence continues at coordinate 1,399,368 of OZ024924.1, read as the reverse complement.
ATTGACGATGAACGGAGATTCTCGCGCACGCGTCCCTCGTTACATATTCCCCGTGCGACCACAGGGCTATGATGTACCTACTGTTGAAATTTGAGAGCTGTTCGAGGGTTTCGTGACTACGAGAGAGAGAGAGATCAACCTGAAAATATATGCGAGGGCACGTGTCCGACGTAATCCGTTTCTAAGCTTGAAATCTCGATCGCAAATCTTCAATGTTCGGATATGTCCTTTCCTTTCCCCAGCCCTCACAGATCCAGAACGCAAGAGGAGCTTGCTAATTCATGGTTCGAGACAATAAGTGGATCTCCTCACAGAACCATGGGAAAGCTTTCTTCTGTCTCTCTCCTCACTCTGGATCGTACGCAATAGCATAGTATTAAGGAGTAGAATAGAATAGTATTAAGGATGATGTTGGATTCCAAGTCCCGAAATGACCGTTTCAAAATCCCTCGGTAAGATCGAACGAGCGGATTTTTAAATTTCATCAGTCAGCAGTAATATAGCCTAATTGACATCCTTAAATGAGTATTTGTTCATCGTCAAATATAGTTTGATCCGCGAGCAAATTAATTCGTACCTGACAAATCCCCTTATCATACCAAATCATTACTGATACATTAAATCATACTGCTGACCTTGCGAACAAATCAAATACCCTCATAAGCCGCGTATAATTTCAAAGCGTAGCCGGAGCGCGCTCTCGTTAAATGGTTAAACCAGTTCTCTCGTTTGTATGGAAATATCCTCGACTCCGCAATCCCGGATCCTATATCGGCGCTAATGTCATAGAATTTCGTGAAACGATGCACCTATAGGGACGATGGGAATGAAAATAGGGACATTGTTTAACGTAGTAATTAGAACATTTCGTCCGACCACGGCCAACGAGTAATTGGATTTTTCACTCGCTGTCCATTGCGGGGGCGCAACGAGTCGAATAAATAATGGAGCGTTGGCGATAATTCCGATACAAATATTTGCAAAAAAGGCCCACTTTTACTCTCTCCGTGTGTTTCGGTCGACGAGAGGATTATCCATCGGGCCTTTACGCTTCTCGAAGCTCTCGCCCCTTTTTCCCGATATTAACTGTAGATACGAAAAACGTTTTCCCCATTGGGATGAAAACGTATACACGCGCGATAAGCTTTATGGAATCATGGAAACGTGAGTACACTCCGAGGTAGCATTATCGGCTTACCGAAGATATCATCTTTCGCTCTCTCTCGTTTGGATCTCCCCGTTGCGACTGTACGTGCGCGATGAGAGAGAATTTGGGGAATGAAATACCGGTCTGTTTTAAAAGCTTCTTCGACTTGGATCCTTTTTCGTATCTGTCACTTCCGGTGCTTATAAATTGATTTCAACAACAAGACAACAACAAGAAAATAGCGAGAAGCTGAATAATATTTCAAATTCAAACTCGGTCAAATAAATTTCTTCATTTACGGAAAATGAAAATAAACGATTTAATTTTTCGCTTTCGAACTGTCTCGGACGTCCTTTTATTCCTAAGACAAATGTCTCGCGTGTTTACCGAGACGAGGCACGCGCTCCAACGCCGAGAGGTCTAAGGGATGAGAATCGAAAGGACGGCGAGTCCGGATTCTAAGGGCGTGTACATTGTCTGTGACGGATAAATTATACTTCACGTGGGGTGGCCTAGGCGTGCGCGCATCTTCGTCGAGTCGCGTCGGTGGGATTACACCTGGCACTCAGAGTAATAACTTCGGAGTCGCTTCGAGAGCTCTCTCGTCGCTGCGTCGACTCCCTCCTCCGAGACGCTGGCTTTCCTTCTTCCCTTTCTCACAATCCTCTCACCCCACCCCGACAAAATTTACCTTGGCAAAGTCGTATCAAGGAACGAAGGAAAAAAAGAAAAACCACAAGAGAGACACGATCCTCGGACAAATTGTATATCGATATCGGTTTCTTTCATTCGTCTTTGACCAATCGTAATCGTGTTGGAAAAATTCAGGTTAATGAAATCGTAATTTTCGAATTAAATCATCTCAATCGATAGTTCGATTTAATTCTCTCTCGCTTCGAATGAAATGATATTATATCCGGAAGTTCTAAAAACGGGCGAGTTCCATTATTCTCGGCATTACCAGAGTCGATCCGCTGGTTTATGAGAAAATAAATGAATACGTTCTGTTCGAATAAAAAGTTTTCAGAGAGCGAGAGAGAGAGAGAGAGAGTGAGAGAGAACGAAGAAAGGAAACGACGCTATCGACTGAAGCGAGTTCGCAATAAAATTGAATTTTAATAATGGCTCTTTCTTTCGGGAGGATAGGGGACGCAATAAGCGGAATTGTTTCTCTCGCGGTTTTGTCCTTTTAATATTTCGATTAATTCCCATAAATATATATATACATATACATATTTATTTAATGCCGTTTGTACTTCTAAGCGTCGTTATTCAGCATCGAAAGTATCGCGCCATGAGTTTCAAAACATGCAAAAATCTGCCGGCCTACTTCATTTATGCATATAACTGAAGAAAAAAAAGAAATGTTATCCCAGGGCAGCGAGCCAGCGAGTGCTTTTGTTAGCATCATCATTTCGGGGTTCTCGTTATATATTTTCCTTTTCTTCCCCCCACCCCACCCCCCTCTCCCACCCTTTGTAGAACGACTTCGTACGTGAATGAAAAATAAAAAGAGGGGTCTTTCCTCTCATGGCTTTAAAGCCCCGAGGGATTAGAGTGAAATTTTAATGGCTGCTTTAAAAAAACGTCTTGAGGAACGAAGTTGTCGTACTCTCGAGTAAAGGACATAGAGGATTTTTGAAGGGTCCAAGTGAGACGTAACGACGACTATACACACGTTTAACCCTGTACAATCAAAATATTCCCTCGCCGCTACACAAGCCTGTACGAAAAATATTTCGTTTCGATCGAAATATTTTCACCCTGCAAAAATATTAATTTCCACTCTCGCGTACCCCGTGTACATTAACACGGCAATAATACGCGTCAAGACATTCCGATTGTTCCGATGATTGTTCGCCATTCCCGTGGCTCCGATTATACTATCGGAAATTCCACGAACGCGAGATATATGCGTACTGGGAAACGATGAGCCGGAGACGAAGATACTGGCGAAGATCTACCCTCTCGACGAGAAAGCAGCTGAACTAAAAGGATCTCGAGGGTGTGGGAGACCTCGAGAAACAATGAAAAGTATAACAGGCCAGAAGCACGTACATTCAAAGGAAACGAAAGAAAGAAAGTAAATCGAGACCGACGGAATCTTTATAACAGAAAAAACATCACGCAATTATAACGATAAAGAATCGTGAACTCATTTCAGCCGCGAAGAGGCGCAAGGGCAAGCTTAAAAGGGAAAAAAATAAGTGTGAGAAATGTTTAAACCCTTTTCGCTCTTAAGAAATTGAGAGGCATGATATGAAAGCTCCGTTTGAATCGTTGCCACCTGGCTATGAGCTCGGATTTTAATACAATCTTGAGGTTGTGATTTTCATCCCCTTATCGCAATTGTTATTTTTTCGAACATAGATGTTGTGTTACGAAACGAGAAAAACGAATCGTAAGTCTCTCACGTGTTTATGTACGCACAGGTATTATCCTCCCGTAGGAAATAGATCCTCGATCGACTCCGCACACCAGACTATCGCTTCGACTCGATTTCTTCCTCTTCTCCCGTGAGAATTCAATAGATAAGAGTAAACCGAGATAAATTCTCGTGAGAATCTGTTACCATAGTAGTCGCTATAACATAGACGTATAGAAATCGCGTAGAATAGCTATCCGAGACTCGATTTAGTATTATGGATATCGAGCTCATCCCTTTCGAGTCCCTCTTGTCGGCAATCTTGTCGCTTTATTACGAATAAGTAGATTTCTGATATTGAATCCCGGAACCAGGATGCACCTTCGCTCCTATCGATATCGTATTCTCTTGCTTATCAATTTATCGATTGGTAGAAATATATGTATATATCGAGCCATATTTCGTCGCTAACGAAGTCAATTACGATATCGGACGATACAATATGGGAGTGTATTCGTATTAATGTATGAGCCAAGGCTCCTAGAAGCGTATACGATATTTATGAAACAACGTTGTTTCGTCGTATAAATAAAGGCGCGTTTGTCCTCCGTATGGAGTTGTACGTAAAGTTATTTTTTTTTTAGTTCGTTGTTTTTTCTTCACGTCGAGAAATTTATCTGGAAATCGCGTCTCGTCGGTATTCGCTCACCTCGCGAAGAGTCAAACCCCGAATCTCGTGGCGCACCACGATCGTATTTTTTGTACGTCTGAGAACGATTTTTCGTGCGAAAAGTTTTCAGCCCCGAGAGGAGACGTCGAGGGAGCTCTCGCATTCCCTTCTCGCTTTGCGAAGTTCCTGATCGTTGGCGAATCAGACAACTTTCGCGATATAACTGAGAATAAAATAGTTTTCGGGACTCGTGGAAATACGTGGGAAAAAAAAAGTTCAAGTGGAAAGAGGAGGTCCGTAACGAACGGTGGCATTTTCTTTTTCTATCTCGCGCCGCGTAAACTTTTTATAATTATATTATTATTTGCGAATTGCACTCGCGTTTCATGAATTTTATCGAAACTTTCGTCGGGCTAATGAGATTAAATGGAGTTAAGCTTTATTATAAACTCGATCCCGACTGTAGGCGAAGTCATGATAAGTAAATACGGCGTATACAAACACACACATAAATATATGAAATGTTCGCGCTCGTTTCTCATCGCGCAGGAAGTACATGTACGGGTGTACAATTAAGCGTTGCACCAGCCGCTAGAACTGCGCGTTGGCTGCAAACTTATGCAAATCATAGCGTATATGTGCGTCGGTCTGTTAATGAAAGTCATAATTAATTCATGCAATATGCAGATGCGTGCATGCCCCGTCAGGCTTCCTTTCTCTCTCTCTCCCTAACTCTCTCGCCTCACCAGGTACAAGAAAGGCTAGAGGAGACTCTATTCGTAGCGTACCCAAGAGATCGATTCGATAATACAAGCACGTGAGAGCTATGCTTTAGAACGAGCAACGACGCATCGATGCCGAGATTGCGTCGATGATTACCGTAGAATATTGCAGGACCGTACGCGTGCACGCCTCTAATAGTTCCAACCGGTTAACCGAGTGCACGATTTTTCACCTATGATCGGACATGATGAATTGCCAACTCACCCCCTCCCCTTCCTTATCAAAACCAAACTAACGAGCCTGAGAGAAAATAAGAGTGCACCCTAACACGAACATGGAGGGATGAAAAACTTGAATAAAACATATATCGATAAGAATAGTTCAACAAAATAATTGTTAAGAAATATCGTACATTACAGAGTCATGTTTTCTCATTGTTTTCTATTTTGAATAAAATTATATATATTTATAGATGTGTGTGTATGTGATATATTGTAATCTAGAAATATTCGTAGTACATATTACCCGGAAATGTGTTATCGATTGCCTATCGATCTGTTAGTATCGAAGACAAAGGCGATGGAGAAAGAAATACGGAATCCGATTACCGTTTCCCTCCGCAAATCGTACGAGTATTATACGCGTATGTTGTAATAGCAGTTCGCGTTATTAATGCTCGTCGATCACAGAAATCATCTCCGTCTCATATATCCGGCAGCTATCTCATCGGAAACCCGCCCGTAGGACGATCCATTCACAGCGCTATTCGGCCACGTACAAAAACCATTTGTGAGAGAAAAACACAGAGAGCTATTATCCTCGTGTGACTGGAACTCTACCGAGGTTCTTTTATCTCTCGACTAGCAATTCGACTCTCTCTTTCGCTCGTATCTGTCTGTTTCGTATAAATCAAGCATTTTTCATTTCCTCGAAAGGATAACACGTATTTAAAACAAACGAAAAAAAATCAGCAGAAAAGGTATAAAAATAAGGGTGGTATTTAAAAAACATTAATTGTAGGGAGGTTCGAGTATATTTTTCGAAAATCAGATGCTACTTTCGACGAAGTACACAGGCTGTTTACAGAATACACGAGAAACACCGACGCTCCGAGAAATCTTACATGTATTTCTCGTGCAATTCTACGAACTGGTTCGAATGCGCGCAATCTCGTATAAACAGTTTTGTATCTATGTCCCGTATATATACATATATACGAGCTACAACGCGTACGGATATAAATTCGTTGCGTGAAGAGCTCCGAAATTGATGAGACTAATACAAGGATCCTCGCGCCATAGGTAAGGGGAGACGAGAAGAAACAAAAAGGAATGACGAGGCAACGCCCTTAATCCCGATGGAATTTCGCCACGGGGTGTTCGAGAAAACAGATAAGGAGGAGAGGAGAATGGAGAGAAAGAGGGATAATGCGAGGAGGCGAACGAAGGACGGGTGAAAAGGTGAGGTTGGCTCGGGCGATGTCCTGTGATTTTTGTAACGAGCGTACACCATTTTCCGAATATTCGCATTTATCGAATACGAAGAATTCCGAGAACATCTTTTCCTACCAGAGTCTGATTTTGTACGGAATATTTTTTACGTCGTCCTCTTTTTTCGTCTCTATTTTTCCATTTTACCATGACCCACTTTTCTTAGAAATCGCGGCTATGAATAACAACGCGGTCGTACGTAACGATGTAAGAACGAGGGGAAAATACGTGTGTCGGACAATCGTTGACTCGTACTACTGGCCACGTTCTTTCGCGATAAACACAATAATTCGACATGAAAATTTACACCTGGCATTTGCCGCGATCGACAAGAGCGAGATTGTACGTCTTACAGATATCCGTCGGCTCATCGACGACGAGTCATTTCTATCGAGCCAACTTATCGAACATCGTTATCGTACATTCCTATCGCGCTTACCATTTTTTTCAAAGTCGTTTTTTTTTATTACGAGAAAAAAAATATATCGCGTCGAAGAAAAGAAACATTCCCATCTCTAACGTATCTAATCGAGAATCCATCGACGACAGAGAGTGGAAAATATTGTCACGAAGACTAACAAATACGAAATACGCGGAACGATCGATGACCGTGAATTGAAAATTGCTTACGTAGAATCGACGTGTTTGTCATCATTTCTCCGTATATATTTGTGAATACGTGATAAAACGTTTGACAACGGTTGAATTGTAACAGCTCGCGATATTCGATGAATATTCTTTACGGCTCGACGGCTCTCACCTCGAAACGAAAAACGTATGCAATCTTGAACGCGGCAATTATACAGTGGATTTCCGAGTACTCGAGGCCGAGCGTTTTAAGGAGGTTCGACATATTCCAGAGTCAAAAAATGCGTTTAAAAAAGATTTTTTTCTGAACGTACAATTCTTTTTTGATATGTGATGCACAAAAACGGCCTGACACTTCCTTCATTTAGATGTACTTGTTACGTCAAAAAAAAAATGCCGATACGATGAGTAGTTTCGGAGAAAAGGTAGGGGGAAGTCCCGTAACGCCGGACGGCACCTAGCGCCAGACACTCGACAGCTCGACAAGTCGCAATGCTTGCGAGTGAAAAACGGGTAAAAGAGGTGCAGGGGCGCGTAGTGATAAACAATCGCGATACGCCATTTGCCAGAATTGCGCGTTATCAAGGGTAGAGGTGTTGTTTGTTAGGTGTAGGTGTCCGGCATTGGGGGACTTCCCCCTACATTGTGGGTGAAAAAACATAACTTCTCAGGAAACACGATTTTCTGAAACAGTTTGAATTTCTAATGAATTCTGGGGTGTTTGTTGGTATCGATCGAAATCTGAATCGTTTTTACGAAAAAACGATTCGAGAAAAATATATTTGAAGGTAAAAAAAACTCGTCACAATTTCAAAAAAAAATCAAAACGACGTTAGAAGATGTTGAAAGGAAATATCGAAAAAATGGCCTGATACAATGTTTATAACACTTTAATATATACATACAACAAAAATGGTGAAAATCGAACGTATGGTTCCTGAGAAAAGGTACATAGATAGTAAGCATTTTTCGAACCAATGTTTTTCGACTTTGAAATGGTCCCAAAAATTTTCTAATTTGTGTATCTTCTAAAACCACATATAGAATTATCAATAAAGTATTTCTAAAGAAAACTAAAAAAAATCGTCGTAAAATGTTGAATAGTTTTGGAGAAATCTTAATTTGAAACAAAGAAGGTCGGATAGGGGCTTCCGAATATGGCGAACCTCCTTAACAAGTCGGCGGGGGGCTCGAGTGGTGCAGATAAACGACCGCGATATTCAGAGTGTTTATATATATACGTAAATCGCTGTTTGCGCGTTGTAATCTAGCTAGGTGAGAATGAACCGGAAGTTACGCGACTTTTATTCGTAAGCGAATTAGGACTCGGGGGCGTTATCCGTTTGACTCTCGCGATAAGTGGAGTCTAGCGATGTTATATATATATTTATTTTTATTACACTCGGTCGAAAGATCTAAGTAATTGAATCACGGATTGAAGCAAACATAATTTCTTTTTCTTTTTCTTTTTCCTACGGACAATCGGAAAATCGCGATTCGAGTGGAATGGAGTTTACAACGTCGCTAGTTACTTTTCAAGTAGATGGAAGGTTTCTTATGATTGTACATATGTAGAGCGTGGGAGCTTGGTACATTAGTCTCTCCCCTTCCCCGGTCGCCGGAACTTCCTGGATCTCTCTCGAGGAGAGAATCAAGTCGTTCGGAAAATAGGAGAAACGCATCCGACTTAATCGAAGCTCGGCTCTCTCTCGGCTCCGGCTAGCGAGCACCCACCCCTCGCGCGGGACGTGCAATGCCCGTAATAAATAGCTGCCATACGTGCGCCGACGGCAATGAAGAGCCTCGGAACGCTCGAAATGAGAACGAGGACGAAAGAAGAAGATGAAAGGAAAAGAAAAAAAGAAAAAGAAAATGATCACCGAGGGTGACGGAACGAAAAAAAAATAAAAATAAAGAAAGAAGTAAGGGTGGAAGCGTAGAAGAGGGTTGAAGAGAGCTCCGAAGGGTGATGTATATAGAACGCTTGACGCAGCAGACCATGAAACAATTATCTTCTTGCGGGTGAGAGAAAAGGAGAAAAAAACCAAGAAACGATAGGGGAGAAGATTTTTTTTTAGAAAAAGATGGCATTCGTCGAAAGCTTCTCTCGTCTCGAGACATCTCATATGATAAATTGTACGCTTATTTGTAAATCATTAATCGATGTGAAAATCCATTACGTAAGATATGATTTACGCGAATAAAAATTATTTCGATAAATATTTTTTTTTGTCATTCCGTTGTTGTATTCGGCACTGGCTCGAACAAAGTCTTTCGTATCATTAATATATTCCGCCTCGTTCGTCACATTGATCCCGCGTATGCGAGAACGTTTCCGCACTTCGCGTATTCTCTTTTCCATCATGCGAACTGTTCCCATCATTTTCCTCATCCCCTTTCTTCGTGGATCTTGTCATTGATCCGGGAACCGGCAATTGCATCCTTCCGGAAATTCGACGAGACATGCGCTTCGATCTTTTGAATTTCACCCCCGTATCAGTTTCCTTCACGCGCTATTCTCGAGCCACCACCCCCTTCAACGTGTTCCAGATTCTGTAGGTTTATAGAGCTCTGACGTAGAAACGTAACTGGACGAAATCGGTGGGCGTGTAATATTTCGAATCGGAGAAGAATTCACATCTTTTCCATTGTTCATGGCGAAAGTATTTTAGGTACGTGAGTAAAGAATGTGAAAAATGGGGCGAAAAATTCTATAGGAAAATTGAAGATCGTGTTCACGGGAGTGGAACGAATCGTTCGAATCGAATCATAACGGTTACGAGCGCGGATCAAATGATTATTATTATCGTTATTGATTGATTATATAATACATATTTGAAACGCCGATTTTATTTCGTGATATTGCCGAGTTGGAGCTTCATTAAAGTATTAATTAATTAATTAATTCCTATAATTCTGTCACGCTGCCTATTCCAGATGGAATGTAATTATAGCAATTGCAAGGATCATTGTTTAATCTGCCAGGCTTGGATGTTGGGACTCTGTTCTGGATTCGGTTCATCACCACATTGTATACTGCCTGTGGGTTATGCTCTCTCCGAGAGAGATTCATGACTCGATGATGAGAAATCTTCGTGTAATACGCATCACGATAACGTTGTTACAATGTATGATGATGCGTTAATTTACGCTTGATGAAATTATCCGAAGAAGGGACAACGACAGAGAGAGAGAGAGAGGGAGTAAACCATGCCAGGGTACTCTGCGTATTTAAACAGATAGGACGATATCTATCTTTAATCAAATCAATCTACTCGTCGTATCTATTATTCTCTCGCAGTCATAACAATAAGATTTACAAACTTTTTAATTCTTGTTTCTCGTGACGCTGTGAAAAACGAATCGTTAGCACTTGAGAATTATCAATATCGTCGTGGCGTTCTTAATCGTACACTGCACACACGTGCTTGACGAAAGAACCGCGGAATGTTAAATAAATTAAAAAAAACAAAACCAGCATCACCTCCACCGCCTTTCATATAATCAGGAGTTACGTAATCAACTGACTGATTACAGGTCTCATTGCTCGCCCCGACGGTCTTAATCTCGAAAATATATCTCTCTCTCCTTGTCGCAGTTACTACGTCAATTTCCAAGGTTTTGGAGTTTTTTTTTGTTGCAACACGCAAAGAGAAAATAAAGAGAGAGGAACAATAAGAGAACGAGAGAAAAAACAAGCCCGTATGTTATCTGACCAAGTTCAATTGCACAGGTGTACATTTGTGTACGGCTTTACGAATGAATTTGTACTCGGTAAATTATCCATGAGCTCAATTTTACAATATTCACAAATAACGAACTGTCGGCAAATGTAACGCGTGATTAACTTCGTGGAAAAGTTTTTGTTGCGAACCCTAGTTACAGAAAAAACAAAAATTCCAATAACTCTTTTTTCTTGTTTTCCATCGTTAAAAACGAAACGTTATCAGTCGAAAAATAATCATTTCCTCAACGCTTGTGATCCGATGAAATAAATTAATATCGTTTGTTCACTTGTATTCGGCTAAACAAAGTGAACTGCCGATATGCCGATGTATATTTATTTTAAGGCTGTTTAATAAATCACCCGAATTTGCACAAAGCGCGCTTTTTGCGTTTTCGCGACGTAATCGACGACCAATAAAACATTTTGTATTTTATATGCGCCGCGTTTTCCCACTCAATCCACGACGATTGTGCGTCCGGGCCCTTATCAGTTTTCGACTACATATAACTGACCGCGAGTACGAGCTTCGGTACGTCACTTTGCAACTCGTGTTCGAAGAGCTCAGCCGGTGAGCTCTTCTGTGTGTATATATATATATATATATATATTTGTCGATCTATCCATCTCTATTATTGCCATCGCAAAAAAGAAATTTTTATATTTATATATATATATATACACACACGTAGATATTTAGTCAAAAAATAATTAATTCTTGAAAGGGAAATCGTACAAGTTGCGTAGAACTCGTCATGGCCAGATACGTGCGCGCGTCAATCATCGCTCGAGATTTTTCTCACTTATTAATTATTTTCCTGCTATCCGGAAATCTCGTCGACGCAGCGAGCATCGGAAATTGCGTCTCTCGAACGGACCTTTGTGACAGGTGAGAATAAATCCATGCAAAACAGTAACGGAATAATAAAAATTTAAAAAAGAATGTTTGTAACATACCGCGTTGAAAATAATATTGTGGTAAATCGCTATCTCGAAAACGCTGGTTAACGAGAAATTTGAAAGTCTGCATTTGCGCGAATTCCCCCCGGGGGCAATCAGTTTCGTTTGTGTACATTTTTTTGTTTCATGTGGACTGTGACGTTTAATTTTCGTATGATTTTTAAATTCCTACGTTCGAGATTATATTTTATATCGCACGAAACTTGTTGAAAGGATTAAAACGTGAGTTAGATATTGAATTTCTATGAATTTCAATGATCGAAATGTGGGCGATGTAATCGCGACACTCGACAAAAAATGGTCTCATAAACTCTCCTATCTCTATATCCGATAAGCTATCACGGGTCACTATCAATCTGTGCGTTTCGCACCCGGAAATAAATCCTCGAAGAGAATTCGACGCGTCCGATGGAAAAAAATAGCGGGATTTCCTTTTTTTTCGCTCATCACTCCCAATGAATCGGCCGAAGGAATTCTTCGATCGTTTCTTATCTCGACCCATATCACTAGTGAATATAGGAAGGGTAGAAAATCGAGTATCCTCGTGCGAAAGTCTTTCTCGGTAGAAACGAAGTAGGATGACAATCATTAAATATAAAATAAACTAAAATTTATAACATTTTTATTATTTCAATTCTCACGTACTTCAATTTGTTTTTTACCCGAAATCTGTTCTCTTCGGAGTTCCATGAGTTTCCGCGTCTCATCGAATGTATCGCCGTATCAACAAACCAACGAATGAGCGAATGCTCGTTCGTGAATGACACACGTGTGTACGCCCACAACTTATGTACGTAAATATTAGTCATTTACGTGAAAAGAGGCGAAATGACAGAGCCAAGTTTGTTCCGGACTCGTTATCTTATCGAATGTAACTTGATTAATATGCATTAACCAATGGGTTTATTCGTATAATAATACACCGTTCGTTCCTCTTCCGGGATCGTTACCCAGTGCCTTAAAACGAGATCGTCCGGTTTAAGGAAACTGGTGTCTGCGAGACCGTGGCCACGAATTCGTTCGAGTTTATCATATCTTTTTCGTGTCTGCGTCTCTGGACTGTGAGACAGAAAACCTCTCTCTCTCTCTCTTTCTCTTTTTCCTTATCGTGCAACATGAGATTCGACCGAGAGGAGTTACATGTGCCAGACGCGTCCCTCTCTCTCTCTCTCTCTGTTTTTTTTAATTCTGTGCTCTCTTTGAGAAAGAACCCGTAGCGTTGCCACACGCTGGCGCCGCATCAGCGCGATACGCTGGGAACTCGACGATTATCGACGAGGCCTGAAGCTGCTTGGCACGAGAGTCATTACGTTGGTTGGTGCTGTCGCGATATTCTGTTCGCATATATAGAACTCTTGGAAAATTTTGCACCGTTTCTGTATCGCGCTCGTGACCTTCGCATTACTTTTTCACATTTTATTATCACAAATATAAATGTATATACGGACAATGTGAATATTAATTTTATTTTTCAGACGCGATTCCAGTTACGAGCGACTTATTTTAAAACGCGAGTTATTCTCCGAGGAATTTTCTGTTTTTTTTTCTTCTCGCATCTACGAAAAACCTTGTTTTTCATATTGCTCCGTTGCCGCTCGCGAAAATGATAGAAGATGTTTTATTAAAGACTGTTTATCCAGCCTCCGTATATATAGGGCTGTTGTTATGGGGAAAAAGCGAGGAAGGGTGGAATGGGGAAAAAGCGAGGAAGGGTGGAATGGGGGGGAAAAAGATCATCGAGGCGTTTTTTTTTCTCGGGCCGGGAGGAGGACTCGTTCCTTGAATTCTTAAAGAGTCTGCCGTACCGCCTAAGGTCTCCTAACGAGAAATTCTCTTTACTCCGACGTGTCCTCTTTCAACCGCCCCGTTGACTACCCCGCTTGTTTACTTGCACACGTGCCACTTCCGCTTCCGTCTACGACCTCGAAGTCGAGCGAATTCATTCGCGTATACATATATTTGCGTTTTTCCACTCGCGTACATCCACTACATTATACAAATATCGCTGTAGCCATATTACACACTTAAACCATTTACAGCTTTTACGTATCCAGTTTTAGGGGTACGTGGCTACTTTAACTTTTTTTTTATTTTAATTTCCCTCGTTTCGTTCAAACGTGTCCTCTCGTCGCATCTCTCGTGTTCAACCACACGTAAAAACGTCGCCGAATCGTATCACGCAAAAGAACAAAAAAATTCGATGGATAAAAAAAGAAAAGATCGTGGTATTTGAAAAATTATTTTTCAGAGACTCGTTCGTCATTGACGACGATAATAAAAGCGACGCGAGTCCCCGTGTGGGAATTTCTTCACAATGGGAGAATGGATTAAGGAGAATTTTTTTTTCGGTTAAACAATAAGCACTTGTGCGATTCAACATTTTTTCTTCCGAATAGATTTACTTCGCATTCACTGATTCGCTGTAAAAAAAAGAGATTTTAAAAAACGAGGCAACAAAAAGCACGAAACATTTTCGCTCTTGCACCGATTTCCCATGCTTTTTTTTTGTTTATTCTGTACGAAAAGTTTGAAATTCCGTGTTCGGAGAACTGGCTGAAATCCGGCGCTTTTCACCGAGAACGTGTAGGCAATCGATAGCGAGAGAACAAAAGAAAAAGCACCGGCAACAGGAACTAGGGATTTCGGGATAGGGATGGGCGGGGGGAGGAGGATGGTTGTAGAGAGAGAGAGAGAGAGAGAGAGAGAGAGAGCAGTTGGAGTGAAAAATAGCCGTGGAATGGACATATTCATTAAAATTGAAATCGACCGGGTCTCTCGGCCACCAAGTTAATGAATGAGAACAGCTACCGTTTGCTCCGGATTTTGGGGGAACGCCGTAGATTTACTGCTGGGTAACAGTGAAAATATTCACCCTCTTATTCTCGTACTAATTCTTCTTCTTTTTTTTTAACGAATATTAATCATGTTGCGAACAAATTTTTTCTTTTTTTACAATAATTAAGATAAATGTTAAGTAAATGCGAGCTTTTTTATTTATAATAAATATTAATATCTTTACGTCTGATAATGAGTCTAAAATTAATATTGATCTGTTTTCCCAAAATATTTATCACCGTCTGGCCGGTTCGATTTGGGTTATCTTTCTATTTCTTTTATGATAAAGTTGTTTGTCGAAATGCGGCGATTGTTTTTCCCCGGGAATAGCGAACAATCGAAAACCCGAGCTGTGGGAAAAAAGAGTTTGTCGGGGTTTTATGAAATCGGAAATTTGCCCCATAACACGAATATAATGATTACAATGCCGTTTTGTTTGAAATTGTCGGTGGAAAGGTAGAACGAGTGTTGTTTGCCGCAAATTGCAATATATCGCGATTATAACGGTCATGTTCTTGTTGCCCAGGAAATTTTCGCTTCCGTAACCTATAATTAAAGCCTTTTTGCGGGGAAACAAAGTGTGGACCCTCGGCAGTTGCCGATAGTCCAAATTTGTCGGGTCCGAATACGATCAATTCAGAAAAACAAAAGAAACTCATAAAGCGGCCAAAAGAGGGATGGCGGCTCGTTCTCGTTGTTGAAGCAGACTTCCGGAAACGCGGACATCCGCGACGAAAAGTCCCCCTTTTGTGACCATCCCCCTTGCCGAAATCGTTTCCGCGAAAGGTTCAAAAGCTTCGCGTCGAGGCTTCAGCGAGAAACTAGAGGCAACGGAAACGATCCACGGTAGATTGAGCCGGGAAATGTTTGGAACGCGGAAGCCCGAGATGCGACCACTCGAACTGTTATTATTGTCCTATATACGGGTATATAGGACAATATACCTTACCCGTGCACAATCGTGACATAGCCAGACTTTGTGCTTTACGAGACGATTTCGCCAGCCCGATAGCCCGAGAGAAGCTCGATCTGGAAACGCTCGAGTCGACGTCCTCAACTTCGTAACGGTCATTTCCCCGTAAATTCTTTCTTTTTTTATAGAACGATGAAAAGGTGAACATCGTTCCATCTAAGCGAAATTATTTTCGAGGATAAAACTAGCTGAACAAATAAACGTAAAACCCTTCGAATTGTCCGTTAAATTAATCGATGTTTCTTGTCGTTTAGTTTATTTTGCTATTTTTTTACCCAAAGAAATAAAAGCTTTAATTCGTATAACACGTTTTTCGTCGGAAATATTTTTGTCCCGGTCGTAATTTTATAACCATCGGATGAAGTTCTACCCCATTTATTTTTACAACACCTTAAGCACGGTGGACAAGCAAGTGCGAGTCCGAGCTTTAGTCGGGTGTGTGGAGAAAAAGAATCACGAGCGCTAATGCCATTATATAAATATAGTCCACGCGCGGATTTATTTCCTCGGTGAGTCGAGTCCCAGCTACCACGAGGGCAAATGAAAACTGGAGCTTAATGATTTTCCTATACACGCATGCCCCGGCAGGTTATTTCTCTCCCGTACGAGCAACTATTATTGCTGCCTCGAGACTTTGAATGTCCCGAGTGAATTGTTATACACACGCTACGCCCTTTAGCTTTGCCCAGTTTCGAAGATTCGACCGAACCGCCTTTTCCCCGTTTGTTCCTTTTTTGTTTCATAAGTACTTCTTTCTCTCGATTCCCTATCACTCTTCGGATTCTGCTCGATCTCGGGGGATCCGCTCGGTTGGTTCAACCGCGTCGACACGAAGAAGAAATAAAGCAGAAGGACGATTCTCTTTTTATTTCGCCAGGAACGATTACTCCTTCGCCCGTAATCACACGATGTACGTCGAGACCCGAGAACTTGCGAAAATAAACGAAGCCGACGTTACTTTTACCAAGATTTCTATCGATCGATATCGATTTTTTTATTTAACGGCTATAAAATTGTCCATCGAGCTAAAAATAATTCTTTCGTTCCTTTCGAGGCTTGCGTACGTCTAGACGATCGTATATATACGCGGTTATACTAGGTATACCTACATATAAAAGTCATCGACCCATTATTACCGCGGACTCTCTTCCACTTGAAAAGATCAACTTTTTTTATAGTCCCATCGGTTTATTGATCAAATTTCCTTCATATCGCGGACTGTTCTTCAGATGGATTGCTATTTACGTTATTATATCGATATAGTTATTTTATAACGCGCGCGCGGTACGCATATATAACGGGCGTAACGTTATAGCGAGACGAACCGATAAAATATAATTTTTTTGCTAAAGTTTATTGACCATGAAAAAAAAATAGATTGAACTCTCCCCCCACTTCCCCTCCTCAGCAGTGTGCAGAAAGTGGTTTAATTTTGAAAAATAATTTTGTTCCGGACGTAGTTTTTTTAACATCCGCCGATGTGTGTATTTAATGGATCGTTAATTGAAAAGATCCCGGTGGTGAATATTATATTTCGATCTCGTTTCGGCACCATTGTTTTCTTTTTAATCCGCGAGTACGGAAAAAGCCCGGTTCGCGCGATAAAGAAACAGGCAGAATTGGTAATTACTTTCCGCACGCGTAATTGCCCCATCGAATGGCCCCACAATGGCCAATCTTGCGATATCCCGCTACTCCGTCATCGGATACGCTTCGAACAGTTTCCCGTTTTATATTTTTATCGTATCCGGCGGCCTGAAACGCCGAGAGAGCGAGCACGTTTCGTTCATCCTCGTAATATCGACGCGACGATAACGGAAAAAATGATAACGGAGAGAGAGAGAGAGAAAAAAACAATTACGAATCTGGAGGCCATCGGCTTTCGAGGCCTCGACCCTTTGAAATTTTATCAGCGGAATCTCCCCGCGCACACAAAAATATAATCTTGTATGTAAACAAAATGTGAACTCGTGATAAGAAGATTGTTTCTTTTCTTTGGCTAAGGTGCTAATGTTGTGGTTATTAAATTACAGCCCGATCTACTGCAATGGTGAATTACTGAAAACCGTCCAACTGGCAAAGATCTTCAACGACAGCAAAGATTTCGTCGATCACTATCAGCTCAACGATCCGGCCGTTACACTCGCTAAGTGAGTTAATTTTTTAAATCTTCCTTTTTTTCTCTTTTTTAAATACCTACGCAACCTCTCTCGCGTCATTCGATTTTTCGAGGGGCTTTTTGACGTGGAAAAAAATGGATACGTACTACCGGCTCTCTGTTCGCGTAGTCGAACGAAATTAAATTCCACGTGGGCGGGCAAAGTGCGAGGCGGGAAGTGGGCGGGGGGATGGTTCGCACAGGGTGTGATCGAATGCGTTCAAAAATTCTTCAAATTGGGTCAGCCTGTTACGAGTACGATTATTCACGGAAAGCAGATAAAATTGTACGCGAAAAAGTGCATCGTGGCGTTATTAATATTCCAATGAAATATTTTCACTGGTATTTTGCATTTTCCATGCAATTTTAAAATTCGAACGTTCAACGTTTTTCATTCTATTCGCAGTTTCAACAAGCTCATGGCGCAAACCAATGGCAACCCTAGTAGGGATGAAATTAAGCTTTACGTAACCGAGAATTTCGATCGCCAGAACGAATTGGTAGATTGGACGCTGCCCGATTGGCAAGAAAATCCGTCGTTTCTCAAGGACATCGGGGACGCTGATTTTCGCGAATGGGTCAAGGACCTTAATGATATCTGGAAAACTTTGGCGAAAAAAGTTTCGTCCGACGTGTTCGCCAATCCCGACAGGCACAGTCTCATTACCGTTGATAATGGTTTCATCGTGCCAGGTGGCAGATTTCAAGGTCGGACGAAACTTCTAATCGAATTTCTTGTTCCCGAACGAATTAAATTTTTATTAGCGTAACGAATGGCAAAAAGGAATAAAGAGTAAACAAAATCTGAAAACCATCTCTTTCTCCACAAACGCAGAGTTTTATTACTGGGACAGTTACTGGGTGATCGAGGGTCTTCTAATTACGGGAATGACGAACACGAGCAAAGGGATACTCGAGAATTTCTTCTCGATCGTCAATCGTTACGGTTTCATTCCCAACGGTGGCAGAGTCTACTATCTCATGAGAAGTCATCCTCCTCTTCTCATCCCCATGGTAAGTCAATAGCCATTATTCATAAAAAAAAACTACCCACACACATTTATATATCCTCGTAATTACACGCATAAAAAAAGGTGAATGATAAAATATGTATAACGTAGCCGCAAGGCGCGGTAAAACTGTGCCCCACGATAATATATTTTTACGTACACGCAGCGTTACGTATGTAGCTTAATATTCCCAAGGACCGCGAGAGAAGCCACCAGTGCCCCTATTTTCTTTTTTTTCCTCTCCTTACCCCTATACCATGTACGAGATGAAACATTATTTTTTCGAGCTCACCCTCGAGGGATGTTGCCCGCCCCGGTTTTCTGTTTTAAGCCAAATGATACTCGTATATAAGTACGCCAGCGCTACGGCGTTCACCACATACGAATAAGCCACTTTTTTTACTCCAAGTTGTTGTTCGCGTGTTTACCAACACGCTATTCATATTCCGCATAGACGATCTTGCTTTAACTCTTGTACATAACTTATGTAAATTCGGTGTCACACGGGTGATCGCGCATGATGAATAGAAATGCGATACATACCGAGGGGAAGAAAAATGTATTGGTAAAATATGGGAACGACGGATAAAGGGAAAATTAATGATTGATTTGTAAAATTTTCTCATCGTACACGATTCGATTCGACAAACTGCCAATTATCGTACCACTGCCAGTAACTGCACCTTCGTTTCTCATATATAGGCTATTTTACGAGCCTCTTGGCATAAGTACGGGCCCGAGTTCTCCCAAGGGTGAGAACCAAGGAGCGTATATATGCGAGAGGAGGGAAGAGGATGGTTCGAGGGTGCAGAAATGTGCGCGAGGCACATGAAAGCCATTTTGCGAAGGCATCTCTCTCTCTCTCTCTCTCTCTCACTCTGCACCTAATGTTTACGCCATAGCGAGTCGACAGAGAGCCGCAAGAGTCGCATATTTCTTCCCGCTCTCACGCCCGAAGCTTCTTTATATATATATATATAGACGAAGAGCTCTTTTCGCGCCCGAACTCACGCTCTTTTTTGCATGCTCGAGCTTTTCGCTCGTGCTCGCATTGTTGCACACACATTGGCGGCATGCCCGTTACCCGAGTAGGCGTTATACGTGCACACGTATATAAAAATGCCCGAGGGGTAGAAAAGAGCACCGAACCAAGCACGGCACGACATTCTCGTCGAGACACACGACAATTTTTCTTCCCTTCCACGAAACATACGCACCCCTGAACCCAACCACCGACGCTCTTCTTATATTTTCACCCTCGTCGAGGAAATATTAATATCGTATTTTTACAATCTCCAGTGGCCTTATTTACAGGCCGAGGGAACAAATAAAAAAGAATACAAAAATATATATATATAATTACGAGTTAGAGACCGGAGGGGATGAAGGACAAATTTTAATCAGCGCGGCATTGTTAGCGTCTCCTCTCTCTCTTTTTTTTGTTTACATACGAGGGGTGCGGTAACGTTCCTTTTACCTTTCCAACCTGTGACTACATTTGATCAAACGATTTATTAAAATAGTATCGAGATAAATTATTCCCCTATTTACTCTCTTAAAAAAAAAGTATCGCTCGTACGAATTTCGGAAAAGATATTTTTCTTCGCGCGAGACTCTTTCGACCCGTCCTCTTCGCCCGGAGATTCTCGGGGCGGGAGGAAAGAGAGAACAAAAATCGAAGACTATAAATATAAGGTCGTTCGATAAGGGTGTCGGGTGGAGTGGTGGAGAGAAAAAGTCGAATCCCGACGGCGGGATGAATAAGTTTTTTTTTCGGGACGGGTGAAAATCGCGGAGGTTCGTAAAGTTCGCATATATGAGATTCTTTCTCCTGTTTTTTTTTTCTTTTTCTTTTTCATTCCTGTATTCAGCTCGCGTCACGCTATCTTCGCTCTTTCCTTGCTCCTAACCATATAGCATGACGAGCGATAAACCTCCGGACGCTTTCCATCTCATTTTTCCTCGGCCTAACCCCCCCCCCCCCTCCCCTTCTACCCTCCCCGTCTACAACTCGCCGACTTTCGACGACCCGTCGAATCGTGCAAATATATTCCATCCAAGGATTTTCAGCGGTGTCAAGATACGTAGTGTGTTGGATATGTGTCTATGTATATAACGAAAGGTGGCCGGAAGTTCGAATTTTAACGGGCCTGAGATCAGATTCGACACGAAGAAATCGCGTCGACCTTATATCCCCCTTTCAAGGAAGCTAATTCGTTCTTATATCTCACCGAATAGGGCGGAGGAGATAAAATTCGCATATTTCAATATCGTACGTCAGAATTAGAAGAAGAAAAAGTGCGTGGCGCGATAGAGAGCAGAAAATTCTCCGACGCGCTGCCAATATTATATTTTCAACCCAGACAGGAAAATTTAATATCCAGCCAGACAGTCACGAAATTTCATCAGACCGAAACTACCCTCGCGCGGTTTTGTTTCTTTTTTTTTCACCCGTTCGCAGGCTACGAACGAAAAATCCAGTTTGTAGTACAGTTTGTTGTTTCTTTTTCGTATCGAATTGCAAGATACAACGAAGATAGAAAAAATGAAAGAAAAAAAAACCTTGTTTCTTTGAAGTCACGGATTTTGGTACACGTTCCGAGTGCAGAAGAGATATAAGCATGTACGAGAACTACGAGAGGACGCGAAGTTGGAAACCCGACCCTACCACTCCCTCGCTCTAGTCAACCTTGTCGCAGTCTCCAACATTCCGAACTTTGGTAATCCTCTTTAGTCGGAATCCACACGCTTATAAACTTCGTCGTTTTGCCTGTGGTAGGCGCGTGGAAGACCGCGAAAAGCTCGAACTCTGCTGTTCTCCACTCTTTACACTCCCCCTTCCCCGTCACGCTTGGATTTTGCGGCAATGTAGGAATATGTACACCTGTTTAATACGACGCGAGCAGAATATTGCCTTTTCGAGTGTCGCTCAGCATCCGAGGGAACGTAACATGGTCCCGACATGAGCCGCGAGCTACGGGCCTTTGAGGCAACTAGAGGTACGGCGGTATGCTGATGCAGCTCGAGCCCGGAATGGCAGCGAAAAGCGAGGAAACTTCGTTAGTACCGCACGTTGTTTGCCGACCAGCTGCGGATCGCGGATAAATATATATATATGTACATATATATTCGTGTGTACATATGGTCGAAGGTCCATTTGTATTACGCGCAAGACAATTGAAACTCCTATAAACCAATTTCGCTGGTCAATCCTTAAAACTTGACGAAACATCTTGTTTTTTTTCGTAACTAGTAAAATTGGGTCGAGTATAAAAAAAAATGAGTACTTTATATTTGTTACATAGGTCGAACTTTATCTCGAGCACACCGGAGATGTTGATTTCATGTTGGACAATCTAGCGACCCTCGAGAAGGAATTTGCGTACTTTCAGCGCGAAAAGACCGTGAGCGTTGAAAAGAACGGGGTTTGTTATCAAATGGCACGATACATAGTCAGTAGCGATGGACCACGTCCGGAAA
Organism: Netelia inedita; assembly: GCA_964017225.1. Classification (NCBI taxonomy): domain Eukaryota; kingdom Metazoa; phylum Arthropoda; class Insecta; order Hymenoptera; family Ichneumonidae; genus Netelia; species Netelia inedita. The sequence goes on along the minus strand of OZ024924.1, from coordinate 1,377,245 downwards.
GTTACACGTGAGTTTTATTCAATGTTTTCGATTATTACGCCAAACCCAGGCGAAATATGAATTGTAATGATTTTTCTTCCAATGATATTTTTTGTGACTCGACGGTTACTTAATTCGGTAACGAAAGGAGATATGATAGATTTTAACTTTAAGAGGATAATATAGGTATATATATATGATCCATTATCGTTAATTCCCATTCACTTAGGGAGGATTACAACCTAGCTGTAAAGTTGGCGAATGAGGCGGAACGAAAGCGACTTTACGAGGACCTGAAGGCCGGTGCCGAGAGTGGCTGGGACTTTTCGTCGCGTTGGTTCATATCGCCGGACGGTGGGGTGGGCAATCTATCGCAAATCTCTACGAGGGACATTATTCCAGTCGATCTCAATGCATTCCTACAGCGTAACGCTCGTCTACTCTCGTCGTACAACATTATGGCTGGAAGAATTGCCGTAAGATTCGAAAGAACTTTTTTCTAATTATAGCGAAGCACTTAAATCGGTTTTTAAATGAGATCGTCGCGATATGGAAAAGAAATGGTCCGAGTTGTTTATCTCGCAAAAATCTTGGACAATTATCCTTGAAAAGTACGGAAATTTTTCTCTCCTGCTTTTCAGAGATAATTGGCCTCCGTTCCATTCAACCGGTAGCGGAAAATAAACTTTTGCCTCTCGCGTTATAGGTACCTAAGACATCTTTTTCGTACAACGTCCGGGTAAGATTTTGCGTCGAAACTTTTACCCCGACGTTGCTTGCCAAAGTGCTACGAAAATCCGGGTATAAAGCAGTCGCGATATAGCAGTCATGCATCCCGGGGGGATGCGCGAGACGTGTATCAGTAATAAAGGTCCCGTTATAGTTAGCCGCGCCTTTCTCGTTCCTCTTGCTCACCACTCGCCATAGCAAAGAAAGCTTTCAAGGGGAAAATCTGCGTAGTCTCCCATATACGCAAGACTCGTGGCTTATGGTTTATAGTAGCTATTTCTTGCCGAAAGATATCAAGAGCCAAGAGGATACGGCGCAATCTCTCCTATCATGTACACCGATATACGCTTTATATACTTTAATATATTTTCCTTATAATTTCAAAGTGCACTTGAAAATGTTCTTCGCGAAATGAGTTTATCATTTTATTTCCGGTCAAAGGAAAGTACTTTTCGAAGTAATTTTTGTTTGATTGACGTTTCCTTCGAACTATTACTGTTTCAAACTAATTTGCCTTTTTAACCGATGCTTTGAATTTTCCGCGAGTTTACTGAGAAGATATATTCATATATATATGTGTATGTTTGCAATAAGAATTAAGAAAGTTTCACAGTTTCATTCTCCGAGTTACGAGAGTGAAACTTTTCGCGTTTGCCTGATAATATTTTTGACGCGCGTTATATCGTACGAACTTTGCATGGAAGCAGGAATACACGTGCATCCAATTCAGACTGAGCCGTAGGGCGTGTCAGTCATAGCCACTGGGTTTTCTTCAGAAGTCTAGAGAACGGCCAAAGAGGAAATGAAGTCGCAAGGAAGCGCAGATAAGGAAGACCTATCTGAGCGAACGCGTAGCTCGTGATAAGGTCGGATGCGTCGGAAGCTGTACAAATACTAAGATTGCGAAAGGACTCGTGGCTGAGAGTGTAATGAAGCGAGAAATTTCCATTAACGCGTATATTCCTATATATATATAGTTTTGATTCTTAAAGCCGCGAAATAATATTCTGCGAATTTTATATATTATTTTAAATGCTTAGTTTTCATTTTTCCTAAATTATTTTTGCAGAAAGCGAAATACTATCGAGAAATTGCTAATGAATATCAACGCGGAATAGACAACGTACTGTGGAACGAGAAAGAGGGAATTTGGCTCGATTACGATATCAAGAATAACAGGCCAAGAAATAATTTCTATCCGACCAACCTGTCTCCTCTTTACACGAAAAGTTACGATCACGCAAAAACGGAAACTTATGCCAAGAAGGCGGTCGCATATTTGAAGAAAAATAAAATTGGCGACTATATGGGTAAGTTCTTGGTAGTATTTGAGAGTTTTTGTGTTAACACGGATATGTCATAATTTGTTCGGTTGTCCTCGGACCTATGATCGATACAGGGGGTACGCCAGCATCGTTGGCCAACACCGGCGAGCAATGGGACTTGCCCAACGCTTGGGCGCCTCTTCAATCTATCATGATTCAGGGTCTTCGTCGTACGAAAAAAGAACCGGCGACGAGTCTCGCCGCGGAACTAGCGACTCGTTGGCTCAGGGCGAATTACATCGGTTTCCTCAAATCCGGCCAGATGTACGAAAAGGTCAGTGAACTTTCGTATTCATCGTTAAATCTACTCGTGAAAATTGCTCGCAAAGAGAAAAAACAACTATCTTCGATAACAAATTTTCTTATCGAATTATTCGATGTTCGTTGTAAAAAACGATTTGACGAATATCCAAAGTTTGAGGATTTGATAAATCTCCCCAAAGGCTCTAATCCACGCGATATATCTTGACTTTAGTGTCACCGGATCAGAGGAGGCGAGTTTTTCCAGCCTTAGCTTTCAATAAATTTCCCGTCAATTCGCGGTAATACTTTACAAGACCCTGTCGCCAAGCAAAATCAAAGGATGAACGAGCGAGAGAAAAGGGAGGGAGAGAGAGAGAGAGAACGAGCGAATTTAAAATAACGGAAACGTTCCATCCCCAAATCGCTGTCGCGACGTTGGACGGGGGCTAAGAGCAGCCCGAAAGGCAAAAGCACTAAATTCAAAGCGAAAATGCCCCAAGAATCGGGTCATTCGTCTTGCCAAAGAGGGAAGAAAAATCTTTGGGTTGTAGGAGGAAGCGTGATGCGTATCGTCGTTTGTTAAGGCTAAAGGTGCGAGTATCATATATACAGTCGGGCGAACGAACGAACCGAACGAGGGAGGGGGAGCGTGACACCTCGGAGGGTAGTTATAAATCAACCCTCCGCTGGAAAAAGAAACATTCTTCTCCCACTTGTCTCGCACCTACGTATCTTTTCCACGAATGCCATTTTTTAGTTCACACGTACAACGGGATGTGACGCACGTGTTTCCTCGAGGGTGTCTTTCAAAGTATCGGAAAAATATGTTTTTCGCGGTGTATACACGATACTCTCCTCGAAATATAATATAATATCGTTTATTCTTTCGGCGACTATTCTGTCCAACCTTGGAACTTTGTTTCAACTATCGACTCTAACAAATACGAAAATTATCTCCGATTTAAAATGGCTTTATTCTTCGCGATCTTCGTCGATCGGAAGAGTGTACAGATATCATAAAAATTGAAAAACAATTTCGAGGATATTTCTGTCGATTTTACGCATTCGGGTTACGTTCGTTCGAACGGAGGATAACGAATTATTGTTGCGGAGTCGAGAAATCATTCGTGGTCGTTGGCAATCAGTTACGGGAATTGGTTGTTCCCTTCTGTATATTTAACTCGATGCAGCGCGTTTAACTTTCCTCGAACGATCGTACCAAATGGGAAAACTTTTCGAACCGGTTGCGAACTTTGTCGAACGCAAATCAAATACGTACGTCGGAGGAAAGGTTGAAAAGCCGCTATTTTATTGGGATTGAAATCTTCGACGAATTTATTCATCAGAAATCGTCGAAACATATTTATAGGGGAATTTTTCGATTCTCGCCGCGAAATAGACCGACTTTTCTGTAATAAAATATTCGCAACGAAGTGGAAGTTGGCGGGACGATGAAAAATAATGGAAAGAATGGAGCCATTAACGGGGAAACGAGAGGGCGCGTGATATGACCGCGTTACGCGAGTATTTCGAGTCACAGGCGTGCAATAACGCATAATAAAAACGTACACGGTCCCTGCCTCGGGATAACGACTGGGAAAAATTATCAACCGCGATGAACTTAGCAGCCCGTTGTCCTTTTTTTGTTGCCAGCGGGGACTAATTACCGGTTTACAAGAGGCAAAGATATGCTTTTATTTAACGAAAAAGGTCGCACACTCGTTAGTACGTTTTCACGGGTCAACAAATATAGCGAGTCTTATATACGTCGTGGCATAAGTAGGATATAACATAAAAAAGTCTCCGGAAACGTAACTTTACGAGAAATATTTCGTACTTTTCCATATTTCGCGTATATCTTCGTGAGTTTTATCGCTGCCACGGGGCTTTACGGATAGTTTTGCCTACATACGCAAATGTTCGCCTATTTTATTTTTCGAACGAGGCGCGTGACGTGTCGTTCTCTCATCCATCCAATGATAATTCTACGACTTGACGGAGTAGACTAGAGAAGAGGCCGATGAAAGATAGAAAGAAAGAGGAAGAAAAAAGAATTACGAAAAAAAAGAGGGCAGGCGTATACGCGCTAAGGGGTGCTGCGAGGGTTCGACAAGGTCGAGAACTGGAGGGTCGAGGATTCCTAAGTGGCCTCTTTATAATATGGATACGGTCATTGGGAGATAGCGACGGAAATAAGGGGAGAGCGGCGACAAGAAATATTGTGGTCAAACGGGTCGACGATTCGCCCCGGTCTTATTTAAAGGAGCGACTCCATTCCGCTCTGTTTAACTTGATGTATATATAACTGTGAATAGAAAGATTCGCGAGGAAACATTTCTGTGTCCAGCCTTGATTTCGTCCAACTTCGTAAATCAAGGGTAGTTTACCCTCCTAAAGGGGTGTTACGATTTCGAACGATATTTCTTACGTACCGCCCTTGCACCAAATACATTCCTACCGATTTTCATCAAAATCGCCACTCGGGTGAAATTACTGCCCGAACTTCGAGGCAAATCGACACGGTGGCGCCATCTAGCGGTGACGAATAGTTACTACGCGCTATTTTCACGCCAAAGTGAAATTCGCCGAAATTCATTATTTTCAGTGACAATATAGGTTCTAATTTATTAACTTTTTTACTTTTGTGCAGTTTTTATCGTCCCGAGAGTAAAATTTGTCGTAAAAAATATAAAATAAAATTAAAAAAGGGACATCCTAATTGTCTCGTTCATTTTGAGAAAAAAACGAAAGTTTAATTTGGAAAAAAGTAATTAACAGTGTTCATCACTCTTATGAGCGTGCACAATATTCAAAATTATTAAATTCAGACTCGCTGTACTCGTCGCGACGGATCTATCCAGGGAAATGATCCAAAGTAATGAGAAGGCGCGAGAATGGGGAGAAAAAAAATTAAAAGAAGTCGTACAAAGAAGGATGAGCGAAGGAGACGGGGGTTGAGAGAGATTTTGATTTCAAGCTAAAGGTGGAAAGTAGGGGAACGTCTGTCGGTAAATCTGTCGCGTCATTCGTCAGATCGCGCGATCACGCGAGCATTTGGTCTTGCCGTTTCACTTTCATTTTCTCTCGCTTCTCGAACCGCAAGGGCTAAAGAAAAACTTGCCCCCAACCCCTTCACTTTTTTTTTTCATTCTCCCCCCACCATTCATAGAATTGCTCGACACGACGACCCTTGATAAAAAGTACCTACACGTATCTTCGCGACTGTGTCCGTGTACGTACGACGATGAATAGGAGAACGGAAAAGGAAAAATGAGAAAAGCGACAAAATCCCGACACGTGCCCGTTTACTCGAATCGTTATATCGATGACGAGGCGAGGATAAATCCTCGTTCGATCTACTCCTCGACGTGGCAAACCGGAAGTGAAATAACCAACTCGGGGTACGTAGGATCTCAAAAAAGATGGGGGATGAGAATCGAGACAGTACATAAGAGAGGATGAACTGACACGAGCAGGAATTTCACCCTTGTAAGAAAAAAAAATGCGTACCTCTTCTTTTCTCGCGAACTCCACGCTTTTTTCACCCCTCTCATCCCTCGTCTCCTCGTCTCAAGACTCATCTACTGTTCTTTTACCCGCAAAACTTCTGCCGTTTTTTTATATTTTATTCTCACTCATAAAGTCAGTTTATCGCTCGTTCTTTTTTCCCCCCCGCGGTAGGGATATAGCCCACCTTCTTTTCTTTCGCACGATGAGAGAAGATTCAACGTTGAATATACGCAGAGTTAAGGGTACGAAAAAAGAGCTCTCGCTCGCTTGGTTTCGCGTACGCTCGACAGAATATATTTATTCAACGAAAATGAGACGTACAAAAAAAGAACAAGACTAATGTCATCTTCCCCTTTTTTTCATGTTATAAAAAACGGAGTACTTCTTTCCAAACGAATTTTGTTTATCGCGACGAATAACGAGACAAAGTGTCGTGAAATTTTCGAGCCAACGCGACATCGTCGTGGAACATCGGGTGTTTCGTACGAAATAATACGGAGACGATCGTTTCGGGGAGTTGGTTAGTCGGTAACGTTCGATCAATCTCGGAATGGAGAAGGGTTACGATTAACCGCGATATTTAGGCGGTGAATGATATCGTGCGAATGACAAGTCCTAGCCACAGGTACTGTACAATACGACTCGACCCCGAGTGTCGTACATAATCGATACCGCTGAATTTGACAATGCGTGGGTTTGCACCACACCACGTTCCGTGTATACTATTCACCTGCCACCCAGTACCGCGAATACCGCCTGGTACTGCCAGGAACAAAGGATGTTTCATAGGCTCGGCGTGCCTATATTCTCCGTCGACGAGTCAATCGACACGATTGCACACGATTCTCGAACGAATCTTTAAATTAAACTACCGATTAAACCGCCGTGCTTCCAACTCATCGAAGTTTCGCGAACGCGATAATTTTCTATTCATACGGTATTAATTAACCCGCGATTCTAATAGGTGTTTGCTTCGAAAATAGGCGAGAGAATGTCGAGAAAAAAAATGATGAATTAAACATTTTGCAAGATCGGATTTTTTTCTCCCAGTCTCCTCGACGATTGAATCGTGTGGTTGAATTTAAGTATACCTACCCCTATGCCTAGAGGGGAGGCAAGAAAACTTCCCTGGATGAAATACGAGTTTTGGCAAGGGGGAAAGGAAGAGTAGAGAAAAAAAAACACAACGAGAGGGAAAAGGAAAGAAAAAAACGAGAGCAATGGAATTCGCCGCGGGCTTCGCGCGAATGGAGGTGGGTCTATTATGCCGGGGCATACGCGGAGAGAATAGTTGCGCGATGAGGGGGAAGAAAAAAAAACATCAATATTCTTTTTGTACCCGTGGGGGGTGAAACGCTGGGATTTTTCAATGCGGAATAAGAAACGCGAATCCCGGATATTTCCTTTTTTTTTTTCTTCCTTATTCCAACCGCGAGTCGACCCACACGTGAAAGCGTTCGAAAACGCATACGTGCGTACTCGCGAGATTTTTATCATCGATATTCGTATCTCGTCTTACTCGTCTTTGCCTCATTTTCAAACAATACTCAAATAACATCGCGCGTCATATACGATCGTACCGACAGCCGTAAAACTGACGTTCTTATTTTATAAAAAAACGATAAATAAACATAAAAATAATTTATCGAAGAATAAAAAAAAAACTTACTGGTTCGACGAGTCGATGAAATCTTCCTGTAGCTGACGAATCTCGGGTTTGATGCACTCCGTTGTCAGGATTGTTGGATAATTCGTTGTTACTTCGCAGGAACGTTATCCTAGCTTTTCGTTTATACGAACTTGCCATCTGTCGTCGTAACGCTTGTCAAATACAGCTCGAGGTACTGCGCTCCAGGATTCTCTTAGACGCTCTCGCGATATATACCGTACATGTATATATATATATATAAAGTGAAATTACCAGATTACAAACAGCCTCGGTAGTTTCGGGACACGTTTGAGTATAACTATAGTGACTCGACAGGGTCATATACGTTTCAGAGACGCATTTTCCAAGTAATGTTCATTTATGCACGTACAAGTAATATTTCAGGATTTTTCTAGCTTTTCTGAATAAGTTTTAGGGTCACATTCGTCTCACGGTGTCGAGAATAATATTTTTGTTTTATATACGATCGTACGAGGGGTTGTAACCTTTTCGAATATTCAGATTGGTAATCTCGTTGATATCGAGAAAAGCTCTCAATGAGATAAAACGTTGCTCCCTACCTTGTCTGGTAATCCCGTAGAGATCCCTCGCTGCATTCCGAGACCGAGAGTGTATTATACGTAAATGAAATTCTTGTTATTTGAGAGATACACACTTCCGTTCGTTGTTCGGGGATTTCTTTCTCGGTACGTGATTTGTGCGAAACGACGTTCGTTTCCGCGATTTCTTATACACCCTTGCAACGCGTTTCGCTCTCATGGAAATTCTACGTCTTTCTTTTTTTCTGCAAAAACAAAATCGTTTCTAGATTGTAATTATGGAATTTTCTTACGAACAGAGTTTTCATGAATTTTCCGAGCTTCGAAGCTGTCGAGTGTATGTGAGAAATGAAGAAGATTAAAATACACGAGTGAATATCATTTTATATTGGTTAAAAGTCAGTCACAATTTTTTTTAAATATTTCGTCTTTACGTCGAATATTGTAAAACTCGAGTTAATTGGCCGTTGTGGATTGTTGGACGTTCTCGTCCATGAAACACGGCGAGAATGACGAATAGCCCCGCCGTCCCTCGTCATTTATGTTTTTTATGAGGGACGGATGGAAAGCGCGTTCTTGCTGTCTCGTCAACTGCCAATTTTCAGCGTTTAATCGACTTTTAGACGAGAAAAACGTGTTGCCACTTGAAAACGAGAAAAACGTCACTAAAGTTGAGCAAAAAATAGAAAGATTAAAGCGTACTGCTCTTTCTTCTCCCACTCTCTCTCTCGCTCTCGTGAACCCTGTAAAAAAATATCGGTGCGCTTTAACTTAAAACACAAAAAAAAAAATACTTGGACAAAAGATTTTCTAGTCAATATCTGAGTTCGTTCGTCGCTTTTCGACTTCCGTTTTTACCTTTTATTCTCGCGAAAAGATGGAACGAAAATATAGATAGAGGACGTTAAGAGCAATCGAGTAGAAAGTTAAGATACGCGTCAAAGTTGTCTCGGGGCGAAAGCTAGAGGAGAAAACGATATATCGACGATGAAGTTTGGCGAGCTTTGAGCAATACCGCTCTTTACCTCTTTCGCTTCGAGTGGACTCGATTAATAATATTCTGCATCACGCTTTTTAATCTTCTCCCGCATCCGCCCTTCTGCGAATTAAAATGCAAGATCGTTCGAAATATGGGGAAGAAATGGACTGTGATTAATGCGAAAGAACTCCTAGGAGGGTTGGAAAAAGTGGCTGGCGAATAAAAATACTTTCTTTTTCCATCGATCATCTTTTGTCTTTTCGATAAATTTCAGTACGACGCTGAAATACCTGGAGATTTCGGAAGCGGTGGTGAATACGTACCGCAAATGGGTTTCGGTTGGACGAATGGCGTCGTTCTCGAATTCCTCGAAAGTTATCCGGACGCGACTGCGAGCGACAACCTGAACGAATGACGAACGGAAATAAATGGTGAGTCAGACGCGAAATAAAATCTTAAAAAAAACATTAAATGATAATAAATTTAATTCTCGTCTTCGATATCAACGAGAATAAGATAGAAAATCAATATTTGTTCATTCTGGGGAAAAAGGGCTTGTGGATTCTTTTTTTGCACAGGTTGTTACGGGTAAAAGTATAATTTCAGCCACTCTTTCGGGTAGTTTCCTTTAACTAATCTACCGAGTTAGATTAAAGGATTAAGTGGGCGATATAGCTTTCAGGAACATTCGAATAAACAGAAAGTGAGATGAAGAGAGGAAAAGAGTTGGCTATATAATATTAGACTCGTAAACTTTCCAAGTGACCGTAACTTTGCTGTTGATCCAATAACGAGATTGAGGGGGCAAAGGGACAACGAAGGCATATAAAAGTGGGGTCGAAATGTCTGAAAGAGAAAAAGTTGCTTGTATATCGTCGGACGAGCGAGACTCTCTCGTAAACGACGACACCCCGTCGACGACGCGATAGCGGAATCTAATTTTAAAGATCTCTCGTTTTTGCCACCTCGGGCAACCTCAGTTTCCAACTAGATAGCTCGAGCTCGTCCAGCATCTTCTCAATCACGATTAATAACGAGCGAAAACGGACGACTGCATAATTGAAGTCGAGATTCTACCTTGGTAATTCATAACTTTGCAATCATAAATATATAAATATATAAATATATAAATATATCAGAGATGTTATCTAGCTAACTTTGTCACTCGAGCATATCATAAAAAGTGAGCAATTCTCCATAATATCGGTCATTTTTGTATTCTTACGAAACCTTCATTTCTACGATTGGTTTTTTAATACACTAATACGTTTTCGAGGAACGCTGGGTTATTTTTCATACTTTACAAGATCAATACTACTCCGTTATTCATAGCATAAATTTTCTTCGGAATTGGCTTCATTTTCCCTCTGTAAAGTTACGCGTCTACGTTCAAGCGAAATACATCAAAGTGTTGTGCGAATTATAGAGGTACGAATTACGTTTCCCGGAAATACTAATGAATTCATCTAACCCAAACCGTTTTCAATGTCTTGTTTGCAGAAGGCACAGTTTCACCGATCTACCCCAACTCTCACCCCATCGGTAATATTATATCCGATTTTCGAGGAAATTATTACACGACTTGAGACTTTCTACAGAACTTTGCAAGATGAAGGATTGCGGGGACAAATTCTGAAAATTTGGCGCCAGCAGGATGGAATTTCGCAATTTAATTCTAACGTCGATATACCGGAGTCTCGATTCGGCCAATGCTTTAAAAATATTGGCGAATCTAAGCTTCACTGTACATACATTCGATAGGAAATATCAGTATTTTACCGTCGTTTACGGAGCTGCGTAGAAAGAACAACGGAGCCCAAGAAAGAACGAGATAAAATTTAACTTTAAGCAAAGACCTCGTATCGTTCGACGTTAAACGACAAATAAGAAATATAAACATAATGACAATTGGTGCAGGTACGTCTCGGTGTTTTCTTATTTTAAACCTTCGCCCAAAGTCCTCGATAATAAAAATTCCATAATCAGGTTTAAGATCAATTATTTATTCATGCTGACCTTTTATCGCCGTTGTCATATCCCAGCTTGAAGAAATCCTTCAGGACGACGTTGAATGCGATGGTTATCGTACCCTGGACTCTCGTGCGTGTCACTGAAAGCCGTACGATCCAAAGTTTAATATAAATCTATGGATTAATGAGGAAAACGACTGTTTAAAATTACATTCTCTGCCCGCCGCGGAGGCCAGAATCGAGGGTTCGATTAATTCCGGTCGTCTACCGGTCAACCAAGCTGCGATTTTTTGCATCGACGACGAAGACTCCAACGAATACACCGTTACCCTGGATTTATTTCGCAAACGTGTTGGGACGAAAGTACGATAACGGTCGGAAGAAAAAAATGCTGTATACTTTTCCATGAATAAAGATTTTGCGCGCTTACTTTTTTTCGTGATGTCCCGTGGTTAGAGGCAAATGGCAAACGCCGTAGCCCCTGATGACGTCGTGACCGAAAAGATCCATGCCGTATATCGAGAGTACCAATTGCGGCCCTGTAATTAACCCGTGTGAAAATCAGTGCGCGCCGAAACGTTTGAACGATTACGCCCTAAACGACAGAGGTTGGTAGATGGCGTTGTCGCGCCGTTTGATTAACGATCAAGACTCTCGCTTTGATGAGCGGAATAATGATTTACCGGACACGAAGCGGAGTGGGCAAAACCACATCGACGCTGCGAGTCTCGAGCGGTTTTGAACTTTGGCGTTGCGTAGAAACGTACGCGATTTAAGGTTATGTCGGATTCGAAAGATTGAGAAAGTTTTTTTTTTTTCTTACATCCGTGGGGATTCGTAGATTTGAAGGTGATGTCAAGGGGAAAATTCCAAACTGCCAAACGCCTCGCGTCGTTGCTGCACTTGCTCATTTGCGTCAGACCCTCCTCGATGCCCTAAATTGCGTCGAAAATACAACTGTACACCCTAATGTTCGAATCTTATGTTCGAATGGACACTCGGGTGTTAAATCTTGGGGGAAATATTGTTTTTGTCATTCTTACCGTAACGACGTTCCACTCGTTTCCGAAGTGATAGCCGTACTTGCAGTAAGCGTTGTCGATCTCGTAAAACTCTCCAACCTCGATCGAGCCCGTTGAGCACACAAAAAACTCACCGTCGACCGACATGGCCACTAAAATTCGTTACATGTCGAAGCACATTTCGTTATTATAAAAACTTGTTGATGATAAATATGCAGGAACGCGTCATAAGTATAAATTCGCGCGAACATAGGACGTTCACCGACGCTTACAAGTTGTGGCGTAGTAACCTTGGTTACGCGCGTAGGCGTACGCAGGCGCGTATCCACGGTTACTGCGCATGCGCGTACATCCTGTATTTGAATAAAAATTACCAAATATCTGTGCGATTGTAAAAACACACATAACCATCGAGAAATATATCGCAGAGCATATTCGTAATTTAATCGATGTTTGTTTTTGAAATACCTTCGTCGAAGTTAATTCAACATCATATCCACGATTCTTCTTACCGTTTTGTTTTCGAAATCATACAGGGCGACAACGACAAAGTCGATAAAAATTCTCGAGAATCTTGGCACTGTCCCAGGATTTGTGTATAATTAACATATTCTTGGGTCATTGTGGACAGCGAGAGGTAGAGAACAGAAAGAAAAAAAGAAATAAAACAAATGATCGTATAATGTAAACAATATTTATGCGCGTGATCACGAGCTCGTGCACTGAAAAGCGAATAACACTTGTTTTTTGTATAATAATCATCGTCGTAAAAGTTCGTAATCACTATCATTGTATGTACATTCGTGATTATCGAACGAGCTTAAAAATCATGTCGCGCGTGGTCGTGCGAAATCATGAAAATGGAGCAACACGACGTCCGGAAAAAAAATCATTAATAGATCGAATATTTGATGATTTTTTTTCCATTGTTTTTATTAATTTTTTTCTATAAAACAATCTCGACCCGAAACGCCTCGTTATACCGAGGGCACGTCGCGCGGATTACCAAGACTCCCTAAACTTTCTTTTGCTCTCTTTTGTTTTCTACAAATTTTTGTTTGTACGGAAACACGACCGTGCGGTTGCGTTCTAAACGCGATATATATGTAATATTGTCAACTATGTATAGAATAGTGAGGATTTGCAAGAACAAGATTCATCGAAAAGCATCGAATCTCAATATCATTCGCGAATATCCGATTTCTCACCACACGGTCTCGTTTCCCGATGATTACGAGCCGGGACACGCACGTGCTTCCGGTCTTAATTTGCTTCGCATAATTGTTTTTAATATATTTTGTAAACCTTAATTTTTCTAGTGACCAGAGGCGATTTCCTTCATCCTGTTGAGGGCCGAGCCAGCCTTGAACCAGCCGATTTGTTGCTCGTTCAATGTGTGGTTGAGGGTGATCGAATCGACCTTGCCATCTTTGTGCTTGATCTCTGCTTTGATAGGCTGCGAATCATCGAACAAGAATACATATAACGTTCGACGGAATATGAAAAAAGAAAAAAAGAAAAAAAAAGAATCGTTGGAAAAAAGTGAGCGAATTTCTTGAAATACCTTGCCAGGTGCGATGTCCTTTAGTCCGAGAAGACTGATCTTATCGGTTGGCTGTACTTTGTCGTAATCACTGGGATTCGCGAATGTTAGAGGCAACATGCCTTGTTTCTTGAGATTGGTCTCGTGAATACGTGCGAAACTCTTAACGATAATGGCTCGTCCACCAAGATGACGGGGTTCGAGCGCGGCATGTTCGCGGGACGAACCCTCGCCGTAGTTATCATCCCCAACGGCAACCCACCTAACGCTATTCTTCTTGTAATGACGGGCAACATCCGGTACTCCGCCCCATTCTCCCGTCAGCTGATTCTTGATTTTATTGACCTCGTTGTTCTCGTAATTAACCGCACTGAAACAATTTGGAAAAGAAGCAGAGATTAATAAAAATGATCGATATACTCGATAGACGACCAAGTGTTTTTTTAATAACCGTTCAATTACCCGATAAACATGTTGTTCGAAATGTTGTCGAGATGTCCGCGATATTTGAGCCACGGACCAGCAGCGGAGATGTGATCTGTGGTGCATTTACCCTTGACCTTGATAAGAACTGTAAGATCAGTGAGATCTTTACCGTCCCACTTGTCGAAAGGAGCGAGGAGCTGCAACCTTTGAGATTTCGGATCAACGTCGACCTTGATTTTGCTACCGTCCGCTGGAGGTGAATCGTACGTTTCCTGACCAGCATCGAAACCACGGGATGGTAATTCGTCACCGAACGGATCATCGAGTAAGAATTCCTTTCCGTCTTTGCCCTTGAGCTTGTCGGTCACGGGATTAAAATCGAGACGACCGGCGATCGAGAGTGCCGTAACTAGCTCGGGACTCGTGACGAACGCATGGGTCGCTGGATTAGCGTCGTTACGACCGGTGAAGTTTCTATTGTAGGACGTGACGATCGTGTTCTTGTCACCTTTCTTGATATCCTGACGATCCCATTGACCGATGCACGGACCGCATGCATTGGCAAGAACGACACCACCGAATTCACGAAGAGTACCGGCCTAAAAGCGTAAAATAAAATTACTCGATGTTTCGGTATGTGAAGAAATATTTAAAACTTGGGAAAATGATGTACAGAATGTGTTTTTACTCACGATTCCGTCACGCTCGATCGTAGCTCTGATTTGCTCCGATCCAGGTGTAACGTTGAAGGTTGATTTAGCCTTGAGACCGTGCTTGAGAGCCTGCTTGGCGATATTAGCGCATCTTCCCATGTCTTCGTAAGAACTGTTGGTACAAGAGCCGATAAGACCGACCTTGATCTCATTTGGCCATCCGCTTGATTTGGCGGTGCTTCCTGGTGTAACAATTCAACAAGAACCGGGCCACTGTGACCGATGTCTTTGATCATAAGTTCACGCTATATAATCTATGGAAAAAAAGCTCCGAGTCAGCCACTTACCGAGTTTGGAAATCGGATGTGCAAGATCGGGGGTGAATGGTCCGTTTACGTGAGGCTCGAGTGTCGATAGATCGAGCTCGACAATTTGATCGTATTTTGCGTTTGGATCAGCGGTAAGAAGACTCTGCTTGTATCGATCGGCAGCCGAAGCGATGTCCGCTCGTCCGGTTGCTTTAAGATAATCCTGCATACGATTATTGTATGGGAAAACGGAAGTCGTCGCACCGATTTCGGCACCCATGTTGCAGATCGTGGCCATTCCCGTGCAACTAATACTGTCGACGCCCGGTCCAAAGTATTCGACGATAGCTCCAGTGCCTCCTTTCACGGTTAAAATACCCGCTACCTTCAAGATTATGTCTTTGGGACTCGTCCAACCTTTCAATTTTCCCGTTAACTTGATTCCTATAACTTTGGGACACTTGAGCTCCCACGGTATGTCAGCCATTACGTCTACGGCATCGGCACCACCGACTCCGATGCAAAGACCACCGAGACCACCGCCGTTAGGAGTGTGAGAGTCGGTACCGATCATCAGAAGTCCCGGAAACGCGTAATTCTCAAGAATAATTTGATGAATGATACCAGAGCCGGGATTCCAAAAACCAACGCCGTATTTAGCACCGGCTGTTTGCAAAAAGTTGTACACCTCTTTGTTCGTGTCTTTGGCGCGTTGCAGATCTTTCTTGCCCTCGATCTGAGCCTCGATCAAGTGATCGCAGTGAATTGTAGAAGGAACGGCTACTTTTGGTAGCCCTGAGAAATTCGGAAAAATGAGTATCGATCGCGAGGGTGGATTCTAACGGGATTATTGTCCTAAAATGGGATTTGGAAATATTACCGGAGCTGATGAATTGGAGCATCGCCATCTGAGCGGTGGCATCTTGCATCGCCACTCGATCGGGTCGCAGACGCAGATAACTCGTTCCACGTTCGATCTCTTGTTTGTTGGGTTCGTCGAGATGAGAGTATAAAACTTTTTCTGAGAGGGTCAAGGGTCGTCCTAGTCTGAAGCGCATTAAATACTTGAAAATAATAATTTTCTAACTAATCGTGGTATTTACGCTAATAATTATCTACCTCTTCTTCACGACCTTGATGTTATCTTCCAATTTGTCGTAAGGAAGATAAGTCGTTTGATCGAATTTCGACATGGCGACCTTGGCCGCCGCAAAGCTCAGGGGACTCACGCTGAAGCATCTTTGCTGTATGTCACCGGCAAAAGCGGTGAGCTTCTGTAATAAATACCGTTCGTTCAACGAGTGACTAAGCGTGGAAAGATAAGACGTTCGTTCGCTCGGAATTTATTGCTGACCAAACGTAATCTAGATTGATATGGAAACTGTTATGTGACTGCGTTATCAGATAAAATGTAGTTCATTGTAGTAAAAGTATTCACGCTCAATCGTAATGTTTCGACGAGCTAGAGTTTGCGAACAATTCACGCAAGACTTCGTTCTATTATTAACGCGTACCGATATACATTTAACGAGCTTTAATTATCAGTGCTTCGTAAGCTTACCGATGTAATATCAAACACAAACAAAGATTTCGCAACGTTCGGAGTATCTTGACGATTTCATGTAATAATAATAGAACACGGGATAAAGACGAAGGAAAAAAAGTCGCAATTCAAATTTTCGCGCCTAACCTGGCAAACGACATTTCGGATGTTCACTGGATTCATCGATTCTTCATAAAATCCATCGTTACATTTTTGTAGGTGTTATAATTGTCTCGAATATCTAGAATCGTGTAATATTGGCAATAGCTACTATGAAATGCATCGATAAGATACATCTCAACAGTTATTCTAACCTAACAAGCGGCCAAAGTACATTCGACATATACACTCTCGAGTCTCGTTATGTAACTTACCAAAATTTCATCTCTCACTTCGCATGCCAAAATCTATTTAAATGTCAATGCAACATGACGTAGAATACTCGGTAACAAGCTATAACTATTGTGCGAACATTTGTTCGTTAATTGAGACATCGAATAGTCACATGCACTTTCAGATAAAAAATGAAGATCAATCGGGGCAAGGATGTAAGACGTAGAAAGAGATAAAACTCGCGAAATCAAGATACTTCCAAATGTATGCGTAGAGGGCAGCAGATGGAGCTGTTCTGTATGCAAAAATCTGGCGATCACATAACGATGAGAATATTGAGATAAAAACCAAGGGAAAAATGCTAATAGAGGACGAGAGCCAAATCATTAGAATTAGAGAGCGACATTCCGCAAATACTTAAAATATTTAAGCCATTATAGAGATATAAAAAGGAATATATAACGAATCTCTTCGTATGAACTTGTTTGACCTCCGGGATCGAGGTCGACCAGATGTCGTCCGACAGGTGAATACGAAATATTGGGCTCTTGCAAAGAGCAAGAATCATCAAAATAAAAGAGTGGATAGAAGAAAATTTGAAAACGAGGCGGAGTCATATGATTAGCACGCACGATTTCACGACTCCGACGCCATTCGTAGCCACATTTAAACGACGAACGGAGAGAACACTACCGTTTTCCGTAGTTTTACGTTTCATTGATTTAAGCCGACGTTAAAAGACTTACTTGAACCCGTATGAGCCGGGCGCAGTACGACATTGTTACTGTATTTGGATCCCCGTTGAAGTCGTAATAAAGTTGCAGTAACGATGGAAGATTCTGGCGACGCAGGCGGCTTTGCTCGAAAAAATGTTTTCTCTTCGGCGTGGCAGTCCTTCTCAAACCGGCCACAAGAGAACTGAACTAAATTGCGAACTATTCAATACATCTGCGTGTCGAATACGTCTCCCCCCAAGGCAATGTTAAACGGTCGCGCATGCGTATAATAGCGGGTAGAAATAGAACCGACCAGACCAACCGCCAACTACCGGTAAAATAGAGAATCAACAACCAGCCATAGATATAGCGAAAACTACACTACCGGCCGCTACAATAACTAGGAAACTGCATAACCGATGTGACAGGGTAATTTAAAATGGCGGCATTGTAACATAACCTAATTGAAAGTTCTCAGTAGGAAATGTTTTTATAGTGTTGTGATTAATTACTATCGATTTAATTAGTTTTATGTTATTGCTAATTATAGCTTACTTATATTAATAATGTGCCTAGCATTATCGATTAATCTATAGAGCTAAGAGTGTAAATACGTATAGTACAACTGTACATCTTGAAATAAACGTGTATACATGAAAATTGCGTTTTTCCTATATGCAAAAAATAAAAATAAAAACCCTACCATTTGGATCAGCCTCTTAGTTAGTCTTTTACTCCCTATTCGTGCTAATAAGTATTCTGGGTTTATCTCCACGATGAAGGCCACACGTAGTCTGGCCAAAGTGGACGACCTTGCGAATCGATACCGTCGACCCAGTCTCCACAGGATCTGTGAACGTCCGAGGACATCTTCGACTAACGAAGATCTGGTGACCAATGTGTATTTTGTAATCGAACGAGATTACCCGCAGTTGCAACGAGCATCACTTTACATATGCACATCGTCGAAGCCAAAATAAATCATTTAGTTCCAACAGACGCGATATACCCAAGGATATCGAGGCTATCGCAACGCTACCTCGGTACGGTCCTAGCTTCGAGTCGCGCTACGCTGTTCCAATTTTACAAACATCCAGCGTTAAACTGGTATGTCGAGAATTGTTTTGGCCGCTAAGATTAATTCGAGTTGACCGAACAACGCAATCGACGATTGCGATTATGCGAAAAACAATCGAGAGGTTGATGCCCTCGGGCAAATTTAGTAGCGATTGAATAACGCTGTGTCTTGCAAAAATCGTTGTCGCTACGGCAGCCGCTTATTTATCATTCATTGTCTACCGGAATGACTCAGTTTTTTTTTCGATCGACGTTTTGAGAGCACGAAAAACTCGGCCTACATGACCTACATGAAATGCCTCGCTAAATGAGCGATCTCGCTCTGTGATTAAAGGCAAAGTCAAATGGACCCAGAGGCGCCTGTAAATATCTAACGCGTAATAACAAAGCCGAATGTAATGGTTCTCTCTCACAAACCATTCGTGGTTTTCACACACGGACCGAGGCAATAATAATGGCCACAGGTATTTTCTATCGCATGATAAAGCTGTTCGTAAAGTATAATGTGAAGAAACAGACGCTCGGTGTCTTCGCTCGGTGATTAAAAAAAATGTATTAGAGCATATAATCATGTCCCAAGCGACCTTCATTCGATACTTTCCCTGGAGGGCAAATGCGCAATGCGATCGTGACAAATCGGTGTTTGTCGCTAGGGATCTCTCGAGACACAACGAATGTGTTGGATCGCTTGCTCTTTATAAAATCGATTGCTTTATCCGTCTTTTATACTCCTGGGACCAAATAAACATAGCTACTGGCAAAGCGTACAGGCGTGACCCGTACTCTCGTTAGCTCACGAATATATCTATCCGTATCGATAATTTGCGGTATAGCGAATTACAGATCGAACCGAATTCATCGGTTCATCGAACATAAAGAGTTTGATAAATGATCCTCTATTATTACACGTAGTAGGAACTACCAATTTTTTGTTTTAAAGAATACTCAGTCCGTCCAACGACCCGATCGTCGAGCAGGAAGAAAAAATCTCGAGCCACGCTGGGCGTGATTCTCGCGTGGTCCTTAATTCAATATTACATTTCCGCGAGAACAGCGGGGCAACGAAGAAAGAGCTCACCAAGTTCGCAACGCCGCGGGACCCTCCTCGAGCTCTCTCGCGAGAATCGTAAAGCGAGATCGAGATCGAACTCTTACTTTCGCCGGTCCACCAAGGGTACCCCGCGGCGCGACTCCAACGGGTCGTGCCTCGCCATAAGTTTTAGGGGCTATATACACATTTATAAAATTTACCGCGCACGACGTACGTACGTGCGAACTCGTTATAAGACTCTGGGATATACCAGCCAGCCACCAAACATAATAATTGTGATCTTTTGTGCAAGAATAATTTATTTCCTTCCTATCGTCACTCTCATCTCACGTACTCAAAAGGGTGCTTAAAATCTTTTCCTCATTTTTCGTTCCAACGCGTGGGAAATTATGTCTTTTGAGAATTTGACTATGAGCTAACTTCCATAGGTGTTTCAAATCGGCAACTTCCTCGCAACGAGATTGTATCGACACGAGACTATCGTCCCGCTGACAGTGATGGCCAGTCGAGCGTTGAGAACGACCGTCGTGCGTGGTCAAGCGCGAACGGTCGATGTCTCTATAACAGATCGTACCCGGTAATAGTACACCGGACTCGGACATTGATGAAGTTTCCTCGCATCGATCTAAATGTTACCAGGACAACAGAACTCGTTCGATCGGGTGAAGTCGATACACGAGATTCGGGACTGAAGCTGTTGCTGCATAATTTGATGATTCATTTGGCGTTAAACGAGGCTTCGTACGACTTTGCGTATAAGGAAAACGCGATTAAATTCGAAACGCGTGCCACGAGGAGACAGGACGAGATACAAATAGGTTCACTTCGTGTCTCGTTACGTCGCGATAATATTTCACGCGACGTTAACATATATTCTCGATGGTGCCTGGACTCGCGAAGAAGTCTCGACATTCTTTCGGAAGACTCGCACGCCCGTTTGGTACGTCGCAATCGGCACGCACACCTGATCGCATTCCGGTTATCTCCTTAAACAGGTGACAAGCTCGAACTAACACGCGGTCGCGTGCCTCGTCTCGTTCTCTATCGCCTATTCAACGTTCATCCGAACTTTGAATCGCGGCTCGTGTAATTTTTTTAATCGCGCGACAAGTCCAACGACGTTTAATTTTTTCAAAATAAATATCCATAGTCGGACGACGTTAACGTTCACTTGGATTTTCATCGGATTAATAATGTAATTAATTTTCTATTTTATAGGTCAGCTGCATTCCAGAAGGAATTCGCGAAGAAACGGAAGATGTATAATATAAGTGAAAAAAATGCACGTCGAACCAGTTTTATTTCTCGATCGGACGAATTTCGCTCGTACCTCGAGGGCGGTAAATTCGTCGCCTCGTCTTCGTCCAGAGGGTGACGCAATCTCGCACAGCGAGAGAAAGTGGAGCCGCGCGAAGGCGGGTCCACGAAGCAACATTGGCGAAGATCCGTGGTAAAGCGTGCTTTTTTTTCATTCGCACGCGCGCGACACACACGCATACAATTCTGCTACGTGCTTTCTAATATTGATTTATATAGACGCAAATAAAAACTACCCACGCGCCAATCGTTATTTCGGCTTTGCTCTCGCGACATCGACGATCCCTCTTTGAATTTATTCCGGACAAGGTGAAAACCGATTGCGCAATAAATATTCGGACCACCGAAATGGAGCACGCGAGTGGAAATAAATGTGTAGACACAGGTCTCTCACTCTTTCTCTCTCTCTCTCTCTCTCTGCAGAGACAGAAATATTTCGACGTTTAATCACGCGGGCGTGTCTCGACGACGAGGATACGCGAAAAAAACGGTCCGTTCGGCCGATCGTCGACCGGTCTTGCGAGATAAATTCTCTCATTACCTGGCAACGACAACAACGACGTAAATTTATGAATGATGCATTAGAATATAACAAAGCGATACCGACTCCACATTGCGATTGATATGGTTCGTGGTTGACCGGTAAAGGTTCGCGACATCGAGGTCCCTACCGGTTATTTCATTTTCCGATACCGTACCGGTTTTATAAACTCACCGGAAGAAGTAAAAGAAGGAAAAATGCAACGAGGTATATCGGGGCGAAAGTTACGCGAGTCACGTATGTATCATTACGCGTCTCTTGGATATTTCTCTTGTAATTTACACAAACGTAACGTTGATGCGAAAAAACTTGTGATAACGGAACTTGCATAACTTTAAGAATTATTATCGATAAATAACGTACCCGGAAACGATTCAAGGACGTATCGTTCGGCTTTAAAATTTACGTTCAATTCGTAATCGATAATAATTATTATTTTAATTAAACGTCATCGCATACCAACCGTATTTACGAATGAAATTATGCTCACAAGCAGGAATGTTCGTATCGATTATTAACTCGTGAGGTAATCTTCGTGAGAAGAGGATGAAAAATTGATTTTGTCATACATCGAAGAGACGAACGATTGTTCTCTCGGGCGGTCGCGTGCCGGAGCATAATGAGCGAAATAATGACAACGAATCATCGATACTAAATGACGCGCTCTCCACTCGAGTACCGAGGATTTCTCTCCCCCTCTCTCTCTCTCTCTACTTATGCCTGGTTCACTCTCTTTCGAGAGAGAAATTCTTGCGTCGTTGCGTCACATATGCCCGGAGAAGGTGTGGAAGCCTTGGCAATGCAACAAGATCCTTGAATCACTCTCGTCTTACACCTTTCGTCGAATTATTACCATTATCATTAAATAGACAGATAAATAAAATTTATCAAACGGCAGAGAAAATAAATAAAAATAAATGTGAAAGAAAATAAAGAACTATATTTTTTTTCCTAGTCCCTTCCAAACTCTCGTTGATATTCTAGCTTAGATATTATACAAGGCAAATGTGATCAACATTTGTCGAGTTCGCGAAGGGGAAAGCCATAGCCTCTGGCTTTCGTACGATCCGAGGGGGAGACGGATAATGTTATCGTTGGCCCGGGGCGTGCGAGTTTGCGTGAATAAATATAACAAATATATATATATATATGTATCTATAAGTAGGTATTGAAAAATACGTACTATGCCTATCGCACGTAATCGAGTAGAACCCTCTCGAACACGTCCAGTCGAGTGGCCCTCGGCTCGACTCGACACATTCGCACGAGCCAAGATCGCGTAAGAAATCTCAATAAATGCTTTCTTCTGGTATACGAAGAAAAAAGAAAACAATAAAAAAAAAAGAATTCAGGCGCCGGTTATGGTCAACCGTCGATCGATCGTTTCGTAGTTTTTTTTCCTTCTTCTTCGTTGAAACAATTATTCACGCTCCAAATGAATTCTTTAGGAACGTCGCGTGTCTTCTCGTCTTTCTTTTCATCTCGAGATTGTAAATACATGTTTACGACACGCTTAAGAAGTATGAAAAGAAAAATCGAGCGATCGCGGTGACGCGTTAACGAGTCGAGGGACGCAACAGTCGTAGACGTTACGAGGTGTTCATTTTCGGGTCGACGCATCATATCTCTCGTCATTCATTTTCTTGATACGCGCGATCTGATGTCGATAGCCCGGGGGCGCGTAAAAAATCCACTTGTTCGACCGTTTGTGCGCTTCCGCCGTCGACCACTTTCGCGCAAATTATTGTGCTCCGAATGGAGAAAATAACATGGTTTTTTATTCTTTTTTTCTTTCTTTTTTTTTACAATACTTTTCGTCGAGTCACACGCTATATAGAATAAAGTACATTCGAAATTGTAATTAATTTTCGCGTTTCGATGAAAAATGATTCAGAGAAAAGACAGCTTTGGAGCACCGATCGAACCTATTTGCCGCGGAGAATTTAATTGCCGTGCATTATACGTCCTACAATATCACAAATCTCCGTTACGACAACGGTTAATTCACGTGGGACGTTTTTCCAATCACGGGTACCATCCAATCACCGATTTTCTTTTTTCTTTTTTTTTCCAAACGATCGATACAACGGTAAAAAAAATGTTGCAAAGTCCTTGAGATGCGTTCGTCAGTCGGCAAGCGAGAAAGAGAATCGTCAACGGAGATTGTCGCGACGAGATTGCTCGACGCGTAATGTCGAGTACTTTTTAAAAAGCTTCTTTTTTTTCTTTTTTCTTTTTTTAAGTGACAAACGAATCGCAACGAGCAAAACGATCCTTATTTTTCGCGCCGCGTATACATTTTTGTCACGTGACAAGAACGAAGAGAGATCTCCGTCTGTCGCGGATTTTAACGCTTGACGCTCGATCGTGTTTGCGCGCCTTCGTACACGAAGTGCGTACACGACTCGCTACCGAGCGAGCTACACGGTATTAATAGGTATAGGACACTATAAATTCCCATATTTGGCCGCACGGGACTTTGTATCGCGATAACCCGATGGTAAGCTCGAGACATTATACATTGTCTTACCGAGAATCAAACGAGCGCGAATAAAATTCCAAAGCCATAAGCATATACAGTAGAAATTGTACGCGTCGTGATTTTTCCTGAATCGCGAGCCACTAGTGTTGCACAATTTTATCAAAGTCGAATTAATAAATTCTTAAAATTAGAACTTACATCGATCATTTGTGCGATGGGCGAGAAATTTACGATCGGGGCTCATTTTTTGCGCACACCCCTTTGCTAGGCTCATTTTTTCGTCCGGGCGTGCTCTTCAAAAAGTTACTCGTGTAATTTTCTGTCGTACGACCGAGAACGGAGATACAACATCGGGAAAAGTCGATTTTTCGAGGTTTCGATTCGAGACGAAGAAAATGGACGTCTCGGAATTCCTTCTTTTAAATCAAAATTTTATTGATACAAAAATGAAAAATAAAAAAAATCGTGAATTTCCTCGGTTTCGAGCGCTTTCTCCATTTTCCCTTTTACGTTCCGCTCAATCCTCCGTCCATAGGCGAGAACCTACCGGCAGCTGTGCGAATTTACGATGACGCGGAGTTGACACACGCGTGTCGTCCGTTACGGCTTTCTCCTTGCTACAATTTGTGTGTTTTTTTGTTTCTTTCTTTTTTGCCCCTTCTTTCTTCTCGAATTACAACCCTCGCAGCTTTATCGGTAACTTTTAGAGAAAGAGATAAATTAGTCGCGACAGGGCTAACGACAGTTGAGCAAAAAACCGAAAACAAAAAAAAACAATAACGTAAACCATTTACGTCCTCAGCATCTCGCACGAATTCAAATGACTTTTATGTTCGCGAAGCCACCGCGAGGAGAATTACCTTGGGCGTTTTCAATCCCCCTGATTTTTGTTTTTACGACGTAATCAGGTCGACCACTTATTTGCATGCCCATGTATAAAACGCGTTCGTTACATATGCATGGCTTCGATTCCGTACATAGAGACTCGTTCGTTTCGTTTTCAGGATCAAACCTTAATCCTCGTCTCTCGTCCGATTCGTGCGAATGTGAGAAAAAAAACTAAAAAATTGAAGGAAAAAAAAACGATACCACCCACGCGCTTCGAAGGTTCGCGATACCACTGTATTTTTTTGTTTGATTTTTTTCTTTCCCCATCGAGGCCTTTCCCTTCCCATCCTACGTCGATCCTTATGCACCCGGAGAGCCCACGGTGTTATGAATGCCGGAGACGACTGGACGTTGCACCAGAACGCCCCGAGCTGTTTTATGGAAGAGTGATCGACTCACGGATTTCCTCGATTCGCCCAGGCATATGTATATATATATATGTAGGACTGCAACTCTAGCATTATAATCAGCATTTGAGTCATAAAAAAAATATCTTTGAGACTGCCACTTTGAATTATGCCCGAGATTACTAAACTGTCACAATTACAATTC
The DNA here is from genome assembly GCA_964017225.1 of Netelia inedita. Taxonomy (NCBI): domain Eukaryota; kingdom Metazoa; phylum Arthropoda; class Insecta; order Hymenoptera; family Ichneumonidae; genus Netelia; species Netelia inedita. The sequence continues at coordinate 1,351,850 of OZ024924.1, read as the reverse complement.
GGTCGAATAATAAAGAACGTCAAAGATCCTGTTCCACATATTTCTTTTTTAGTTCGACGTCTCAAACGCCGAAGAATTCAATTTTTTTTCTTTCGATTAATCCGCGGCTTCTTCTTCTAATGACCTGGTCCGATTAAACGCTCGATAGACGAAAATCGAATGTAAACCAATCTCGCAATCGTGGCATGGTTTAGTACGAGTCCAAAAAAGCGAGAGCAAAGCTCTTCGAGCGAGATTATTCTCGTGTGTGACGTAATGCGTGTAACGTCTCCGAGAAACAACGACGAGACTTCTCCGTATGTCATTGGGGTCTAGCTTATCCCCGTATACAGTTTTGCGCGAGGCTCTTTACGCATCGTCTTGCATACACTCGGGTGATATAATCGTAAGAAACGAGAACCGACGCACGATATAGCCGGCGGGAGACGACCTTACGCTCGTCTCTTTCATGGTGATGATTCATTCGAGTCGAACGGTCCTCAATCTCGCGCCAGTTGCATCAATGCGATCGACTTATTATCATTGATAATTGACTCGCGGAACTGTAAAAGAATTTAATGATCAAAATAACAAAATTTCGCTCTTCCGTACATCGCAAGGATTTTACTACTGGGAGGCAAGCTTATAACTGTCAAAATGAATGATGAATCAAGTCGACTCGAAAAATAGCATTCCCGAGTGATCGACCACTCGAATCGTTAAGTAGGGAGCATTGTTAAGAACGATTGCAACAGCGATATTTCGCTCGGTGGAAGTCCGGGCGATAATTAAACGGAACGAAAAAAAAATTGGCTGGTCTGACCAAAGCGAACCTTTTCCACTTATATCCAGCGAATTTTTCGAACTGTTCGACTGGCACGCCTCGCTCATTAATCTGCCTTCATAAGGATATTTTTAATTTGTCGTAATCCTCGACGTCTTGGTAATTATCTCGTGTCGCAAGAATTGCAATAATTATCGATTAATATATCCATCGGAAAACCATCACGTCGAACCTTTCAGCAATGCATTTTCTTCACCCCTCGCATGTCCCTTAGCCACGAAGTGTCTTAAGTTCGCGAGTCGCGTCCATGAGAGGCATATCTCTGTCGCGCGTCTATCGCATCATCGTACGGCCAGTCCGAGACTCGTCGCGAGGCTTAATTATCGACTCGTAACGCGGGAATTCTACCGTAAAGTGAAAAACTCTACGACTGCGAATGTCCAGCGGGGTTTTACAGATAGATATGTGTGTACTCGTTAGCGAATGGAATAACTTATTTTCTCTACTATATTACGCTGTTACATACAATATGTACGAGATAATCGATGAGCATTGAACGTACGCGAGGATGCTGAGGCTTACTAGTTCGTCTCGGGCTATCGCGGCGCGCAGGTGATCGGAAGTTTGCTCGATTAATCAAACTCTCTCTCTCTCTCTCTCTCTCTCTGTCTCTCCATCGCACCCTTAGAATTTTTAATCTAAATAAAATAAATAATAATAATCCGCTAAATGTACGAAAGTAAAAGCGACGCGTGCGATAAGTCGACAGGAGGTTAAACTCGCATCACCGGCTCACCTTCGAAAAATAAGCGATTAATTAAACAGAGGCGCCACCCCCGTCCAAATGCACACACAATTTTTGTCGTTGTCGAGCTGGGATAATTGATTCGCGAGTCAAGGTTGTAACCCCGATGCCAGATTGTCGCGTTCGCGTTGTGGCAAAAAAAAGAAAATAAAGATCGTCGGTCCCCGGGACGGAGAAAAGATCTTGGATAATGGTTATATAGGTATTGGGTACAGAGAGTGATATATACACAGTTGGAAGATCCATTGTGACTCGGGCGAGTTTTAAGAGTTCGCGCGGCGTTTGGATCAAGGCCGATACGTCTCTTAAATATATATATAGTGTATAAGAAGAAATGAGTTCACCTCGCGTGGCGCGAGAGTGTCTACGTTAAAAAAATCCCGAGCAACGTATCACCCTCAGAAAAGTCGCTCGGCGAAGACCAAAAAAAAATCGTTCGCACAAAGACGCGAGATAAAAACTTTTTAATCGGAAAAATGTTCGATCTTGAATTATCGTCTCGATCAATTTTATAACCAAATATAGCGAAAAAAAAATTGTCTATCGACGCGAATGACACACTCTAAATTCCTAAGCGTTATAAGGACCGGTGTGACGGTCACGAATCGCTCACCCGTGATATCAACCCTTCTTTGTCCCAGATAAAAAAACATGTCCCTCGTAAATTAGAAAAATATCTTGAAATACTTGGATAAAAAACGAAATTAAAAGACAAATTTCTATCCTTCCTCGTTTACGTTAAATTGCAATTACGAATATCTAGATGAGATCGATCGATCCAATCCCGTAAAACTGTCCGACCGACTTTCTACGCAAGATCGATCCATTATAAGCGTATACGTATCTTTATAATAACCGTTACGTAAAATGGTAAGATCGATCGGGGTATATCACACACACATACAGAGTGAGGGGGAAAATTCATGGGAACTCGTAGATTTTTTTTAGTCCGAACGACGACGCGCGAACGAGAATGGAATCGTTATAAACCGCGAATACGAAGCTTAGCGCGAGACCCCGCGGGGCCCGTTCGCGCTATCGCCAACCTCGCTTGCCCGGGCGAAACGCCCGCGTAACGCGCGCGGGAAATCCTCGATCTGGGCCATAAGAGAGGATGAAAAACGAGAGGGAGGGCGAGATCGTTGTTTTCAACCCAATCGATCTCCCCCACCCTCGGGCGAAAAAAAAATCGGGCGAGGGAGGGGGCCGTGCGTTACGAGTCTCTCGTCGATCCTTCGAGATCGTCCACGAACCGCGACTCGCGTCCCCACGTGTTTTGCGTCTGTATGTGCGCGCGCGAGAGTATTTTTGCGAAGTAATCCCGAGACGGGAGGAACTCTTTGGCGTTCACCGTTTCATCCGGGGCCCCCTCGAGAGCGACGCGAGATCACGGACGCGGGGGTTTACTAAGTGAGCACGCGGCTCGCCTCTCGGTCCAGTACGAATCGTGCACTCGAACCCGAAGGATTGTCCCAACTTGCTATCGAACGAAAAACAAAAAAATAACGATCCTCGCCTGCTCACGAACGAAACTGCCTTTTTTCCAAAGAGACGCGAGATTATTTTCAATCCACCCCCGGGCATAATTATTCGTAAATTAATGTAACGAATGATAGAAATTAACGTAAAATATATTGTAGTAACGCGACAGTCGGAGGATCGATTTTTTAATTAAAAACAAAGTGGGTACTCTTGATTTTTGTTCGATCTTCGAAGACTGAAGTGGATCGACAATCGACAGAAGGGTCGAGATAAATCGACGAGGGAGAGTGCAAGCGCGGGGGTGGGGCGGGGGTGAAACAATAAAGTGGAGCATGGGGAGTCGGCTCTTACTGCTGCCCCTCTTGGGGTTGTTCGCTCTCGGATATGCAGCTAGTGAGTATTCCCAATCGTTATGGTTATTTTATTTCTATCGATAAAAAAACGAGTAAAAAAACAACACGAGGTTATCAGAAAATTGGAGATGTGCGAGGTCTCGGCGCGATGTCATCGCGAACCGTCTCGTCCTTTAAGGTCGGATTGCGAGATCGGCCGAACTAGAGCGCACCGGTCTTCTCAGGGACACCACCATTTCAAGATAATTGAACTTATCCATTCGTAGCTCGTCCGACTCTGTTCCTTTGGTAGTTCAACGATGAGTCGTTTCGTGTTTTTAATCGTTAGAAAAAAAAGTACAAAAAAATAACATACACACCGAATTAACGACGAAAAAAGAAAACTCTCGTTTAACAAATTCTTTCGACGGTCCGACGATGAAATTTCAATTGCGAAAGAGCGCGAAGAAGGAAACCTCCACACCCCGGTGTGAAATGTGAGAAAGAAATCTTTTTATTTATTTTTATTTTTTCGACGATGCAATGACGTCGTTCCCAGTTTCGCTGGAATCTCGCGCGAACTTTTCTGGAATTTGCGATATTCCTGAGAACGCGGGAAAAATCGAGCGCGCGGAGGATTTTTTTTCTTCCAAGAGTCGGGAAAGGGTAAACTACGGCGTTAGACGCTCGTTACAGCGAGAAGATTGAATCGTTTCTTTCCCGTCTACGACTGACTTTTCCGCGTTCGTTATTATTTCGTCTCCGTCGACGATATCCGGTGAAATTAAAATCTCCTTCTTTTTTCCCCTTTGATCTTTCGCGCGAAATCACGATTCTTGTATTATGCGAAAACGTCATTAACGTTATTAATAAATACCGGTACTCGTGTACGAGCTTCGCCGAAGTCTCGGGCGACTATGCAAACGATTATTATAGAAGTTGCGAGCGAGCGTCGATGATGTCAACGGGAACTCGAAACGTTCGAGACGTCTCGTGTCGTCCACGACGTCTCTAACGATTTGTCTTCAAAATCGCAATTTACCTTTCAGAATGTCCGAAGCAACGCACGTCACCCGGACGAGAGATACTTTGTTATACATCGACGAACGATGTTCAGGCTGTCAAGGACTCGATATGCAGGTGCACGACTCTCGTTCATCAGGGCTACGATCTTCAGGATCTCTCCACTTCCGGTAAGAATTTTTTCACCATTAAATCGTCGAATTAAAATGTATGTTTGATTTTTTTTTTATTGAGAGATCAAAATTTGTAATAAATTTTGAATTTTTATAAAAAAAATTGGCACAAAAGTCGAAATGCGTATAAATTTGTTCACCTCGAATGAAACGCTTGGAATAAATCGATCGAGGCGAAGTGCGACGGGTGTGAGAAATTGGAGCGTCGTAAGTGAAACCGGACACAAGGATTAATCGTCCTCGAGGAATTGCGTAAACGGACGAACCCGTTCGGACGCATTCGATTTATCTATGTGCGAAGGTGATTATGTCATTGCGCGTATAACGAACGTCCTTGCACTTGCAACAGGATATCGAATCCTCACGATCTATGCCCCGTGACTAATCCTCGTAATCTCACGCCTACCTGGAAAATCCATACAAAACTCCCGCTCGCACAGAGGTGATAATAAACTTGGTTAAATTATTCATGCTAATTCGTAGTATATACGAGTGTTGGGTATTAATATTTCATTTTTAATTCGTCTTCGAGTATCATCATTTTCCGATGTTAAAAAAAAGACAATAAGCACAACCGCAATGACGATACTGAAACTCTCATCGAGGCGTGAAAGAGTCATGATTTATCGAGTACCTGTCGAGTGTTGCGAGAAGGGGTTCGTCCATACGGGACCTTCGCACGCAAATCTCAAGAAGAGTCTTGCTCGAAAGATTTGAAAGACCGGGGTGTTCGCTGGACGGTGAAGGAACAAGGCAAAAAGTCTCCTCCTGCCTTCTGCCATCTTCAGAATCGAGGATAATAATTCGTTGTGTCTTTTTTCTTTTTTGTCGGAATGTTAACCCAACGCACGGTTCGTTAAGTCGAATTTTCCCAAGTCGAGATTTCACGAGAGCTGTAGAAACGAGAAAAAGTAACGGAAGACAAAAAAAACACTCTAAGAAGTCGTTTAAATATTCATTTTGCTTGTCTGGAGAATTTTTAACAAGTTTATCCGTCGAAATAAAAATGAAGATTAATCGTACGATAGAAAAGTTATTTCGATATAAGAAAATGATAGAAAAATGTGATTGAAATTGTAGCATCGACAATCGACTTCGCAACGAGGTATTCTTTATAATGATATTCATGAGGGTTATATCAAGATCTAAGATCGTGTTCGGATCGTCGTCGTGCGTCCACCCGAGGAACATTCAGCACGCGATGGCACTTCGTTATAACCGAACGCGTATCAAACTTTCGTTTTCTTTATTATTATTAGAAAATTAGATCGCGACGTGAGACTCACGAGATAGTTTTTCAAGGAGGGGTATCGACGAATCGTCTCTTCGTTCGAGAACCGGATAAGGCCCGAAGACAAACTCGCGGCAACGCCTCGTCCCAGAACTTGAGTCTGAATACGCACTCTTGCGCAAAACTGTAATGAATTTCTTTACAAAAGGGACTTTCGTACACGCCCGTTATAAAAATGCCTCGCGCACACGCACGAGCAAGAAAAAAAGAGAAAAAAGAAGAAAAAAAAAAAGAAAAAGAAGAAAGAATAAACAAGTCGTAGCGAGGCGGTCGGGCGTAAGCGCGACGGAGAGACGCGAGGACTTGCGAAACTCTACGAAATGGGTTCACGACAGGCCCGGAGGGCCTCGAAGGCCCATGGTGCACGCTCGCCGTGCTTCGTATATGACGTCGTTTATTATTATCGAAGAGCGGGACAGGCGTGTTTTATACGCTATAGAAATTATAGTTTTACCGCATTGGCGAATCGTGACGTACGATACTTTGTCAAAGTCTCCCCTCCCGCGTGCGCGCGCGAGACTATAGGGGCCTGATAGATCGGTAATTAAATCGGGTGGTCTCCGTTTGCACGCTGATGTATGTTATAACGATAATTGACAGGCTAAGATCACTTTAGTTCCATGACGCGAGTAAGATCGTAACGGATAAAAAGACACCGGTATTTAAAATAAGATAATTAATTTTTTTTTTGAAACATTTTGCTTCCATTCTCCGATGATGTTTTTTGTTTTGTTTTCATGCTTTTTGTCAGTCTGTTATATACGGGAGTGAAAGTAATGTTTATTCGAGCAAGGAGAGGGGAATGAGACGAGAATGTGGTGAACTAGTTGATTCTCCAAATGCAGTAGCCCCGGGGCAACGTGGGCAGTATTCGCGACATTTATTTTTATTCGTTAAACTGCCACGAGTGTCAAGATCACAAATCCCACGTCTCCTTACGATTTCTACTCTATTGACTGTGCGCAGCTGGAGAAAGAAATGAAAAATAACCGGCTTTCCCGGGTGTAGCGCGTTGACAAATTGATATCGCCGCGAAAGAACTATTATTTAATTCAATTAGCGCTATGATTGCCTTCGAGGCGTGAAAAGACGTCGTTTCGTTCTTTTTTTTAATTCCAAACCAAGCGGAGTTGATTTGAGTCAAACGAGTAGTTAATCGATGTATAATGATTGATTTTAATTAGCGAGTGGCGGCGTTGCTGTTGCGCGACGCGCAAATTTAAAAAACACGTGTCTCGAAGCGCTCAACCGGAGCTGAAAGTGACCGTTAGATTCTCGGTCAGACTTTTGCGAGACGTCGATACGAACTCATCGCCATGACATTTGACATGAGCGAAAAAAATCTTAATGACCGCGGTGCTTCTAATCGAGCGAGTGGCATCACGCACCTGCGACTCTTTCGATGCAAAGCCGTCTATCTGGTTTGTCTCTCTCTTTTCAATTTTTTTTTGCTATACTCCTATCACCGGCATTCGTTCATCGCTTGCAGACATGAACTCGAGACGCTACTATGGCGAATGTAACTTATCCCATCGTAACGCACAGCGGGTTTGCCTTGAGAAACGGTTATTATAACGACGAGCATGGAGAAACGATGCTAAAAAGTTTAAGCGATTAGTAGATAAATCGCGTATTGGTCAGACGCGATTAACGCCCGAAGTTGGCAGAAAATTGATACGGTGGCGTTATCTATCGGCGACAATGAGTTACTATACACGCTATATTATACAAAATTGTTACAGGTGTCGAGAAATTCCAGAAGTCGTTGAAGGAGATGAATCCTGTACTTCAATTCGCGATATCAATCAACGATAAGCAGGGCTCCTTGAAAACTTCGGCTCGAGTGCGACAGGAGGCTGCAGCTCGAATCGTTGGGATTTTGAACGAGGTGAATGACATTATTTTTACAAAACTGCGAAATTATAGTCGTAATGAATAATCGAAAGTCAATTTTCGAAACCTACGATGGTCGGAAAAAGAGTCGCGAACAACGACAAAGTCGATAATCGATAATGAAAGTGATCCGTGTGACGAGACTGTGTCTCCGACTCGAGCAAACAGCCGTCGGTTAACCCGAAGAAGAATGGCACGATTCTTGAAGAGCGTGCGAACGAAAGTACACGGAGTCGAGGGGTTTCGATTCGCTATCGTGGTCAACGTTCGCCTCTCACGCTCACCTACGCTCATATAGTAGCGAGGAGATAGGCGTTTTATTCTCTTCCTATCACGAATTCTACGAGATCTTTCGTTGGCATCGCAGCCTCTCCCTCGTGGATTGCACCTGCACTTCCGGCTTCGATTACGCCGCCTGATTTCCGTCTAGAATTCAGCGATTTGCTTACTCGAAGAATTTTAATCATAGCCTAGCCGATTAATTAAAATTAAGACGATGATGGTTTTTTTAATTCATGTAATGTTGTCGCCTGTCAAGATCGATGCGGTCGAGCTCAACGTCACTGCCGGCTCTAAGGAACGTCTCGTGCATTTCGTGCAGGGACTGAAGACCGAGATGGTCAGAAAATCAAAGGAAAAACGAGTTTTACTCGTTCTACCGACGAAGCCACAGGATCTGGCCAAACAGTTTGACGTCAAAGCCCTCTCGAAGTAAGCGGTGTAGTTGTATAACTATTAATCGAACTCTGAGCACGTACGCGAGGACTCGTAGAAATTGAGACCGTGACGTTCTTTTGAATATGGATGAGTCTTGGCGTTGCAACATTTTTGGCTCGTACGACTCTTGGGATACGGCCGGTACTTTTCTTATTTTTATGTGTTTTTACACTTTTCAGATACGTCGATTTGTTCACGATACCGACGCATTATCTGATCGACGACGAGGAGGCTTATCGAACATTTCATCCATCGCGTTTGATGGGACTCTTCGATATGCTCAATACCGACAGTCTCGTCGACCTCGTGACTGGCATGGGCGCTGGTAAACGCAAGATTCTCGTTTCCTTGCCAGCGAGCGCTTATAAATTTGTATTAAAAAACAGCGTGGAAAATACACCGAGAGCTCCGACGAAGGAGATTCAGCCGGTACAGATTAGCCGATCTGAAATGTGCGAGGCAATGGAGAAGGGCGAATGGATCGTCGAGAGGGACGAAGATCTCACGGCACCTTACGCCTTCAAGGACGACAGCTGGATCGCTTTCGAGGACAAGATTTCTGCGGGTATCAAGGTCCTTCGTCGATATTTTTTCCTCTCTGAGAATCGGATTAACGTTTCTTCTTTTAGATTTGTTGAAGTTACAGATTTATTTTTCTAACACAGGGAAAATATGTTCTACTTCGTGATCTCGCCGGTATAGGAATTCACAACGTCGAGAGGGATACGAAAACGAAATGTGGCAATTCTATAACCGAGGATATTTATCATTCGTTCACGGACAACAAGAGAAAGAGTCGGGAGGCTGTGTTGACGTCTCTCCAGAAAGATATCCAGGTGAGAAATGGTTATGGCTTTTCGATTGACTAGTTACGCACGTTTTATCATCGATGAATAATCTCTTTTTATATTTATGATAAAGCAAACGGATACGGCGTATCCGACTCACGTTAAATCATCGGAATATAGGATCGTTCGTGTCGTCGATACAGAAGGTCAGGTGCACGCGAGTCGTGAGAATATGAATACTGAGTTCTCATGTCCGAGACAAGGATACTACGTTCATCCGAAAAGTTGTAACAGGTAAATGAGATGTGACGGGTATTGATTCGGAGGTAAAAACTCGATAATATCAATGTCTATTTCAGATTCTACCGTTGCGTGAAATTTAATCAAGGAGTCGACGACTACAGCGTTTTTGAATTCGACTGTCCGGACGGTTTGGTGTTCGATGAACATGCGGAAGTTTGCGTGTGGCCCGGGTCGATGGAAGGTTCCGCCTGTCCGGGAAGTAGTGAGATCGCACCGACGAATGGCGCCAAGTTTACGTGTCCCGATCGTGCAGGATATTACGCGGATCCGCAAAATTGTCGATTTTTCTACGCCTGCTACGATCTTGGTAAGGACCTTGGTTGGTATCGTAACGTTGAAAATTGGAAGAGTGCTAAATCAATTCATATTTCTCTTACAGGTGAAAGCGAATTGACTGCTTACGAATTCGTCTGCCCCTACGGATTGATGTTCGACGAGGAAAAATTAATTTGCGAGTGGCCATATCTCGTAAAGGGTTGCGGTGGTGGCACGTATAATCGTAACGATTATGGTGGATCTGGTCAGGGTGGATCATCGGGTGGAGACTACGGAGGTGGAAGAACAACTCAATCGGGATATGGAGGTGGTGGGGCATACGGTGGATCGTCAGGTGGACGTTACGGAGGTGGAAGGACAACCCAATCAGGATATGGCGGTGGTGGTGCACATGGTGGATCATCGGGCGGTGGTTACGGCGATGGACGTACAAGTCAATCAGGATATGGGGGCGCGGATGGATCGTCGGGTGGCGGTTACGGAGGTGGAAAGACAACTCAATCGGGATATGGAGGTGGTGGAGCATACGGTGGATCGTCGGGTAGAGGTTACGGAGGTGGAAGGACAACCCAATCGGGATATGGCGACGGTGGTGCACATGGTGGATCATCGGGTGGTGGTTACGGAGATGGTCGTACAAGTCAATCAGGATATGGGGGCGCTGATGGATCGTCGGGTGGCCGTTACGGAGGTGGAAAGACGACTCAATCGGGATATGGCGGTGGTGGTGCACATGGTGGATCGTCGGGCGGTGGTTACGGAGATGGACGTACAAGTCAATCAGGATATGGAGGTGCTGGTGGATCGTCAGGTGGCGGTTACGGAGGTGGAAGGACAACTCAATCGGGATATGGCAGTGGTGGTGCATATGGTGGATCATCGGGCGGTGGTTACGGAGATGGACGTACAAGTCAATCAGGATATGGGGGTGCTGGTGGATCGTCAGGTGGCGGTTACGGAGGTGGAAGGACAACTCAATCGGGATATGGCAGTGGTGGTGCACATGGTGGATCATCGGGCGGTGGTTACGGAGATGGACGTACAAGTCAATCAGAATATGGGGGTGGTGGTGCGCATGGTGGATCGTCAGGCGGCGGCTATGGAGATGGACGTACCACAACTAAATCAGGATATGGGGGCGGTGGTGCACATGGTGGATCGTCAGGCGGTGGTTATGGAAATGGACGCACTACAACTCAAGCGGGCTATGGCGGTGGTGGTGGATCACCATGCGGAGATGAGGGCACAACAACTGAATCAAAATATGATGGATGTGGCCAGGGCGGATCATCAGAAGGCGGATACGGAGGTGGACGAACAACTCAATCGGGATACGGTGGTGGAAGTGGCCACGGTGGATCATCAGAAGGAGGATATGGATATGGACGTACGACTATTCACACAGGGTATGGTGGTGGCGATGCACATGGTGGAGCAGGTGGCGGGTATGGAGATGGACGTACGACGATTCATACAGATAGTGATGCAAATGGTGGAGTAGGAGCGCATGGAGATGGACGTACGACGGTTCACATAGGATATGGTGGTGGCGTTACGCACGGTGGAGGAGGATACGGAGATGGATACACAACAGTTCGCCCTGGATATGGCGGTGGAATTACACATGGTGGATCATCAGAAGGAAGTTACGGATACAGGAATACGACAATCCGGCCAGGATTTGGTGGCGGTGTTACACACGGTGGATCATCAGGAGGAGGATACGGAGATGGATATACAACAGGTCGTCCAGGATATGGCGGTGGGGTTACGCACGGCGGATCATCAGGAGGAGGATACGGAGATGGATACACGACAGTTCGTCCAGGATATGGTGGTGGCGTCACACACGGTGGATCATCTGAAGGAGGATACGGAGATGGATATACAACAGGTCGTCCAGGATATGGTGGTGGAGTTACGCACGGCGCATCATCAGGAGGAGGACACGGAGATGGATATACGACAGTTCGTCCAGGGTACGGCGGTGGTGTTACACATGGTGGACAACCAGGTGGAGGGTACGGAGATGGATATACGACAGTTCGTCCAGGATATGGTGGTAGCTCCACACACGGAGGATCATCTGGAGGAGGATACGGAGATGCACATACCACGCGTCGTCCAGGATATGGTGGCGGCGTCACACACGGTGGATCAACTGAAGGAGAATACAAAGATGGATATACAACAAGTCGACAAGGATATGGTGGAGGCGTCACACACGGTGGAGGATACGGAGATGGATATACAACAGGTCGTCCAGGATATGGTGGAGGCGTCACACACGGTGGAGGATACGGAGATGGATATACAACAGGTCGTCCAGGATATGGTGGCGGCGTCACACATGGTGGACAATCAGGTGGAGGATACGGAGATGGATATACGACAGTTCGTCCAGGATATGGTGGTGGCGTCACACACGGTGGATCATCTGGAGGAGGATACGGAGATGGATATACAACGGGTCGTCCAGGATATGGTGGCGGCGTCACACACGGTGGATCAACTGAAGGAGAATACAAAGATGGATATACAACAAGTCGACCAGGATATGGTGGTGGTGTCACACATGGTGGACAATCAGGTGGAGAATACGGAGATGGATATACGACAGTTCGTCCAGGATATGGTGGTGGCGTCACACACGGCGGATCAACTGAAGGAGGATACGGAGATGGATATGCAACAGGTCGTCCAGGATATGGTGGCGGCGCCACACACGGTGGATCAACTGAAGGAGGATACAAAGATGGATATACGACAGGTCGTCCAGCATACGTTGGTGGTATTACCCATGGTCGATTACCAGGGGGAGATTATGGATATATTAATACAACAATGCACCCAGGATTCGGTGGTAGCATTACACACGGCGGCCCATCAGGAGGAGGATATGGAGATGGATTTACAACAGGTCGCCCAGGATACGATGGTGGCATTACGCACAGCAGACCATCGGGAGGAGGACATGAAGATGGATATTCGACAGTTCGCCCAGGATATGGCGGTGGAGTTACACACGGTGGATCGTTTGAAGGTGGTTTCGAAGATGGACGTACAACGATTCATACAGGATATGGAGGTGGCGTTTCACACGATGGTTCATTTGAAGGTGGACGTACAACAATTCATTCAGGATATGAGAGCGGCATTTCACACGGTGGGTCATCTCAAACAGGACGCACAACGATACATTCCGGTGGATATGGCGGCGGTATTTCGCACGGTGGATCATCCGATAGTGGATATAGTGGTGGACGTACAACCATTAATTCGCAATATGACGGCACAAGTACTCATGGTATATCATCCGGTGGTGAATACGAAGGATCTTCACATGGTGGTCGCCCAGGATACGGACAAACTCCTGGTATACCAGGAGGCTATTCGCATAATTATGAAACCGACGGCGATTTTCATACAGGAATAACTTCCGGCCCACACGATATCAAGCCAATTCCATATGGTGATACGCCAGGATTTGCCGGAGGTCAGGCTTTCGATCACAACAGTGGAATCGGAAGTTCCTCGACTTTTGGGCATACAGGATCTACCACCTATCACGGTAATTTCGGCTCATCCGGTACTGGAGCATCGGCCTACCCTTCTTCTTCAGGACATGGAGCATTCCACAGTGGCACGAACATCCCAACTTCGCCAAGACATCCCTACTTAAATACGGACGAACATACGGGATATAAAACGAACGAGTACCATGACAACGGTGGCCGAGGCACGATCCGCTACAACAACGGTGAGGTAACTCACAAATACACCGAGGACGATGTGAAAGAGCATCGCGATCAATTCGGTACTTTGCCCAAATTTGACGTTGGCTCTTACCAAACGAGTCCCGGTGCTTTCACGAAAACCGGACCAACGAGGACCGGAATAACGACCGCTCAACTGGGTGGTAGCGCGAGTTACGTCGCTGCTACAGAGAGGCCAAAACCTTTCTTAAATACGCAGAATATCGGAGCGAACGCTTTCAGCAGCAGCTCCGACTATACCGGAACTTCAGCAGGAGTGGAATACGAGGGTGATACCGTTGACATTTCCAAGATTTCTGTCGACTCGGAAAAATCTGATGAAAAATCATCCTCCGGTTATTCTTATGACAAGCCAACGATTCAGTTGAATACTTTCGACGAAATTAGTTCTAAGAAAACGCCATTCCTTGACGTCCATGTCTATAACAATCCATCGATAGTGCAACATCAAGGACCATTCTCTTCGGTATCATCGACTGTTTCACCGATCGCATTTACAACGGGACCTCTCGAAAACTATAAAACGACTCTCTTCGAAGCAGCCAGACTCCCAGTCACGATATCGACCGTTCATCCTGTATTCGATACCGGTTATAAGACCGTCGTGTCGTCGACTCCGTATCCGATAAAAACGGATACCAATGGCTTGGCTTACAGTACCGGCTATCGAACGGACTCGCTGGCCACGAAAGATAAGTCGGCGCTCGATATCAACATTTCCTTCAAAGAACCTCTCTTACCGACTCAGGGACAGCGCGGGACCGTCCAAACGGTCGGTACAAGCTACGACCGGGGCAGCGCGAAATTCACTCCGAGCATTTATGACGAATACACAGGTAACACTCGTGAGGGAACAACCTTAAATATCGACGGATATAAAAATCAACAATCTTACTCCTCGGCATCGAGCGGATCCGATCGATACTCAGGAAAAATTTCGTCCGACGATCGAACGAAATCGGGAACTTACGGACGAGTTTACTCGACCACACCGAGCTACGAGGTGAAAACCGACGATCGTCAATTTGGTCACAGGATCGAGACTTCCGATTCCACTGACTACGGAAATTCCGGCGTGAAATTCGACTCGATGCCGAAGATCGGTGTCGTGCCACCGACGATAAGGATCCCTATTTACAAATCGTCCTTAGGACCCTCGAGACAATCTTCGATCTCGCGAGGACCGGACTATAGCGTTACGACACCGGCGGTAACGACTTATTCCGGTGGTTACGGTAAAGTCTCGACGACTGCTTCCTACGAATCGACGAGTCTCGGACGTCAAAGAGGACGAGGCAAAGTCATCGTTAAATTCAGTGACCTACATCCGCTGCTTCTAGGAAAATTGGGAGCTGAGTGCACGTGCAAAGCGGATCCGTTTGCCAGTTTCCGTAGCGACAAACCACTGCCGATAAATTCGTCAAAGGGACGCGTAGATCTGAATAACTATGATGAGTCAGAGGTCTACGTCGACCTCGAGTCTTCGAAGGAAAATGGTGATTACATTTCGTCGGAATATAAAAACGGCGAGGATGATTTCGAGGAGCCTGAGGAGCCCGAAGAGCCTGAGGAGGGCGATGACGACGATGGGCAGTACAGAACTCCCCCGGTAAAGGGATCGCCTACCAAATCAAAGAGACCTTCATCGACTTATCTGCCAGTTTCGTCATCGACTTATCTACCACCTGTGTCGTCGACCAGACTGCCGTCCAATCGGGGTAGTTTCCGAGTTGGCAAAAATCTCGGAGGTTCTGGACCAGCTAGTCCTAACACCTTGATGATTAAAGGTGCGACTTTCGACCGTTATGGACCAGGTGGTCTTCGAGACATCGACGAGACGCTTGAGGGCAACAGCGACTGTGCTAAACCAGGTCTCTTCAGACATCCCAAGTTCTGCAACAAATTCTACGCCTGTCACTGGGACGAGTGGAAGAAGAAGTTTACGCTTCACGTGTTGAACTGTCCGGTTCATCTGACCTTCGACAGTGGCGCCAGTGCCTGTAACTGGCCTAGCAAGGGACCCGCTTGTCAAGATGACAATCTTCTCGTCTAAATTTATTCTCTCTCCTCCGCTCTCTCTCTCTCTTTCTTTCTTTTTTCTCTATTTCGCAATATGTTCGAGGGTGAAAAATAGAACATTTCTTCATCCGGTTTGAAGATTTTTATATGTCGCGGCTCATTCGGTCCGACAATCGTTTCCTCGACTTACTCGCAATGGTTATTCACGGTTATTCCGGTAAATAATTACGAACATGCCTGTGGGCCGCATCGAGGGAATAATGAGCCTGTTATATGATATATATAGATAGATATAGTATATTTATATAGAAAATATACTATATTATGTAGCTTAAGAAGCTCGAGAGCGTTGCCGTCGTTCCGAGTGAAAGTCGATCGAACTCGTCGATCCAAATCGGTTAGACGGACGATTCGATCGAATGATCACTGCCGCCTTGATGCTCGTATACAATTATAAACGAGCAATTTCGCACACGCATCTGGGAGCTAAGCAAATCGCGTCGCCAGAAGTTTATTTTTTTAATTTTTTTTAACCGCCCTCGAACATTTCGAATATTTCGTGTTTATGTAAATAATGCGCATCTTTCTATCGTGCTTTAATCCTTGTATTTAATAACCGTTTTTTGCGAAATTTATATAAATGTATGTATAACGAGGGAGAGAGAAGAGAGATCGATAATTATTATTGTCCCAATTCGGATTTTATTTTTGATATAAAAACCGATCGAGATTTGATTGATAATTTATTCGTCGGCTCTGTTCATTCGTTTAATCTTAAGGGATTTTCGTATCTCGTCGCATCGATTGCAATCTTACCGTGCCATTTGTAAGTAAACGAAAAGAGGATTAACAAAAAGAAATAAGTATTTTATGAAAATCGAGGAAGAACGCGACGAGAGAGATCTGTTCGATGTAAAAAAAACAAAGGTTTATATTCGAAAATAAATATTAATGATATTAATTTAATGTGAGACAAAAAATTATAGGTGTCGCGTGCGCATAGAGTTCTTCAAGCAAGACGATAGATGCGATGACTTTCTTACGCTCGAAAAGGGCGTGGTCGTGTGCTCTCTATTCCCCCGGCACTACTTTGCCTTCTCGTTTATTAGAGGAAATTGTAACGGTCAGCACGGACGCCCCGAGTTCTATTTTTTCTCCATCGAAAAGAAAAAAATACATTTTTGCTCATTTTCCGGGTCGATGATAAAAATTCTTTCGCCTCGTCTCGGAATTGCACAATTTTCAAAGTATCGCTAAAAGTTATTTTCCGCGTAATTTGCCGTACTTTATCGCCCGTTTTGACCAGTTTAAATATACTTTTGCATCGACATTCCCAGGGGACGACAGTGTCGTCGAACTATACCGCGAATTGGACTTTGATATTACAACAATAAAAGTTTCGCCGGGGCTGCGAGGGTAATGGACGTCGACAGTGAAAAAAGGTCGATGGACCGTTACGAGTTTCTCTGAGCGATGGAGACAACGGTATACACGCTTGTAATTTCTTCCAATCCGACGCCTCCCACCTTTTACTCTCTAGCATTGACGCGAGAGAACGAGACATTAAGGCCGACGAAGCTCTAATTCGCCTCTACTTTCTTCGTAATTCGTATTCATACTTTTTATTCCACCGACCCATTTTTTTGTGACAACGGAACCAAGTGAATTTTCAAAAATTGACAACACCTGATTGACTTGATTTGCAGTTCAAAAAATTAACGGCGTGATCGATGGATTTGCATTAATCCGTGCAAACACTCTCCACTCCTTGAAACAAAATTCAGATTTCGTTTTCCTTCCGGCTATAATCCGCCGTCTATACTTACGAATATGCTAATTCTTCACGCGATTATACAATAAAACCAGTGAGAAAAAAAAGATAATAAAAATAAAGATACACACAGAAATAGAAAGAATATTTTACAACAGGGAGATAGAGTAGGGGAAGGCGAGGGGATAGCTAGTTTGCGAGAGAAAAGAAAGTTACGCGCTGTCTCATAGTTGTGTATAATAACCATACGACGTCTCCGGGTCTCGCGGTTTCGCAATATATTTCCGTAAGTGAGAGAGTGAAGTCCATCCGTCATCTCGTGGATCCAACGAGATAAATGAGAAAGATGAGGATAAAAGAGAATAATAAACTCGGACGATTCTTCCATCGGATAAATCGTAACATTTGCCAAATAACTAATGCTCGCGTACAAGCTGTATAAATACGTAGATATATCAGCCCCGACGTAGTTGAGAGATCGTAAATTACACTTTTGACAATTATTCGCGTCGTTTATTCGGTCACGATGGGTAAAGAGTGTCGCGCTTTCCTTGGCCGTTGAACGATCAATGGCTCGTGAAAAGGACCGAGAGTGTCGAAGCAACGTGCCAATGACTGTCGCGCTAATTTATCAGGCGGTTTTCTATGGAAAACTAGGCAGCAGCTGAGCCGGTCGGTTACCCGTTCGTACTGTTACCGTTCCACGATCTTTTCACGCTCGCTGCTCTCGTATAACTATAAAAATCTCGAGCCTACACCTATCTCCTTAGCGAATCATTTCTCTCGATTCTATTCATACCATCTTGCCTCTGGGCTGACTTCCTCCGGGGGGAAACGCGAGAGGGGACAATTTCGTATGTACGGGATGGCATCGTAATCATTCATAACTTTCGTGAGCTTTGTATAGAAATATAGTATATAGTTGGCTCGAGGATGAGTCGTGCAACTTGGAACGCGAAGTAGGTACGAGACACGAGCGACGACTCTTGGTGTCGTCGTAGTCGTCGCTTCCTGGTCCCTGTAATGCCTGCCCGTGGGATATCCCGCTCTCGTGTCATTTTTTTCCACCGGTCGGTTACCGGTAAAAGAGACGACGATAATTTATCGAGACACACACGCGCGCGCATACTCTTGTTACTCTGGTAACGTTAAAGTGTGCCGTGCAAAAGCGAACGCGCCTTCACTCGCTTCGCTGTACTCGACACGAGCGGCTTGATGACCCAGTGATACATATATTCGGACACGGGAAGAGATACCGAGCTACCACCTCGACTCGGAGATTAATGATAGAGCGGAAAATTGTTTCGTCAATAAGCTGGATGCTTGAACAATTTGAGAACGGATATTTCTCTAGAATTATAGACATCGAGCGATTTAAAATAGATAAGATAATGTGGCCCGATTGAGAATCCTAAAGTGGGTGAAAAAAACTTATGGAAAAAAAAAGATATTTTTCAACTTTTGAACGTTGAATGGGACACTATTCGTGCCAGTCGCTTGAAATTTTACACCCACATTGTAACGGTCAGGCCGTCGCCCGTAGAAATAATTGTTTCGAAGTAGATAAGGACCGTATCTGGACAGACAGAGTTCTCGACGTTGCTATGCGATCTACTCGATTCACGCACGATCTGTATCAGCACGACGTGTATTCGGTAGTAGGTACGTTACGAGTTGCGCAACGTGAGATATAACGTCGTCCCGAGTCCAGAGGGGACACAACGGGTCCGAGTGTTGGACTGGCGGCGTTACCCGGAGATTTATTAATTTGACATACGGTGCTCTATTAATAAGTGGTCGACAGTTCCTGCTTTGAAAATTGTCGGGTTACCGCTTGCGCGCGATTTGCTCTACACGGTGGGGAGATACGAGGGAGCGAGACGGAGAAGTCTCTTCGGAATTATTATTACTAGAACCGCCGGGCTCTCGCTGTAATTATCATCTGGATCAACCGGTATATCTCCTGACACTCTATATGATATATAATTCCCATGCTATTTGCATATCGTTGTATGTATGTCGAGTTACTTGAAATAAAGCGTTCCCAAAATTTTCACTCTCATCCCCATAAATTCATCAGATTTATCCCTCTCCGAGAATATTATCAACTATTTTCGTGACTCCTGTTACAAAAATAGGCCCGAGGTTTCTAGAAACAAAGAATCAGGTCTTCACCTAGAAAATCTTTGCGGTCTATACATATTTTTCTCATCACGAAACGAAAGGTGCTTGTTTTGTTTTTTTCTTCTTTCCCACTTCTGACGAAAGAAGAGGAGTATACGAATACAGGCTGGAACATTGGATGGGAGAATGACCGATGGTCACTCAACTGTCACTGTGGCTTGTAGCTCCACGTGAGAGAGATATCGGCTGGGATTGTACGACTCCAACATTAAAGAAAGATAGAGTGGGGGTTCTGGAATAATAACATAGAGTAGGATGTAAGCGAAACGATAATCGTATTTTGTCCCACCACTGTACGACGAAGTGAATGAGAGAAAGAGAGATAGAGAGAGAGAGATACAGAGAAGAGGTGGGAGATCTGTTCGGAAGCGCGAGCGGTGGAGAAAGAGAAAAGTGGAGGTCCCGGCACGAGAGTCAGGTAGTTCGCGCTCGGAAGTGATATAAAGGGGAACGTGGTCCCGTCTGAGTTTAACGCACCTGGAACCGCAGACAGAAAGACTACAGCGAGACCGTCGGCAATCCCGGCCAGAGTTGAACACTTCGTCGTTGCTGTGCCACACCATTAACGAACATCATGTGAGTTTTTCAACAAATTATCTCGTCGAACGAGCAATTGATTAGAAATTTAACAAATGTAAGAATTAATTATTAACAAAAATAATTGAACCGTAAGAGAAGTTGACATAAATGCAAAAAAAACAGTGGTGAAATTTTTATCGATACTCCGATGATAAAAAAGAATAGTCTCTTATCGATAGTGTCGATTTATCGCAATGCATGGCCCACCGTATGTAAAATCGTGCCAAGAATGTAACTCCGTATGGTCGAAGTGATAAACTGGCCACTGACAACGTCACGCCTGTTCTTGACTCGTTAACGAGCTAACCATCTGTTTGCGCGTTGCCACAATTTTACATAGTTAACACGATGCATGTATATCTGTGTTTTGAACGTGTCGTGTTTCTCGCGGCTTTGTTGCATCGACGATTCCATAATTATCGCGTTGCGCAACGTCGTTTAACCGTCGTTTTTTCCACGAGAAATTATTACGTTTATATTTTTTTCCCCAACTCAACGACGATTCCGCTTCTACGAATAAAATCGTCGATCGATATCGATCGTTCGATCTAGACAGGATTTCATCGAATCTAACGAGATTTAAATTTATTCGACTTTAGCACGAATAATATTTCAGAAAATGCACGTGATGTCAGTTCATTTGAATATTACGCGTCTGATAGTTAAGGAAATAAAAATAAAAAATGTTTTGAACACTCGTGCGCTAAGCGGATTTTTATGAGCTCATTGCGAAACTTTAACGACGATTTCCTTCCCCACGTTATTTGTATATATAGATATTTGTTTCTAAATGTAATAGGAGACTTTGTATTTTTACTTCTGAATTTTTACCTCGCCTACATTCCGCACTCATTTTTTTAACGCGCTGCGCACGAAGTAATAATTATACGCGTTCCCGTTGATCGAGCAAACCAGATATACGTTGATCTTATGCATTTGACGCCAACGTACGCACACATTTCACTCGGTGTCGCCTTGAAACGGGTCTAGAGTACTATCGCGCAAAGTGAAAGGACCCGGCAGGTTCTCTGTTTTTTTTATCGTCTCGAAAACGACCGTATGGCGGTAGGACCGTGGTGAATACGCGTTGGTTATTGCGTTAGACAGTTTCACGTGGGTCGTATGCACGTGCACGAGGTTGCAACAATGACCCGAGTGGACTTCGACCGGTCATATAAATTATCTCGCGTCCAACTGTCGTAAACAAAATTGACTCGAAGGTACGAATAAATGTTGAGTTTGCTCGGTTTAATATCGTTAAGCGTATTATTGTACGTAAGTCTAAATAATACGCGTTTGGATGAAATAGAGAAATTTCTAATCTCGAGGTGTACGACTAACCCACTTGCAGCAGCCCTTCGCTCTTTTCCCCACTCTTGAAAAAATTAAAGATTTAGGACAGCAAGGTCAGGATATGTATGCAGGGTTGTATATACGTAAAGGAATTAAATATAGTGAAGGAGAACCGTTATTATCACTTTCCCTTCTCGAGGCGGTGGCCCGAATAGAAAGTGGGGTAAGATCGATCGGGATGCGGTCGATCGTGCGTGAACGCGAGCCACGCCAACGGTGCGCGCCTTTGCCTTTTTCGTCGTCCTCCTCGGGTTCAACGAGAGACATACACCGGGGGGAACGAGTCTCTCGCCTAATTACCACCGTACCGAGACGAGCGGAACGAGAAAAGTCGTCCCGTTTCGTAAATAGCACGTTTTACATGAACCACGGAGTGAAATCGTGCAAGAAAGTCATTCCAATTAAATATTTTTATAGATTTTTTCTTAGCGTGCTCTTGGAGCATTTATAAGCGTCCGGTCCATAGGTAAAAATAGCTGAACAGAATTGTTTTTCGTCCGCGTCGTTACCGTTAATTTTATCGAATAAAATTAAAAAAGTTATTCGTCAGTAGAAACAGTCGGGCAATGGTCAGACGTTGTTTTCGTCCAAATGATCGATAGGTGGGTTACCTAAGCTTGTTATTCGAAATAATTCTCTCGACTGGTAGAAAAGCTAGGGAAGGGTCAATTTTTTAATTCCAACGTAAAGTTTGAAATATTCACCGGAAACTATAATCGACTTACACACACACACACACGGGTGTAAGTCGTTGCGTAAGAAGCAGACAGTGGCCCCCCTTGGGTGATCTTTGCTTTCTCCGGGTCTCCAAAGAGCTCGAGGCGATTGGCAACGAAACCTCAGTGGTCCAGCGAGTTCGAACGAATATATCGGTACACGTGCACGACGGTATGTGAAAGGAGAGTTGACCAGGCGGCTGGACCAAAACGAAACAACAAGTCTCGTTACATTTCGAAATTGAGTATTCGTGCCAAAGTTTTTAGAGCCTCGAGCCACGACCACCGGCACGATTTCTCGAATCATCTAACGGATTGTATTTCGATCGACTCGACGATGGAATTAATAACTTTTTAGTCAATACTTTATTTTATTTTATTTTATTTTATCCAATCGATAACTCAATCATATTTGATCTTTTCGATTTTAATCACGTCGAGAATTCTGATGAGTACGACGATCGCGATCGTAATAGGTCAGTAGGTACATAACGCCTTCGAGTTAACATTTATAATTCAAATTCATCTCTCGTCGTAATGGACTTTCCACGCGGAACGTAGACGCATGCAAATGAGACACAGCTGCATATTTTCTAACTTCTGTCCGAGAGATCGTTGGACACCGGTTATCGTTATCTTTTTTTTTATCTCCCGTCCCAGAGTGTCACGAGAATCGGTAACAATTTATTTACGAGCCTGTAATATCGCCTTATACAAGAAAACATAGGAACAAGTAAAAGTCAAGCGCTCGGTTGCCGCCTTGAGCAGTGAAAGTCTGGAATACAGACATGAACTTTGGCGTTCGCGTGGATTGACGAACGGCATTTGCTTTTAACGAATTAATCGAAGAAAATAACTTTATAAAATTGGAAATTGATTTAAAGAATTGTAAATAATTCGATCGGATAAATAAATAATTGACGATATAATGAATTTATTCACTTACCGTTTGGATGTTCTCCGTAGGTCGGTGTGGGCGGTATTGACGTTGCTGGGATTGACGGCGGGCCTGTTCGTCGATTCTGCGTCGCCGGATCCACCGGCTTCCGGTATAACGACAGTCGGCTCGCTCAAACTCGCGATAGCCGAGGACTGTGCCGGAGTCGTTGCGTTCTCAGCAAACAAAGCATCGAACACCGTAAGCAATTTAAAACATACATTTACCGTCTCTCCTGCAAGGAAACAAATACGAAAACAATCGGGAATTAGAAAAAAGGATCAGGAGGAAAATTGAAAAAAAAATCGTATTTCTTCATTTCCAGGACGCTAGGCTGATTTTCACTGAAACAATCGTGAACAAAGGAGTCGGTTACATCGCCGAGACAGGAATCTTCACGACTCACTGTCCAGGACTCTATCAATTTAGTTTCGCCGGTTACGGCAGCGAAACGTTGCGCATAAGTCTCAAACGCAAACTCAACAAATCGGAAACATGGACGACCCTCGCCAGCGCCGGACCGGCCGGTGGATCTAATTTGATTCTGACTTATGCCGAGGCCGGTGATCAATTCGTCGTTTACGTCGACGCTGGAAAAGCTATCGAAGGCACGACGTTCTCGGGCTATCGGGTCGCCAAGAAATAAAACAAAATCCATGGGACTATAACGTTGACGACGATTCACCGATATTCGCGACTCTGGACATCGACACGACGTGTGACCATCCGCAACATTCCCGACCTTGAGCTAAATATTGACAAGAACAATATTTGACTTCTCGATCGATCGGATCTTTCTCGATTATCTGCTTCTCTGCAAAGGCGGTGGAACATCGGATACGAAACTACTAAGTGAACAAATTATTCGAGGACGAAATCTCACGCCACACGACATTAATATTGATAATTAGAAATCACGGACCAATCTATCGGTTTGCAACTATTCTCCTTCTTTCCTTCTTTCTTTTTCTACAAATTTTCCATTCTTTCTCGCTCTACCCTCTTTTTACTCTATCTTTCTATCATCTTTCTCTCCTCTCTCTCCTATTTTCACTCTTTCTTCCGTACTTTTGTGTTTCTGTCGCTCGTTTCTTTTTCCTTCTCTTTTCAAACTGTTCGTTCTCTTCTTTTATCTTGACTAGCTTCTTGCTTTCACCGTTTCTCTACCGTTTTCTGTGTTTCTGTCTTTCGCCTTACTTCTATCTGTCTTTATCTCTCTGTGTTTCGCTCTTACTTTCTACTCTTTACTCTCTACCGTCTTTTCACTACCCACCAGTATTATGATCTCAAAATTGTACGCCAAGTCTTGCCACCGTGTACTCCTTAAAAGCTTTAGTAAACCTCACAAACGCTTTCTATTTCTCGTCTCTGTACTATAATTTCTCTTTCTTACTTATGATCCTACGCTTTACCTTCGCAAGTTTCATTCTACACTCTTTTACGTCTGTCTCGTCCGACTTTCACTCTTTATCTTTGTTCCTTGTCTCGTTCTACGATTCTTATTCTACTTTCTTCCTACCTACTCCACTATCTCTTCTCTATATTCTACGTTCTAACATTTATTCTTTACACTTTCTCGATTTCTCCTACTCTTTCACTCTTTTTTTCTCATCTTCGAGTTTCAACTACTTTTTTTCATAATTTTCTTTTCGTTTTTCTGAATTGTAAAATACTTTGAAACTATTCTTCTCTTACTCTCTCACTCTTCCTCTCTCTCTCTCTCTTTCTCTCTTTTCGATTTTCTCACTGTGCCACTTTACTCGTTTTATCTCTTTTGCGACAATCTGTTCCTTCTCTCCTTCGACTTTAAGCTCACATATTCCTAATTTCGACTCTGAAATATTCCTAAAGCTATCTCTGTACCTGTGTCTTACAATCTTCTTCGGCTATCGTCTCTAAACTCTCTTTTTCAACTGTACGAAACTATTATTTTTTCCCCTGGTAACTGCGAAGCTCAATGCTGTGATTATTGTATATTTCAAAACAAAAACAAAACATGTATACGAACTTTCAACACTCATCTACTTACTGTTCTTCGATTCGACGAAATTACTACTTTCTTCATTCACCTGTACTATCTCTTGGCTTCTTTCGCGTTTCTCTTTCGCTCTTTCTTACTTCGACTCACACTGTCTCTCGTCTTTCTCAGGGTGCCGCCTAAAAACTCACACGCGACAAGGGTCGATCTGTACGTTTGTCGAAACGTCGCCAGACTCTCGACGCTCTCTATAATTTTCAACCCTCATTTTATTTTCTCTACCACCGTCTTCCTCTAGTCTCTTTCTTTCCAATCGTTTACTCTATTACCTTTAAAACCTTGTTAATATCTCAATGTGAAACATCAGTGACGACTTTATCATTTGTTTTTCTCTTTTGATGAATTTTTTTGTTTTCTCTCTTCAACAAAATGTTTCTGTAAAATGCTGTGATCGTTATTACTTTGTTTATAATTTATTAAGCGTATCAGCACTATAATCTGTCTCGTCTTTTTTTTTCATCTACCAAAACTCTCTGCCTCGTTCCTCTTTTACTCTTATGAATTTTTCTTACAAATAAAGAATCTTTTCTTTCGACTATTCTGCCACTTTACTCTTTCGTCTTGAAAATCTACGCTCTTCCTCTAAATCTCTTACTTTCTTACTGAACTATCCTACTTTATCTCTTCTACGATATACTCTCGACTTTCTCATCTTTTTTTTCTCTCGTTTCTTTTTCGTTTTCACTTTTCTCATTCTTCACATCTACTTTATTATTTCTATTATTCACTTACCTGTTCTTTTTTTTCTTCACTTTTCGCACTCATCGGTTCTATCACAGTAGCCAAATTATATATGAGAAGGCACTTACCGTCGAATACGCACATATGTACTACAAACGTTATTGCAATTTATATATTTTATTCAACGAGACGAAAAAAAAAATATTTTTTTTAATTATATACACAAACATATATATATATATAAAAGTCTCGATGTATCGATAAAAAACGGCTTGTCAAGGCATTGGAATTGCAAAAAAAACATCATTTCTTTGGAATGCATCGTTAGATATTAAGACTTACAGGCTTTTCATCGAGATTTTTGTATCCCGAGAGTACAGGATAGACCTCGGCCTCTAAAAATTCGACGACCTGCTCTGCCGACCTGCCAATGAAGGTCGATGGATCGAGAATATCGTCGAGGTTTGGGAGAATCGGTGCGAAATAAGGATCTTTTTTAACCCGTTCGACCAGATCGTTCTCCAAACCGTGTTGTTTGACCTGAGCACCAGCCTCGTGAGACAGAACTCGAATTTTTTCATGACAGACCTGAAGTAAATAGTTGAATTTTCGCAAATTTTGTTCCAACTGTGGAAAAATAGGGAAAGTCGATCGTTTATTTACCTGTCGATCGCCACCGGCCTTAACCATCGCCATTATGATGTTCTCCGTCGACATGAACGGCAATTCTTGGGCTACGTGTTTAGCTATGACTTTCGGATAAACGACCAAACCTTCGGTTATATTTTGGAGCGTCATGAGAACGACGTCAGCCGATAAGAAAGCCTCGGCGAGTGTTATACGACGATTAGCCGAATCGTCCAGAGTTCTTTCCATCCATTGAGTCGCCGCGGTTTGCAACGAGTTGCTGGCGAGTGTCATGAGATGGCGAGCTATGCTGCAACAACGCTCGGAACGCATTGGATTCCTTTTGTAGGCCATAGCGCTCGAGCCTATCTGAGTAGACTCGAAGGGCTCCTCGACCTCTTTCATATTGGCGAGAAGCCTTATGTCCGAACACATCTAAAAAAAATCGACGATTCCAATATTTTTCCTAACGAAAAGCTAAATTTGGGAATTTCTTCGTGGGGAAATTTTCTCTACCTTGTGTACCGTTGCTCCGAGTGAGCTCAAAGAATTCATGCACTCTACGTCGACTTTTCTGCTATAAGTTTGCCCCGTGACGCCATAATAATTCTCAAAACCAGCCATTTTCGTTACCAGAGCGTCCAACTGTTTGACTTTTTCGCCATTGCCTTAAAAATAAGATTTTTGAATTTCCGTTCTAACGTTAACGTCGAGCACGTTAACGAAACAAGCTTTACCGTCGAAAAGTTGTAGAAACGAAGCCTGAGTTCCGGTCGTGCCTTTCACACCTCGAAACTTGAGATCGTCCCGAGCTCTGCGAATGGCACGCTCGTCCATGAGAAGATCGTGAAGCCAGAGAGTCGCTCTTTTTCCCACAGTGGTCAACTGCGCGGGTTGCAGATGAGTAAAACCGAGGGTTGGAAGGGAACGATATTCGCTCGCAAATTTAGCCAACCTGGAGAGAACACCGGCGAGTTTGGGAAGAAGGAGGTCGAAGCCTGCTCGAAGTACAATGAGATCCTTCCAGAAAGAAATTACAACAAATTCACGGATAACGACGTTAAATCTATCGATAACATTTATTTACCGGGAAAACAAACAAAAAAACAAATTGATAATATACATTTAACCCCGACTAATTTAAAATCAATCGCTTGACATTAATTATTTTATAATTAATTAATTATCGTTTAATTAATTCGAAACGTGCTGTTGCAAATTTAATTAATTTTAATCACACGATTTATAGTCGGGTGAATATGAATCCGATTAATTTTTATCACATTTGTGTCAAAAACTTACAGTGTTGTCCCCCACATAGCAGCTAGTTGCCCCGAGATGGATGATCGGTGCGGCCTTCGGGCATTGTTCCCCAAAGACATGAACGTGAGCCATGACGTCGTGTCTAGTGGCTTTTTCTTCTTTGGCTGCGGCCACAAAATCAATGTTATCAACCTGAGCCTCCATCTCGTCTATCTGCTCCTGCTTTATGTCCAGGCCGAGGCTCTGAAACATAATTTAAAAAAGTAATTAAATATTTGAAAATACCCCAGACATAGTTACGTCGATCTTATGTCTCGCGTTCTCGAAATTTATAATGATTTTCTAATAATTTCACAATTATCTCGGCAGGTAGGTGACGCATCGCGTTCCCGTTTAACGCTGTCACGCCTCACTCTCGCGCACGGTGAAATTTCCCCGCTACCCACCGAAAGATTACAACAATCCTCGTACCCCTTATCTGATAAGATAAAAAGGGCTTGGTACGCGTCGAGAACACCGGAGACGATTTTCATCGCTCGTGGGGATATTGTTCTCGTTTATCCATCGTTAAGGCAACAAGGCCTCAAAGTAGAGAGTGCATTATGGTTTCTATACAAACGATCGGTGGTATCGTGCTCAAAGTGTTAAAATTGGTGAGAAAAAGAAATGGTCGTTGACCAAAAAATCAAAATAAATTGCATTCGTTGAAAAACGAAATTTATTCAGTGTGAAAGTAAAAGGAATTTTTACTATATTCGCGCAACACTTTCGGTCAGTTAAACAACGCAGAAAGCTAAATTATTTATGTTTAAAAAAAAAGTGGGTTTCCTTTCTTCTCCTAAAATAGAACGCACAGCGTGTTTGAATGAAAATAGTTTACACCAATGATTCCCTGATTCATTCGTGCTATTTCGTATCAGTGATAAGAAGCTTTGCTGGAGAACGATTGTTTGTAGAGCGATAATTCAGCTCGGCAGTGATGACACACACGCTCGTAGATAGAGACTTTTACTCGACACCTGTGCTTTATACGAAAATTAATATTTTCAAATATTGAAATTAATTTTTTTTACGATTAACAAGAAAAAAAAGGTTTTTTAATATTATTTGTGCTTTATTTCAAGGTGATCAATTTAATTGTCCTGATTCTTTATCGAACGGGTTACGGTGGCGAATTTCTCGGTGTGGGTGGAACATGGAATTTGAACGAGGAAAAAAATCCTGACGCCGAAATCGTCGCGTCCGGAGTATTCGTCGGTTTTTTCATCTACACGAGTGTCGTTCTACTAACGTATTGCTTCGGGACTACCGAGCACAAAAAGAGCCTCGTTGTGAGTTACAGTTCATTAAATTATAACGCTCGAATAATTAATTATAATTATTTTTTTTTATTATTCCATTTTTTTAGGACATTATAATGAATTTTGTGGGGATGTTCATGTTTATCGCGGTCGGTGGGACAGCTCTTCATTACTGGCACGGTTATCCCCTAGAGCACAAATATTTGCACGTGGCTACCGAGAGACAAGTGAGATTTCTCGATTGAGATTTTTTCATTAATATTTTAATCACAGATGGGATAATATTATTTTATTTTTATAGGTTGGACTCGCTCTCGGCTCCCTCTGCGTTCTCGAAGGAGCTGCCTATCTTCTCGATACTCTGCTAAGCGTTTTCGCCTTCGCCAAAGACGAATTTAATTAATGACAATCGCGAATTCATTCACCCAAAAAGAAAATACACAATGAATCACGTCATAATTTTTCTATCACGATACTACACACACTGATACGCTATAGTACAAACAAGATTGTCGATTAAATTTATCGCCTATGGGTACCTTGAATGGACTGACGCATCGCATTTTAGAAATCGTAGGAAAATTTACGAGAAACGCGAACATCGACTAGAACTCATTATTATCCATCTTTTTTTTTTACTTCGAAACAATATCTGCCGCGATCATTTTAATTTATACGATTTATATTATAATTGTGTCGAGATTAATCGTAACGAGAATGTATCGTCGATTAAAGAAATAAATGAAAATCTCTGACGGAAGATTTTATTTTCTTTCTTCGAGGGTGAACCCTACGTTTTGTACATGGCGTGTTGCAAGATACGTCGTAAACGTACGTTGACGAGAAGCGAGTGTCGCGAGGGGTTGAAAAATCTGAGCAAGAGAATATTTTCGCGAATAAGTGCGTTCAAGTTTGTTCAGCTAGTGAGTTTCGTTACTTTACCAATTTTTCCGTGAGTTTTTTTTTACATAGTAAGAATAATTATTTTTCAACATATTTAGGTTAATTGTATCGAAAAAAATCCGAAGAAATGTTTTTTTCCTTTACCAAGGTACTGGCAAGTGGTGGAATAAGTTTGCACGTTTGTCAACCTTTCTATAGAACTCTGGCAGACAGCAATCTCGTCCCAGGGGTACTCGTTGCTTTTAGTATCGTTTCTGGGGTCCTTCTCGTTGGACATTTGTTAAATTTCACAGCACCAGGGAAATTGGTGCGTCATTAAACAAATATTTAAATCCAAATCTTTATTAATTTTTGTTTTTCAATGTGTAAATTACAGAATGCAACTTTTTCTATCGTCGCTTCGCTTTGCTATGGCTGGAGCATGTCCTTGATCATGGACGCGGTGAGACACGAGGAGGATTCAACAACTTGGGGATTTTTACTCGGCAAAGGGATCGTATGTTTCGCAGCTCTGGCTCTTCATCTCCTGGAGCTTCTTCACGCATTCGTCACACGCGATACTCGTCCTTTGAGTCTGAGATCGAGCGGACCCTCGCAAACGGTCTCCAGAACGGAATCTTTCGAGCCAACGCGCGGTGCTGTCTAATTTCCCCAATTTTTAACTGTAAAGACGCTGAATAAAAAATCTGAGACAAAACACGTCAGAAATTGGGGAGAACGTCAGACTGCTGACGTCCTACGAATATTTCGTCGATTTTATTTTTTTCATAGCCGAAAGAAATAATTAAAAAATAGTTTAACTTCAAGGATGGCTGTTTCCTGGAAGGATCCTCATTTTTTACTGAAGGTCGTAACATTGGTGAGTTAGTTAAGGGGAGTCGTAAGAAATAAAATCAAATATTTTTATGATCTCTAACCCATAAAATTGTGTCAGATACTTTTGATCTTGACAATTGTCGTGACTCTGCAACCCTCGGGAGCCTGGGGTCACAGCTTCATCATCGAGGCGCTGACGAACACGAGTGCGATCGTTATTCTCGTTCTCATAATTTCCATCGTTTTTCTCGAATCTCCCAAAGGCACAGTGAGTAAAATATTTTTTTTTTAAATGTTCGCATTAATCGACGAAAATTTGTGATTAAATCAATAAATTTCTTGAAGGAAGTATGTCTTATTCTCGCGGTTCTTGCCATGCTGATAATCTCCTGCTGCCTGTGGACTACGGAGAGACGGACGACTTACCTAGTTGCGCATAATGGAGGATACTACGTCGGTTTCGGTAATTACTACTTACTCGTCAAATTTTCATAAATCTTATTGCATTAAATAATTTCCTAATTTCTGAATTTGATTTATTCCAGAGAAAGAAAGCGATCGATATAATGTTTATCTGGGCCTCACTATACGTGAGTAATCGATGATAAACAATATTTAGATCAAAAGTTGATCACATTTTATTTCCAGCTAGCATTATCTTCGAGGCTGTCGACATAGTTCTGCACTCGATGAACAAGTAGCCAAGCTCGAAGAGAAATCACCTCGGAAATCTACGATTTTTTTAAATTACCGTTCATTTGTTTAATCGATTAATTAGCTAGTTACGTGAGATTGACAACTGTCGTGACATCGAAATTGTAGCACATGGTGACGAGTTTTCGTCAATTGGCGACGAATTATCGCTTTGTAATCAAGCTGATCGAGCTCGTAAGTTTCTTCGTCTTAAATTTCGTCGACTTAGTCTACGAGAAATATTTTCAGGTGTTAGCCATAATCTGCCTGGGATTATTGACTCACGACGAGAATTATCTGGTGCCTCGATGGGTCTGGCTGATTTATTGCACGAATTCAGTTACCTACATCGTCATACTGATGACAATTTCGGCATGTTACGTGTTCGGAGAAAATTGTCAACTTCTCGATTCGATTATAAGCACTATGGGCATACCTCTCCATGTCGTCGCTGGACTGACAGCTGTCGTAAGATCGACGATGTACATTCCCGATGACGCGGAAAACGATTCGTGCGAGCTCGCATTCGGAATTATTTTTATCGGTACGTTTTCATCCGAGAAAATCGTCTCGAACCAAAAATTTATGACTTTTTTTTGTTACGTTTCAGTAAGTGGAAGTCTGATGGTGAGTCAAGTCTTTTGGACGGTTTACGTAAATAATCGACGAGTCGAGGAACACGAATAAAATTGGACAAAGATTATGAACGAAATTAAAGATTGAAAATATCGTGTAATTGTCAATTGTTGATTCGATTAAAATAATTATTGAGAAAAAAATGTTTTCTGGGTTTTTCTTCGGCTGTGAAGAAAATTGATCATTTTCTGTCCAAGAAGAGGAAGAGGACGTCGATAATCATGAAAGCTGCTGCGATGAACGCTATCGCGCTTTGACTGCCCAAGTGATAGCACGCTGCGATGAGCATTACGATGATGTAAACAATCAGTAAAACGACTTCCTGAGTTCGAGAATTGGAGAAAAATTTGAATGTAATTTCTGAAGTAGCAATTGAATTTGTGGTCATTTTACCGTCCACGTGTTAGGTTCCTCGAAGAGATAAGCTATGATGAAAGCCATTGAGACGAAGAACCATCCGAACATTCCCCACACCATGAAAACATTTCCATAACGATGATGAATTATTATACCGACTAGGCAAACGATCTACGAAATAAAATTGTCGTTAACAATTTGCCACGTAACTCTTTTCTTTGAATAATTTTTAATCGAATTATTTGTTAACGAATCAAGACTCACAAATTCGGCAAGTCGCAGAAGAAAATTTTTGTTCTTCAGAACTTCACCAAAATTCTTCATGTTGATTGAATAAAAATTTCAATATTCGTGAATTCGCTTGATGTGAGATCGATAGAGATCGATCATTGGCAAACTTCGGACGAAAGGCTATGCGCGTACTGGTGACTTTTGTTACCCTGACTCTTTTTTCGCTTTTGACACGAGTAAAATAATAAAAGAACTCGAGAGATTGAACATTTCCACGTGGGATAAAATTTCGAGGATAATGGAGGGACGCGATCATATGGCTTTTTTGAGTCCGACGGTCGAGGATTTCAGGACTTTCGGCGCGATTCTCAACAAATCGCTAAAGTGCAAGTGCATCGCTCTGGTAAATTCTCGCGGAGGCAAAATAAAAAATCGATCATCAAAATATGATTTTTTTTCATAGGTACTTTGCATTACAGGAACGGTGATATTGCTGTTGCTACCCTTGGATTTTCTAGAGTCCACTGTTCTGGCTATAATATTACCGAGTTTCACAACCGGATATATATTTGTGAATGTCGCAGGAATTTTAACCGCGTGTCGCGGTCACCTGGACTTACTAGCCGTGAGTAAAATTTTCATTAATTTCCCATTGATAATTGACGAATTATAAACGACAGGAAAAATTAATTTTTTCTTCAAGGACGTTTGCCTTTCGTCCTGTGGCACTGGGGTCAACGCATGCTGCAGTTTATATTTGTTGTATTATTGGATCGACTGGGTGATCGGTACGTTCGAGTCCGGCAACGGGATCGAGGGGTGATTAATAGTTTGATTTAATTAATTTAATTAATCAAAGCAAATCATTGATTATTCGGTCCAGTAAAAATTTCCCAATTACAGAACTTCGTTTCTAGTGCTGTCGGTGACGTGTTTTCTGAATGCGATCGCGATGGGAGCTCAGCTGACGTTCAGCGTTCTCGAGATGAAACGACGAGTCGCTGGGGACGACGACCGATGATTATTACTCATTTAAATTGCCATTGATTATCTCCCCTTTCCTCCGAATATTATCTCGCTGTCTTGCTGAATAGTGATTCATTTTCTTTCTACGAAACAAAGGTCTCAACCCTTCCAAATAAAACCACCTGCAGTAAAAGATGAAAAATTAAAAAATTAAATTAACGCGTTTAAAAAAATGAGCCAAGAGCGGGAAAAAAATGACTGACGTTGACCAATTGACCCGTACGACTCCGAGGGGCTCTTGACAGACGTGAAACGAGACCGAGAGACACCCACGCGTGGCGAGCGATCGCTGCGTCGTTGGTTTAATTCGAGGGCTCGCGTGTCGTAAACAGCGAAGACGAAGAGAACGAGACGAGTGAATAAAAGAGGATTGGAACGTGCACGAAGAGCGGAAAGTGGATCCGGAAGACGCCCGGGAGAGACCTCGAGGATGCGCGAGGATCGAGGGAGAGACCGGGGCAACGGAGCGAGATCAAAGGCCATCGTGTCGAACGTGGGCCACCAGACTCCTCCACGTTCTCTACAAGGGACTAATTTCCATCGTACTACGACCTTTTTTCAACTAACCAACCAGAACTTGCTTCAAACAGCTATTTTCGCATTTAAAAAAAATCGTCGCAGTCTTTTACTTTGAAAATCTTTCGAACAATTTCCAAGTTTTGAGTCATTTTTGTGAAATAAACTCGCAATAATTTCTAATCACAGTCCGAGCACAGCCTTGCATTCTTTACTCGGACATGCGAAGGCCTCGACGAAGAGCTGTCTTTTGCGTCGTTCGAAAAATGCGACTTGTTCGCGTAATATAGAGAGAAAAAAAAAGTAAAGTTGCACGAACTCGCGTACGAGGCGTTTAAAGATTCACGACGGAGATCGATCATCGGCTTCGTTGGCTCAACGAACCTTGAGAACTCCCGCGACTTCCGGAAGCGAAATAGGAGTCACTGTTACAAAGAGCGCGCAATGTCGCGCGTGTATATGAATTTTTCTGCAACTCGAGCCAGCGCAATGCGGTCGTACAGACACGCAGTATTAAAAGAAAAATCGTCTCGTCTTTCCCGGAATGAAACAGTTTAAAGCACGAGAAATACTGTCTTGGGCCCGTAGTAATATTTCAGTAATAATAGCAACAGCGTGTACGGGTCAGGCATGGCCAGTGAGCGAGTCTGTATTTTCCACGCTCCGGTGACCAAGCCCTTGTCGAGCTCTGCCTCGAGGAATGTCACTCGAGGCAAAGGGGCGAAAGGAGGGCTTGAAATCAAAGTGACTCCATTTTAAAACTCCCGAGGGCTTTGTTCAACCCCGAGACAACGAGAATGCTCTCTCCCATCTCCTCAACAATTTATTTCTCTTCTCTGCATTACTAAAACAAAAACCAAAGAAAAATATCGTTTCAATCATTTCCCATTTTCGACTCGATGACGAATAGTTGGTACGTCGCGTGGAATACAAATTAGTAATGAAACACCCGAGTGAAAGTGAAACCATAGGGGAGGGAAGTGAAAAGAGGGGGAGGTCTATAGTAAAACGCTAGTATAGTTCTCGGAACTCGGAATGTCATATCGATCAGGTGATGTGTTAGCTGGATACGAGAGTCAGAGAGTGCAGAAGGTAGAAAGAGCCTCGCGGGGTCGATTCACCGACGGTGAATGAGCGAGCTGCCGCGCCCCACAGACCGAATACTACGAGTTACTCCACGGCCAACCACGAACCGCGTTTACGTGCAACAATCGTGGGAGGACTCTATCGTCCATGAATTCAAATACACACGTGTTACCAGTCGCACGACAGAGCCCACTCTTCCCTCTCGCTCTTTTCCCATTGTTTACGGCGGTGCTCCCCTCCTGCGTTTAACTACGACTGTGTATAGAATAATTGGTGCGCACTCGACGCGTGCGAGAGTCTAGAGGGGGAAGTCGCTACAGTAGAACTTGCTTTAAAAACAAAAATTAATAAAAAAAGAACAATATTAAATATTTATCTTGTAAATTTAGGTTTTTAGGTTTTCTTTTAAACTCTATTTTCTCATCGTCACCCCTGTTGATTTATAATTTAATCAATTGCTTCAGGCTTATCGAAAAAAATTGTATTTATGGGAAAATTTACTTTGAGAATCTCTCGAGCGATTCGAAGCGATTGGATGGAATTCAGGTCTTCCTCCAGTTGTTGAAAGAATCATGAATTTTTCTGCTACGTAGCGTGACGAGCTACGACGATGTTTCTAATTTTCCGTGTTTTTTTTTTACCTAGGTCGGTCTCAGCCGCTTGCATTATAAAACTATCGTACGCTGCGACTGCAGCGAGCAGGCTCGCCTTATTTCCAGGGGACTCGAGTTAACACCGCGCCCGTATACGTGTATTGTGGGGAGCAGCTCTCGTCGGCCCACCTAGTCGTCGCTGCGACGTCGAAGACTCCGTCGTGGTGGTGTTGTCACGCTCGGCGTTCCAGTTCAAGCTACGACGCGACACGGTTACGTGCACCTTCAACAAAGTTCTCCGGGAAAACCGATTTCTCTACAAACCGTCCAATTGTCAAATACCACACATTTTTTTCCACGAGTATAGAAAACATAATCGTTTGAATTATCGTCATTGTTACGATCGTTGTTATTCGAGTTCCTCAAATGCAATTGTTACGACACGAAAGAAGAAAAGTTCTGTTCAAGGTGAATTCGTGCGTTAGGGAGGTTCGATCTTTCGCTAAGTGAATTAGGAATTTTTGTTCCTCGCTGGTCTGAAAATTTAAGGAAAAAGAGGCGTTGAGTGACGACAGAAGGAAGAGGAAGAAGTTATTATTTATCGAGCTCGTCTCGGTGAGTTTGACTGACGCGCGACCGTGTAACAGGAAAATCTGTCAAGCTGGGCGACAGGCGTGGAAAACCTAAAAGGGTCAGAATGGCCGACGAGAGTTTACCACCACCTGGCGCGGTGAAGGAAACTTCAGCGTCTAATCCAATGCCGATACTCGCCAAAGTCGCCGAAGTCGTGAGTCGACGAATTTTTAAAAAAATAATTTACTTCGAGAATTTCTCGAGTTGGAAACAAATTTTTACCCTCTATGTACGTTTTATTAAATTTATTATTAAATGCAATTTATTATACAGATTCTGTCGATATTTATAATCGGCTTGGTGGTCGATCCCCTTAATTCGTTTCATCGGATTTTAAATCGACCGAATTTAAAACTGGAGGACGTCGCTATTATTTACATCGCGGTCGCGGGCTACATGCTCATCAACATGATATTCATCATCGGATACGCGATGGGCGACAGGATGCCAAAGAGAACGGTAAGATCGATCCAACATCCGCGAGAGAACGATTTCCCTCGTTTCTACCAACTCCGACTTCCATTACGATTCGAGACATCGATCGTTTCTAGAACGTTATTTATCGATATTCTCAAATATACGTTCTCATATTTCACTCTAAAACTTAAACGATGAAAAAAGTGTCGTAGAAATATATTCGGTTCTTTTTTAAATTCTTCTTCCCGCCATTTTCCTCGACGCTACTTTTTGAGGTTATGTACACAATATAACTCCCGCCTTATTTATGTTCTCGCGAGACGCCTTTTATTTACTACGCACGAGGAGAGAGATTGCGTAATTCGTGTTCTATAAAAGAGTGAAACGAGTTCTTAGGTAAAGCGACTATGCGGGTAACGCATTGATAGTTGGAATTTACACTTACGTTAACTATAATTTACATCGTACATCGTTCTACAGTCCGGTAAAACTAGTAAATCCGCCTGCTTACTCGTTTACAAGCTTTCGTAATCGAAACGCTCATTTCCGGAGTTCTCGATTCATCCGTGCGTTGAATAAGGGGCACACACCGGTTAAATAAACCGAAAATTCATGCATATATCGATTAGCCGGTGCGTGAACAACGATTCGCTCGACCAACGAGGTCAAACGCAATTAGCGCTCACGCGAGTGAAATCACGATCTATTTCGTATACACGACTCGTACGAGTCTATGTTTTCTGCCAGTGGAATGCAACTGCAACGCGATGCAATTCGTATGCAATTTTAATGAAAAAATAATAATCATAAATTCCTAGGAATAAATCGGTTGGTCGAGAATTTATGGAAAATATTGAAATAATTGACAAGTGTCGAAGGTATTTTATCTTAAACGAGAGATTTTTTTGATAATCAGAGATAGGACGTTATTTTTAGTGTAAAATGCTTCTGGCCTACGCCCATCAGGCTCATTTACACAGCTGAGTCATTACAACTTTGAGACGGAGAGGCAAATCGTCTCGTACTCGGCTTGCTTGACTAGCCGCACTTTTACTTGGATAATATTACACGTTAGTTAATTGGCCGTCGCATCAAGGCCTCCTTCGTCACTCGGCTCGTCCCGTAAAAATATCTCAGTATTTATTTTCTCAAAGAAACTTCGTACGTTAAATATCGTATGGACGCGCCAACAGTCATAATAGAAAAATAAAAGACAAAAACAACGAGTAATAACTTGGACGGAAAATTGCACCATTGTTATACGAACGGTCTCGCTACTTTCAGGAGTTAAAAAATATAAACTCTCTATGTTCGCTCAATTTACCGCCGTTAACTTCTTGCATACATTCGTTCGCAACAATTTTTATGAAAAAAAGAAAACAATATTACGACCGAGTCCGTCACGCTTCACGATCGTTGAGATTTCTTCAAGGTGGACAAAAAAAAGAACCGACCCATGATCCTCGATAAACTTTATTTGCAATTCTGAGATCTTACTCGAGAATTCTACGAGAAATGTACAAATGGCGTTTTATCTAAAAAAATAAAAATAAAAAAAAATCGGTGAATAATATTGTGTACGATTTATTTCTGATTGCAGTCGATCATGTTCTCGGCAATGGGCTCCCTGTTGCACATCGTAGCCGGTAGCGTCATCGTTCACAACTGGCGAAAACGAATGAACGCTTTCATCGATTTTCAAAACAACGCGATACACACGAGCAAACAGTACAACGATATGCTCATCTCGGCATCGGTATTCACGTTTGTCAACGCACTGGTATTCGCCTTCGATATTTTCGTCACGACGAAATACTCGTAGTTTCGCTGATACTTCTTCGTTAACGTTAAAATCGGTATCAGAGGCATTTTTCGATCGTTGATCGTACACGATCGTCCAAAGGAGCTTGAATGTACAACGCTGTAACCCAAAGTTCAAAGTTTATCTTTTCACGCAGATTTAGTCCGTCCATTTTAATTATTAGAATTTCTTTTTGTTCTCCGGGAGATTAATTCTCCAAAGTCTAATAACTGTTTTATTTATTGTTGTACACGCGTATAGATTTATATATATGTAGACGTAATGTATCATAATGCCCGGCAATAATTCCGTCCATCGACCACATAAATTTTCGTCAAATCCTTACGAATTATAAATGATAATAAAGATACTATCGATTATTAATCATTCGATTTTCGTAGTATTTTTCTTTCCTTCGATTGTCGTTGAGAGTCAATAGTAAAGAAAATTAATAATCGAACGGGCTTTGTATCCGTCCAACGTTTTAGATTTAATACAAATAATGTATGTTCACTATGTCCTTCGTTAGGAATAATCTATATTTATCTTACAATTTATAAATAAACGAATAATCGAAAGATCACTAATTTACTATCTTGATTAAACGCACCTCACCTGCGAGAAACTGTCTTCAAACGTGGCGAATATCAGGGCATGTCAAGTGTCACGAAAATGTCGTTTATCCTTTCCTCGTAAAAACGAATTGATTTTTAGGTTGTAGTCGAAATTAATTGTCGATAAGAAAATTAAAATGCGGGCCAATTGGGAATCTTCTCAAGGAACACCGATGCTCGTTCCTACGTCTGGAATCGCACACGGATGTGCCATGCCCTCCAACATAACATGCGACGATCCTTGCACTTTGCCTATGGCTAAACCCATTCGTATATTTCAATTTGTAAGTATACATTTTTTTCTAAATTAAAGGGACTTTCTTATTATTTTTTACAACGTTATTTTTAGCTAGTCGTGACAATTCTGTTCTCGCTGACGATTTTCACGATATCGAAGAATTCGCCCTATCAACAAGTGGAAGCCATATTGCTGACTGTTCTCCTCGGCAGTTTCCTATTCATCGGCCTCGTAGACATTATCAGCCAGTTCGGGGGAGATCCTATCCCCGACACTCCTGTGATTTTAATCAATTTTTATCGATCGCGAAATAACTATCTCAATTTTATGATAATTAATAATAGTTTTGTCAATTGCAATCTTTTTTTTTAACAGATGTTTTTGTTCGGAGTGACGGGCACTTTGCTCTTTCTCGTATCAGCTGGTGGAATATTTTTCGTGACTCGTCGCGATGGGATCGGGGAAATTTGGAGACTCACTGTCTCGATGGCTCTTTCCGCAGCTTGTTCGCTTCTATACCTTCTTGATGTTTTGCTCATTTTTCTTTACGGTTATTAAAACGAGAATCTAATTTTATTTACTTCCGTTCTACGAGCAGTTGTAGGTTTCGTTGACTTTGAGGAAGAATTTAATTAAGTTCATTTTTGTATTTCTTACTGTAAATAATGAAGTTGGTTTAAAATAAAACTCGGTATGCTTTGTTTGCATTTTGATAATGAAATGTCGAAGAGGAAATTAAAAAAAAAAACAAAATCAATCGGCAATGTGTCAGAGTCGGAACCCTCACTAACGAAAAATTATTTTTTTACTGATTAACGAGGAATTTCCTTAGAACCTAAGAATTATATTTTTCTAAAAAAAAAACCTGTGTTGATGTTCAAAAGTTCTATGGGAAAGAAAGGTGGGTTCTACCTATCCACAATTTTTGAACGCTGGTTCAAAATTGTTCCAAGAAAAATATTAAAATATCCTGTCGCTCAATTTTATTTCAGGAAACAGATTGTATTTATTTCCAGGCAAATCTCGTTCAAATGTCGGCAATGATAACCTGAGTGATAATAGTAAGAGTGAGACGAGATTGAAATGCATGGAAAGATTCACGAGTCGATTATGCAGACCATTAAGAATATTTCAGTTTGTGAGTGGGGCGAATTAATTTCTATTTTTTTTTAAATTTCTTTGACTCAATGTTGAATTGTTCTTGTCGCAGTTGACGACTCTCGTGTTGTTCGCCATGATCGTGTACATGACTGGGATGTCATTTCGTCACATGACACATTTGGCATCGATTCTCCTAATAATTTTGACAACGTCCTACCTGTTTTTCATAGCCGTCGACATAATAAGCCAATTTGGGCCCCACGCGTTGCCCGATTCGCCGGTAAAAAATAATCTCAAACCCCGAGTTCTTCCAAGTTTCACGAACAATCGTTTTTCCTTTGGCTAGATGTTTCTATTCAGTCTTCTGGGAATGTTGTTCTTCGCCATAGCCGGAGGTCTAATGGTACACTACAAATCCTCCGAAAACAATTTTTGGGCACTCGTCCTCGCGAGAATTCTCTGCTTCGTTATCAGTGCGCTTTATCTCATCGAGGTGACGATGTTACTCCTGTGAGTAAAATTATTCAAGTCCCGAACAATTGATCAAAGGATGAATTAATTTATCGCGCTCGAACGTTTTTCGCAGTTATTGGCGACAGAAGTGCATAGCGTGGCAAAAATGTTACCCCTATACACCAATTTGTGGTCAGCCCGAGATAAGAAAACATTTCCCTTACGATGATGACCGTGAGACGGATGTCCAAGTGGGTCGTCGAGATCTTACGACGAGCATAAGTCAGTTTGGAATTCCTAAGGATACGGGAGTAGACACAGCGGTATTGCAACATGGTTGTCGTAAAATGTGCGTTGGTCACAGAAGACAGTACGTCGATTGTCAGTCGAGTGTCCCTACACTGTCGATCGTGCAAATTGCTCAGATACAGACCGAGAATGAACCAACCGCTATCACCGAGTGTCAGGCAAGTTCATCAAAATTTTCATCATTTTATGAACTTCTTATGAACATTTTATGATCTTCAATTTTCACGCTCGTTTCATTAAATCTTAATTATTTTTCCTCAACAGACTCAGAGAACCGAGACCAGAGAAATTCTGATCCAGACAACCAGTCGATGCGAACTCTGCCATCGACAGATGGAAACGGATCCTCCTCGTTCGCCTCCACCATCGCCAAAGTCACCGATTCGATACCCTTCGTCACCTCGAAGATCCGAACTTCCTCCGTTAATTTCCGAAGCTATGCCAGAGCCTGTACCTCAACGGGGTCACTGCGCCGTCTGTCCAGCCTTTCTGCACATGATGCGAGGAGGAATTGCCAGTCCCTGCTGCCATTCGTACCTACTCGAGAAGTTTTCAAACTACAAAACAATTATTTAACAATGATTTCCTAATATTTCGTTTTAATGGTTTTTAAAGCTGCAATTGCGGAGCCACTCAGCAGTATCGTCCACCGGTTCCTTATCTCCTGAATCAAACAGTCCAGGAACCGGAAATTCATTCACCCCACTGGACCCAGTGCGAGGTTCAACAGACACCGAGATCAACGAGCATGGTCAAGCCAACAGGAAGCGAATCACCGACCACGACCAACGAAAAATTCGATGCTGAACGCGGTGGTTCGATAACATCAGCGAACAGAATGAGAACAAATTCACGGCATCGTTTCTAACTCTTCGCGTTTTGCAGATTTAGCGATAGAAGAGGGTAATAGGTACAGGCCTAGCAGAAAGTTATCGCGGGTCTATGAAACTCGTAGTACCGATAGTCGTAAAAATGAACAAACCGAGAGTGGAAACAATATCGTAAATGAGCAGGAGAAGCTTAGACACGAAACAGAGGAGGATATTCAAGGAGCGAGCCTTGACAAAATTGGAAATGGATCAAAGACTGATGAGAGAAGTCAAAGACTGTCCGAAGATAGTTCAAAA
The DNA here is from genome assembly GCA_964017225.1 of Netelia inedita. Classification (NCBI taxonomy): domain Eukaryota; kingdom Metazoa; phylum Arthropoda; class Insecta; order Hymenoptera; family Ichneumonidae; genus Netelia; species Netelia inedita. The sequence goes on along the minus strand of OZ024924.1, from coordinate 1,309,209 downwards.
ACCACTAACGAGCTTGAAATGGAAAGAATATCGAGCGAGGAACGTAAAAGTTATTATAGACCTACAAGGAAATTGTATCGAGACAGTGAGAGTTTACCAAAATCGCCAGATCCTATTTCACCACCTGGCTCGATCGAGATTGACCGTCAAAAAATTGAGAAAGCTCGATCTCCGTCGACGAAACGAGAATCAAAAGGTCAAATGCTCTGGAGATCCGACGAGTCGCAAGTTCGAGAATCCGATGCAACTTGGAAAACCGATAGTTGGCTGGGTGAAACATTGCAGATCAAGGAAGAACCCGAGGATGACAGTGAGACTGAACAATCAAAACCTCAATTGACGATTCAAGAGTCGATAATTAAAGAGGAACCTGGCAAGTCAAGAGAAAGTAGAGAGAGAATAGTTGAGGGAGATAGAAGTATGGTTGGTAGTCGAGAATCGGGAGGGAACAGCGGGCCAATTTTGAAACTGAGGCTGGACAACCCTCCAGAGGATCTGAGACTACCGGAGTCTGAAAGGACGGACGAAGTAATCCCAAGATCAAGGACCTTGGAATCACGATCAATATTGGGATCGAGGTCTAACACAGGACGATTAAGCAAAACTGATTCGGAAATTCCATCACTGATTACAGAAGACCCGAGCGAAATTTCGATTAGAGGATCAAGAATATCCGAAGATGAAATAACGCCAATAAGATTGAAGGAGGAGAAAAGTCTCGACGAAATTTCTGAGAGCGAGGTGGAAGGAAGAGTAGAAACATCTAGTCCCAGGGTCCCAAAGAAATTTTCAACTTCGAGTAGGATATCGAGCAACGAATCTTTAGTTCGAGGTGAGGAAGGAAGCGACGCGACAATGGGAAGACCAAAGAGTGACGTGAGTACAATTATTCGCTCGCCGGAGTCGAAAGCGAGTTTAGTATCTCAAGAGAGATTGCAAAAGGTCGAAAGGGAGAAATCACAAAATTATTCGGATTGGCCCAGGGTACTTAGACAATCAATCGAAGAAGCATCAACGAGATTGGAGACTGAGGAAAGTGAATACGAAAGTGGAGAACGAATTGAAAAGAGCATCGACAAGTCCCGGTTTAGTGAACGAAAGGCATTCGCCGTTTCCACCAAAACTTCGAGGACAAAACCGAACGTTGATCGAAAAAGCGATAGGATTAAAAGTAGTAGCGACGTTAAACTTGATGGAAGAGAATCGTTAATAAGACAATCATTACAAAAAGGTTCTCGGCAGATTGAGAAGAGAAAATCGAGTTTCGTGCAGATGCCGAAAGCTAGTAGGGAGACAAGTACCATTGCAACGCCAAGGAGAGAGACCAGAAGAGACAAATCGGTTGCTGGGAACTTTGCATACGTTCAAGCTTCGTGGTCACCCACAGTTTTCCAAGGAACGAGCAGAGGCGACTCTGTCGATCAGCAAGAGCGATCCAGGATTTCTGAGGATCCTTATATTGGAATAGCTGGACGACCGGCTCGTCCACCTGGCCAGTGAGTCCTTTGACCTCATCAACAAAATGTAGAAGCTATTGCGAGATTCCCAAGTTAATTTTTACACAGGTGCATGGAAAGTTCTATCTGCCTGCAACCTCCCAGATTCGGTATGGAATTCCACGGTGTTACTCCAGTTTGTCCCAAAGAGACTGTTTATGTCGAGCCCTGTTCCTGCACGGTAAAATCTGTCCTAGCACGTAGAAATATTATTTCCTGTAGCTACGATAACTTTATTTAAAGTTTGCCCACAAATCCTCACAGTTGCAACAGAGATCTCTGGATCCTCAGTGCGTTCATCATTATCACCCGCTGCAACCCTCGATCGAACCAAGACACTTGACTTGCCAGATCGAAATGCCACATGAGCAATGTCCAGGACGTCGAATGTGTCCCCAAGGAACTTGGGGTTGCACAAGACATCAGCAACAAACTGAATACTACGATACTAGATCCCGAGCTAACTACCAAAATACCACGCGACCCAAAAGAACTCTCAATCTCTGTTACGTCTCGTAACGAGACCCAATTAGCCTGTAAATAACGGATTAATCATCGATAATATGCAAGGTGGATTATTTTGATTAACTACAATGATTGGTAATCCGACGAGACAACGCAAGACATATCGTTCGTTTATTTCGACATTGCCTACATTGAGAAAGTCCTCGATATTAAACTCTACCGGACAAACATACTTGAACATAGTAATGATAATACGTAATGATACAATGAACAGTAAAGTATGTAGATAGTAATAAAAATCATCGTTATTTCTTGGCTGAAAATAAATTTCAATGCATTTATCATTAAAGTTATAGTATAAAATCTATTAAACGTTTAATTAATATTGATGTTGATTGGCACATGAGTAACGTTCTTTCGACGTATACTTTCCACTTGTTATTATAAAAATCAAAATGTTGGAGTATTTGTGTATATCAATGTGTTCATGATATTCATGCTGTTTCAAAAGATGATATAGATAGAAATTCAACATTGCGAAAAATAGCTGGTGGTCATTGATTCGTAATCCTCTAAAGTAATTTAAGCAAGACTGCGTGATTAATGAAAAAAAAAACAAAAAACTCATTGCAGCAAGGCGCGTTATAGATAATATCGCCAAAGCGAGGCTAAAAAGTATATGGCCACACGTTTCGATCCTGACAAAATAAAATCAAAGCGATGTTTTTTTGTTTTCTTGGGTTAAAATTAATAAGTGTCCGCATCGGAGCGTGCACTCATTCGACTGAGAATCGGTTTTAATGCATTGCTTTCCGAATAAACAGTTTGCAGGCTTCCTTCGCAATCGTTGAAACTCGAAGAGTAATTGTAATTCAATTCATTTCTGTTGCCCTGAACGATATTAAACGGTGTCCACATGCCCCAGATAGGGAGACCAGGATTGTTAGAATTGGTAGTCATGATTTTGCGTACTTCCATTTCTAATCGAATGGCGTATTCGCGGAAAACATTGAAAGGGATTATATTTTTAAAATGGATGTTCGGTGCTATTGTTTTTATGTTTCCATGATGATCGCGATTTTCCGAGACCCGAACTTCCTGGTGCCTCGAAGCAACATCGTCTTGCCAGGGAGATACCGGTGATCGTCTTGGACGGTTTGCACCAGGTGCCTTGGTAATACAGTTGTCCTCAGACGCGCAACCTGAGTTTTGCAAATATCTCAATGACGCGACCGATGTTTTATTATTCACCGAACCGTGATTAGATTTTTTTTCAGTGGATCTCGCAGCGCGTGTTGTTTTCTGGCAAAAGCCTATTACGGAAGTACGGATTTCCAAATTTCCATTCTCGTTCATTGTGCCAAATTCCTCGACCTTGGAAAAGGTCGAACGATGATTATTTAATATTTTATAGTTTTTGTAAATTAGCGGAAGATTCGGACGAGGGAAAAGCTGTGGAAAATTAATCCGCGCTTGGGACACCGGAAAATCGAGGGAAAAACAGATAATTGCCCTGACGTAGTTTTCGTAATAATCATAATTCGAATAGACATATCGTATCTATCAATTATAAAAAGAAAATAGAATCTAGCATCACATTTTAACATGCGACATACCTTGCTCGATCCTTCTTTTCACGGAGCCCATCGTATGTTCGTACATCACCGGAGCGTTTATTTGCAACAGAATTCGATATGTTGTGGCGCGAGACGAAGAAATAATTATCACTTTTTTTCAAGACGAAATAACGTTTTTATGGTTAAACTTGCGAAAAAATCATGAGCGCGAGAAATGCAAATGGCGTCCAAAAATGAGAGCTATTATTTTGCGCTTCCTTAATGATTAATTATGAACAAATAGTTCGGTTATAAAAAACGAACTTGAACCCCGAGCACGCTTACTGTTTTGCCGGCAGCAAGCTGCAGATGCCTTGGATCGATCATTGTCTACACTTTTCATTATCACAACTCACGTTACCACGAACATTCGCAAACTAATCCAACCGTTCTCAGCTTCCCTAACTTCCCGACAGGCGGCGGTAGCGTACTGCTCTAGTCAAGCACGGCTCTCACTTCAATTTACCATGTAAAAACTGCTTTACTTTTTACCGATACCCGTAACAGCTTCTGCGCAGAACACGCGCGAAATTTACCGGCTACCAGCTATACATGCCTTGAATGTACTAACGACCGTCGGTACTGTTAATTGTTTTCTCGTAGAAACGAAGCACGTTCATATCGAATTATAAAAATTTTGAATAAATAATTATTATCGTAAGAATAACCACATCATTCTCAAATTAATTAACCTCGGATTGTTCATATTATTCAATACGAAGCATAAACTTTTCTATATGTATTCCACATGAATTTTGAAACAGCGAATGAAAAATCCCGATTTGTGATTATTCGGGGAGGCTGGAATGATGCAAGAAACGAGATAATGTTGCTCCGGATAAGACAGGTCAATTTGTAATCTTTCCTAATATTTTCTTTCGCAACCTTCTACGTTTCGTAATTTCGTATTTCGATGCATAATATTTGCTCGCTTTGGTCAAAGCGAGCAAACAAGGCAAAGAATAATTATTAATCTTATCGTCACTGGAATGCTCGATGAGCATCGATTACTTTCATGAAATTTGCTCGAAGAAACGAGAGAAGAGAAAATTTACTAAGCGTTCATGCTTGTAATTTAATTACGAACCATTTCAGCCTTAGCGAGATAAATCCAGAGCCGGCGCCATGTGCTGAACTTGTTCTGTTCGCTGAAGATGAAACGCATCTCTTTCGAGGCATAGCGAGTAGCCAAGGGGCTTCTATAATCACGATGTTCACTGTTTTGCATTGCGGAGTCACCTATTTTGCGATACTTTTTATAAAAAACTTGAAATAAAGAACGCGAAAGAAATTTGAACGAGTAACAACTTGTCTAAAACAAAACCCAGTTAAACGAGCTAACGCGATGTATTAGCAACCTCGCATTATTTTTAAGCTGGTTCAAGTGGTCGAGAAGACGAAATACGACTGGGGATCTAGACACACAGATCGAGAGTAGTTGAACAATTCCGGAACGTTCGAGGTTAGAGTGCGCGTTGCTTGAGCAAGAGCATACGAAGAGTACGAACCGGCGTTTTTCGATTCAAGATATCTGTAACTCGCTATCGGCTAAGTGGTAAGCGGGCGGGGAGTATAACTCGTCTCTGATAATAGAGAAATCCACTGGTATGTACAATTAATGATTCAAAGAATCCAATACTAATCTGACACTTCTGCGCATGCGTTCACTGTGTCGGCCATTTGCATTGTGGGACAGGTCAAAAGTACAGGGGAATAAGGAACACATTGACTAGCGCGGTACGACCTCACCGTCTGTCGGTCTAGTCGTCCAAGAGGAGAGCAGTCGAGCAGTTATCGCGTATGGTCGTGGTGAGTGTGTGTGTTTGTACGAGAGAAAATGAAACGATACGTCATTTTCGTATGATTCGAAGCATCTGACCGTCGATAAGATGGAAAGCGTGCTTAGAGTGCAAGCCCTTTGGCAACGAGGAACAAATTTCGTGAAATGCATGATCAACCTAATGTAAGGCAGTTTTCGCATCGAGCCATGTCCGCTGCTTGGAGGTCTGAACAGGGCTGTACGTTCAACGCCAGAGCGTCGGTTGATGAACGAGTGTCGGTACGAGAGAAAATGGAAAGCGTAGACTGTCGCCGCTCGATTAAAGGCATCTGCAACTTGCTGTCGGCTAAATGGTGAGCGTGCTCACGATACAAATTCTTTTTTGAAAACCGAAAGATCTGTTCTCGTGCATGATTGATAATTAAGAGAAAGCAAAGCGACCCCCCCCCCCCCTCTTCGCGCGTCTCTAGGTCAACGATCGCGGTGCTCGCCATTTGCATTTCTCACGTGCATGATTTTTTCGCAATATTACTCAATATTCGTCTTTTCGATAACAAATGTATCTTCAACTTTTTACTCGTAATAAATACATTGCGAGTAAACGATCGTGGGTCGGTACGAGTATACGAAGGACTCTGTCAAAATGATTGCAGAAAGTAAGTGATCTGCATGTCGAAATATGACGCAACGGTCCGAATATCGCGGTGTTTTTTATGAAATATGTTTTTCAATTCGATTATTGATAACACACATATGGGTTACCTGTATGAGATCGAAAATTCGTTATCTTCGTCAACAAATTTGTTCTTCAATGACGAAAATCATGTCAAAGAATGTTTTCAAAATTACGAAAAAAAAACAAAAACGGACAAAAATTGAATCGCGAACGTTTCGAAATGTAATAATTATCAGAGATTAAAAAGTATATGATGTAGGTAAGATATGGAAAATAGAAGCACTCCTGATTGGGAAGGGGGTAAAAATACCCACGTTCCATATTTTGTCGTGAGATACTCGGTGACCAAGAGTCATTGTTCTTGATCGTCCGTGACCAGGCACGGTCGTGCATATATCACATATATATACAGATATACACATATTTGTAAAACGTAGGAGTCAATAGGCTACTGTTTGTCCCTCGATTGTTGTAGGAGGAAAAAATAATAAAGCGCGGTAGGAAACCTCGAGTTAGGAATGCAATACGTAAGATTTTTCTATGAAGAAAGGGTCGGTCCACCAATAATATTGGTAGAAGGGAAAGCGAGCGAAGTTTGGTAGAATTTTCTTCATTTATCGTTCGAAATTGTGTTTTTTTTAATGAAAAAAATTCAAAGTTTTCGAAGATTCTTTGTTAATCTTTCTCGCGTAGATAAATTCGTTAATTTGAAATTTGAAATTTAAACAAACGGTTGGAATTAACTTTTCGCCACGATATCGAACGATACGTGAATATTTTTTAAAAGCGTCAAATTGTTTTTTGGATCTCACCACTTCGGATGGCGTGGCCTTGGGATGAGCCCAATCGATGTTGATCTCGACATTGTCGAATAGATTAGCACATTCTGGCATCAATCTTCGTCTTCCTATCGCGGCGCTGCGATGTGTGTTGTACGAAATAAGAACGTAGCAAATTTCTTTGATGTTATTCTTGTAGACAGCGACGCTTTTGACATTGTCGGTTACTTTGAAGAATTTCTAGAAAACAATTGAAGAACCGTGAGAATTCTCTTAGAGTCAAGAATTAACAAAAGAAATCGTAAAAAATCCAAGGTCGATCGAATGTAGTAAACAATTTCTATTTGGGGAGAAAGTCGAATTACGCTCAAGAGCATAACGTAGATATTCCTTCTAGGAGATTAGACAATTATTTCACAGTTTTTATGACCGACAAGATTTATCGGAACTTGTAATTAAACGAGAAAATTTTTTCATTAGAAATCATCGTTTTTATCGAAAAAAATTGATTATCTAAAAATGTTTTTTTTCCTTTTAAACTCACCATGATTACCATCTGCGAATCGATGAAGTAGGGAAGTTTATCAACGTGCAAGCAACAATTGTTGATACTCGCGACAACGCCGATCTTTCGACCATTGCGAATCTCATAATTGTTCAATTCTTTGATGGCGCGTTGCGCATCCTCGCTAGTTGTGTACATTACGAAGCAATAGCCACGATTAGTCCCAGCGAAATCCATCATGAGACGAATCTCATAGATTTGTCCCACTCTGTTGAAAACCGGATATATCGCATTCTCGTAGAGATCCCGTGGAATATTACCCACGAAAACCTCGCACTTTGGACCAGGCGGAGGCATTACCCATGTAGGCGGTGGTCCCAATTTTCTTTGACCATTGATCTGCGTCATAGGATAATCCAATTCCTTCAACAGATCGAGTATCTGACCCTCCGACTCTGCGCGAGGTACTTTTTTCACGTGCGAACATTCCGAACGACATCGCGAACTGTCCGAACCGCTCGATACTAAAACAAACAAATTTGATGAAAAAATAGAAAATGACTAATCATTAAAATTAAACCTTCGACCGAATTAAATTAATCAACGCTTTATTTTCACGATTATTAAATTACTGTTCTCACATCACGGACAAACGAAGAATAGATCTTATCTTATTTCACTCACTGGACGAATTTTTCGTCCATCGAGGTTGCGAATTTCTAAATATTTTCAAAGGTCGAGGTGGATTCCACTGAACACTCGATGATATATTCCTATAGTTCGATCGGACATTAAACGATCTGGCAATTTCATTTGGAGATTCTTCTCTGTCGTTACAAGTCGACATTGTCGTTGTATTTCCTCGAATCGATTCTTCTCGTTTTAATAAAGTATTTCTTGATTCCGTGGGATATTGTTACTGCACCATGGTAAATTCACAATCTTATCGATCTGTTTATAAAACAAAAGAGAGAGTCGATAGAATTGAGAAATAATTAAGCCACGGAGAATAAAAAATTAATCAACGAACGATCTCGCTAATCGAGATAAATAAAAAGTTCTTCACAACTCGAGTGCCCTTAACTCACTGACCCTCTAACGGATTTTCAATATTCGTCGCGACTCTTTTCGGTCGGCCGGCACAATCCGTAATATCCAAACGACCAATAAAAATAAGCGTATCGCGACAATTTCGAGGGGAAGTCCTCGAACGTAAGTGGTAGGGGAACTTCGAGTCTAACAAAGAACCACCCCTGAGATAAAAGCTCCTTAGAAAATCCCCACCTCGAGAAACCGATGTTTCTCGCAACCGTCGCTTGTTTTCCAAGAATAATGTTACTCGGGCTCGAGAACTCCCTGCTCAAACTATAGATTGGCGCGTAGTTCGATACATTATTCGTAAAATCCCTTCATCGTTAATAAACCAAAATCATTTTTAATATATATCTTTTTTCACACGTAGAAAAAAATTCTCTCTTCATTTTTCGATCGTAACAAAGTAGTTGGTCTCTCTCGAGTCGTATATTCTACAATGTAGTCGTTACTTTATATTTTCATTGTCGATTCTCGTCGAAACTCTTTTAGTAAAATCCAAGAAATTTTATTCTATGGTTTATCGTGAAAAAGTTGGCGTACCGAGGCGACGCAAGTGCGTAGTGCGATAACCATTGTTCCTTAGACTCCTACGTGCATACATCTCGCAGGAAGATATATGTTCGTAGACCCGAGAATCGTCGCATACATAGGACAAGGCGTTCTTGAGGTTCGAGGGGGGGCCTTATTACGTGACAAGAGAGAGAGAGAGAAGTCACAGAGAGTTGGTGAACACGAGAGGTTCGCCGCTATCTCCTTCAGTCCTCGTTAAGACTTGGTCATAAGCGCAACCGTCGCGTTGTTTACTTCTTGGTTGGCGGCAACGCGATGTGTCCATAATATTCCCTCGTAAAACGTCCGTTCTCATTCGCCACTGCCCTCTCGCACGTTCGTCCGGACGCGCCTCTTTGTGTCCGTCGCGAAACGAAAAAAAAAGTAACGACAGAGTCCTCGTTTCTTTATTAAAAAAAAAGAAGAAAAATTAAATTCACCAAAAAACCAAGTTGCATAAAAAACAAAATTCGTGTGTAGAAAAAATAAATTACAAAGAGACTGGAGACAGAGAGAGAGAGAGAGAGAACAGAGACTCTTGAGAAATATAATGAAAATAAAGAGCCTCGAGTACATCGTGAGACAAGTGAATGGACTATTGAGCAACGAAATGAGTTTTATTTCGATGTGAGACACGTTTTGCCTTTTTTTTCCTTCTATTTTGTACTCTTACACTCCCCGAGAAATCTCCGGACGTAAATCTTCTCCGAGGAACGAGTCGAGACTTTTTTTTTACATTTTTTTTTACCTTTTTTTAAACAAACTTTACCAAGGGACAATTTTTGTTCGAAATTTGAGAGAATTAAATCATCAGTGGCAATGTGGAACCGAAAAGTGTGTGTGAGGATAATCGAAGTGGTAAATATCCAAATATTTCCATACATTTTTTTATAGTCCAATAATCGTCGAATATCGAAGATAAATTACTAATCGTATAACTCATTGATAAGTCTCTTCCTGTCTTTCGCGATGAATCAACGATCGAATGCATACACGAAGATCGATCGTAATGATAGAGCACTTACAATTTACCGGGAATACGACTCGTGATTCATCGCGAAACGATAGAGACTTTTCTTTTTTTTTTCTATATATTTCTCCTTTTAATTTTCGAATCAAGATTCAAATGAAAATATTTTCAGCTCTTGTGCATCGCGTGCGTCGTCGCGCTTCGCATTACCGACGACGAGAGCCGAAGACTATTTCACTATCTGCGTAATCGTAGCAGAGAATGGTCGCTTTTGAACAACGTAACTTGGGGCTCGATAGGTATACATATATATGAATATAGCTGTATATACATTTAGTTTAACACGTAGGTAAAGTCGTTGCAACGATGCAACTGCAAAGTGCAACGACCTAAATGCGTAGTCGATAGATTTTTCTTATCTCTTCTTTCTCTTTTATTTTTTATCCTCATACATTATTTTCTGGTATCAGGCGCAGCCCTTGCGACTGCGACCTGCGGTGGCTATATCATAGTTACCGCTGGCCTCCTGATAGCCGCAGCAACGGGTGAACTCACCGGACGTATCACCGTAAGTTCGTAATTTCGTTCGATCCTCTTTCTTACTTTGTGAATATTTAACGTTACTGTCTTTCGTAACGATAAATATTACTTCTGGGTTACGTGTATCGGAATCGGTTGCATATACCGCGGTTGGTTAGAGTAGCGTGAGAACGCCGTTAACGCGATCGTCCTGTGCTCGAGATGCTGACATTGAGTCGCAAGGACGAAGATTTATTCTCGATCGGGAACTATATCGGTAGCTACACGAATATATAACTCGACATACGTACATAAAGAATTTATGATTGTGGCAATTTATTCTTGATGTTTATTTAAAGAAGAAGGAAAAAAAACAGAAGAATAAGGATTATATTTATTTTTATTACGACGCGAGGACCGATCGTAATAACATCGGTAGACACGATCGGTGCCGCGTAATACTTTTCCTCGTCAACGCCCGTAATGAGTCACAAAAGTGGAGCGCGAGACAACTCTTTTGCTCGATGTATAATTTTTTTCAATCGTTTTTTTTCTTCTTCTTTCAATCGCCTACGCCTCGAATCCCTGAGAACTTGGGGAAATCGCGGTGCAAGATACTTACGACTCGGTAGAAAAATTCGTGACTTACGATCGGTTCCCTTGAAGTTAAAAAAAAATATTGGAAAGTGATCGAATACTTTTTTTTATCGTTCCTTTTTATTCGCGGATATTTAATTCTCGCTGAGGGTTTTTTTTCCTGATGTAATCGTTACGCGGAGAGAAATAATGAGTAATGGGTTGGGTCGCCCTTCGACCTGCGCACCCACGAGTCTTCAGAGTCCCGGAAGATTCAAGGACTATCGTTAAGACAAAGAGATTATCACAGTTACGACGCTTTAGCGAGTCGATAAGTCATTAGGACAATTTTTTTGTTCATTTCGTAACGAGACTCGACTTCCTCTTTATATTTTAGTCACGGTAAAGTCTTCGGCGACATTGAGACTCGTGCGAAAGTTGCGTCCTTTGAACGAACGCACGTATCATCGTTTTAATTCGACTGTGGGACTTTGCCATTTTTTTTATTATCTTTCCTTTTTTTTTAGGAATGTTTTATGCTGGGTTTAGGCGTTATACTGTTCGGTATAGTCGGTGGTCTCTCGCTCGCGTCCATCGAGAGCGTGCCGGACGATCTGATCGACAATGCCGCGGTTTTAGGTACTCTGTGTCTCGTTACTGGTCTCGTTTTCATCGCTGATATGTTGATGACTTTGCCGAAACGATCGAAGAAGAACGGCGGGACTCAAACCTTCCTGGACAAGGAAACAGGCAAGTCCGAGGAAACGGTCGTGACATTGCCACGTGTGCGCGTCATCAGCACCTCGGGATGATTTTTTTTGTCGCATCATTTTTGTCCATCCCTCGTGCACGAACAAAGATCTCCGACACTCATTATTATAATCCTCTCATATATATTCCTTTCGGCAAATACATGTGTATTCTCATCTCTTGTCTCTTTTTTTTTTTATTAATAAATATGTGTTGCTTGCAATAATAATTCGTTGGCACATTTTTTTCACGTTTTCCAAATATCGACACTCTGCACGATAGAATTACAGGCAAGATACGAAACCTGGCACATTTATCTCCATCTTGTTGTTTTGCGCTCGAGCTATTGGTCCATTGTGACGCGTGAAAATATTTTTATTTAATTGACGAATGAAAAATGATGAAAAAAAACAAAAAAACGCAGCGGCGAAACCGCCAACTGTGACGACTCTGAGTGTGGAGAACGAGACGAAGACGAGGCGCGAGGAGGAAGAGACCGAGAGACCAGCACCCGCTGCTCAGAGTTCTACGACGAGAACGACGAAAACTAACGGCAAGACCAACGACGTTTACGACGATTCGGACGAAACGAGAAGACGCTCGCGAACCATCGATGACGAACCGGAAGAACATTTTGCAAAAGTTCAGAGACCAAGAACGATGGAAGTGCGAAGGGACGAGCGGGAACGTTACGAGCAGGACGATCGACAATCGCGAGAATACACGGCACAAAATTTTGAAAACATAAGAAATTCGCGAAGAGACTCCGAGAGAGATCCGAGAGAAACGGAGAAATTTGGACGTTTCGGGAGAAAAGAATTCTTTCATGGACAAGATTTACGTGCTCGACCGACCGACGAGGTGGACACTCCTCTCTTTCCTGCTACGAGGGACAGCATGCCTGAGCCAATGTTTGCAAAAATCGTTAATCCTAGTATTAAAATTATGAGGGTCGAGCGAGACCTCGAGGAACCTTACGAGACACGGTAAAGAGAATAAAAATTTTGAAAACCTAAAAAAAAACGTCCTTGCACCTTCGGTTTATAAAGATAAATAAAAAATACAAAATTTCGCCAGATATTCCGACTCGAGTCAGTACGACAACGTTCCAACGCGAATGAGCGGAAATCCCGAGGGAATATTAAAGAAGCCTCGCGACGTGACGTTCGGTGTTCCATCCTCGTTGAGAACTTACGTGGCCCAGGGTGGACCTAAACCCGACGATATCGAGATGCTCGAAGAATGGATAAACGTTTTAAAAACTTCGAGTACAGGAACTCAAACCGTACCTTCGCCATCCTCGCCGACGGATCCGGGCTACGTGAGACACACGGTGAGCAATTGGCCGAGAGATCTGAAATCCAAGACACCGGGATCGAGTCCGGAAACGAGAAAACAATAAAATTCCAAAAAAAAAATAACCGGAGCAAAATAAATCATTAACATCGTTTTACAATATTTATACATGAAACTTTTTAATATTTACTATATATATATATATATATATATAAACTTGAGTCTTCTCTCGTATACGGATAAATAAATCGTATACACACTTTTATAAATGATTTTTCCTCTTCGTGTAACAAACAGAAAATAATAATGATTTTGTTAGTCGTTCGTTACTTTGGGACTTTTTATGATCGTTCCAATTCTCTCTCTCTCCCTCTTTCTCTATTTTCGTGCAGGAAATTTATAATGGAAAGATAAAAGCGCCTTAAATAAACTCTATGACTCGCGACTTGCAATTCGTTCATTCAAAGTTGGATCTGCGATTTTTGCCAACTCGGGACGGTTAATGAGAACGGATAACTAGATTGTTATTTATTTCGACGACGATAACAATAATATGATAATAATAATAATAGTTATAATAATAATAATAAAGGTTTTCTAGTCTAGGATCTTGAGCTACTCGACGTCATCTCAGTTTCGAGACACTTTTAATAACTTGGCTGACGTCGTTTTCTTCTTTTTACCTCCCCCATTTCCTCGTCTCTCTCGCTCATTTTCTAACCATTTCGCCTACGCGTATTTACAAAATTCGATCATTTCGTTTGGTCGTACCTTGAGCATTTTATCGGTGAATTCTTTTTTTTTCTTTTTTTCTTTTTTCATTTTTTTGTTTTTGTTATATAAAAAAATAGATGAAATTGCCGGGAGTGGAAGGATGGAATATTTCCAACTTCCCCTTTTCGCAAATCTCGTTCTGACAACTAGTGACAAAAAAAGAAAGTGGGTCGCTAATTAGTGGATTTTCTCTTTTTTTTTATCTCATCGCAAAACCGATAGGGGGCGGTTGATTGTTGGTCGTACGTTGCTCCATCGTTATGTACTGCCTGATCAGTCGCGATATCTCGTGGGCTTGCTCGGTCTGCAATCTCGTTATTCTTTGTTGCATCAAATTGCCACACTTCATGTCTAGGTAGAGCGTTCCCTCCTCGGACTTGACCTTTCTCGTTGATATTACCTCGGAGTAGGGATAATGATAGAGAGTCTCCTGCAAACGGACGATCCATTTTTATAAAATATTTAGAAAAATAACAATTTTAATTCTCCGCGATTTATGAAAAATAAAAAACAAAAAATACTTACGTGAGTTATCAGGTCGATAAAATGAACTCCATGACGATTGAGAGCAAGTATGTGATCGCCACCTTTTTCTTTGCCATTCTCGGGGACTCGTTTGACAGCGAAAAAGCTCGAGCCGAATAGAGGCCACTTTGATAAAATTTCTAAACACAAAGATTCATTCATTTTGATTAATTCTCCCCAATTTTTTTGGCAAAATTATTTAATTGGATAAGAAAAACAATACAATTTTTAACTCACCGAGTACTTGAGCTTTGCAAACAGCAGCTGTGTTATGCTGAATATTATTCCATGCCTGTTGGACCATATTTCCCCACTGCTGTGGTCTTGGTTCTCTCAAGCTAAGAGCTGGCTTTGGCAACAAATACTTGATCTCTTTCGTCGTTGGCTCGTGTGTCATATCAGCAGCTCTGTGCAGCAATGCTGCTATCTGTGCCATATCGTACTGCAAAGAAAAACATTACAAAAACGTGTAATTAAAAATCAATTAAAAAATGAGTTGAAACATTCCGATACATTTTTTTAAATTTATACTCACGATTACTTCCTGTGGAAGATGCTCGGCAGGTAAGACTAGAAGAAGTCCCTCGAGATAATCCGGTGCAATTTGATTGAAAACGACTTCTATGTATAGCGCTGCGTCCAGTCGAAGCGGATAGTACCAAACCGATCTGAAAATAGTCGCGATAATATCGAATTAATTACAAACTCATCGAATTTAATGAAATAATTATTAATTACTAAAAAAATTAGTCTAAATTTCGTACCTGCAGAATATGAGATAGAAAACTTGATGATTCTTGTGCAACTCGGTGGTGACATCGAGAACATATTCGTCCCTTGCCAGTGGCATCGTGAAAGCGTCACCGTCCACTATGCAATAGAGCGAGAACTCGTCCATCTCGTGAGGATTTCTCACGGATATGACGCTGCACATCTCCTCGATGACATCCTTCGAACGAGTAAAACGCGAGTTAGGAACAAATAGAAAAATACCAAGAGGATGAAGAAACGGTCGAAGAGGTGCGATGGAAAAAAGAAACGTTTCCTCGTTCGAGCGTGTATTAAGAATAGATTTGACGCGAACGACATTCACGATCGTTTATCTATTTTTAAACATGACCGATAATTCGTTTTCGATCGCACGAAAAATTCCAACCTTCGACCACGTTTCTCCTCTACGACGTATTACAAAAAAAAACGTGACATGGAATGTTTTTTTGCCACCGATAAAAAATTCTCGACGTTGATTGTTTTTTTTCCGACGGATAAAATAATCATGACCCGTATTTTCGTTGTTTTTTTTAACTCACTTGTACGACCGTGGTGCATTTGGTGTTGATCACTCGCTCGGTTCCACCTGGCAATCTGTAGATCTGTCTTTTGGCGTTTCTTCCGGCGCTTATCGCCATTATCTCCTCGACGCTCGGGACATTCTTTCGTCCTCCGTATTTCACGGTTTTTCGCAAATTTTGTAGACACACGGTCGCCGTACCGTGATACGCTCGTCTCTTGTCGTACGCCGCGGTCTCGAGATATTTAATGAGACACGCTCTTAGTCCCTCGCTGCAGGTGAAATACGCGGCGACGATGCTGAACAAACGCCAGCCACGTTGACAACTCTCGGGATTGGGACTCTTGTTGTTAGTTGTTTGTTTCATTAGTTGGCAGTAGACCTCGTCGCGCAGTGGTTCGAACTTGTGACAATGCTGGAAAACCAATCGATTTTAATTTTTCCTTTTTCTTTTTAAAGCTAATTTTATTTTGACGAATTTTAATTCAAAAAATTTCATTAAAATTCACCATTAAAATCGTGTAGACGCATTTGACTTCGCTCATGTCAGGTGGCAATGGTTGATCGCCCATGTATCTCATGAGACACATGAAGCACTCGACAGCGAGTAGACTCAGTTCTCCATCCAATCTTAGCAGACTCTGTTCGATCGGTACTTGAGAATATTTGACGAGATCGACTTGTTCCTTCCACGTCCACTCTGCTCCATCTTGCTGTCCCTTGTTCTTCTTGTTTTTCTTCTTGCTCTTTAGGGACTCGATGACTTTTAGGGAACCGCTGATAGAACCATCCGCTGTCTTCATCATCTCGAATCTTAAGAAAAAAAAGAAAGTTTCTTGTTTTAATTCCGGAGCAAATAAATAATTGAATAAATTAGTTTGATTAAAATAAGAGTTCATTTTTAACTTTCGAGGGAAAAATGAAAGGAAATGGGCAGGTAGAGCAAATTGCAGCGTCCCATAAATGCCGGGCTTGAGAAAACGGCGCGAATGTCCGAGCTACATAGCGCACGTATGCATTACACCGGTCAGGTATTCGATGATATCTCGAGTGTATGGTGGAAGACGAGAAAAGAGACTCGGGGTGTTATGCTTTCTCAACACGAGTGTGGTATTGCTCGAGGAGAAGAGCCAATCTCCGACCGGCACTTGCGTAACATACGCACATAAATAAGTCCAACCACTTTTCCCCATATTTATGCCGAGCACGAAAAAAAATTTCCCTCGATAATTGGCACTCTCATCAAGGATGTTCTCGGACATCCACGAGTTACGCTGATTTTTTTACCAGCCTTTCTATCGCTCTCCCCGCTACTCGTTCGCCAATTTTGGCGATTCCTCTTAATAACGGTAATGTTTTTCTTTTTTTTTTTAAACACAACAAATTATAGGTACGCTATGTATCGACGATAATTAGAAAAGTATAAAAATTGCATAAAATAATTAATCACCATTATCGTAAAATTTAATATTTTTTTTTCTTGACACCAATTTATTTATTTTTGTTATTATTATTTTTATTTTATTTTTTTTTTGCCTGAAAAGCAATTTCTTCTTTTCGCTCCCTCGTTCATCTCGATCGTGTCTCTGTCCTCTCCCTCTCTCCCTCGCCGGTTAATTGTTAATTGCTACCTGGCCAGGTCGAAACGATTGCCAAAAATGATTATACGAGATGAAAAAAAACAGAATTAAACGCTCCGAGGTAAGCGAGACGAGAGCGTCGAGAAGGTAGAAAAAAAATTGATTCGTGACTCCCGATCCCTCGTGGGCTTCTTGATCGACGACATTTTTCGCGTGAAAGTCGAACGACGATCGGCTGCCGATGTTTCCGAACGTGTGTGCATGCGCACGCAGGAATGGCTTTTGCACCAGCGACGTATTTGGGACAGTTCGTCGAGGATCGATTCCTTCGGTCAATTTTTTTCTCTCTCCATCCGCGACATTTACGTCGAATGAACAAAAAAAAAAAAAATTTTCCCCATTCGTAGAAACGATCTTGCAATTTTTCATTAAAAAAATAAAAATAAACCTGAGGTTAATCGAGGTAAAACGGAATAGACTAATTTTCCTCGGCGTTCTTTCGACCGGCGAGAAATTGCGCAATTTCTGGCACGATTATAGCGAGGTAAACACGAAATAATCTATTACAGGCAGAGAGCCAACGTATTGAAATGAGAGTCGTGGCGAATAAGGCCTTAAGAAATAAATATATGACAGTGCTCGAGTCGCTTCCGCGTTCCATTTTTTTTATGTACGTTTTTTTTTATTATCGCCCGCCGTTCAACGTCGCTACCGCCCCTTCGGAATATTTGCCGACCGCGCGCCTTCTCCAACATCCTATTTCTAATGGTCAACACCTTCTGTTTATCGAAACAACCTGCTCGCGTTCGGACGACATTTTTACCGTGAAAGTCGAAGATCGAGAGTGGTCGGTACGATTGCGACACAGCGTATATCGTTCCAGGTACCAATTTCACTCGAGAGACTCACGAAGTAAATTTTCCTCTCCCCCTTTTCCCGGCATATTTTACCCAAATCCGTAAAACGAGGAAAGAGATCGGGTTTCTCGCGACGAATGAAAAATGTTTTTCTTCGCCTTTTTCGTTCTGTTTTTTTTCTTTCACGGCTCATCGGCTGCCGGAAATTACACATTGCGCGGCGAGGAATTTTATTTACGGGAAAGCCGAAGATCGAAAGTCACGATTACGCGACAACGCGTGGCATGGAATGCTCGAAAAATATTTGGTAATTTTAAGTGTCCAGACTCGAATCTCTTTCTACGAATTTTCGTTGCAGGGATTGAAAAGTTTAATTGCTTTTTTTTGCTTCTCAATACTCACTTTTCCGTCGACTGTCGGAAGTTTAACATCGCGTATTGAAGCAACGAGTGCTTTCCGTCGTTGACGACAGGACCAGTCTCGTAAAAGCTTTCGTCCTGCGACTTGATAGTTTCCTCCGGTTGTCGCCATTCCTGTTGATTAGCCTGTAATTGACTGTTGTGATGTTGCTGACTGGGACTTAAATTTCGCTGATTCTTCTGCTGATGACTCGACGAAGTCGTCTGTCCACCTGCGCTTATCCCATGCTGACCCGAGACACGATTAACCCCGGTGTGAATGTCGTGATTCGTGATTACATGATTTGTCTGATTGTGCGAGGTCTGATTGTGAGACGAGTGTTGCTGTACGCCGCTCGAGTGATTGCCGTGCGATTGAATCGATTTTGTCATGTGGGTCACGTGGTTCTCGTGATGATTCGATTTATGAATCGGTTTCTGATCGATCTGAAATAACCAAAGAATTTTCATCGTTAAGAGACAAACATTATTATTTTCAAAGAAAAATCGTTTTAATATTTTGTATACGAGTTAAATAAAAAGATGACGTCTTTCTCGATTCACAATGGTGGGGCTCGGTTTGCTATATATTGTTTCTATAGAGCAGAGTAACACCTGAGTGAGCGGGATGCACAGACGTCGACCCTGACCTACATAATCGTTAATGCATCGAGCGATAGAACTGTATATATGTATATGTTCAATCCCTCGTACTGGAGACGTGAATATACAGTTACAAACCGTGGGATTAACGATAACGTTACACATATATATAGATTCCATCTCTGGCAACTAGCGCGAACTCTGCAAAAGTGCCGAGAACTTTACTTCTCTTTCGTCGTTTATTACATCCTTTTCTAGAACATTATAGACACATCGGGCTATTTTTTTTACTTCTTTGTAAAATATTTATATATATGTATTACGAATCTCTCAAAGTTTGCCCACTTCTGGACTCTGTCCAACGAGTCTCCTCGAGATGTATTAAAAAACGTTATCTGGAACTCAACTCTCGTATAATTCTCGACGAGTTCCAATGCATGGATAATAAATAATAAACGCTTGGCTTCCTCGTGTATATATTTATGTTTGTATATATACAGGAGTATCATCCAAACCGGAATAGAAATTATCCCGTCGACAGGAATTCTAGGATCAAGTTTTATTTCAATTTTTATATCGCCTTTTTTTCGCTCGAGAGTCCTACATCTTTAACCGAGTGTGTCCGATAATACGCAAATTACCATGTGTAATTTGTGCGCGTTTTCGTCGAAATTCGAACGAAAATAAAATAAAAAATAGAACGAAAGTAATGAAAATATTTTTTATTCTACGTTGTTAATACTGAAAATGTTAATTTCATTGTATTTAATTGCGTTATTAATGCGCGCGCGCTCGAGGATTCTATTCATGCAAATTCTATGTGCGAGTAATTTTATGACAATCTCGACCTGGTAGCTCTTGACCTTCTCGTCGAGTTTCTTCAGTGTTTCCTGAATGGTATTGAGGGTCTTGTCGTTGTGTCTCTCGTCGTTTTGCATCTCATTCTGCATTCTGAGCTCCTCGAATCTCTTGAGTATCTCGCGCACGCTCAATTTACTCCCGTCTTGTTTTTCCTCGGTGATAGTCTCCATTTTGGACATTTTCCGCTCGTCATTCGTTCGATTAGACGCCGTTATTTGATCGTTGTTGTAAAAATCTTGTATCAAACCCTCGAGTCTCAGTTCCTCCATCGACGGTTGTCGCGTCGTACGATTGCCGGTTGTCGAGGAGAAGGACGAGGGTGAAGAGGACGACGAGAAGGACATCGCCGATATCGGTGACGAACAGGTCGCTATATTTTTCGTTCCCTCATCGCGATTTCTCGTCTCGGATAAATTTTTCGCGGGATTGACGCAATTTCGAGAATTTCGAAGCTGACAACCCGCCTCCAGTCTCAGTTGCTCGATCGTCGGTTGTTCGCAGGGACTTTTCGAGGTCGACGACGAGGAATTATTCTGAAAAGATCGGTGATCGATCTTCGAGACGTCGATTCTAGGAATATTCTCGTACTCGTATCTCGGTGGTCCCGATTCGATGAATTTTTCCTTCAGCATATTTTCCTCGCTAAAATGTTCGCCGGTTTTTCTCGTCTCGTTGCCGATTTTTCTCGTTATGTTTTTATTCACGTCTAATTTCGCATCTCTCGAGGACTTCCGGTTTTCGGGGGTAGCTCGTGTTCTCTTCGCGTCGGTCTCGTCCTTGTTACCGGAGGACGAGAAAAATTTGGCAAATCGGCTCTTTTGAGAAACGCGATTTTGATCGTTTAGCCTCGCTCCGTTGAACATCTCGTATTTCGTACGTGGCACTCGATCGTTGATCGCTTTCTCGAGAAACGCTCCCGAGTCGTCGGTGTGACCGTACTCGTCGCTGCTCGATTCCGATTCCGACGATTTTACCAAAAGACTGTCCGGAGAATTCGTCTTTCTCTCGTCGTCGGAGAAATTTGGATAATCGCGATCGTAACGATCGTCGCCATTGCGACTCGATCGACCACGAGATTTATCGTTTCTATTTTTATTATTGTTGTTCGCGTTGTTATTATTATTGTTGTTGTTCGTTTCGTAATTTTTTCTGTAATCCTCGTTGATCGACGATTTTTTATCGATCCTGGCGCGATCCCAACAGTCGCCACGATCTTCGTGAGTCTCGAATTGTCTCAACAATTCCGATCGCTTGACGATCCGACGAAATTGCTGCTGCTGCGACGATGTCGGACGCGTCGGCGTCTCCTGACGACGAAATTCACACTCCGAGGACTCGGAGAAATCGGTAAATTGACTGAGAATCTCGGGACGATGTTTTTGACGACGACGCAACGTGTTCGGCAATTCGGCCCAGTTGCTAGACAGTCGCCTCGAAAAGACACCTTCCGTGTCCGACACTTCGCGTTCCATCATCATCGCGATCGATTTTTCCACGACAACCCTTAACGATCTTTTTTTTTAAATTTATTTATTCCGATTATTCACACACTTCACTCTGATGAATTTTCATCGCACAGTTTCATCATATTTCCGCATACTTCTTTTTTTCTACCGACACATATCGCCCTAAGAAAGCAATTAATAAAAGAATTGAATTAATTAAAGAAAAATTCAATTTTCCATTAATTGGGAAATAAAATTTTCTTTTTTCGCCTTGAAAATTGTATTCGCATCGTTGTAGACTTTGTAATTTCTATCGAGAATGTAATAGAAGAATTTCCTCGTGAGGGATCGCGTCCAGCAGCGAAAATGCGATTATATACATTCTCCGTTGGCTCGAGTTTCGTGTTGGAAATGTGTGAGAGCACATAATGGCCATTCTCTTTCTCAGTTACTCGAGAAATTTGCGCTCGTCCATTCAAGAGGGGAAAATCGAGGCGATGGGTAATTTATGTATAACACACAGACAGACACAGGCGTGCACACATGCACGGTGTATGCAGCTCGGGCTCACCGAACGGATCGTTAGAAAGCAAAGATTGATATTAATTCGTTTGGAATGACTGGGTACTTTTCTTACGTGACTATTAGATAGTTTTATATACATATATATCTATATCTCTCTCTCTCTATATATATATATGTAGAGTTGCACACTTCAAATAACTGAACGAAACGGGAATAAGCGGTCGCGAATCTGTGCTAAGTCGCGTGATTAGAAAAACGGAACGATAAGACGTAAAAAAGTGAATTTTTCTTTCTTTTTTTTCCCTCGATCAAGTCCAACCGCTTGGTCTTACAAAAAATTGCTCATTAACACGTTCATTAATTATGCTCGCTCGAGATAAAATTCCCGTTAAGAGAACATTAATTTTGTTCGTTTTTTTTCTCTCTCTTTGTTGTTTTTTTTTAATGCCACGAGAATAAAAATTTCACATTACGTATCGAGGGTCTCATTTGCATTCCGCGGCCGAGAGAAGTAAAACATAATAGAGCTTTCGGCTGGCTATGGGACGAGCCAAGAACCACTTCCTCGACTTCCTCTTCCTCTTTCGCCCCGACGCGCTTTCCTTCTTGGCTCTTTCTCGTCTCGATTCTCTCGCGGGGCGCACGTCCCAAGCTACTTTTTTTTTCCTTTACCTTTATGAGCGTGAGAAGCTACAGCGAGGAAGAAGCTACGACGAGGTGCATCGTTCGTATGGCGAAAATACGAAAGAGATAGCTACGAAAATACGTACGTGAAATATTCCTCGGGGGGGCAAAATGAAACTCTGGGGTAAAATGAGTCACCCCTCAAATTTTATAATTTTGTTCAGGTTAATATTAATTCCGTACATTAATCACGTTTGATAATTTTATCCCGAAACGACTTCCTAATTAGTAAAACATTCGAAACAATTAAATTTATAAATATTCAGTCGTTTTCACGAGCTTATAATTTCTTTTTCTAATGACTTTATTTACCACCTCCCTCGCGAGAAATTCGTTTCCTGGGGCCCAACAAAGAGAAAAGAAAATTTGTAATCATGACGATTCAATTTTTTTCCTAACTGTTTCATTTTGCCTCGTCTGTAGTATATTCGAGGTGAAGCTACTCCTTCTTATTTTCCTTTTTCTCTCCTCGCCAAGTCGTGGGATATCCCTACTCCCCCCCACCTACCGAACAATGAGTTCGTCTTTAATTATAATTATCTAGCGCCTAACAAACTCTCTTTAGACGAAACTGTAGCATCTTTTTCCCTAAGACGAGAATTCTCGTTGCTCGTATCGCACGCTAACACCCGTGCATTATCGTATCACATGTGTGTGTGTGTGTGTGTGTCTATGTTACTACACACTCACAAACACACGATATCTATATATTGCGTGCGATCCGCGAATCTTTTTCGTCCCCGACGTCGCGAATGAGAAAGGCATAAACTTTCTTGAAAATCTCGTTGTGCTCTTGTCACACGCCTCTTTATAATTATTGTGGTAGAGCTCCCGTATTTTTATCCTCGTTCTTATTATTATCATATATACATATATAACGATTCGATAGAAAATTGCGTGCGACGAGGATTTCTCCCCCTTCCCCCTCTCCTTCCCGGCTTGATTGCTTGCGCTTTTCGCCTCAAGTCTGTTTTTACGAATGAAAACTTTTCCCTCTATTTCGTTCAGTGAAATTACATATATATATGCTTGCTTATGTGTATATAATATAACTATATGTAAATCTCGACCTGGTAAATGCCTTCTTTCTCTGCTCCTCTCACTGGAGGAATCTAATTACTAATGAGGTGCCGCAATGAATCATTCAAAGGATCTCGCGAACGGTTTCACTGCCGCGAGAGAAATACCCGCGGCGGAACTCGAAGACAGATTTGTTTTCTTTTTTCTTTTCGTCTTCTTTTTTATCGATTCGCTCGCGTCTCAATCAACACGTGGATGTGGCCCATTTATCGACAGCTCGAGGAAAATAGTCTGGGGAAAGTTTTAATCGGCGGATTGGGAAACAAAAAGAAACGAATAATATTGAGGAATAAAAAAATAAGAATTTTGTGGTATCGAACGTCCTTTTTGTAGGATTTTTATAAATGATCATTTTATTTTCCGTGTCATCGACCCCCGCAACGCGACTCGAGAAGATTTTCGTGGGATAAATCCTCGGGGGGTACGGAGAGACTTAACGCTCTCGTATTTTCATCACGTGCGAAAGATTCATTTATGTTTATTTCAGTTTTTTATTTTCTGCAGTTTTCGCTCTTGATATGTGTGTCACGCGAGTACCGGAGAATTCATACGAGGGGAAACTGATGCGTGCACGTATCTTTATATCTTTATATATGTATATATGAATATATACATCAGTATACGGTCTATGGTGAATTTCTTGCGCCACGATCGCTCACCGATCAAGAGAGAGAGAGGGAGAGAGGGAGAGAAAGATAGATATAGAGAAAGATCGTTATCCGTCCCGACGGGTGCAAGACCAAGTATCGCAATGCCGCGTGCAGACCCCGCGTTGCGAGATTGTTTTATTTCCTTTTTAGTCTCTCTCCCAACTTCGACACACTCGCAACGTATTGGAATTTAAGAAAAAAAAAAGAAACAAACAAAAGTTATCGATAAATTCTTCATGGATGATTCTTCGAAACTTTCACAATTTCCCCGAATTTTACTCGAGACGATAATTTCGATTATTATAAATAAATCGATGAACGACACGTTACAATTTTCAAGGAGGAATAAGATAATTCTTTTATCTAAATCTTCATTTTTTTCTTTTTCACACACTCACTGAGATTATGTCCTTTTAAAAAAAATGGACAATGTTTTTTTTTTTCGTTTTCCTGCGTTAATTCGTAAATGCGTTACGGGGAAACGGACGAAGGATACGCACGTCGCGACGCGAGCAAGGTTGCCGATAAACTAGCACCGGGACGCTTCCGATATTATAGAGTCAACGATGAAGAGCCCGCACTCTCTTTCCCCCGGTGTTGTACGTTGGCGTCGAAACTGTACAGTACTGAATGCTGTACAGTGACTTGGTGGTGGGCCTTCGCTCGAGAGACTCTTATCTGGGTCGCGTCCCCACCATTCGGAAGAGAACATATGCTTCTGCTCTTTGCCGCTTGTACTATGCGTCTTATGCACGGAAAAGCACCAAGCACCGCGAAATATCTCGGTTTATCTCGTAAGAAGAGGTTGCTCGCGTGTGCTCCAACCCGTTCAACAGAAGCCAGGGAACAGCATCTTGGTCCCCCCCTTACCTGGTCCCTGACGAGAAGTCGTCACGTTTTTTTAAAAATATTTTTTTAATTCTTAATCGTACATCACCGCGATCTCGCAGGATTTTATCCAGAGAAACTCAACGTATCCGAGGCGTCTTGGCAAAGTCTGGACGTGAATTATATGCATTTGCTTATTCAACGAACCGCTCACTCGCGCGACGAGGATTTAATATTTTCTTTTTTTTCCCTTCTTTTTCAATGATTTAGCGAACGCGGGGAACGTATCGCGTTTAATTGATTGGAGAAAATTTCTGGGAAATGGGGGAAAGTCGTGTTGAAATTTGAACAATTTTTTTTTCTTTTTTTTTCTTCAAAAGTACGGTCACTATTTTTCACGGTTCCGTGGTGGACTGTGTCGAGGGAACGACCATTGGGAACGCTCGGGAGACATTGGGCGGGTCGAGGAAAACTATGTGGAAAACGACATAGGAAATACGCGGGTGCGGTACCTTCATTATGTCGTACGCGACCGATTTCCCATCGACGTTCATTAGGTACACAATGCTTCGAGAATCTCTCGCGCGTTAGGTGGCTCATCGCACGGAACTACGATGAAATAGAAATCGTTGGGGCGGAAGTGGGCGAGGGTTTGATACACATACGTCTATTTGTATATCAGCGATGCAACCAGGTTCAGCCGGAAGTAATCTCATTTAACTTTTCTCTCTCACCCGTCAATTTTCTTTTAACGAGTTTTTATCAAGTTTCCAAAAAAAGAGAATCGTCCGAAAAGAAATTCCATTTTTTCCTCTCCTCGTACTCGCGAGCTTTCGTTCACGAATCGGAATAAAAAATGAAAAAGAAATTAACGTTTCGAAGGGAATTAAATAAATTTACAGTTCTTTTTTTCTATCGACGCGGCACGATTATGATTGTAATTTGTGCGTCGTAGGTATGGAAAGTGAGGGATTTCTCGTCGTTTCTTTTCCCAACGTCAATATTAAACTTCCGGACAAAGAAATATATATACGCATGAACCACCAGTCGAGACTCCATTATAGCATTGATCATAGACAACCGCGAGAGTTTCCATACGAAGTTTCATACGTATACACGTAACGATTGTCCCGAGGCGGTTTAGGTACACGGTTGCGCAGTGTAATTTCTAAATCGTCGGAGAGAGGAGGAAGACGCTAAATTTATCGATTTGTTGGCAAATATATAATACCTTGTGGTATTCTCCATGACGGATAAAAAATGGTGGAGGAGAGGGAGGATGAGAAGGTACGATACGTTTAAAAGTATGTATCACGAGAGAGTTCTCCAAATGTAGGGGAGGTGGACCAGGGATGAGGATGAAAAAAATGAGGAGGGGAGTCGAGGACGAGAAAGGCCGGAGTGTAATAGACCTCGAAGAGAAGTCGAGAGGTCGCGTATACGCGTCGCCAACAGATACGTGGGAACTCTCGAGAGATTCTCCACTATTGACTATACTATAGTGAAACTTGTCTCTATAGTTTTATACTATATATATATTTATGTTTGCTGTATGGAGAGATATATATATACAGCTTCAGAGAGCAAAGACTGGTTGGAGGCTCCAGCTTTGTCATCGAGAAAAACGTCCTTGAACTCGAAAGGGAGACCTACTCCTCGACATTCCGCAGAATTATATTTTCTATATACCACTAAGAGACCAGTTCTCACCGCAGAAGTTATCGTTGATAAAACGTAGAAAATTAGGTTTTTTTCTTGATGGTCGGAAGACTCGACCGCGATCTTACGAAAGAGCAATTTTTTTCTCTTTTTTACTTTGAGAATCTCTCCGTAGTAAAGGAAAAAGAGAGTATTACGTGGATTTTACTTGTTGAAAAATATCATTCGTTTTTCGGACCCTTGGAAGTTTAAGGACTCGTTTCCGGTTTGGGGAAGCAGGTGCACACCCACCTATGTAATTTACTCTCTCGCGGGGTCTCCGTGTGGGAAAAAGGCGCGTGACACACGTGAGGGGTTCGCTCGTTCCACGAGTGACCACACGTCTGGCTCGACGAGGGCCCAGCCAACAAAACGACGACAAGGCTTCACCGGGACGTCTCTTTTTTTCGGGCTTCTCCTCAAATTTCCAATTACCAACGAAACGAATTGACTCGGACGAGTTTCGTTTTCTTTGACGTCGATTTATCATTATTTTAACTTCCGGTAACAGAGCTCAGGTAAGTCTTGGAATGTAATATGTTAATTAAAAGTTTCACTCTCCCAATCTCGCTCGTTTCTTAAAAGCAATCGATAAATATGTATCGTCTTGTCTTAATTATTCTGATTAGGCGCGAAAAGAAGTTCCATTTCCATTTATCACAATTAATTCACATTGATTAGTGACGCGAATAAAAAAAAGGCTTTCAGTATCCGGGAGAAAGGTTAAAAATATATTTTACAAATATTATAATACTTAATTATAGGCGATGAAGCGTTTTTAAATCTTTCTAAAATCTTTTAAAATCCTTTTTGAGAAGAACAATTTTTTTTGGTAGAACGCTTATTGATATATCTCTATATAAATCGCTAATGTCCCACTGTAGTCCTATCACGATATACAGGTGGACGGTGCAAAAGGGTGGGAGGCAGATAAACGCGCCAGCGGTAAGCTCGAGTCCAGTAGCGTGGTGGGGGTGGTCGCTCGAGCTCTATTGTTATCACCGCTCTATTATTCCCTGTTCATTCACGCGTAGGTACTCACATTTGAAGGCTAAGCTCGTTTTCGGCCGCTTTAAACCTTTTAGTTATTAATTGGAAACCGTGCGTGTGAAATATTCAACGCCAAAATGATGTCATAATCTTCATCAGCGACCAATTTCCAATCGAATTAGTCTTTCAATAGTCTGGCGGAAAATAACTCAAAGTAACCCCGTTTGACGGTACTTCACGAAATATCAAGGTTGGTAGGTGACGTTCCGCAAAATGTTTCATTAATTGTTGTATTATTCTCAGCTTATTAATTAATTCTTCATTTTCTTGGGTTATTTGTCGGTAAATTGATAATATCGGATAAATAATATTTTTAGAAATAAAAATGTCCCATCTACAAGGTACTTTTTTGCTTTTGAAATTTTTAAAAAACAAGGAGTTATTCTTCATTTGCGGGAAATTCCCGATCGCATCATTAGAAATTCAAAGCAACTTCCTGCCTTCGGCAGCTCACCGCCCGCTTGCTCGAGAGAACAGGAAAAATACGAGCACGAGGGAGAAAGGTTGAACAAGAGGCCTCTCTCTCTCTCTCGTCTAGGTGCTGAGGATATTTGCCTGAGAGCAGAAAGGTGTTTTGCCTCCGGTAAACACGCGGGAGTTGACTGAACCCGCATGCGCTCGCTTCTTTCAATTTAAACTTTTTCTTCCTCAAAAAAATCTCGAAAAATTCACCGAAATGTTCTCAAAAATGTTTTTTAAAATTTATAAATCGTCCGATGAAAGCGACCTCGGGGAGAACTTTACGACCTCGTAAATCGCGAGGAGACTTGGTCATTTTTCGTTATCACCCGATCATAAATTTGTCTCGTATTTTAATATAAATTTATTCATATTTTTGTAAAGCCCCTTCCAACTCAACTACTTTATCCTTATCGCGATATCTCGAAGCCCAGCCACGTACAATATATTTATCAATATAAATAAAAGGGTTGGGGTGCGATCGAGCATATCTTTTATCTCGGACTTCCGCCATGGGCAGTATATCCCATCAGTAAAACACGCGTGTACCTATCTCTCAGCTTCTCTGCTATCGTCTATGCTTGACCCCAACGGCCTTGCTCGGTGGTCACACCTTGCTCTCCGCGTTCCTACTGCCTACTCGTACAGATAATTGCAATAGAGACGGGATTTCCTACTTTTTTTTCCCTTCGAATTCTTTAGCCAACTTTTATCGATAAAATTCCCATGTGGACAGTGAACGTACAGGGAGAATGCGTGCGTTCACCGTGTGCTATGGTACGGAGACCGGATTTCTCAGTAATGTTGTTTACATCCAGCTCGTGAATTTTTATAAACGCCTGGACAATTATGTTTCTATCAATAAATATAGGTAACAAGACTAGAGCCATTATTGCAATTTGCCAACGAGGAAAGCTTATTATTCCGTATGTAAAATACACAGCTGCGAGAACCCGAGCAAAAAATTAATCAGACTCTCCCGACATTTTATTAGAGACCCCTGACCCGGGCCAAGTTTCTAGTCGCGAGATCGCGCATGGATGTGCAAGAACGCCGGTTTCTTTGAAATCCTGTTTATACGTCGCGCATACAGGGGTGTAGTCGAGCCAAAGGAGCGAGAACAACGTTCATTAGCTACGCGCTAATTAAATTAACGTCTGGGACAACGTGTTTCGTGACACCAGGGGCGTTTTATCGTCCGCGTAGCAAATTTGCTGTTAACTTCGTAGAAGGAAGTTATTAAACATCCTTACGAATTTCGTGTAATATCTTTTTTAGCTTGGATTTAATCGTACAAAAGTGTTGATAATATTTAATCGATGTTCGACGAACTCTTGGAAATATTTCGCTATCTATGGATAATTACAATATTAATATTCTTATTTACGTAGGAACTACGCAACGTCAATTAAACGTTCGTAACGCGCGCTATATTAACGACCCAACGTCTCGAGCCCTAATGAATTTAATTGTTTTCTCGCGGTACGTAAGCCCACGCGGCCGGAAGTTAATCGCGCCGATCCTCGTATCTTCCTCTCGAAGCTAGCGATACGCGTACAGAAAGCTGTCTATACACGTTACGCCTCTTTCTCTCTCTCTCTCTCTCTCTCTCTCTCTCTTTCTCTCTCTCTCTCTCGGTAACGATCGACCGACTTTTTCGAAAGATATTCAAGCATCCCTACGTGCAATTATTTTGTTTCGATATTAAATTTCAGAAATGAAAATATAAAATCCACTAACGATAATAACGATAAAAATGCGATCGATTAAAGCCCGCGCGGAATAAAATGTTCGGGATGCCACGGTGTTGCAATATAATTAGACGAGACCGCATCATACGCGGTATTATACCGCAACTTGTAAACTTTGAGGGAATATATAAAGATATATATCTATCTATTCGCGATTCTAGCTGAGAGATTCATAACGGCGTGACGTGTAAGAGAGCTGCCTGAGCGAGGTAACGCCCGGTGTAAATTGGCTTTCCAGTGAGTGGTCATATGTGCTGGCCAATGCCTCCTCTATCTTCTTTTTTCCTCTCTCCCTCTCTCTCTCCGCCTCTTCTAACTCACAGACTGGCAACGATTAAAATTTTTTCTCCTTCCACTCTATCTATTCAATTTTTTTTCCCTTCATTCATTTCATTTTTTACTCTCGCGGCTCGGTAACGTTCTAAGACCCGTAAATATTTTTCTCTGGCCAGGCTACACCGTGAATCGCGAGGATATTTTTAACATGAAAAATTGCGATCGAATCGATACATCCGTCTTCTATCTCGCACGATTTCGGCCCGATTATTCCATCTTGTACAAAAAAATAAATAAAATAAAACGAAACTCTCTCGCGATTTCTCCGCAGATGGGTACGAGTCATCGGCCCGACTTTTCTTTCATCCTGTTTCACGACGAAACGTCTCTCTCCCTCTCTCTCTCTCCCTCTACGTGTGTGTTCCTCCAGGCTCGATCGTATTAGCGTTTTCGGGTGGTGAGAGATGATAAAAAAAGTGAATGCGATCGAGGTCGTCGGATTAGCATGATTTTTGGTCTCCTCCGATCGGCCGGCGTCGCGTTCATTCTCCTCCCTCCGTACTTCCTCATTTTTGCCGTCTCGTGTCCCAATATACGTTAACATATATCGAGGTCGGGAGGTCGAGGAATCTCTTATACGCGCCTCGGTTTGCCCGCTCAAACGGAGAGAGAGTTAACGGTTAAACGAGTCCGAAGGGATATATGCCATCTATATATGTGTATATGTATGTTGACCAATATATACATATATATATGTAGACCGAAGCTGGCTATCGGTCACGGGCCGTTGGCGAGATAGGTGCGCGTTTTGCCGATGTTCTTTTCCTCCCTCCTTCCTTTCCTCGCTCCTTGGTCACCTTCTTTTTTTTCTCTCCTCTTCCTACTTCTTTCACGGATTTACGCACCGTACTGTATATATACACACTCGTGTTATACTCAACGGTCTCTGGTACCTGTTGCCGAAGGCCCAGGTGGCGCACCTGTATTTAGTCCTTGAGACAAATG
Organism: Netelia inedita; assembly: GCA_964017225.1. Taxonomy (NCBI): domain Eukaryota; kingdom Metazoa; phylum Arthropoda; class Insecta; order Hymenoptera; family Ichneumonidae; genus Netelia; species Netelia inedita. The sequence goes on along the minus strand of OZ024924.1, from coordinate 1,277,797 downwards.
GCACAGTCCTTGGCCATCCTTGTCAATCTTTTCTTTTTTTAAAACACTTGGTGCTATTCTTCCTAATCTTTGATTTTTATAATTAATTGTTTCCGATTAAATAGGAACTTTTATTGGTAAAGGGGATTTTTTAATTATTAAAATAACGAAGATATCCGAAATGGCTAATGACTGTATTTAGGAATTTATTCGACGGAAGCAAGAGACCGTGACGAGTTTCCTTCCAGTATTGGGACTTGCGGTACAACGGGGTTGACACTCGTCACTCGAATCACGGTAATTTTGTTCGATTCGCGAGACGCACGAGTTACTACGCTCTTGTCTCTACTTTTTTACTCTATGAATCTCTCGACGTTATTGACTGTGTAGTGTACTATGGGCAAAGCCGAAAGTCCACGTGTATTAAGAATAGGAGAGAATACTTGTAACATATTCGAACAAAATGTTCGTCGAGCTTGTACGCGTGTGTGGGAGATTTAATACTGTAGATTATTCGGAGACGAATGATAGGTGTAGCGAAGCGATAAACGACCGGGAACGCGACTCGCTCCTGCAACCGGAAACTCTTCACCGGAGTTATTTCATACACGCGAGACCGGTCGAATCGTCCGGGCGTTACCACAGATGTCCATCAAAATCGATCCATATAATTAGTTTGGTTTGTATATCGGAATGTCTGAATTACGACAATATTTACCGTACGATTTTTTAACCGGTAAATTATCGCGTTGGTTGAAAAAAAAGAAAAATTTTCACGTATCGAGACGTTGGGTAAGGGAATGGGGACTAACGTTGTTACGCCAAACTAGCAATTAATCACGTACGTGCGTAGAAAAATGTCTAAATTCGAGATGTTCTTTTTAATCGCGTCAAGGATCTACGAGTGAAACTACGGTAAGTCTGTAAAAGATCGACGATTAGAAAATCACATTCGACGATTCTCTCGTCTCTCGACGTGAGATGCGTGGCATCTTGAGGTCACGCTGCCGCACCTATCGCGCACGGCACACACCAACCACGCGCCCGTTTCGTTTCCACCTGTGTGTCAGGCATTATACGATCATCTCCCCGTCAATTGCCTCTTCGCATAACTCACCTGACGCTCGTATGTAAAAAGAAGTACAAGAAAAAAAACAATTGGCGATGTCTCCACCGATTTCTTCAACTTGTCTTACGTAAGCTCATTAGCCTGTCCCACGCTCGATCGGACGTCTCGACAATTATAATTATCATAATCATGCAATCTTTTTTTTTATATTTATTAGTAATTTATTTTTGAATGGCAAACCAATCGGATAAATCGATAACTCACCACTCTGATAAAATTGCCAATCATCTCGGCGAGTTGCGGTGCTCGAGTCGTATGAAGAGGTAGCCTGACACCCGAGGCAATCTGCAGGGTGCAAACTCCAGCCCTCGTAGAGCCGACCGAGACGATTTCCTCGAGTGGAAGAGTCTCCAGGATCGAAAGATCGCCGGAAGGATTTCTCTTTATGAGACGAAGTCCGTGGTGCGAGACGGCTACGTGCTGGGCCTCGGGGTGTTGAGGTCCGATCTACAATTATTTTCAATTCGTGGGTGAATCATAGGAAATTTAAAAATATGGATGATCGTACAATAATTAATCGAACGTTTGACTCACCGATACGGGAAATATCCTCGCGAAATAAAGCGGCCACTGTTTCGCGAGATCGACCACGTTTTTCTTGATAGTAATTTTGTGCTGAGTGCTCTGTAGATTATCGAGGGTGACGCCGTAATTGTCGAGTAGCTTGAGCATGTTCTGCCGATCGTCTTTGTGGATACGGATGCTCGAAGTCGCGAGAACGTCGTAAGCAACCTGACAGAACACGAGATGAAGAGCCAGAGGACTGGCGAGTGTCTCGTTGGGCGTGAAAACTTCCTTCTTTACTCTCAGTGCCCACGTTACTCTGTTGTAAGTGAAATGGGCGCTCGACGTGGGCTGGTAAAGTTTTGTGTCGATGATCTCTTGTACTTTTTCAATTTCCGGCTTCTCGGCCGGTGGCAAAACGGGCCTCAAAAATTCTGGCCACTCCTCGATCTCGATTCTTTCCATTTTGTCAGTGCGATGAGTCGAGGCGACGCTCGAACGTCGATCGATGTCGTTGTCAATTTTTTTGAAGCTCTGACGAGCCACCACGAACGACTCCCTCGTATTCGCGACAACCCCAAATTCTCGAGACGATGGCATGCCAAAACTGTCGCGAGATTTCGGGGATAAGTCGCGCGACATTCCGAAGGAATCGCGTTTCGAATTGGAATTGTCGAACATGTCGCGAGCGAATTTGGGATCGAATATTATGTCACTGTGATCGCGACGCGAATCGAAATCCGAACTACGATCACCGCGAGTCGTACTACCGACGTCCGTACTGTCCTTTCCATAGAAATCTTTCGCTTTTTGCTCATGAGATCTCGTCACTTTATTCGTTTCGGTGTATTCGACGCGATGCTCGTGATTCTCGCGAAGATGTTGCTGAGACGCGAATATATCGCGACTTTGGCTGAACATGTCGTGTTGATTCTTCGGGAAATGATCTTGATTATCCGAGTCGGGTGACGCACGGATGTTGTTCGTTTCTCGGTGAATGGGCTCGACCGGTGCTGGAGGACTTCGAGGCTGCGGCACCCCGGATTGACTGGCAACGTAACATGGTAGAAGATTTTTACAACTGCATGATTTCATCAAGCCGATTGACCCCAAATGTAAATAATCACCTCTATGTCAACATCGCTATGTTATTCTTCATGCATTAATTTTTTTCTTCAAGTTATTTCATCATCAAACTTTTATCGCATACTTAGAAAAAAATCTATCGCATTTACCTATTGCTGTACATGCTGCCACCCCTAGGACTCGGTGGCTGTGGTGGCGAGATTGGCGGTGGTGGTGGCACAGGTCGTTCCATTCTCTCGATCTGCGTCCTCACCACCTGCGCCTGCGTCATCATATCCGTCGTTCCCTTCGAGGTAACGCTTTGCGTGTCGTCAGCGGTAGACGCATAATCGTCCCATCTTCCCGCTAATTGTTGCTCCAGTAGAAGTTTTCTGTTATCCTCGAGTCTTTTCACTTTGCCATCTTCACGCGGTAGTGCTGGCTTTTCCGTTGTTTTAGTCGAGCGAACGCTGTGATTAGCCGTTACTTTTTCCAATCGTTGTCTCATTTCCGAACTGAGTTTTAACTTTCCAATGCTGCCGGGTGAAGGTCTATGGGCGCCTACTTCGAATCCCGATCTAGAAAATAAATTAATTATAAAATATGTGTTGAACAAATATTGTTCAATTTTCATGAAAATAGTCTGAAAAAATCATACGCACTTGGATTTCTTCTTCTTCTTGTCACTGTCGTCTTTCGACAATCCATTCTCGTGTTTCGATCCATGCCCAGAAGACGCATGAACCTCTTCCCGCCTTTCCTCGCTGCTATTTTCGATCTCAAATTCCTCCCAGTCAACACTGCCATCGTTTTGCTGACCATCCCCTTGATTGTATTCCTGATACTGTGGTGTTATTTTTCTCTGTTGCTGATGCTGTCTCATCTTGAACTCCATAAAACTGTCCTGAGTAACAGCCTCGTTCGAGTCACTAGGTGGTGGCCACCTCCACTTTCCAATTCTGACCGTCTTGGCTCTGCCATAAGGGTCGAGAAAGGGTCTCGACTCCGATGGGTCATGGGACTCGAGCGGTGGTGGCATTGGAGGTGGGGGTGGTACGCCCTTTCCACTCATTACACCACTCGTGCTATTATTGTCAACGCTGCTCTTACGATTCTTCAGTTCACTCAAAACATTCGTAAAGTTACTCGCCACGTTTCCTCTTCCGGAACTCGTCCTCTTCAGTTCCGCAGTAGTTGACGAAGATTTCCTTTCGATCGGTTTTCTGTCTATGCTTATCTTCCTGCTGTACTCGACACTAATTTTTCTTCCTAGTTCCATAGCTTTCCTCGGTGGACTCTGCGACCTGTGCACCTGAGCTTTCACCGTCACTATTTCCTGCCTGGAGCTCGTAGGGGTAGAAGTTTGACTCGTCTTTTTTGCAGGTCCTGGCTCAGTCTCGTTGAACGTGCCGGACTGCTGTCCACCGTTTTGTGGATTCTGGACCAATAGTTGCTGAAGGGCTTGATTCTGGGCCAAAAGTTGCTGCTGAATTTGCATGTTTTGGGCCATCGCACTTTGTAGAAACGCGCGCTGAAGATTTTGCTGATAAGCTGCCATATCGTTGTTCTGATTAGGAGACGAGTTTGGGTATTGGGGAAGATTCATTCCTTGCATATTGTAGATAGGTATCGGCATGAAACCAGAGCCCATGTTGAGACTGGGATTTGGACCAGCTGGCAACTGTTGCTGAGGACTGAACATCGGCATCATCATCGGTGGTGACATTATTCCAGGCGATAGGGGGCTGAAGTTGAAGGCCGTGTTTTGATTAGGAATATCCATATTTCCACCCCCTTTTATTTTCAGAGATATTTCACCCGCTGTCAAGGTTGTCTCGACTTTTCCAGTTACAGAAGTCAGGAAGTCGTCGAGGCTGTTTTTCTCGTTCGTCGACCTTTTTCCACTTCCTTTTATACTCGCGGCTAAACTCCTCGCGTCCGAAAGTTCGTCCAGATTTCCGTCCAATACAGGCATGAATAATTCGTCCAAAAATTGATCCACGTCAGAGGCCTGACTCGGTACCCTTACGCGCCTTACGTGAGAAGCCAAAGACGGGGCTTCACTCGTGTCCGACATTGCTGAAGATTTGAGACCGCCGTATTCGCTCTTCTCGATGTAAGCCCGACTCGATTGGCTCCCCGGTAACGCTCGCTTGCCTGTCGGTACAATGTTCAATTCTTCAATTAATCGGTATGTCGATGAGCTCGAAATATTGAAATTTGTCATTACAATTTTGTTCGTTTCATGGAGATTAAAATTTTTTACCTGGATATTGCGATTTAATAAATCGCGTCTGTGACCTGACGTAACTGTTCTTGTCGTCCTCCGACCTTCCGGTCTGACTGACCGACTGTATATCCGGATATTCAAAGTCGATCGTCAAATCTTCCTCCTCGACGATATTCGGTTCGGTCGTTCTCGTTATTCTGCTATATTTTCTCTCCTGCGTAACTTCCGCGTTGCTCATGTATTCCGCGTTACTCACCGCGTTCACTTCCCCGATTCTCTCCAGACTATGATATCTCTCGTTTAATTTGGAAGATGAGAGTCCGAGGGTCGCTAATTTACTCGGTGATTGTACGACCTCGGCTTGCAATAAATTATCCAAACTGCGACTACGTTGCTTCTCCTTCTCGAAGTAACGATCGTTCAGCGCCGATTGTCTGGACAATCCCATTTCACCGGTCGACTCGAGAACTGGCTCGTGCGACTGCTTTCTCGGCTGTAGAACAAAAAAAATGGAGATAGTGATTTGTTTTTTTTTCTTTTCCTTTTCGTGGTGAAACGATCGGAAAAAGAGGAGACGGTTGACAAATCGCTACTAACCGGCGATGGTTTAGATATCGGTGGTTGCGGTGGCGGCACGGCGGGTCTCCGTGGCGAATGAATTTCCGGTTCCACCGGCTTGTCGACGACAACCTTGGCCACCGGTTTTCTCTCGAGAGGCTGGAAGGTCTTGAGCACCGGTAACTCCAGGTCGTGCTCCAGTTCTCGAATGGCTTGGGCGTGCTGAATGGAAACAAACATGAACGACATTTTACCATCCTGCTATACACGTGTATAAATATAGGAATATACGTGTGTGTGAATGTACATCGGTCGAAAAAATGAAGGTTAGCGACTAGTCGTTGGCCCACCACTTTCCACCACCCTCGTGTTTTTCAGGATCATTTTTACAACACGCCAATTGCTACAACCATTGTCCCACACTCGCTGGAAACTTCCGACTATTCTCACGCTCGCGTATTCTCATTTTCGCTCGGTAACAATAGTTCCCCCCCTACTGGCAATTCGTTTGCCCCATTGCTTTTACGTGTCGTTCTCGACTCTCACCGGTCTTGGACGACATTGTCAGTTATTCGTACTGTTTCTAGTTCTCGAGATTATACAGATTTATCTATCCGTTATATAAAAATAAGTATAATATTCTAATCTATTTCGAAACAAAATAGGCAAGTAACGATTTTGTTTTTGGGCATTTTTGACGGAGTTCTAAAGTTTTCACGTAGTAAAAAAATCAACAATACAATTTTTTGCATTTTCTTACCTCTCTCTTCTTGATTGGAGGAAAGCTGTTTTTTCTTTGCTCGAGGAACATGTGTTTAGCGGCCGGGAAAGCTGGCGCAAGTTCCATCTCGGAAACGAGATCGAGGCAGTAATCAAAGCCATTTGTCTCAGTGACTATGGCATCGGGTGCGTCCAACTGATTCCACAACGTAATTGTCCATCCAGAATTCTCTACCCCATGATTTTGAACAGCTAGATTGGCGAGTTCCTCACAGGTGGTCCAGGAATCAACGGCACAGGTGGTGGTCTCCCCGTCGTAAAAGCCAACGGTAAGTGCCATGTTTACACGATTTCTGTTCGCTCGCCACTCCAACACGCAGGGTGGATAAGTACGCGGTACGTGATGATTCGTCGGTTGATTATTGCTGATGATCTTGTGAAGGGTGCGTTCACCCTGTAATAATTTTCTTTGACAGTAAGCCTTGTAACCGTCGTAAGCATGATCCGAAACATATTTCAGAAAATATTTAAAGAGCGTCGAGCTCGGTTGAAACGCGGACAGACAATTCGCCAACAAGAGCCAGCCTCTTTCTTTATTTCCATCGTTCTCGTTTTTCCAAGTTTGATTCGCCAATTGGCAGAGAATCTCGTCGCGTAACTTTTCATTGACGATTCCCTTGTTCACTATGTAATCACCCAGTGCCTGTTCTCTCTTCCCACTGAGATTATTCTCGTTCATAAAACGCAGTATCATTTTGAATATCATCAAGGAATCCGTGTAATCTTGATCACGAGCTTTTGCTAAAAATGGCGTCTTTATCGGTTCTCTTTTCATACCGAAAATGTGACTTTTGAAATAAATGTTCGTGAATTTTGAGAATTGATGCTGATCGATGTCGGCCGGAAGATTGTAGGAGTGTGACATAGGGATGACGGTACCCACGACCTTGAGAAGATTTCTCTCCGTATGAGTCGGTTGCCAATCTAAAATAAAAATTCATTGAGGAGTTTGCAAATAATTCACAGTATTTAAATAAAATTTCGAATCTCACCGTCAAGTTTGCTATAGATGAAAGCCAATTCGGCTGGAATTTCCAGGTGATTGACACCAGCGACAGCCCTAGAGGCTCTTTCTTGCTCTTCCCTCTGCTGTTTCGCTTTTGCTCTCTCTCTGCTGGCTCTCTCGATCTCTGCCCTTTTAGCCATTTCCTCTTTTAGCACCGCGAAACGTTCTCTCTCTTTTTTACCCCGATACATCTTCTGAGCCATCAGAGCTCCACTTCTGAGCGCGCGATACTTTTTGCGATCGCGGTAGCCACGATAAACCGCCTGGATGAATATCGTGCTTCGTGCTATATTGAGGAATCTTCGTCGTTCTAGAAAACCTCTCGTGTATCTGAAATAAAAATTCGAGGTCATTAATCGTACTTTGTCTCGCTAAAAAAAGTATTTTTAACGCAGAATCATAATTTCCTACCTCTGAACAGTTATAGCGGCCCTCTCGAGTATGAGCGCCCTGTTGTATTCCAAATTTCTTTCCAACGATTCTCGAAGAAATACTCGAGTTAGACCGAGTTGATATTGTTCGTGAGCGTCCTGGGGCGCGGATTTGTCGAGAATTATACGACACAGTTCTTTGTTCGGTGCTCCTCGTGGCAAATGATTGGGGATGAGATAACGATAACGATCGACGAAATGTCCGAATTGCAGACGAACCGGATATCCAGTTTTACGTATGCATATCGTTTCGAGCATTCCGGTGTAGCGAAGCTGCTCGAGAACGCATGGCATGTCGAACTTCATCGGTGCCTTTTCCGTATTTGGCTTTATGCAACGTACGAACCAAGGGTTGCATCTGTTGAAAAAGATTGAGCAATTTTTTTTTAATTCTACAATTAAGGAAATTTGATTATTTTTGAGATTTTTTTTAAATCACTCACTGAGACATAGAGTCGAGAAGTTGTTGCAGACTGTCGTGAAATCTTGCCGAGACGGTCGGTGTTCTAGGCTTCATAGTGACGAATCTTCCATTGGGTTTGTTGATCGTTTTATTCGCTTCGTGAGTCGTACGAACATGTTGGAACATTTTACTGACCATCTGAATTTTACTGCTTATCAGTAATTCGACAACGTCGGGTCTCAGGGTGTCGCGATTCTTGTCGAGAAAACCCTCGACGTTGTACCAAACCTGTCCCGCGTAATGTTTTATGGCAAATTCGGCTGAATTCATTCTCGGCCTCGAATACAATTCGCTGAGCGCGTGATTGTAATGACATTTTTCTAGAAAGGAGAGATCGCTCGCTTTCGGGAAATTACTCTCGTCGTCGAGTAGATGTAGAATGCCCACTGGTTTTTTCGCTATCAGGTGAATAACTGGGAGATTGTCCTGTTTACAAATATTTAAAAAATACCGATTAAAAAAAATGGATTCATAAGAATTAAAATTAATTAAATTCTATCGATAACTCACGGTGTAATTTATCGTCGTCCAGTCGATCTTCTCCTTGGCATATTCCTGCTGCTCGAGCTTGAATATGTGTTTGTTGAAGTAAAAATGTAAATTCTCATTCGCATAATTGATGCAAAGTTGTTCGAAACTGTTTTCAGCGAAATTTTCGAAACCGAATATATCGAGAATCGAGATCGCCGCGGTTTGTTTCGTTCCCTTGTAAACGATGTGATTAACGCGTGCCACCAGCCAGGAAAATAGAGAACTATAAAGAGCTTTCGCGAATGCGTCTCTGGCGTCGAGGGCCTGGTCGATATTTAGAGCTGTGAGAACTCGTTCGTTTCTCGCTTCCTGGCAAAAAAGTATAAATTTAATTAACACCCCCATTCGCCGATCAATGAAAGAATCTTATTTTCGTATAGATTTTTTCTAAAACTCACGGTAGTCTTGGTAGTAAGGGCTCTGATAATTCCATCAGCGTTGACTTGAAGAAGATGAGCGGCCCAACGTATCTCAGCGTCCGACCCAACTTCGACACCCTCCTGTCCGTGTCTCATTTGTTTACGATGAAAGTAAACGTTTCCAAGATGCAAAACGCTGCTCAAGATTTTAAAAATCGTGTCCTGTTCCTCTGACGTAAAACCCAATACTTGCATGGCCGAGAGTAAAGCCTTGAAATCTTGCGTATCGTTTTTTCCATCGATCTCGCAATTTCCTCCCTGGTTGAGATAGAAATACTTGTCCGGCGTGAGGAGACCGTACTTGTCTCTCAGTTGCTGATCAAGACCAGCGAGAAGTTCATAAAATACGTGATAGTTTCTCTCCTCGGCTGCCTGTGTCACTATTCGACTCTTCTCGAGAAGATACTGCGTCACGCGTCCACCGACGATTACTCCACTGATGGGAAAAAATTAATTTTTAAATCGTCAACAAAAAAATACTTTGTGAATCTTTCGATCGATAGAATTTTTTTTTTAATTTCTCACTCTCGGAAATGAACTTCGAGATATTTCCCAAATCTACTACTGTTGTCGTTTCTCGGCGTCTTGGCATTTCCAAAGCTCTCGAGCAACGGTGCCGCTTCCAATATTTGTTCCGTGACGAGATTGCTCGGTGCGCGATTAACAGCGGCGAGATATTGCATAACGAGTTTCGTCGATTCGGTCTTTCCCGATCCCGATTCACCAGATATAACCACCACTTGATTGGCACTAGAATTGTTGGCTGCTGAGACTTGGCTGTACGCCGACGAGCCAACGGCGAATAGGTGTCTAAAAACGACAAATACCATGTTTTTTTGTACATCGCTATAATAATGATTATGGGTTGGGATAATTTAACGACATCCTGTTGAAACGATCGGTGAACAACTTACGGTGGCAGAGTGCCCAGTATACGTCCTTCGTACAGCTTTACCTGATCGAGGCCGTATATGTCGAACATCTTGTACGGATTCACGGCAACGAGAATACTTCCGGTATAGGTCTAGATTTTTTTGTTTTTAAGGAAATCGATCGATTAATTTTTTCTTAATGAACGGTTTGATATTTAAATTCGAGAAAAACAACACTCACGTAAATGAGTTCCTTGTCATAACGAATTTTCAAATTCCACAACAGTGAAGCTTCGTTCAAATCACTGAAATATAATTAACGATCGACAAATTAATATTCGATTTAATTAATTGGATTAAATATGATAATCGATCGACGTACTTTAATTGGATCATATCTTCCACCCCATTCTGTCCAAGATCCTGTCTCGGTCTGACTCCATTGAGATTCGTGAGTGTAAAAGTCTGCGGCTGTAAACGATAGGAAATATTCGTAATTAAATTATTCGTGACAAAAAGGCGAATCGAATCTAAAAAAACAATCGTATAAAAATTCAATCAAATCGCACCGCTTATTACATTTTCCATCATAACTCGTATACAGAGTCTCGTTAATTTTTCGAGTTTCTTTTTCGGTTTAGATCTCGAGCCTGTGTTACAAAGTTTCTTCAAAGTTCTGTCGATCGTTCCCTGTCTTCGCGAGAAAGTATCCGTCTCGCTCGAGTACAAATCTCGTCGCGAATATTCGTACGTAAAATCGTCGCAGCTCTGACTCGAGCACGAGAACGATTTCAACGTCTCGTAGTCTAAATTTACATTCCCATAGTCCCAATCGACGAAATTCCGACGTGAATCGTCGATGTCGCGAAATGTCAAGAATTTTGTTTCCACGTCTGATTTCTTTAGCGTTGAATCGCGAGACACAGAAACTTCCTGCTCGTTCATAGTTCCACCGTAACTCTCAAGACCGGCAATTTTCTTTTACGTCTCTCTCTTTCTCTTTCTCTCTCTCTCTCTGGAACGTTTCTTTGCTTCTTACTCTTTATTATTCCTCGATTGACGCAAAAATACTTTCTACACTCCCTTTCGCGAAACGTTCTGCGCTCGTTAACATTTCTCACTACGAAATTTCAATAACTCTTTCGCAAATCGTCTGCCGTTTTCCCGGAAATACACCAGTTTCAACTCTTTCCACGTTTTGTCGTCGGTGTGTGTGTTCTTTTTTTTTTTACAAACTTGTCGCTTGTTTATTATTTCACTCACGATCGTTTAAAAAAAATAATAATAAATATCCGCGTGTATATGTGCGTGTGTATAAACGTTTCGTGCGAATTCACGGGTCTCCCGCAAGACTCTCCCGGGAAGAGGAGACCGCTCACGTGAGACTTCAACCGGATGCAACTGCCTACCTGAGGTTGTGCAGTTCGCATAGGCGCCAGACGCATCACGAGTCTCCTTTTGCATTAAAGAGAAATATTTTTCTCATTGACAATTATTCCTAGCCCTGACGATCTTTGTACAATCGATTTCACAAAGGTCTTCGAATACCGTCTCGTTTAATTAACGCAATTTTTTCGACGAAATTATAAATTTTAATTCATCGCGATAAAAAAAATTGCTTCGGGAATCTCTCGCGATAAAAGTAAACGAACCCTACGCTCGTGTGCATCGTCATCTATAATGGGACACCGGTCGACTCAATGGCTCTCGGCCACGGCGACCAAGTTTGCTTCTTTACGAAAAATTTGCGAACGGAAAAAAATGATGAGCGATTAAAATTGGATTTTTGTTTCTGTAAAATATCGATAATTTATTAATCGAGGCGAATGATCGAATCGAATCTTTTTCTTTATTTCTCGTTGTTATGGCACGTGCAATAATGCAATAAAAATAATTTAATCGCGACGAGGTATCGTGCGCGCACGCGCGATAAATCGATATTTCACTCTCGCTTCATCATCGCGCCTGACGTCCAGACGCGAGGCCTCGTCCGTTAATTAAGAGGGAGCGTATCGAAGGAGCCGCGAGTGTGTGAGAGAGTGAGACGAGCACGCGAAACGATACACACACTAGACAGAACTTTCGCGGAAGTCGAGGCCCTGGCAGTCGATGCAATTTCTCAGAGTATGCAATAGCTATTCCGATAATCCGATATATCCCGCGTTATACGTGCCGGTGGATTCGACTTTCCATGAAAACCAACCACGTTGGCACGGTCGAGTCTCTTTCTCTCTCCCGACGTTTTAATGCTTCGTGTACCGTTAGACGACGAGAAGAGGCTCGAGGAGGAAGACTCATATCCCAACGAGACTCGTCCTTCTCCTACGGCATAACGCGATCGTATAATACGTCCTTACATACGCGGGATTTCTATTTCGTTGCGTGTTAACGAAAAAGAAAAACATGGCTTTTTATATAATTTTTTACATTTCCAACGAATTATCGCCTTTCTACTTTACTAAATGGAAAATCAATTTTTTTTTAACCACGGATAATTGGTATTTTTTAAATTTATATTGGAGATTATAAACTAGTCTTCGTTTCACGAATCTCATCTTCCGTACTTTGTATGCTCTCTCGTCGTAATGATGATACCAATTGAACTTGTCTCTTATGGACAGCCTGTATTTCATTCTACCTCAGTACCTAGAATAATATATATATATGTATTTAGTAACTAAGTGTGTAGTATAAATCCGGTCGTCGAGTGGTGTATCGACCGATCAACTCGAGACTATCTTTCTCTCTCTCTCTTTCTCTCTTGGTTGACTGTCGAGGATGGCGTCGTTTTCAGGAAATGCAGACTAACCGGTTGGCTCTTGCTACGCGAGCTCCGTAGCCCTCGAGGCGGACACTTCGCGCATTGTTGGTTTACCGAGAGACCCACGCGAGAATCTAGCGAGTTTGGACTCGGAATAGTCAAGAGATCGTGCGCTAAAGCTCGATTCTTTGCCATTTTCTGCTTGAAAAATAGTTTGAAAAAAAAAGTTCTCGAAGAAATAATGATTTTTCTTACCTTGCCAGCGATGACCGCTTGGACCGACAGGACGTTAGCGGCTCTGTGGTACTCCAGGACCTCTCCTGGTAAAACATGACCGACCCCTGGGTCGAACCACACGAGTTCGCCCTGCAAATAAAATTTTTTTCGTTTTCTTAAGACACGGTAAACTTTAACATAATTTAACACAATAATTCATTAGTCGATGGTGTTAATCAAATATTGGAAATCGCGCGTAATCGTCCTTGGAAAAAATCGCACCGTTCTCGATGCCGATCTTTCGTCCCTAACGTTTTTCTTTCCCTCTTCTCTTCTCACTCTTCTCCGCCCGGTGCAAAATCCAAAGATCGAGGACGAAGGCGCGGGTGACGTAGATCTTGGGCTATTTGCCGCGCTGAACGATTTAACGTGAGCAGCGACGGTTTTTTTCACGTAATTCGTACGATCTTTCAGTGATTTTGTGCTACCTCGAGTAGTTTTCGAGTCGATAGCGTTCACTTGTCGATTTTCCGGGCCGATTCTCGTCGCGATTTTCAATGGTATGCCCGAGCTAGCGCAGCTCGAACTCTTTCGTACGCTCTTCGCGTACAACGGAAGTGTCGTCGACGCGTGATTGGTGCGTCCGGAACGCGAAGGAATGTCCTGCTTCGATTTTACATCCTCGCGTTTTCCTCGATCTTCCGAAAATCGACGTTTATCCTCGGTTTCCGTGGGGTCGCGATGTTTTCTCGTTACACCGGCTAATTCTCGTCTCGCCGATCTTCCGGTACCAAAGTCGATCGTGACGTAATCGATCTCTCTCATCGAACGCGTTTGACTCATCGACGCATCGACGACTTCGACATTGTCGATTATTCGTCTCCTCGAGATTTGTCGCGAGTCTCTCGCGATCGTATTTTGACCGGACGATTTTCGATCGTGATCTTTGATCTCAAAACTGCGAGCGCCTCCTGTCGTCTGCGAGGACGATCTCGAAGACGATGTGTTCGTTCTCAATACTCGGCCGTAGATAGGATTTTTTTTACTATCGACTCGCACTTCCGTATCGATTTTTCTTTGATAAGAAAAATCGGCGTCTCTCGTTTTTTTATTTTTATCAACGATCACCACTTCTAACTCAGGATCGTTCGATCTTCTCACCGATCTCGCGAGACTACCGGTCGATTTCCGGATCTGTGAATCCCTCGAGACAACGGGAAGCGATAATTTTCTTCGTCTTATCCTACCATAAATCGGCGCTTCTCTCGAGACCAAAAGATCCCTCGACGATCTACCGATACCCGTCCAATCGGCCTCGGCTCTCGAGGATTTCGAAGTGTGAACGATTTTCGGTAAGGTCGACGGTCGCGGTACGAGACCTCGTGTCATGTCTCGCAGATTGGTCGAAACTGTTAGAAAATCGGCAACGGAACGCGAGCCACCGGCTCTGTTCCTTTCTAACGAGGCATCCCTCCTTTTTCTCTCGGCGTTACTCAGCTGCTGCTGAGCCGAGCGTTGCTGCATCCCAGACGCGTTTTTCACATAGCTAGAATTTCTCTTTACAAAATCGTCGCATTTCGTTCTCTCGTCGTTGGCGTAAATATTGGCTGGTAACGACAATCCAGCGGATTCGATAGCTCCGCTACTCTTACGTCTTATCAAACCGGAACTCGTGTTGTTCCCACCAAAACTGCTTCTTCTTCTGTTGATAATATCCTGTCTCGATATTCTCTTACCCTCGGGCCACTGAACTTCCGGTGGGCCGTCGTTGCAGTAAGCCTCTACGTATCGACCTCGAGATCTTCTCACCATCGAGGGCAGAGTTCTCGGCCTCTCCTCGAGATACGGCTCCGGCATCAAACTATCGTTGACTCTCTCGGCAGTTTCTCGACTGCAACCCTCGCCAGATGGCGCTCGTTGTTTCCAACGATTGCGAAGCGTCTGAGCAAATCTCTCGATTGCATTATCGTCCTGATGATAATTATTATGATTTTTATTATTCTGGGATCCCACGCGACGCCTGTCGATTATATCGCGTCTCGATATCCCAGAGTGATAGGAGTAATATCTGTCACCGCCGGTCTTGACGTATTCGTCACGATCGTCGACGGTGTTCTTGTCGATTCCGTTGTTACCAGCTCGACGACCGGAAGTTGTTCCGTGATCACGTTGCTGCCTCGGCAAGCTCGAGAATTGTTGTTGCACCCGTCGACCTCCGGACGCGTTCGCGATTTCGCCATTGCCCCTGCGCGAATTCGGAACGTTATCTGGGTCTGGGCCACGTTCAACCCCGGAATTATGCAACCCTCGTCTCGAGGATAACGGTTCCACGTTCACGTACGAAGCTTCCGGTTTCGTAGACCTGCCGCTCTGCTGATGTCCGCGACGTGGTTGCTGCTGATGAGCGACCGGTTGGCGACTCGATGACGAAGTCGACGTTTCTCGTCGCACCGAGGACGTACGGTTGCTGGTCCCCCGTTCGGCCTTTGACGAATTTTTCGGGGCGTCCATTGCGAAGATATCCAGACGAAAATGAGACTGGGACCATCGCTGAATTTTCTTCCAACGATTTTTTTCTCATCCCACATACGACTGGTCTTACGTCCAAAGATTCTCAAGTGAATCGAGCAGTGACTCGAATAAGCTGGTGGTCTTTCCGTAATTCTTATTTTTCAACTTGTGCGATACAACGTGATATTTAATTCGGCGTCTTAACTAAGATACGAACAACGATACATCACACACACAACACATTATCATTATCTTCTCGAAGTACTCTCGTCGCGTCTCGCTTCCGTTCACTTCGAGGTCATTGCACCACTTGTGTACCGGTACAACATTTCTCTCTCGCTCTCGTTGCATAAATCCATATTTGTAGGATGACGCGTTTACCACAAAATACCCAAAAACCATCAAAATTCGTTCAACATCGATAAATACGTGAAAATTTTCCTCGATCAATTATCTTTGTCGATCGTAACGAGAAAAATCGATCTCCTCTCTAGTCATTTCGTTTCTTCACGATTCTCGAGGGTCATCGCACCGGAGTGCACATCGCCTCGGCTTCATACGTACATGGCATATCCCTCGTGTGGACGACCTCTGGTCTCTCTTTTATATATATATATAGCCACGTTCCGTGTTGTCTCCGTGTTTCTCTGTCGCGTGTGTAGCCACGGCTAGAATCAGCCACGAGGCCACACTCTTTGTCCCAGAAGAGTTTAAAAATCGTGACACGAACGAACCGATTCCTCGTCGACTCTTCGCTCCGTGTTGGTTTCTGCTACGCGTTGCCTCGGCCACTAGGTACTACTCCCCTGCTAGACGCGTCCGGCATGCTAAATCGTAAATATATATGCGAGACGACGATTGCACTTTACGAAACGTTCGAGTTTTGGTTCACCGTTCGCCAAAGTACACACGACGTGACTGTCCTCCTGTACGAAATATTAGTAGTACATCGGGCCGCGACGAGTGGTTGCTCTCCACCTCGACCGTGAAACTATCGGGCTCATTGGGTCACTGGCTCATCGAGAAAAAAAAAATCTGTACGGATATCCACGTAGTTTGGCCTACGAAAGGAGCACCGTTCACCTCGACCTAGCCGATTTCGATAACGGTCTCTCTCTCTCTCCTCCTCCTCCTCCTCCTCCTCCTTTTCCGTGGGCGCGACGACAAAATTCCGTATGTGCTCACACTCCCGGGTTTACTCTTTTCGATCGATGAACCGCAAAATTCCGCGCTGTTTTTCTCCTCGGCTTGGTCGATGCCACAATGTCCGGGAAACGATCGAACGGTGACGAGGGTATTTATCGATTAGAAAAAAGTCAAAGAAGGGAGAATAAAAAGTAACGATGTAAAGTAATAATCGTGGAAACCGAGATCCGGTCTCGCGGATGTTCGATGCGCAACTGGGAAGACCCACGGCCAAGTGAGCTGCTACACACCTACTCTCTTCTTCTCTCCTCGTAACGATTGCTACCAGCTAGCAGAACACACACACTCTTTCATCCAGTGGCGTAGATTGTCCGCTTCTAATTAATCTCGGACATTAATTGCACGCTCATCGTCGCGTTCGCACGAAGACAACCAACACGAAGAGTCGAGAAATAAATCGTGAACCACGTAGAATTTTACCGACACCCTCGTGACGATGAAGTTTACACTGGGTCGATGAGAACTTTGTGTTTCTACGAGACTTTGAATCGTGAAGAAAAAAGAAACGGAGGTTTGAGGAAAAATGTAACGAGGGAATATTTTACCGACGCCAATGTATCGAAGTGCTTTGGGGTGGAACCAAGCGTGCCTCTCTTTCTTATATAAATTACGCGCTAAATACGCACACGGGCCTCTCGTTCATATCGCGTAAACTCCTTCAAGTCCGGTGGCCTGCCCCGATGCATTAGAACGGGAAATGTTCTAACGAGAGCCGCGCGGCGTTTACCTGTACAAGGCATTGCCCATATACCTTGGTGTATTACCGATGTGTGTAACGATGTGTCTCTACGTAGGAGGAGGCTAATACTACCGGCCAAGGGGGAAGGGAGGACGATCAAAGAGAGTCCAGGCGTGTTCGCAATAATTTTGTATCGCTGTAACGTTGAATCGAGGCAATAACTCTTCCAATTCTCGCAAATTTGTTTCATTAATAGAATTACAAGACTCGTAAAGCGTGTTTAATTCTTATTTTCCCTAAAATAATGAGAAACGATATTTATTCCTAATTACGTTAAACGCAATGTGAATTAATAATAAAAAAAATTTCTATTTTAATTTCATCAATGAATAATCGATCGCGTTTCGATTGATTTTTGCCTCGATCGAGGCTCGTCGAATCGAACGTGGAGAGCTCGCAGTCGGTATTGGAAAGTGGCGGGCACGTGCGACGCAACGCAATTCCTTCGGCGTGCCTGCGCATAGCAGGAGTCAAGAGTCGCGCGCGCGCACACTCGGTAGATCCACGGATCATTGACTCCGCGAGGTTGCGAGGGAGCTACAGCGAGCTCTAGCGACGCACGTACGAGTCCATTATAAACGCTCCATATATTTATCGGATCGCGAGAATCAAATGCAATATGTGTTTTATGCTATACATTATAAGAAACGAGGGTACGATTGGTGGAAAATTATTTATCATTAACGTTCGACTTTGTTTATAATGCGAACTTATACGTAACGTAATTTACGACTGTTTCTTACGATAATTTATCATCGCGTGTTGACAATATTGTCGTTTAATTAAAGATCGACGACTCACCTTTTGCCAGTCGGAATACATCTTGCTCGGGCTGTTAGACGGATCTCTGGCAAATTCTTCCCTTCATTCTGTCCTCGAGACTTCTCGCGATTTCACCAAAGTGTTCCTCTGCAAAAAGAAATTTCGTTCATGTTTCTAATAAAATTCAATTTTTTTTTCGTACGTGCTACGAAAAAATCCGGAAGTGGAAATTTTACGAAGATTGTACTTTTTTCTTTTACGAGACAACCGTAGCACTTCCGGTTGCGTTTCACGCCCGAGAAATATCGAAAGTGCAACGTTTTAACACGTCTTTTACCCAATTATCATTCGCAGTTGTACAAAACCGTCGCGTGTTAAATAATACGTTATTATTTTTCTTTCTCGTTGAAGAAAAAAAAAGCGAGGACGACGAATATTACAGGAGCTACGCTTTAAAACTATCGGCAATATCGTGGCTGTCCTTAATTCTTCCCTCGACGAAGTTATGCGGTAGAAAAATTTCGCAATTTGTTTAACGGCGATCTCGCGCGAGTTAGTCACCCTCGATCGAACGCAATGCTCCGTTCTGCGTGTAGAAAACGCGTAGGAGAGCCCCGTTCGCTGATACACAAGAGTATATATACGTATTGAAACGGGACAAATGAATGCCTGAAACGACTGTCTCGTTCGAACAATGGAGTCTCGTCGAGAGATTGAAACGAAAGTTTCGTCACTACCTCTAGGCACGACGACGACAGTGACGATTGTCCATTGTAATACTCTCGTGGACACGATATTCTAATATCGCATTAAACAAGACGAACCCTTTTTCCCTCCACTCAACGACAGGAAGTTCTTTTCAATCCATCGTTCGTCAAATTTTGCATAAAATAAAAATAAATCAAAATAAACATTTTTGTTGTTTAATCATTCGATTAATTTTCAATAATTCATCGGATTAAATATTCAATGAAGAATGACGTTGGACGCGAGTAGGATGAGAAAAAATAAAGTGCATCATAATGGTGTTGAGGTGCGTAGGAGGGAACGGGCTATTTAGCATCGAGTATATATAACTGTCGGTTGTGGTCATCGTCTTCATGAATGATCAGGGCAGAGCATCAGGAGTGTTAGAGAAACGATGTCGAGCCTCCACGTGTCTAAAGATGTAACGTACACCTCTATACGTATCTGTTATATAGTAAGCAAAGTCGCGGTGTCTCGACACACGTCAGTCTCGCTGCAGCCTGGAAACTAGTAGCGAGAGCTAAGAAACACACACATACATACGTAGAGAAAGAATCGGGGTTTCGTCGAGCAGATATCGAGGTCGGACAGAGAAAGCACCAACGCGGAGAGCTCGTTCGCTCGCTCGTGAGTTTTCGATGTGTGATACAAGACGAGAGTTTACGTAATTCATAATCACGCCTTCCAATCCCTCCCCCCTCTCTCGCTCTCTATCTTCTACCTCTCTCTCTCTCTCTCGTTCTCACCAAAGCTGCAGTAAAACTCGCGAGTTATGGTATCGAAAGAAAAGTGCGGCAATCGAGCCCGTACCGGAAGTGCATGCTGAACGATCGTTAGATCTTAATTTTATTTCTTTTTTACCCCACCCACTTACTGCATTATTTTTAATTTCTTTTTTCTTTTAATTATTTTTATCGACGCGAGAGAAACGTGGGTACGATCGATCTCCCTTCTCTAGCTACGTGTGTGTCCGTAATAAATTACATAAACGAAACCCTCGGATGGGACAAACACGTCGTGACTAAACGTTACAATTGGAGTTTGAGGAATGTCGATCGATGATTATCATTTTGTCTCGAGCGAAAGTTCAACCAATGTTTCGAACTCTCTCCTCGATTAAAATCGATTGTTAACCGAGGAATATCGATTCGTATCGCGATAAGGAATTTGTCTATTAGTAATTTTGTGTGTCACGGCTATCGTATAATTGTTTCGATATTCTCGCTGCAATCTGCTATTCTACACTCTGGCTTAATCACGCCGCAGGAATCGCATTTTGTAAATATACCCTCGTATATATTTCTATATATCGCGCTTGATTTCTCGAGGCTGCAGACCTTCGACGCTTCGAGATACCAGTTACGAAAAGAAACGTGCGATATACGAGTATATATATGTATATTTATCGAACGAGTCAGAAACTGCCCCTGTACGTTCACTCGGACTGCTCGTAACGTACAAATACATTCACGAGGTACGCTAATAGCCCGTAATATATTACGCACACTTTATGTATTTGACGTCGCATACGCGTGTATCACGACTATATTGGTACACAACGTCGAGGATCTAGTCGGGAAGTTCTATGGACCGTGGAGGTGTCCGGTGTATTCTATCATCGATATTTATATGTATAGACGTTGAGTATACGTGTAGGAAAGTATCGATAACGGTGTCCATATCGTTATCCCACGATCCCACCCGAGGTCGTGACCACTTTAAGTTTTAATTGACCTTGAAAATGTAATGAAATGCAATTATCATCCTCCCTCCCGATCTACCTACTACCTCGAGTCATCGGCTCTAATTACCTTCGAAACAATATTTTCTCCTCGTCGTTTATCGATCTTAACGATTTTTCCTCGAGTTCTAACTGTGGTCAAAATCAACCACGAAACTTTCTACTTGCACTGCTTTCAGTTAAACTCGACGGCTCTGCAGTTTGCCTCTCGGTGTGTCCAAGCGTTTAACCTGGCACTCTCGCATTCTCCCTCACCCACCCCTCATTGATTATACCCAGGAAATGAATTCTTAATGGAAGAATAATACATTCTTGTTTTGTATCGTATAAGACATATATATATATATTTGAATCTTCGCCTTTGTTTTTTAACATTTTAATTTTTTTATTTTCAGCACGAAATTTATACGAACCGTGTCCGGCATTCCGGGAAAATAACACGCGAGACAAAGTATACGTTGTGTTTTTGTACGTAGGATCTATATACGTGGTACGTGTATAAAATATGTTATAGAGTTATACAGGTACAGGGTTTTACTCGTGAGACGTTTCGTCATCTCTTCTCGTTCTTCACTCGTGAGATACGAAGAGCCGGTAATGTGTGGCAACGTTTCTGTATATAAATATACCAGCAGCTCGTATATGTATATATATATATATAAGAACACATACACTAATATTATTATGAGCTCGAAGGAGAGAATTTTCCCGGAGGCACCCGCGAAGTGCATCATCTCGCCGATGAGTTGACACAACTCCGAGAGAAAGGTAAACGCATTCTCGGCATTGCCCGATAAAAAGATCGGCAAAGCCAAGACGTCTATCTCGACTCGCGAACCATGGACATTTGGTGAATAAAAAAAATTGATATCCAAGTGACGTGAGTCGTTTGAGAAAACGATCCAAAGAACTTTCGTCCGGATGAAAGTGATAATTTTTTCGTTTTGTTTTCTTTCGCGATTATTCCTTCCGACGCGTCGTGGATAATTGAGTCTTCGAGGCGTGATTAAAAATCGAGGAAAAATGGATGAGGATAATATATATAGCGTGTATAAAACGTAATACGCGAAGAGGTTCGTGGGAGCTTCGCGGCCGAGCATCGAAGTCTCCTTCCGAGGCGAGGGAAGCGTCGTCTTACGTTGAAAAACGGGGGCCCCTCTTGGAGGTTCCGCGGCTTCGCGATCCGCACGGTTCGAGCAAAGTTCCTCGCAGCCGCCCGAAGCTGAAGGAGATCGAGAGAGAAAACGCGAGAGTGGAAGAAGGACGAGGAGACGCGAGATTCTTTCGCGATCCCCATCATCCAACTCGTCTCCCGCATGAGCTCACCCTCTCTCTTTCTCTCTCTCTCTCGCTCCCTTACTGTACTCACCTTGGTCAATTCCAGCCACGTAGATCGAACAAAATGAACAATAAGTGTCTCCAAGTCCAAATGGGAAAAACTCTCTCACACACACGGTAAACCAATTTTGCACTGACACGAGATCGAGCACGAATTCTCAACGAGCGCGAGGCGTAATTGAAAAAAACCGATCGAGAAATCGATGGATCGATCGAAATCACAATTTTGCGATAAAGTTCTCG
This sequence comes from Netelia inedita, assembly GCA_964017225.1. Taxonomy (NCBI): domain Eukaryota; kingdom Metazoa; phylum Arthropoda; class Insecta; order Hymenoptera; family Ichneumonidae; genus Netelia; species Netelia inedita. The sequence continues at coordinate 1,255,566 of OZ024924.1, read as the reverse complement.
ACGATATCGTTGAACGTCGATCGTTTCGAGAAACACCCAAAAATCATTTCTCACCTCGTCGCAATGTGGAAGAATATCAACACACTTGACACTCCTCGAATTGCCCGACGATTAAAGGGCAGCCCTATCGATCGACGATCGTACATTAATCGAATAGAATTAAAATCGTTTATATTTTTTGGGTTGGTATTCACGACGTAATGTTCTTTTGTTTTGGTGAAATGTTATTCGTCGCAAGACCGTTTTGTCACAGAACGACGAACGTGTTCGTAACAGCGTGCACTCGGTACGACGAGTATAAACGATTTTAATATCCGAAAGGCTCGCGAGACGAGACTGCCTCTCGGACGCGGATCGGCTCGAGGTATGCGGTCGACCTCGCCTTTAAGAGGCTCGCTTCTACTGCCTGCCACGACGCGGCGCCACCATCCGTTCTTGTACCGTTACAACGGATTACAGGTGGTCGATTTTACCTGAGTGTGTATACCTTTTGGTATATTCTCCTCTCTGTCCCTCTTTCATGCCGCCAGAGGGGAAAACTTTACCTCTTGCCTCACGATGAGTCGTCGTTGCTCATTTTTCGTAGCCTTTTGCCTCGTACCTCGGGCATACAAACAGTGTATTATAGATTCGGGGACGAGAAGGGACACTCGCGCAAATCTGCACCTCTTTACCTCACGGAGGGAGTAGAACGACCTCATCGAGCTACGTTGACTTGGACAAATGGCCGGAGGGCTAAAGAGTAGCTCGTGACTGAAATGTATATAAATTAAATATTTACATCGATAATTAATCACTGCCTAGCCCAGGAAATATTTGATTCGTTTTGATTACAAGTTTAGTCGTTAATTGACATTTATTGTTTTTTTTTTGGTTATTTAAATTGCGAAGATAAGTACGCTCTGTTGGCGAAACCTTGCATAAAACGAAGGGTAGGAATGTGACTCTTAGAGAATGGGGGTCACCTAATCTTTGTAGCGGGGCCATCTTTGTAGCGAGGCCATTGTCCCCACTACAATATGGGGGGCCACTTGTCGTTTCGATCTGCCAACTAAATACACACAATGGGGGGACCTTCTTTTGTCAGGTGTACTATTCATACAAATTTATACCTGCCTACCATATATTTCAAGGGTGGAGACCCCTTTGAAAACCTGTAAGAGAAATTTGGGTTTGAGCATTGCACGTTTTTTTGCCGAATAATTTTTACTCGTCGATTAAATTAAAGTCTGAATTTTTAGAAAATAATAAATTAGTATTTTCCTCGTGCTCATCTTTTAGCGGGGTAATATAGGCCGTTGAGTATCTTGGTCGGGTAATTTGAACCGCTAGTGTTATTTCCCCGCGCTAGTTGCCTGAAAACCGAAGCGTGGCGCCATCTGGCGGACGTTAATCGACAACAACTATAGTTACCACGCGCTACTATGCACGCGATGGTAATGTACCGTTCAACAATTTTATTACCACGGATAAACGTGAATTTTAAATACGGTTCAACTCACTTTCATCTAATTTTGCAATTTTCATTAAAATTAATATAAAAATAGTGATATATTTATTATTTAATTTAATTCGATAAATCTTTCATACGTCTGTCGGTACAGACGTGTCCTTTACCCTTGTAGTATTCGACTCTTTTCTCGACCTTCCGTCATCCCCAAATACACCCCTAGATGGCCATAGTCGATATTTCCTTCGATTCAATTTATTTTTCCATAACTTCGTCGGTACATACCGACGGTAGATTTTCCTCTCGACTAAAATCATCATCCAGCTTGTCGAACACCCGTTAAAGACCAACTCACCCAGAGATGTCGTTACTGGCTCGAGTCGAGTCGAGCCTATGTGAAAAATCACCCCATAAACTCACCGCGGATAACAGATTCGCGTGAATTATTTACATCGGTGTATTATATTAAACACATTTAAAGATTCATCGAGCAATTACGTAAAACATTATCATGCGGAGATAGTGCGCAATGTGCGTTGCACGGCTAAATGTCTGCACTGGCAAGCATCATCAGCTCGCACGAGACTGTGAGATGCGATACGACTTCCCGCCCGTCCCATTAAAGTTACGACCACCGCTCAAGATAATTAATCATCATAATTGCACAACGTATTTAACATTGCGATACTAATAAATGCCCTAGACATTTCATATTGTCTGAAATTGAATCGTAAAATCTTTCACGGACGTTGCATTAATCGTCATCGTAAATCGTCTATTTTTTTTTTCGAAATTATAATTATTTATTCAACACCGTACGATCGATTAATAATTAAATCTAGGTAGAAAAAGGATTAAATAATTGTCAAGAATAGCGAAACTCGTCAGAGCGAAAAACGTGTGAGCGACGGAGGACCGAAGACATCGAGGAATAAGTATATAGGTAAAAAGACGAGGGTTGATAGACTGAAAAAGACACAGGAGGATGGTTATAGGTGAGAGAAATATGCATACGCGTTTTATATATCTATAGACAGGTATAGAAGCGAGAGTATGAGAGACAACCCGTGGTATTTCTCGAGCGCGGCAACTTAAATTGACTCGATAAAAGTTCCCGGAACAAAAGCGCTTGTGCTCGATATACGTATATACGTATCTCCTTCGCTCGCTTTACTTTTGCCTCAACCTCACTTTGGCTTACTCCTCTCGTCGTTGGAGCGAGAGAAACCGAGCGAAGCTTCGCTAGATCGCGGGGCGCGAGTTTCCGCCACGCACGCTATATATTATCAGAGAAACATCTGCCAAACGTTATTACAACTTTGAATAAAGAAGAGCCCGGGCCGTAGTCTCGGGGCTTGGGACGAGAACCGAGAAACGAAAGTTTCACCCTCGAGACAGAGTGTGTACGAATGTACGTAGATGTGTTTGCGAATTTTCGTGGTAATATAGCGGGCGCCGGTGATTCTCCTCTTTTCCCGAGTTATGTTTTCTCGCCTCGATCTTGCCCCCACGCCCCCCCCCCTCTCTTTTTTTTAGACTCTTGCATAACTCGCCGGATTGTCGGCAAACTTTTACATACTTTTTTCTTCTTCCTCCGTGCAGTTTTAAAGGGGCATCGAAAAACCGATGCACTTTATCACAAATAACGATAGATACATTCCCGCGATGGAACGAACAGCTTTTGTACTTTGTAGAAAGAAAAAAAAACGATCGAAAATTTTGAGAAATTTTCAAAGTAATTTTCGGACCATCAAGATCGCGGGAAAATTTATCGATTCTCGCGCGCTACGCGAACTAGTTCTGGAATAGCTTAGCGAGGACGTACTCAACCTAGCGACTATCCGCGGTCGCTTTTGTGTAAAATAGCAGATATTTTATCGCGCGCGCCCCTCGCGAGCGAAGGCGGGACACGAAAAAAAGAAAAAAAAAGAGAAAAAAGAGATATTCGGGAGGGAAAGAGAGTCGCCGGTTCGCGGAAGCTTCGTCGTTATTTCATCGTTATTCCGCCGTTATTTCCCGCAGCGAGAGCGAGGCGGTTAAGCGAGAATTATTGCGTCCGTCCGTTTCTATACGTGTGGTGGAATCTGCCGACGAGAGCTACACATATCGGCGGGACTCTATTGTACGCGACGCGAATGCACGTTGGATTTTCCTACGATACACAAAAACACACAAACAAACACCCTTGTCGTAAATCACCGATCGCAATTCTAATTATATAACGATAAGTACTTGAAGAAATTGACGCGAACAAAAAGAAATATTTATTCATTTTTGTCGTTATTTACGACGCGTTAATCAACCAATTAATATCGCTTGAGAAAAGAATTATCGCGCCGTTCTTGTACAACGAGTCGATAAATTTTTGTCCTTCGTATAACTGCGGGAAAGAATCTCCCGATATAAAGACGAATAGTCGAAGCTAAGGCAAGCACCGGGGCGCGCGAGCGGATATCTTTCGAACTCATATTTATATCGTGGTGAACCGTATCGAATCGCGGATACGTGAGACGAAAACGATATGTTCCCGGTGCGTATATTCGCGACGTCCGTGAGAATCTTCCGTGCAAAATTCTCATACAGTCATCTCGAGGAAAGCTCGAACGTTCGCGACGAGGACGTAAAAAAGCTCAGCTTATACCCAAATATCTCTCCTTGGATATGTTTTACAAAAAATAAATCCAAAGTAGAGAAATAATGATAAAAATTATTCGCATCTTGGTGAAAATTGAACGTATGTAGGTCGTGGGGTGGATGAAATTTTTCGTATTGGCTGTACGCGAAAAAGCACCGAGAAAACGAGGATAGAGTCGCTTTATATTCTGGCAAGCGCCGCGGCGTAGAGCACGCGCGTCCGACTCCCGTAGCGCGCTGTATATCTTGTCGATTTTCGCGAATGGAGCCGTCGCTTAGCCAAGCGTGAAACCCGTTTACCCGAATCGAAGCCCGGAACCGCGGATGTGGGGAGACGTGGAGGAGGGAGTTAAATTCGATTTTGACGATATATCTACGTATAACTAACGTTGTAATACGCGATCAATCGCAAAATCTCTTTCTCTCTCTCTCTTTCGCCGCAGGTATAAATATATTTACGTGGGAAACGAAAAATAATCGTGCAACTCGAGTTGCTGTATTGCACTTGAATTTTTGTCGATGCAGTCGCAATGATAATAAACCATAATTCGACGTGGCTCGTTTCATTTCTTACTAACCCAAACCAATACTATAGGCTCGTTAATTAAATCCTAGAAATCACGTTGCTCGGTTAATAAACGTGAAACTTTATCATTATTCATAAATCACAATTTAATTCCGACAAGTCTCACACGCCGAGCGTATAAATCTGATTGATAAACGAGAGGCTGGTTAATTCAATCTCGATACCGATGTAATACGTATAATAGTACTCGTTTGCACGTGCAACATCTAATAGCCGTCTCGGTTATCGGGCGAGAAGGAAAAAAAAGAAGAAATCAATGTAATTCTATAAAAAAAACGCGTCGTAAAGGATCGAAGAGGGAGAGAGAGAGAGAGGGATGAAACAAAAAAAATGTCACAAATGACATTACCCTGATTTGTCCTAAAAGCGACGAAAAGTTCTCCAGTCGCATAGAGAAGAGTAAAATAATAAGTAAAGCCCATTCGAGTTGCCCGAAGAAAACTCAAAGTTGCGGGGTGATTTAAAAATAATTTTACCCGGACCATGGCTGGTATAAGGGTGAGAAAGAGAGGGGTCGAAGGAAAGAGGGAAATAAAAAATTCTCTCTCGTGCGATATTACACGAGTGAGAATCTACCCTGGAAGTCGTTGAGGTAGAAGGCGTACAGGGGCGTAGTCCAACGATTTTTATTCGCGAAAACCATTTGCCACGGTGTGGTGTCGGAAAGCGCGTCATTGCTGTATATAACGATTTTTGCTGGGCATTCACGGTATAACTGTACAAGCGAGACGTTATAGTAAGCGCGTCCGAAATGGAATTGAGAGCGCTCTGGGTACGGGATAATTGTTTTGGAACAATCCCGAGCCACGTTTTATATACATATACACACATATATATAGAACATATACTTATAGATTTTATATATATATTTATTTAGCGACGCGATTCGCGAGATCTGGGAAAGGGTTGCCATGACTACCCTGGTAGTGCGAGAGAAGTACTCGAGCGACCTCTTCCTTGCCATACTGGTGGTGTTCCCTCGCGGCACGAACCGCGCGAAATCGAACGAGCGCGAGATCGCGCGCGACTCTCGCGAAGCCGCGAAATTAGTGGTGGGGACCAACGACTCGCGGATAGGAACAAATTTGTTTGGTGGGGGACGTACGAGGGCGGAGTCTATCGTTGAACGGGACCGAAGAAGTTGCTCGAAGGGGGAATTCGGCTCGAACCCGCCTACGCTCGACGCTCCTTCCTTCGCATCGAGAGAAAGACCGCAAATTTCACCCCTGACCCTCTTTTCTCTCGGTACGGTGCGCGAACGCAGACTCATCCGCGGATAGGCAGTTCCCTCTCTCTCTCTCTCTCTCTCTCTCTCTCTCTCTCTCTCTCTCCTTCTCGCTGATGTCCTGACTAAGAGTTTTTCGCACCGCTTCTCTCGTACACTCGTGAAATCTTCTTTTAGCCTTTTTTTTTTATTTGTCCGCCTCTTTTTTTGTCGTTTCTCTCGAAACGAGGGGATAAATCGCGACGATCGATTTCCCATTAACTCCTAATTTCTCGTTACTACGATTTCATTCGGTAATTATCAGGGCAATGAAAAAAAAGAAAAAAAAAGAAAAAAAAGAAAACGAAAAGTCTCATAGTCGAACATTTCCTCGAAGAAGTCTCGTGCGGAATTTCGCGAAATCGATCGACCGCGATTAATTCATTACGCGGGATTGAATCACTTGAAAATTTATTCCCCGTTGATCGATACGCCTCGCCGTTCGTGTTGGTTTTGAGAAAACAAATAGATTCGACGCGTTTCACGATCGTTGAGAGAAATACAATTATAATCGCGATACGACGTACTCCCATGTGATAAAACATACGAATAACTCGATTAGCGACTCGAGAGTCTTTTTCGCGCCTTTTCCATGCACACGTATACGTAGAGAAACGGCATCGCGTATTTAACTGCGGAGTTGAGTAGTCGCGGGGGACGTATGGGGGGGGGGGGGGGGAATAGGGTCTGAAAACCTGCTGCGCCGCGAAAATAAAGCGAGAACGTTGTCTCTGTTTCTCGCGCTCACCCGGGGGGTAATTAATTTACGGGGACAAAACCGGTAACGAGTTCGGCGCATGCAACCCGCTCTCTCGGTGTTTTCGTTGTGCGCGCGGAGAAACTCTCACGCGATAGTTGCTACCGGAGAGTATTTATAACGTGTCGGAAAGCGGTTCGCTTATACTCGGTGAAAATAAAAAAAAATAAAAAAGAAAGAAAGAAAGAAAGAAAGAAAATGAATGAGAAAAAAAAGAAACGATGAAACATACGAGCATGTGTAAGCGTTACGTGGACGCACTTAATTAAGCACGGTGTTGAATGAAAGAAAAAACGTAAAACAGTCCGTGGTAAAAAAATCTCATTTTATCTTATAATCCTCGAAAAAAGAAAAAGAAAAGAAGAATATTCTCGGTTAAACGTAATTTCGTAACCCCCCCCGGAGAGGAAAAGGAAAATTTCGTTTTATTTTTTCGTGCGCCAATAACATAAACATTGCGAACATTAAATATTCTTTACCGTCGCAAAAATTTTGAGAAAATGAGAAAACAAAAATATCCCGTCCGGTCGAAGTGCGCACCCGAGGATATTCAGCAAAGAGCGAGAAACGGGCGCGAGTCCGAAATTACTTTGGTAGTATTTTCGATCGTCCCGTGCGGCAGGGAGGCGTATATATTCTGAAATTCTCCATCGAATTACCATTTTTATCGCGTACGCGCGACTTGGCCGACGACGCGACGCAAGCAGAAATGAAATCGTCCGCGAACGAGCCACACCGAGAGAGGGATCGTCGTCATTTTCCAAAGGTGTCGAGGGATTAATGCCGAGAAGTTCTGGAAATCAGGATAAAAAAACGAGAAAAAAAAGAACACAGAACTATCCCTGAGGGGTGATTTGCTCTAAAAAACAGAACAAGCGTCGAGGCGAAAAAAAAACGTTTCGAACAATAAAATATCTAAAGGTGGAATATCGGCAACGATCGATCGATCACATTGAATAATAACTACCCCTTAGATATTCCATCTGCGGTACATAAGGGGGTGGACCGCGTGAATGTTGCGTCGAGGAGCGAACAACACTCGGTGTGTCGTGATCGTTGGTCGTGTCGTAATGTCGTCGATCGAGTGCGTACATCATGAACGTATCGTTCGATCGTTAAGCGTCGCGTTACCGTACCCCAAAAGGCCGTGGTGAGGGTGGTTTTGTGTTCTATGTACGGTAGCTCCCGCTGGTCCATCCGAGGGAGGGGTGGTATATATCGTCAAGGGGTTTCTCGTCGACTATTGACGCGCCCCGCTGGCATCGTTTATACGAGTTCGTCACTCCTCGCTTCGAGACGCGTCAGCAGTCTCAGCTATGTATATATATGTGTGTGTGTGTGTTCTGAGCCACCTAGGTCTTCCTCTTTCTTCTGGCACTGTCACCGCCTGTTCTCATCTCTCTACTCCCCCGAGATTCGAAGATATTCGCAACCGAGTCGAACGTTCGCTCGGGCGTAAACCACAAAGATGGAAAGATCGATGATTACAGATAAGAACGCTCCTAGGGTTATTTTTTGATCGGTCACCGCCTTGTACCGAGTCTTGTCCTCTTTCATTACGATATCGCTCAGGGGTGAGGGGTTGAAAACGTTAGAACAAACGCTCACCCTCGTCCGTCGTATCGAGAGTAGAAGCGAGTTTGGACAGCTGACGAAGGGCTGGACGAAGAGGAAAAAGAAATGGAAGCGAAATAAAGGAGAGGTGGGGAGGAGACGCACGAATCTCTCCAGAGATCGGTATATAGTAATTAAGAAATAAATGAAGACGTTTGCAGCGGCGAATGGCGGGCCTGCGAGTGCACAAGTTGGCAGTTTTATATGGAAGTAGGCAGTAACGAAACGAGTTGGCTCGTATATATTTCTTTTTATTCTCGGCCCGAGGGCGCGTGAGGGAGAGGTCGTTGAAAAAAAGAAGCTCGATCCAATTCTCTCGTACTCGATTTGCGATATACACTAATATGGGCTTATACGTGTGTATAATTCGTACGAATGTGTCGAGGTGGATGCGCGAGTCCCGATTACAGGGCAGTAATTAAATATAAGTAAATTAGGCCTATCAGCTGTCTCCCGCTCTCGGACGTTCCGGGGTGATGTCCCGCCCGATCCCGACGACGATGATGATGATGATGATGATGATGATGATGATGATGATGATGATGATGATAATGATGATGATTGTGATCGTCTCTTGGTGTGTGCGCCATTTCTTTTATCTCAAGGGGGGACTCGAAGCTAAGACTGGAAGAGCTCCACCGAATCATTCGCACCTTCTTCTTCGTCTTCTTCTTCTTCTCCTGCCCCTTTTTTCCTCTTCTTACTTTCTTCTTCTACTTCTTCTTATTTTTATTCTTCCTATATATATATAACACACGTGGCATCTCGAGTCTTCTTTCGCGATTGCCGACGCGCCTCCCGGCACTTTCATTAATCTCGCAGCTCGGCATTTCTTTATACATCTATCTCTCTCCCTCATCATCCGCGCGTTGCTTATAATTCCGTCGAGACAGCATTTATTTTTCCGTCTTGTTAAGGCCCGAGAAATCGCGAGAATCACGCGCGAATTTACTACGTAAGGAACGAGGAACGGCGAAGCTCGGATACGAACTCGATCTACGCTCGCGAGAACGAGGATCTTTTTTCCCTTCTTTTTCTTTCAAGCGCTTCGGCACTTTTAATTATTTCGTTCGATTTTTAAATTTAATTACACACGTCGCTTCCGGTAATACGACGAGATCGATTTTCTAGTTTGTTTTTTAGTAGCTCTAAACTTCGTGATAAATTTATATTTTTTTTTCTTCCGCCGGCACGGAGTTGAGATATGTGGGTCGTTAAAAAATAATCATCGAATTAAATCGAGAGACTGTGGGATGCCTTGTAAACAACCCCAAAGTGTCTGTACACCGGAATATAGTAGAGTTCCCTGTAATATACAGGGGAACTCTGGTAGATGTCGTGTTTCACCCTCTTTAGTTGTCTCTCTCTTCTTCCCTTCCACTCGCACTGTCTCTGCTCTCTCTTTCTCTGTCTCTGTCTCTCGGCACATCGAGATGCTTGGACGAGGGTGCTGGAGGAAGAGGGGGGGGGGGGGGGGGAGCAGGGGCCCTCGAGCTCTCTCGCAACGCAACCCCCGCACGAAATTCTCGAGCTCTCTTCCGATAATAGATGGGACCCCTGGGTACCGCAAATGAACCACGAAATGCTGCTGGTGTGTCCTGTGGACCAACCTGTCGCTGGCCTCGAACCGAGAGGACCATCTGTCCAGTATTTCTTTTACTATATATATACGCTGTACGATGTGTCCTGCAGGCCTTTGGTTCCAGCATCGCACATCGGAGATTCGTACATAGATAGGATAGACAAAAAATTTACCTCGGCGCAGATTCGTGAATAGAGAAAGGGTGTTGTTTTGCGCCCTTGATCATTTATGTCCGCGACTCGATGAAGATCGTGACGAATTCGATGACGTTGGATTGGAGACCTCTGCCATTTATTTCACGGTAGAACAAGTAGAAACGAGGATCGATGAGATAACGGGCATTATGATTTTAATGCGCCAAATGTCACACCTAGCGATTGGATCGCGTTGAACCAGAGGGAGAGAGATGGACACAGCATAATCGAGCGTGAAATTTGAAAATTTTCATTGTACCCGTATTACAGAGTATGGCGCTGGTGCGAGCTCCAACCCCAACTGGACCTCCTGTTATTATATCCAAGCCTTGTTAATGTAAATCTGCGATTATTCATCTTCCTTCGGTTCACCCTTACTTTGGTCTCGATCATTCCACATTTCAGATGATTCTTGTCGAATTTTAAATTGGAGCGGACAATGTACATCCGGGGGTTGTTAATGGGACGATTTAATAAATCGATGCCCAATTTACCCTCGTTCGTTCGTTTGGTCTCGTTCAGTCAGCGTTAAACGAGAGGAACCTTGGCTTTTGCCATGTTCGTTCAACATTTAGAAAATATTCCAAGTTGTATATTGTAAAAGCCACGAGAGAGTGTGTGTGTGTGTGTGTATGTGTGGGTGTACCGAGAACCGGAAAATTTCAAACTGCCTCTCGTTTCGCTCGTGGAAAGTTAGCTCGTTAGTCGAGGAAGCTCGCTCGTCCGCCTCTCACGAAGTGTAGCACACGGAAACGCGTGGCACGTATTAAGCATGGAAGAAAGGGTTGGAGGATGAGGAAAGAAATACTCGAGTCACCGGGTCGATGAGGTTCGAAGGTAACGTTCAAAGTAGAAAAGTGTTCTTTCGTTTTTCTCGACGAGAGAGGAAACTAAAAAAAACATCTTCATCGTGGAATTTTTCCCAACTATCAAAATTTTCTTTCTATCAAATTCGTGGTAATCGATGATACGAATTTCCAAATTTAACGAAATTTTAAATTGTCATAACTCGACTTGTATTCGACCGATTTGAGTGTCCTTATCGCGTTCTAAAAACGCTAGGACCAAACTGCCTTCTATCTCCCTTAGACAAGCTCTAAACCTGCTGAAATTCGTCGAGTCGAAACGTCAGCCGTCTTGATTAATTCTCCGCTCGATATAGCGACCGGCTCGATAAATATCCCGTTTCGCACGTTGATTCGAAAACATCGAAAGTTTCGAAATTCGGAAGCCGGCACACGGTGACGCGTCTCGTCCCATAAATAATCCGGGAATAAATAACGAACAAACCGATCGTTGTAAATCACGATTATCGAGGCGTAGGTACGCGCTGTCAATTTGTGCCATAGCCATGTATATAGTTATATTAATATGCAACGCCGACTCGCACAGAGTGCAGACGGGAATGCATAAGCTTTCGATACACGCTGGCTCCCTCTGCGTAACGTCACTTTTAATTCGAGAGAGACGCCGTGCATGTTCGCGGCTTTTGTTTGACACGCTTTCGATCGAGATTTACGGACCTCGTGTATACTGTGCGCGGCTCGCAAATCGTCATTTGCCAATGATAGCACCTTCCGGCGTCGATGCATACATATACACATAAACCTATATACATAGTCAAGCATTTATTTAAATAATAATATATATTTTATACACGTATATGCACTATTATTATATTATTATTACCAGGCTAACGTCACGTTAAAATGCAGCTTTAACGAAATGATGAAACGCATCGTTGACGACGAAACGTTTAAAAAAATGCTCGCGTTACTTTTCTCCTGGGATTTATTCGATATATAAATTTTACGATTTTCTATATCTTGGGGTATACAGGTGAAGATTGCGTGGGCGGTGGCGCGAGGGGTGTGTAGGTAGGGTGGAAACGTTACGGGGGTAAGTAAACCTACCGAGCGGTGGAAGCTGCGAAAGGAGGAATGGGGAAAAGAGATAGAAGCGCTTTCTCTCTCACTACGATGACTATATATACAGATAATGCTCTTGTGGTCGTGGCGTAGGTCTACCTGGGGTGCCGTTACTTTGCCGGTGCACAGGCCCGGAAAATTGTTTACTGGATTGTTTAAACGAAATTTACTAAAGCTTACTGATTTTATATCACAGCGGGAACGGAGCCCCGGGGAGCCACAGCGGGATTATACATTAACGAAGTTAGCGAGCTGCCGCCTCCCCCTCCTCGGGCTCGAGCCAACGTGCTCTCGGTCCTATACCTGTATATTTATAAACGCGTATACGTGCACGTGAAGGTAATATCTATGTAGATTGCGATGGTACGAAAGCTTCGTTACGAAGCTCTCGTACCGTCGAAATTCTCCGCATATAATTTACGTATTTTCTGCGTCACGGAGGCGTCCAATATTTTCTCGTCGTGTCTCGAATCTCGATCCTAGTTAAAATCTCATTGATCAAAAACAATGAAAACGAATAATGAAAATTTAAATTCTTGAAATTGATCGAAATTTTCCTACAATCGTCGAGATATTTATTTCAATGAGATTTTTTATCGACAATCGTTTAGTTGGATAAATTATCTATTATTACGCAGCATGACTGGGAGACGCGAGACCCAGTCAGTGGGAAAATCGGTCAGCGGGTGTCCCGAAGTTCTCGGACGTAGCACGCGTCCGTTCCTTCGCGTGCATAGTTACAAAAGTAGTAAAATATATAATAGACGAGAGGCGATGGATATATTAGTGCGGTCTGCTCTCCCCTATTCCCGAATGTGTCTATTCGACTATACCTTAAGGTTGGTGGTATAACACATATATTTTATGGGTTCCGCTGGTTCGACGCTTTCGTCTCTTCTGCTCCCTGTATACATAAATAGTTACCGTGTGTGATGCCACCGTATAAAATGAGCCAACCGACCAGAACCCTGACGAGGTGGAATAGAATGAGAAAGTGAGAGAGCGCGATGGAGGGGGAGAAGAGAAGAAGCGAAGGTGGACCTCCATCTGGTGAAAGTGGCGAACGTAATGTCCCCCGATCGACCATCACCTCTATAATTTAGGGTAATATATTACGACGATAATTCGCTTCGCGTATTGACGCAAGACGCTCAATTATGAAATCGCCTTTTTCGAACCCTCCGACCACGAGGTCGATTCACGAATTCTTCTTCATCCTGGTGGTGGAACGTTCGCCACATGTCCTCCTACTCTACGAGGATATCCTCTCCGGCTCTTTAGCACCGTTCTTCCTTCTTTCTCGCTCGCGCCTCCTTCGTTCGAACATTTTCGCGATAAGTTTGACCTTTTTTTTTTTGGACGAGAGTTCACCGGCCTGGAACACTTTTTTGATCGATCGCCCAGCTGTTCGAAATTTCGGACTTACATTTTTCGACGTTCGTTATTGAAAGGATACTGATAAATGTGAATTTTTAAGAAAAAAAAAATAGTTCTCGTAATTATATCGCGGCTGGGTGGAGAGACGAAGCTATAAGAGGAGGATCGGGTTAAATACGCGAGTGCCCCGGTCGCACCGGGCAAGAGACAGATTAGACTCGTAATAAAGTGCCGTTCGCCGCGGTCCGCGGAGCTCTTCGCTATACACAAAGAGGGAGAGAGAGAGAGAGAGAGAGGGTTGGTGTGTATACGGTCTCGAGCTTAGGGGCACACGATGGAAACGATCCACAAGGGAGTCACTAAGACACTGCGAGACTCCTCTCGTATAACACTATATACGTAACGTCGAGTGCTGGAAAGCCCCCGTCCTGAAACAGATTTAAACTCGTTTTCTCCGACTCTTCCACGGAAAAGTTCGTACCGCCTTTTAATTAGTTAGCCAGCAGAGGTAGGAAAGAACGAAAGAACGAAAGAACCATGGAAGGGCGGAAGTTGAAAGGTCCTATAGATATAACCGTCTTTTCCATGTCGACTCTTATTCCCTCGGTATCGCGATCTGACAAACTTCGTAAAATACTTTGTCTATACCGTATCGTATATAATTAAGATTTTTGTACGATAATTAGTCGAGATTGTATCGATTTTATATCGACTTAATTCACGAATTTGAATTTATTTTTCATTCGTCCTCGATACATAGGGGGTGGGGGGGGGGGGATTTAACGTTGTCGAAATTTTTTGATGACTGACAAAAGTCTGAAAATGTGAGGATGAGATTCGATGTCGGGAGATAACGGGCAAAGTTTAAACGATGGGAATGAAGAAGAGTTCCTCTCTACGGTGATATAGATATGTATTATAAATGCAACATGGAAGCTTTTGAAGGAAGGCATGTACGTAGGGGTATACAGTTATAGCGAGTAGAGAGGTTTAAGCTCGACGGTGGAAATTACTTAACTCTCGGATGATACATAAATTAAGTAGAAATCGTAAAGGGGGTAGGACAGAGTCGCAGCCAGTTAGCGTGAGGGTGCTCCAGGGGGCTGTACACCCCTTCCATATTCCAGCCTCGACAACGCCGTTACCGCGTGTGCCTTCTCTCTTTCTCTCCTATTCTCGACCGCTCCACTCTCGTTCTCTCAACCCTTTACGACGCTCAGCGCGGTATGCGCCTCCTCTATGCTACCCCTAATAGAATTACCCTCTTCCCTCTCTACGGTATATACGGATAGCGAACTCTAACCCAGTTGGATTGAAATTGCTGCACGATTTTTTTTTCTATTTCCATCGTTGTAAAATCTCTAGTTCGAGGCCGTTGAGAGAAAAGTATCGAGAGAGGGTAGTTTTTTCGCGAGGGTCGATATTAATATTAAAAAAATAAAATTTCCAATCGTATCGTCCGGCGTTTTTCCGGAGTCGGAAAAAAAGAGAATTTCATGAGATCGAGAGACTCGTGCGAATCGTAGGGTCGCGAGTGTTCTAGGAGGTTGGTCCAGTTAGGATTACCCAACGATAAATTTAATGCACTAAGCTCGAAGGATCGCTCATAATACGAGACATATGTACCCGTATGGACTATGGACGCGATCAGATCGACCGAGAGTCCATTAAAACACTAAGTCCCGTGCGAAGAGAGATGCGCCACTGAGATACATACAAAATATTGGGGGATGACGAGAAACAGAGAGAGAGAGAGAGAGAGAGAGAGAGAGAGAGATGAAGAGAGACAGCTTGGTATAATAATTCTCTACCGAAAATTCACCCCTAAAACGGATGGGGTTGCAACGACAAACTTATATATATTATCTGTGGTCTCTTCGAGGATTACGCCAATATGCGTCCCATGATCCGCGAGCGCACGCCCATCACGAGATGAGGGTCGTTTCCGCGTGCCTCGGGGGGATGCGCGGATTATCATACGCGCGATAAGCTAATTTTTTTTTCCTTCTTTTCCACCCCTCACCCGCCGCCGCGATATTTCTCGAAATTTGTCTCGAAGGAGAAAAAAAAGAGCGGATCGTATCTCGCGCGACGCGAGATTCGAAGTACAATTTAAATGGCGGCACTCGTTCATTTTATATATATCGGGGGCTGTTATTGCACGAATTGGACGGATTTATCCGATAGTCGAATATGACGAAGAACCTTTCACATTTATATCTCGTTTCTTTCATATTTTCGTATATACGTAGAATACTTTAACCCCGAACAACTTGAACCCCTTTCATCCCCCACCCCCTCCCTCTCGCTCCTCCTTGAGCACGTTTCTTTGGCACTCGTGCAAGAATCTCCGAGAAAGCGCTCTCGCTTGCGAAAATGGTGGCAGGGAACGAGAGGCGGAATAAAAAAAAAAGAAAGGGAAGAGGGAGAAGGGCGTTCAATTTCACCGCGAAATAAAGATCCTCTCACGGCGGCACATAGCGTTATATATAACCCAACGCCGTTCTCCCTCCATCGTGTCTCTTGAATTTTCTTATTTATTCCCGTCTAAAATCTCATTCGCGTGAGATATCGGTGCGCGGGGGATGGCTCTCGTTCTCTTCGCGAGGAAAGAAAAAAACGAACTCGAGCGAAGGAGCAAAAAGAGGGAGACGTACGAGAACGAAGCGAGGATTCCTGGTATGATTTTTCATTAAAGTGTCTGCCGTCTGTGACATACGGTCGAGACATTGAATGCGAACCCGGGAATGTTTTTCCGAAGAAAATATCGCGTAGAGAATTAACCTCAAAAGTCTCGCCCTCGACTTACTTAACTTATCTCCATGAAAAAAAAAAATACACACGAATTATTAAATACAAAAGTTGAATTAGTAGGAATTATTCTTAAAAAAAAAGAAGGACAGAGAATAAAACGTGGGCGTAAAAGGCGGTTAATAATTTCCTCTCGACTTCCGTTCTCATCGACTTCGTATTTTGATTAGTCATTCTCTCATCATTCGTCCCAGACGAATATGTCATTCCGTCTCCCGGTGGTACGAGAATAAAAAGAATCTCATTGCCACCGGATATCGAATTTCGCTCGAAGAGATCGATAGCTCTTCTCGTTTCTGACTTGTATCTATATATCTATATATTACGGATGATCGTCGCGTTCTGGTCGCGGGGGCGAGGTTGCCACCCCGATCAAACACATTAAGGCTCGACTTCCGGCGGACGTCGGAGCCCCTAAGTGGACCGCCATTGTGTTGCCAAGTGGCGAGAACGACCATTGTGCTCATCTCGATTCCACCTCTCTCTCATCCCTCTCTCACTCTCACTCTCTCACTTACTCTCTCGACTATGCGAGGCATCCAAGGAAAATTGGAGAGTGGCTCTCACAGAGCGAGCACACTGGTTTTGCCCAGGGCAATTTTCGATGTTGCTGCTCCTGCTGCTGATGCAAAATGTAACGAGAAACCAAGACGAGAGCTCCGCCGTTACAATATCCCTCGCGTTCGTTTAAACTTTCTAAGCAGATATTCGCGTGAGAAATTGCATCGCTGGATGCAAATTGCCAGAGAGACATATTGCACTTTCGATCGTCCGTCCAGTTTCGCAGGAATTTTAAAAAATACGCGGTCCCTTAGGGAGATTTCCAGCAAAAATTATAAAACAAAATGACAATAGCGAATAAAGCGTGCGACGATAAATAATAAGCGGGGTAAAAGGGAGATTAAGACATCGTATCGCTCTTGCCCTCGAGAATATAGCGTCGTCGACGAGAGATTCGTAAATATATCCCACGCCTCGTCAAAAAGTTCAACCAACCCCCCTTTCTCTTTAGCGAGTGAGTACGGAGAACGAGGCTAGAGCCATTGATTCGCGTATCATCGTAATTTCACGGCGCGTTACCTATGCGAAATAACTTGGGGGATTTCTCGCGAGGTGCGCGAGGGTGTGTGTCTGTGTGTGTTCTGCCATTGCATAGTTATACGTATCTATAGATATATATATATATTTGAGTCTCGTTTCGCGAGAGAGGCCTTCGGGCTTTAACCAAGCCACGAAATTGGTTTACTTTTGAGCCCAACTCCCGCGACAAGAGAGTGTAACGTATATAGCGCAGAGGGTGAGAGAGAGACGGAGGGGGTTGGTTCGCTCGGTGGCGCGCGACACCCACCGAGTAAAATTCTTTTTTCCCTTTTTTTTACCCTCCGTTCCCCCAATGTCTCTCGTTTCATCCGCGAGAGGCGCCGCTATCTCGCACTTTTTCCCTCTCGCGCAAGCTCTCCCGCGAGGGCGAACGTCCTGAATTACCGTCACCCGGGCGCGACGCGAGGTAAAAAAAACAAGTAAAAAGAAAAAAAAAACGGAACGAAAGAAAGAGGGAAAAAAGCATCGAGCCTAATTTCGTTCGCCCCGAAACACCGCCCACGCTCTTTCTCTCTCTCTCTCTCTCTCTCTCTCTCTCTCCCTCCACTCTCGGGCTTTTCTCTACGGTGCGCTTCTCCCTTTCCCTTGCTAGCTTTCCGTCGGGGAATTAGCCTTTTAAATTGGCTCTCACCTATACCCGAGAGCGCTATACCACCCCCCACCCCCCGCTGGTGGTGCATAACGTCCAACGTCGCGATTTTATTTTTATTTTCCATTCCTGCTTTACCCGGCTGTTTTTTGCGTTAAAGTAAAAATCTCGTATCGCGCACGAGCGTTTTTATTTTACACGCGAGGGGATCGAGAAACGGATATAAAAAAAAGCAGAAGAGAGGTAGAATCGTTCCGCGTCACGATAGTCGATAGACGCGATTTATTAATAGGGAAGGATTTTCTAAAAAAACCCTGTAAACATATTTTTCAGTAGGTTTTTTTTGGTTGAGAACCATCGTGGTTTCCTCCATTTTGAGGTGTTACGGGTGCGGAGCCGCGGAAAATCTGCGTCGATCACCGCATCGTATCCGCGTATCGCGCGTAATAAAGAGCGAGATAGAAAAAAAATGGAGCGAAATCAGAGAAAACGAGGCTCGTTCCTACACCCTTGCGAATAAGGGTAGTTTGTACGTAACCCAACGTATTTTGCTCAGTCCCCTGGTCCAGATGTATATAAAGCTCGTAAAATCCGAAATCCCCGAACGGGCAACGCGAAAAGATCGACTCCTGATCGGCGGGCGTGTATAGAGGGGTTGAGTCTCGCATCCCCTCGCCGGTTATCCCCCCCGGACACATAGATACACGCGAATCGCAAACCACCAAATCCCAAACATATTTTCGCCGAGTTAGCAAATTCCCGAACACTTTGGGTATCGTCGAACGGGTAGCGGTAGCGGGGCCGATAGTCTCCGTTTTTTTCCGTCGAGTTGCCACTTTCCGGCTGGTGACCGACACGGTCTCGAGGGGGCTGCGCGTTATCCCCGTTGACCTCGTCGACAATCTCGCAGGAAGTGTAAAAAAAGAAAAAAGGGGCTGGCCTTTTTTTTCTTCTTCACCACGTCGCGTTCAATTTGCACTTTTACCCGGGATCGGAATAATTTTATATTCTTTTTTTCTACCCTTGAGCCGGAAGTCATCGAACAAGACGAAAATTCGAATTTTATATCTGCCGTTCCTAGAAAACTTTCGATACGACCAACGGCGATCGCGATATTTATTTTGTTTTATTCACGAAAACAAAGACTTGCTCCGGGAGGAAGCAATGAACAGAAACGTCGGAGAACAACCCCCAATTTTATACGAGTTCTGTATGTAACGGTAGGAGCGACTGTGTGTACCGAATATGGATAAACGCGCGCGTGTATTAGTCGATTCGTTGCGTAGCCCGAGGCGAGAGTCCCATGGGTCCCATAACGAAGAGGAGAGCCAACGGGCCACGCAGGGTGGCTTTTGCCTCGAACCATCCCCCCTCCCCTTTCTCTTATATACGCAACGCGGCACGATATTCGTAAAGCTTGCTCCCGTTATCGGTTCGGCCGCGCACCATATGCACGCACGCACACCGACACCCCTATTTTTCTCATTCCATTCTCAATGCCCCGTCGGAGACTCGAACGGAGCGAGTAAGTGTTCTTTATCTTATCGAAACGATTTAATAAAAATTATACAAATCCTAGCCGCGACTTGGCTCTGCCTGCGAGACGAATTACAAATAAATCGTTTTTTGTTATTGTCGTTATTTTCCTCGAGTGATAAAACGCAATCATTGATAACCATCCCCCTCGACTAGATTTACCCACGAACGAGAACAAAAAAACAAACAAAATGCAAAGCTTCCTCGCTCGATTCATTCGAAAAATTTCCACTTTGTACCGTCGCGAAATGACAATAAAAAAAATAAAAAAAATTGTGTATGAAAAAAGTGAGCCGTGTGTAGAGGGTGGTCGTGCGATATTGCGCATGTATCCCCGCGAGGTAGGCAGGACGGGGGTTGAGGGTGAGCGTCCCGTCGCGCTTCGGTGTACGATGGTTATTTTTATTTATGAGGAAACCACCATGAAAAGAGACCTAAAGGGGGATTGCGCGAGAGAGCTCAGCCACCGTGCCACAAGCGCGCCCCGTGTCACGGGGGTGGCCACCGCAAAAAGCATCCCACCCCCGTAGCAATATGTCCGGATTTTCACAAGTTGAATTCTCTCGCGCCATGGCCCTCCTCCTGGCGTACGAATTTTCTCGATCCCGGCGACTTTCACCGACAGACGACACGAAGGTGTACACACAGTCTCGCTACGGGGTAATTGCCTTTTCCTAAGCTCCAGCGTACGGTGTTGCGGTGCTGGACCGCACGACGCACCGGGATGGTAGGATTCATTTTATAGAGACAAAGAGTGCGAGCGAGAGAGAGAGGAAAAGCTAGAGCAATAAAAAAAACGCCGCGGCTGGAGATTTTATTACCCTCTACACGAGACTTGCTCTTCGCTGTATATTTCTGTATATACGCGCGGGAGAAATAAAATGCTATGCGAGACAAGGAAAGAGAGAGAGAGAGAGGAAAAATTCTCGGCCCCCAGGTCTACAGAAATGTTCGTAATTAACGCGAAAAAAGCACGGAGAGTCAATTTACGTTATCGCGTCTCGTCTCTTTTATAACAAGGTCGCGACACTCGTATTTTGTATGCCGTATTTTCTTTTTTAATTATGTTAAACGCGTTACGATACTTTTTTACGATTTCTACATGTGTCATAAGAGTCTGATGATAATGATTTATTACCCAGGAGTACAGATACGTGCGACAATCTCGTATTTCTCCGAACGATAAGTTTTGTTTTTTTTATTTTTATTACCCACTCCCCCTCGCTTCGGTAGACGATTATTTCATATAATACTGCGCAACGAATTACGATTCGACGAGAATCGAATTGAAAGCATTGAAAAAAATTAAAAATAAAACGTGTCTTATCGATAAAATAATGAAAAATGTTTCTTCGTATCTTTACTACTTGTTTCTTGAAGTTTTTTTTGTGTTTGTCTCTTATCTCGCGTGAATTTCTTATCGTTTTGTTTTTTTCGAAGACCTTATCTGTGGCATCATCGAGTTCTTTCCCTACGCGGAGTCTCGGGTTTTCTCATAACGCGCGAAGGAAAATACCGTCACGTATATGCGTAATCAGGGACCGTCGGTCACTCGTGCCTCGGTGCGTTTCTCGTTGGTTCGCGATACAACGTATACGTATTAACCAATGTATATAGATGCGCGCACCGCAAGAGATAATGGACTAATTAATTCGATCGCTAATTGCCCAGCGACCGCGAGCGTGTCACGGCTAATCGGTTTGAATTATTGTCTGGCGCGACTTCGAGTGAGAGAGGGAGGGAGGGAGAGAGAGGTTCGCGCGGCGGACAACACGGGAGATGCTCGATCTCTCATACACTCGTGAGCGTATCCGTACACGGACTTACGATTCTCCTCTCCTCGCTTTATTATTGCTTCTCGGTTCACGAACGAACCACGACGAAAGCTGATATAAGACCTGCTTTACGGACAATTATGTTCGAGACCGCTCATTTTTCTTCATACCGAACGAGTCGTACGACCGAGAATCTTTTCATCGTTAAATATCTTTCACTTGAAAAATTATTCTCCGGATAAAAGGAATAAAACAAAATTACAAAAAAAAAAACAGTTGAAATTTCACACGTGAATTTTTATATAATTGGAATAGAAAAGTAATGGAGTAGGGAGAGAGAGGTTAATAGCGGTAGAGCCGAAGAGCCGGACAGATTCGTTGGGTAATGGCCCTCGTCGAGTATGTCGAATCGAGAGAAAGAGAGAAAGAGGGAGTCAAAAAGAGCTTCTCGTTTTCCGGGTGATCCGCGTGTAATTCGTCCTGCGTTGTGATATACAGAGAGAGAGAGATAGAAACAGAAAGAGTGAGAGAAAGAGGGGTGGTTTCGACCATGTATGTGTATAAATAGTCCCGTAACAGAGGAAAGGGGATGAATGGTGTCGGGGGTGGGTCTCGAGCGAGAAGAGCTTCGGTGATCCGGCGCGCAACCACCGTCATATATATATATATATATATATATATATACACATTGAGAGAGAGGGGGGTTGAAACGTCGCCATCTATCGTTCTATTTGTTAGCGGGCTTAGCAAATCACCCCAACGAGCTTACGTGATACTTGGATACGAGGGTGCTAAGCCCTGTGGCCGCCGACGAGTGAGAGACAGACAGAGAGCTTTTACTCCCCGTGACAAGGACCCGCAGCGAGGGGTGAAAACGCACACGTACACCACTGTTCCCTACGTCCTCGTCGCACTCGCCTCAATTTCGCCTCGCGATATCTCCGCTAATTTTCTTCTCGTTGCATCCCTTCGTAATTCGAACGATACGATTGCTGTCCGATGGAATATACGTTAGGTTTACCATCTATATATTTGTATATAGAGAGGGGATGAATTATAGACGGAAAATTCCAATCTATCCGGTCACGTTCGATGAATTAATGAATAATATATTATACAATTTACATATTACTGTATAAATTAATCGAAAATGAAGCAATGGAATATTAACCGATCATCGTGGACTTCGATACGATTGTAATTTTTTAATCATATCGAATCCTGAAAAAATAAACGGGTCGCTATACAAAAATCAACCCCTCGATAAAACTAAAAAGGGAACCAACCGCTGAAAAATATCCTCGGGAATTCATTCGAAGTTAATAAACCGAAACATTCGTGTAAAAATTGCTCAGTAACCTTCGGAGCGAAAATAAAAAAAAAGAAGGAAAAGAAAATTATCCCTCGACAAAGGATAAGAGAAGTCACCCTTATTCTCTCGTATATTCGAGCGACAATCGTGCTCGTATTTTCCGATTAGAGGGCGCGGGCATTCACTTATAAGCCATACCATAACACTTGTCCACCGGCGTTATGAGACTCTCGTGCTCGCTCAGGGGGTTGTTTTTGTACGAGAGCGTTCGTAGTGTGCACATAAGCGCGCACGCGCGTCTGTGTACATCAGGCCCGCGATATGGGTAGAGGGTCGCTGGGGATGTCCCAGGGTGGACAGATTTACGAGCACCTTGGGCACTGATTCACGTTACCGTCGCGCCGAGCATTGCCACAACTACGGGGCAGTGCGGAGAACGAGATCAAGGAGCGAGCTTTGACTCTTCAGCCCTTCAGCCCTTCCGAGCATCCCCCCACCCACGCGACAGAAAACAGACCACATGTTCACTCGACGCCCTCGTCGAATGTTACACGTTATACGCGTGTTTCGTGGATAAAACGTCACGGAATTTTTAGGGCGTAATTATTATTTTATGAGCGACGGGAGAGCATCGTGAAAATTTTACGAGCCAGATGAGAAAATTTATACGTGTCCGGTGGTGAAAAAAAACAACAAATGGCAATTGTGCGGTTGGAATTAATAATACATAGGTGGCAATACTTGGAAAGAAATTTTTAATAATTTCAAACTCTCTATTTTGCTCTCTAACAAAAAACGTCGTCACCTCCCCTCCCTTAAGTCAATTCAAACCAAACTAACTTACATTGTTGCCCGAGGTACGGTTACAAGTTTCTGATTGCATTTGTGGCGAGCCGAGCGAGAGAAAGCTACAGTGCCTGCGTCAAAGAAAGAGAATGAAGAGCTCTCGTCTCTGTATAGTCGTGTGGTAACAAATGGTTGTCTCCTCGAGGGGTCCGTCGGACGAGAGGCCTGAACACTATGGAATAACTGTTTGTTACTATGCACCTGCCTTCCGCCATGCGGATGACTAACAAGATGCAGGAACATTTTTCTTGTCATATTTTCCACGATAAAAACATCAAAAGAAAAAAACAATTATTGATTAATGATAAGAAAATTATTCAATTCGTATGAATTTTATATCGTTGAATTATTTAAATTCTAATCGTTCGCACGGGAGACAAAGAGCCACGATTTTTTAGTGACGTTCCGCCGCTTTTCCCAGCTCGACTCACGCGCGAGTTACGCGCGAGCAAAGTAGTATTCCATCAGTAGCGAATTACGAGCAATTCAACATGGGATGCTGCAAGAAATGACTCGAGGCTCTCGCTCTCTCTCTCTCTCTCTCTCTACGACTCCTTCGGCAAGGTTTTGGTTTTGCGACCGTAAACCACCGCGAGGCCGAGAGGCGCGCGCGAACGTCTCTCGGATCTCGAGGCCTTCGAGAGGAGAAGCCTTCCTCGTGGTGTCTGGCCTCTCTCGAACCATCTACGGAGCGTAGAAAAATATATACTCCGCCGAGAGCTCAAACTGAACGATAAAATTCATCCATAAGGGGCGAAAAGAAAAGAGCCGCGCGCGGACTTTGGTAGGAACACGACGATGAGCCACGGAGCGAACGAGCAGAACGACTATTATATATTACTACCTAGTAGCTCTTACCGCTCCTTTTTATATTTCTCTCTTGCTCCAATTTATTTTAATATCCGACAGAAGGAAAAAAGATAATCCACGAATTTCAGAGAAATGGCGCTCTAATTGCGAACGACGGAAAAAAACGAAGAAATCAAATAAAAACAACGAAATAATATTTTTTGATCGAACGAGGGAGGTTGGGTAGATGAGTTGATCGATCGCGTGAAAATATTTAAACGTCGATTTTTAATCGAAGAATCTCGATAAATAAATATTAAATCGAGCCTACACCCTCTCTTCCGCCCCATAATTAAATTACGATCCTGCGCATTTTTCAAGGTTCGAATGAATAAAAATAAGCACCGGGCAATTTCGCCGTGGCACGAAATTTATTTCGCGCGTTTAGCTCAACCAAATGAAGACATTTCTCAATATCGAGACGCGAAAATGTTGCAAACTCTGTTACACGCGCTTCGAGCGGCCATTAAAAAAAGCTGTTCCTCTCTCTCTCGCTCGCCCAACCCTCTCGCGTTCGCGTTCACTCGAAACTCTGCCGGGGCCCATAAAAGCTACCGGTGATGGTGCGTCGGTCGTGCGCGAGACTCTCGTCTCTCTCGTCTCTCTCTCTCTCGCTCTCGTTCGCTCCCGAGCCACGAACCTCGAACGCCGTGGCCATATAACGTTTAACATTTAAGCCTTTAGAAGGTTGTAAGGATTGGCCTCCCTGTAATTATCGCCGAGGCGCGGCGCCTTGAGGTCTTCATTACGCTCCACTCCACGAAACATCCTTGTTATTTCTCTGTACGCCGCGTGTGCCCTGCTGCTGTCTTCCTTGTATCCTTCGAAGGGACGTACCGTACCATAAGATCAGCGAGCGAAAGAGAGAGGAACGTATAGGAAGGGAGATATAGGCGAGACGGGGTAGCAGAAAGGGGCCTAGGAGAGGAGGAAGAGACCGCGAGAGCTTCCTTCGGGTACTTCGCGAGAGCTCCGCAACTCCTCTTCGCTCCGCAGCGGGAATAAAAACGTTTCGGCTCACACCGTGCGAGCGGGATCGTAAAACAAAAGAGGAAAGGAGACGGACGTGCAGAAGGGAACCAAGTTCTCGCTGAGCCGCGAATGTAAGAAAACAAAAAACCAAAGAAAAAGAAGCGAGCGGTAAGACCGTAGCAAGAGAGAGAGAGAGAGAGAGAGAGAGAGAGAGAGAGAGGAAGCGAGACAGGTTGATAAAGATACGTCGGGATTTTATATTTTACAGCTAGCAACCATCGTTTTCATCTCGAGTGGTCCAGCATGTGCCAGCTGAAATTCTCAATTCGTTGGAATATTTTTGTATTCACCGTCGTTCGATTGAAATAATCAATTTTTTTAAAATGACCCTCAAGTACGGCTCGAACTGAAAGGGGCTGCTCGAAAAATTTCCATTACAATTGAATTTGAAAAAAAATAGTGGAAATTTCATTCCTATCGCAAATAGAAGTAGCTATATATACCTATATCTGTCTTTGTATATGTATTTGATATTATACCAAGTTATAATGTATATCGATATATACATGTGCGCAGGTCGCGTATATTGGCGGGGATTTAATTTTCAACGTTGAATCGTCCAGGGGGTGCCATATCTCGTCTCTCTCG
Organism: Netelia inedita; assembly: GCA_964017225.1. Taxonomy (NCBI): domain Eukaryota; kingdom Metazoa; phylum Arthropoda; class Insecta; order Hymenoptera; family Ichneumonidae; genus Netelia; species Netelia inedita. The sequence goes on along the minus strand of OZ024924.1, from coordinate 1,229,741 downwards.
CGAATCGATACTCGGAGCTCCGCTCTTGGGCTGCGATATCCTCGATGTGGGAGGGACCTCGCAGTCTATCTCCCCGACGTGTTCTCTCACTTTCTCTCTCTCTCTCTCTCTCTCTCTCTCTCTCTCCCTCTCGCGTCTCTTTAGATCGCTTTACTCTATCGCTCTCGATTTACCTTTGCGCGCTGGCGCGAGAGGCCGAGAGAGTGAGAGAGAGGAACAGAGAGAGAGAGAGACACGAGAAATTTGGTACGGGGCGCCATATTTCAGTTAAAGCGAAACGCGGGGGGTAACCTCCCTCACCACCGACCTCCTCGATGCCGCTATACGTTCGATGCCTGGCTTCGCCTCCCACCCCTTCCCTCCGTTGCCATGGCAATTAATTACCTTCATCCCTTCCCGGCCCTAGGACGCGTACACCGATCTACCCTCGAGCCCCAACCCTCTCTCTTTCTCTCTCTCTCTCTCTCTCTCGCCCTCCCTCTCTCGTCGTCCACCTCTCCACCTGCAACTTCCCTTCGTCCGGTTTCCTCTTCCTCGCCTCGTCCTGCTGAATCCTCTTTCGCTCCCTATAACGGGTGCCAGGCTACAAAATTGTGTCTGAGATTAATTCCATAATCGACATCAGGAGAGAATCTATTTGATCGATTTGATTAATAAATCGAAATAAATATTATCACAATTTTGTTAGATTGTAATATCACTCGATTCGTTCCCGACGTTGATTATTTTCCGCACATCGAGACACCCGTTGTACAACGAGAGAAACGAATAGAACGGTAAAGGGAACAGGGAGGGATGCGTGATACAATCGGTGTGCGGGCTTTTCCCGGGACCGGAGTAGCCACTGCACACGAGAGATAATAGTGTAACTGATAGTAGTGGCTAACTGGATGAGTCTCTGGCCTTCTGTTTCTCTGTCGCTGGACCGGCCAGTGTGTCGGACCTTATATACGTAAGGTAAACCATACGGATATAGGGATGCATATCTATAGGTATAAGTACTTTCATCCCCCCTAACCCTCCCCCCACCACAACCTCACTACGGGAATAGCTATATAGATGTATATAATGTACACCCTCTTGGCTTTTCCATCTAATTCTCTATCTCTATCTTTCCCGGGCACGTACGTCTCTCTGCTGGGGCTAATTTTCGGTTTCCCCAAGCCATCATCACCATCCGCTGCTACCAGCTCGAGATAGGCCACAAGCTGTACGAGCTGATGAGAGAACTCGGATGAGATCGTCGGATCGAGATCGACGCAAGGGTAGTAAATTGTTTTTTTACCTTAACGATTTTTCCTTCGGGTGGGGGCATTAATTTTTTTTTTTGCAAATCGTCTCGCTCGGCACGTAGTCCCTCCGGAAACGACCAAAGACCGAAAATTATTTTTTAATCGTGATTGTTTTTTTTTTTCAATCAACGAATTGTTCCTCGTTAAGCAAACAAAAAAATGATTTAACGAGGTTTTGGCGTCGCTAAAGTGACGGAAACGTTGACGTTATTAACGCGGTTTATTCGATACTTTTTTATTTTCCAAACGGTTAAATGATTTTCTGATTATTCCCGAGAGGCCCACCTCGTTCCATTCGGAGCTTAATAAATCTTCGGTTATTGCGAGTCACCTATTGTACTATTTCTCGTAAAATATAGCGCGCGCGCACGCGTAGTCGTCGCCGTCTTCGAGTTCGAACTAACGCGTTTAATCATCATAAATCGTTCTCGCGTAACCGCAGAAAATATTTGCACTGTCCATTCCATCCGCCATCTTCCCCCCTCTCAGTGCTATTTCTCTTATAGGCAATTACCCGTTATAATATGTATCCCGTAATACATTTCGTAGAACAATTCCCGCGAATGTACGAAAATTTAACCGCTACTCCCCAGTCGCGTCGTTTATTTACTCTCGCGACGGAAAGTAGCGGTAAAATCTGGTTAAACTTCCGGGAATATTTACAAAAAAATAAGAAGTAAATATCAAACGATTGAAATTATTTAAAGATTAAATTTTCATTAAAATCCATATAACTATATTTATCTCGATAATAACACGAGTGTAGGAATAACTCCGAGAGGAGATTTTCCGTCTCTCTCGTACGTCGCTTTATCTCGGGCCCCGCCGAAAGGAGGGCTCTCGCTTCGCTCCGACGTATCAATCTAAATTACAAATTCCATCGGACAATGGCCAGGCGTGTGCTGCGCGATCTCTCGGGCGCTGTCGAGAGGACAGAGGGATGAAAACGAGCGGGCGGGGAACAAACGAATTGAAGGATGAATAACGGAGGCTGCGAGAGGGAAAGAGAGAGAGAGGAACGAAATATAGTATCTCTATCTGCCTCGTTATAACGAGAGAAAAAGATAGAAGATTGAAGAAGGAGAGAGAGAAAGAGAGACGAAACCGTTAATATAACGCGAGGAGTGTGCTCGGCCAAACGACACAGACGCTCCTATATACTTATATCTATATAGAGATTGAAGGATATACAAGATGTTGCTATGGACGTTTGGCCGGCGTCAGGATAGGCATATTAACTTAATTTATTTGTCCTTTATTTGGCTGTCAGTGAGCTCTCCGGTGCCCGCGGAGAGCCGACAGAGGGAGAGAAGACGCGCCCCGCAGCATCCAAGCCGCACTCGGTCGGACGCGGTGGAAGGGAGCGGCGCGTCACTCCTGAAAATCTTAATTCTTCGGATCCTCCTCCTCTTTCTTCTCCCTCTCCGATCCTCCTCGGCCATATATATTATAAAGCCGACGAGAGGAAAGTTCGTAGCGGTCGGAGAATGCTTACGCATGAAAAAAAAATTATATATATTTATATATATATTATGTATGGGTTTCTGTGTGTGTGTGTGTGCGTGCTAGTATATATTTAATACGTATACTGGTCATTCTTGAAGTGTGCCTCCTCCCACTGTTAGCAGTCGACAATGGCGATTGCACATCACGAGATGGTGAAAGGCGCTTGAACGTGTCTTGATCAACGGAGATATATTTCTTTAAATAATCTGCTCTACATTCCTATTTCGTAGTATGGCAGGAACGAGATCGATAATTTAATCGTGATGTCGATAGATTCTTGATGCAATTTTTATTCATATTTTTATTCTTTTATTTCCTCAATCTTCCGTGCTTTATATGTACAGTGAGAAAGAAAAATCTCGATATCGATCTAAAGAAGGTTTTGAACGAACGGTTCGCCTCCTATCTACTTACGACCCGCGATAATTATCTCGAGACCTTATACGAGGAAGACCGTAACAATATTTTTTTTTCTCCACCGACGAAATAACGACGAGTCGTAAATAATGCGAAGATACTCACGCGTCGTTCATCGATGATTTCCAACGAGGGAGATAAACGTACGGACGAGAACTAGAGAGAAAGAGAGAAGAGAATTTTATGCCACTAGAATCTATGAAGAAAAAAGAAGACAAGATTGGGGTTAGAAAATAGCGAAAGATATTACCGGTAGAAATCAACACTTTATACTTTTATAACTTAGGCTTTTTGGTAGAGAGGGGAAGAATCGGTAAAACGAAAGTATAATGGGGTCGAAGAGAGAAAATATCGCAAAAAGTGGGGGAAGAGAAAGAAGAAGGAAAAGAGATCGACGAGACACCCCCCTGGCGCAATTCGCCGACCATAAAAGTCAAGTTTACTCCGGTAGCGATAATGCTTGTAATCCAAATATAATTCTCGACTTTTCCATGAGGGGTGCGATACGGCACGAGTGGGGATGGTGCCGAGAGCCTTTTGCCAGCGAGGACATTGGGATTAGGGGGTTGGTGTTCGCGTTAGTGTTCACCACGGGATGATGGGGGGGGGGGATGACTCGTTCACTATAGATGTATACGCGTGCGTTTGTATAGGAACGAGAACCCCTCGTTCTTTACACGAACGGAACACATTGGTAAAATCATAGTAGCCTCCGAACTAGCCGCAAATCTCGTCAGGATTTACTCGTGTTAGTACATAAGTATATTCTCTCTCTCTATATATATATAGGTATAAATGGGGTATAGAGGGAAGATGAGCGTTTTGATTCCCCTACAAAGATCCTCGAGAGTCTCCGCAGGTCGAAAGACGGACGGGAGGGATTCTCCCATAAGCTCCGGAGATATCTATAACGATTAGGTACGGGGCATGACGTAAGCCTCGATATATATACGTGGTTTATATATATATGTACGTACGAAAGCTTTGAGAAACCTCGAAACTTTTCCAAACCCCCGGCTAATTTAGAAATAAAACGTCGAGGGAACGTATTTTTGAGAGTTTCTCAGAGTTCTTTTTTTCTACGGTCAACGAATAATTGATTGATAATCTTTGATAGTAAGCGTCGTATTAATATTTGTGGAATATTATTGCAACGAATAATTAATCGTTAGTACTGAGGAAAAATTCTAACGTAGTTATATTTCTCGTTGATGAATTTTTCATATTTTATTTCCGAAACGTACTTCTTATTTCTTTACGCGCTCGTGCGTCACCAGTTCCATTCAATGTCTTTCAATCGTGATGATGGATCGTGCGGAATGATTTTGCTCGCCCTCTTTTCTCCCTGTCACGGAGTAAATCTTGAGCTTCGATCGAGTAAGAAAGTCGCGAAGTGGAGAGTAAAAAAAACGGATCAAGAAAAAATAGCAAACGATCGAGTCGCAGAAGGGCGAGGAGAGAAAACGTCGGACGAATTTCCGTGAGCGAGAATGACCGATGACCCTGATGCGAGAGCGTTGATCGCGCGCGCACACTCAGCTTCTCTTGTTTCAACATATACCGTAGCTTCGGCAGCTTTTTCGATTTCGATCTCCCGCGAGAGGAAAATTCATTTCCCTATTATTTCGCAACGTCGCCCCTGAGACGTATGAATCGTTTGTTATCGCGGGCTAGTGTAGCGTGCCCGCCACTTCTCTCTCTCTCTCTCTCTCAACCCCGAGGGCATTATTAAGCGATTGTCTCTCACCCTGGGTGTACCTTCATCTCCCAACCCCCTCCCTTGGTTCGTGCCTTCTGTAGACACTCGTCTCGTCAACGATTTGGGGATGAAACATAATTTTATTAATTTTGTTCGAATTAAATTCAATAAATCGATCGATAATTGGATCGAGGATTATCCGTTATTTGGCAATTCATTTATCGTTACTCGCTTCGTGCCAGAAGGCAGAAGAAGAGGTTCGCGCTTTCGTAGAGAAGATTTTAGGACGAGGGGCATCTCCGGTATACACAAGCGTTTGCCGGTCGCGTGCCGTGCATCCATCATCCCTTTAAACGGTTACTTTCGACTCCTGCCGTGAGCGGTGTGGCCCCGAAGTGGCCGAAGAGAAAAGAGCGGCGTGTGTTGTGTGCGATGGGACCCGGTCGCGCGAGAGACTTTTCGAAGCCTCGCAAGAGAGCATATTTCGTCGGTCGAAGAGAAACGAGACGCGAGAAGGGTGAAATATATACATCCTTGGTGATGGAACGAGAGTGAGGAGAAGGCGGGAACGAGAGAACACGGCCGAGGTATATTACACAGTGGCCCACTAAATGCTGTCACAACGTGTTTGACGCGGTCACGTGGCGATCTCCTAAACCTTCGCGGAGATGATGATTCCAATATATATATGTATTATATACATGTATATGCTTCATGCTCTATCAAAGTTCTCACAGGCCGGTGAATTTCCATTCTCAAATATTTCGACAAGCTTGTTGATCGACGAGGCACTTAACGATCACGGAGAAAAAGATTCTGATCGTCATCAAGCCCGCCCCGTAAAATATCAGACATTTTGCAATATTTTCCGATCACCCGAAAAAAACACTAGGATTTAAAATTTTTAAAATTTTACCCTCCTCCATCCCTCGTCCTTCCTCTCGGCAATATATAAGATTTTATTTTCCCTGGGTGCAATAGAACGCTCTGCGATAAAAATTTGTTTATACGCGGGGTGTACAAAACGCGCTCGAGTTATTTTGATCGCGGCTGACACCGGTTTATTAGCGATTCTACAAAACGATCTCGTGCGCTCTGTCTCGTTGCTCAACAGTGTGGATACAGCGAAAGAATGCTAGAAAAAAATCTATACCTATATATATATATATATACAATCCTCGTTGGATAGAAAGAGAGAGAGAGAATGATGCAGGGGAGAAACAGTGAGAGAGCGACAGAGAAAGGGAGGGTTTTCGAAAGGGGTTGCGCACGTTGATGGTAACCGGGCGAGAAGCCACCGGGGTTATACGGGCCGTAGCTAATAAATTCGCGAGGCTCCGCAGTGCCCGGGGCGGAAGTTTTTTAATCGCGGGGTGAGCATGCTGGAAACAGGAGAGAGAGAGCAGCGGAGCGTGAGGCACTGCACCCACGGGAACTGCCCTCGTCCTACATCTCTCTCTCTTTCTCTCTCTATAGATATGTATATATATATGTGTGTTTGTGGACAATGTAGACATATATATATATATACGCGTATACACAGGACATGTACATCGCCGGCTGGTTCGCCGGTCTTTCTGGCATTGGTAGAGCGCAGTGGGAGCGCTTGTCATTTTAAATCACTGCCCGGTGAACCCGCTGGTCCAGAGTCGGGAAGAGAGAGAGAGAGAAGAGATTCTTCATCCCCTTCGCTCCCCTTACCAATCCTTTAGTCCCTGGACGGTATACGACACACGGAGAACCCAAACACACTCGGCGAGATTCACCTGAATTAAATTCCCTTTTAGTTTGACGCTGTGTTGCGTAAAACAACCCCCGTCGCATTATATATATAAACATATATGTACCGAGACGCGACCCTGCCGAGGGGCAGTTTTGCCCCGTTGTCCTCTCGCGCGTTTGCGCTAATGATATTTACGAGCTTGGAAACAACGTCATGCGCTAGATAGCAATGAGTTCTCGCTGTGTACGCTCTCGGAATTGTTCGTTCGAGAACGATCTTGCTGCTGTGACGGTGATGAAGGAGAAATCGCAGTGGCGAAGATTAATGGACGGGAGTGTTAAAATTTAATGCAACCCGTCTTGGCAACATCGAAAAATTCATTCGCCCTTGCCAATTTCTACAGGACGAGCGAATTTATTTAATTCGGATATAAAAAATTGGATGCGCATTGAAAAACTCGTATCTTTATTCGAAGTAAAAAAAGGATTTGATCCAACACACATACGGAAATACGAAGAAAAATAGATCGAATGCGCGACACCCCGGAGAATTTCCCACAGTTTTCGCTGCGTTAGGGATATTTCTGTGAGTGTCTGTGTGTGTGTGTGTGTATGAGAGAGCGGTGGAAACGTCGAGACGAAGCCACGGACCTCTTATATACCATCTCGAAGTTCCTCCGTGCTTGGCGCTTTTGTCCGTACAAAACGGGCGAGTACGTAGCGATAATCCGGAACGAGCTTCGGGCACGCTTACTCGACGAAGTTCGGCTCTCCACCATACGGCACTTTAGTTTCCCGTGGCGATACACACGCTACACACACCAAACTCGAAAGTTCGAAGACATTTCCAGCCACATATACAGAGTGACGTTAAGCGCGGTACGTACCGAAGTATTTAAGGCACCAAATGCTACGAGCAGGTACAGCCTGACCGCTTCCGGTATACGAGTACACAGATTCCCGGTCGTCCAATAACGCGAACTACGTTCTCGCTGAGTCCCGGGGCGGATTTCCATTTAAACCCTCTCGGTTATTATTCGACGTGACCATTAAACCGAACTCGCTTTATCCGAGAGTACGAACACTCGATGATCATAAAACGATCGAACTAATAACGCGAGCGTACGAACCAACGACAAAATGGTGGCGTAAACACGCGCCACGAGATGGCGGACGGTGAGCCACAGGTGCCTTACCTCATTTCTAGAAATTATCAATCTCCAGACTTAATATCGAAACAAAAAAATTGACAACGAACTTGATATTTTTGCTGGGAAAATATTCTAAGCGCCTCCGACGCTAAGATTTCCGATAAATTCATCACTGGAAACGTTTCTCATGAATAGACAATCGATATAGGTCAGTCTATTGTAAATTCTTGTTTCTCTCGAACGCGCGTCATTGACTCTCCCTCGATTCAAGCTCTCGTTATCTCTGCTCTCGAGTCAGTCAAGACACTTTGCGCGATACGCCAGAGCCAAAGAAAGCATCGACTTCCGGTCGCGGACGCGCTGCTGTTCCGCGTATTAATAGTGATCCGTGGCGTTTCTTTATTTCTCGAACTGATAAAATTTTTCTCTTTACGAAGTGAGAAGCGATCGTAGTTCGGACACCCGTTGATGTCTCGAACATGGGATGGAGCCGAGTCTCGGCGTTATCGTCTCGGAGGTTTGATCCAACTCTCATGCTGCTCCTCTTATCGCGCGCGAGTAATTAATATTCCAATGTATGGTCGTGTATCGCTCTCGATGAACAAAAATCGTGAATTAAAGTGGGAAAAGCACGGTGAACAAAAATAAAAAAGAAACAACAAAAAAAGAAATAAAGGCAGCTGCCTCGTTTCGAGCCGATGATACGTGTCGTCGTACGATGCGAAGAAAATACTCGTGAACTTCTCGTGAAATATCGAGAGAGTACGCGGTGATGATCATCACAGACACTGAGACGCCGCTATCGGAGAGGAAGTGAGGTCGACCTCGCGCGTCTCCTCCGAGTCCACAATCGGACCGTGGGAGAGGAGAACCAACAATTTTTCTCCCTTGTACCCTCATCCCTCGCGACGATACCGAGGAGTATCAATATTATCGCGTGAATTATAGAAAATGTTATAAATACGTCAGGAAAACGACGCTAGGCCAAGCGACAAACTCGAAATCTTCATCAACTAATTGACCACGTATTCGTAAATCTCTCTTCACGTATAATTTCTCTTCCCGTTTCTTTTTCTTCATCCAACCGAAAACTTTGTCCGTTGCAAAAAAAACGAGCTGGCCCTAACGAAGATATGAAAAAACACCAATTAGTGACGATATCGAGATATCTACTTTCTCAAATCTAAAAGGAACACTAATTACTGACAGTATCAACATGTATTTCACCCCGGTAGTAAAAAAAACTACCCGATACCTCTAACTTTTTATCGCTTTTTCTTTCTACCCTCAAAAGTGCCGCGTTGAAATTCGACCTTTTTGGGGAAATAGAGGGAGAATCTTTAAATATGTGCCGGAAAAAAAAATTGTCACTGAAATGTTCAAAACTTTTTTGAAGAATCGATTTTTGCGTATTTTTCTATACACGAACTGTTCAAAAAATCACACGGAGTAAATGAGAATGGGCATCGAGATACCCCTGGACCACTGCAGAGAGGGGGAGAACTGGTGTGTGCTCGGTTGGGTCCGTGTCGAATTCTTGGGTAACGGCGAGCCTAGATCCCCTTTTTGGAAAGCCATAAGGGTTGCTATATAAATATATATATGCGAAGAGTTCCCTTCGTATTAACATAGAGATACGAAGCTTCCCGAATCTCTTCTCACTTTACTCCTCTCTCTCTCTCTCTCTCTATCTCTCTACGTTCTGTATTTCGATCGTTTTTCTGGTGCGGTGTGTAAAATACATTTTACGCCCGTGTGTTACGCTCCTCGACGTCGTCGTCGTCTCGTCGCTAATGGAGCCACCAGCACGTGCCGACACGTGGCATCGGGTTAAGCAAACTATCGATTATGGGATTTCACGCTAAGCACCTATAGGATTACCAACCCCCGAGCGTGTTTGCCACGAGAGACCGATCGAACGATAAAGCCAGTGGATTTTGTGTTTTGCTCTTTTCTCGCGCCCACACGGGAGAGAGACGAGACCGTGGAAGATCTCGCGATCCTCCCAGAGACCGAGAGCACGAGAGGAGGGTTGCGGGGAGTCAGGGTTGGTACAACACGAGTTGTGCATCAAAGCCATTTTCTCTCCCTTTTTGCATCTCTCGTTCCTCGCAATACGATATCGAGAACCACGATCTCTTGGCTCTCTCGTTTCTCGCAGGACGCGAGAGAGACCGAGGGGGTTGCGAAAAGATGATCGTGGAATTAAATTTTCCTCTCTTTTTTTTCTTTTTTTTTTCACAAAAAATGAAAATTCACATCGTTATCTCCCCATTCTTTTTTGTTCTCGGTTCCAAAATCTCGTTACGTCGCGTAGAACTTGTCTCACGAGCGTACAAAATCGACCGTATCGCTCGGGTTTTTTTTTCTCGACCACAGGGGGGGCTAACGTTGGTTCCAAGAAGAGAAGAAAAAAAATCGTTAGCAGCGGCAAAGACCAAATATGGCTTTGATTATCCGTGACGAAATCGTCGTACGTAATACTCGACGGGCTGTTCTCGTATAACGGGTGGGAAAAACAATTTTCACGGCGATTTGAATCAGAGCGGATGCCTCTCGTTCACCCACAGTCTTTATTAATGCGCATCGCGGCGGGTGTTCCCACGATTTCGACGTCGTACATGTTTAGTATTAATCGTCGTGGCGAATCGAGTGTGCGCGTCGATTCGTCTCGGTCTCGAACGCGACAGGATGATTGCTAAATGATTTGGGAAAGTCGTCGAAGAATTTTTCGTTAAGTTTCTTTTTTCTTTTACATTTAATTAAAGAAAGTGTCGCAATAAATTAGGAACAAAAAGCAGTGGCAAAGCGGGTGTCGAGCGAGCGAGAAAACAGCTGTGTAGATTGCCTCGTTCCTCCGATCGAGATTCTCTCGTTCGAGTGTGTTGCCAGACGCGCGAGCGACCACATACATATATATCTATATAGGCGGAGATATAACATGGACACGTAGGCGTTCGATATCGGCGTTGGGGAAGAGCTCTGGCAATGAGAAGAAGAAAATCGAGAGGAAGGAGAGAAGAAAGAAGAAGAAGAAGAAGAAGAAGAAGAAGATGAAGAAGAAGGAGAGAGAGAGGGATGGGTGAGAGAAAAAAAGGGTCCGCAAATGCGATAAGGCCTTTGAATAAGAGCCGCGGGATCAGCTCGCCACTGACCCCTGCATCCTGCCCGGCTGAATTCGAGTTTAATGAATAACTATTGAATCCCGCCTCTATCTATCATGCAATAAAAACGAAAAAAATCCATATCCATTTATGGATATATATATATATATATATAGCGATCTCATTCGAGAAGTCTGCCGATATAACACGCATCGTGCCGCTCGTAATAAAAAAGAATATCGAAACGATTACGTTATTCGCCTCGAATCTTACGAAAAATTAACACGAAAACGCAAAATTGCAGTGCCAAGAAGAGCGAACTTTCGTTACAGAACTTGTACCTCCGAAAAAAAATTATCCAGCGGACGCATATGAACCTTGTGTATATTAATGCGAGGGGCGTGTCGGATAGGGATGGTGGAGGGGTGAAAAAAAACAGCAGGTGTAACGCGTGGAGGTGTCTCGTGCGAACAAGTCGTGTACCACGGAGAGAGTCGTGTCTCGCTCGTTCGCCACGGAGAATTCGAGAGAAGGAAATTAAGTCATTCCGGAGCGTGACCGGATGCAGCGAAAATAAATTTTTTATTTTTTCCCATATCGTAAGAACAATTTTCTTCTTCCATCGAGTCACTTTTCTTCCCCCTGGGCTTCGAGCTCGTATCGGTCTTTCCCGATTTGCGCGTAGCATCGATAGGTACGCGCATTTTCCCCGTGGCTCGGCTATTTTTTGCCTGGCTGCTTGCCCGGATAATTTTTCTTGTCCGCGGAACAAAACGAGTGATCTAGCGTTGCCATCGTCTCCACGCATATCCATATTTTTTTTAAATAAATGTATATATATATATAGATTCGTATACGCCCCGGCTAAGTATACATTTTATCCGTAACGTGTTCGCCATTACCCTACAACGCCGAGGCCACAGGCTAAGTAACGGCTCGCTCGCTCGCGAAACGCGCGAGGGGTCGCGAAAGCGCGCGAGGTGCGGTACGTTTCGATCCTCTCGCTCTCTCCTTCCTCTCTCCTCACACTCTTTCATGGCTTGTCCGCATCTCGCTCCTCCGTTTCTCTCTCGTATAATGCGATGTGTGTGCAGCACGTAAGTGGCCATCAGCCAACATAAACAATCGCCGTAGTAAGTATACGGTGAGGAAATATATCCTTATCCTTATCCTCTCGACCCCCTCCCCCTCCCCTCGTACCCCACCGCTCGTCCTTCTCACCCCCTACTTTCGTCATCGAGGGTATACATCGCGTCCCTTGTACTCGCCATTTTCTCTCGATTCCTTTACCTTTACCTCCTCATTATAGTCTCACCCTTTTCGATCTTCGTCCATATCTCCCCTCCCTCGTTCTCCTCTACTTTATCCTTTCTTCCTCTTTTCCTTGTAATATAGCGTGTAGTACGGAACGCCATGAAATATCCTACGTAAGACCGAGACAGAGAGAGAGAGAGAGAGAGAGAGAGAGAGAGAGAGAGAGAGAGAGAGAGAGAGAGAGAGAGAGAGAGAGAGAGCCCCAGAGACTCGGCGTGCCCTGGTAATGGAGCCATTATCGCTGGATAACTTCATCATCGGCCATTGGCGTCGTACTTTATTTTTATTTATTTTCTTTTTTTTTATATACACACGCGCGTGTATAGGTATGGATTTGTATGTATGAAAGGGAGAGAGGAAAGTGTATGTACGTGACTCGATTTTGTATAGTGGACGAAAGATCGAGAAAGAGTCTCGTTATCGATATATACGGAGCTCTCTCTCTCCATTATACATCGATGATACAAGTTGCCACGATGAAACGATCGACTTAATATTTTCGTTTCTTTTTTTTTCTTCTTTCTCTCGCTAAGTGTGTATGCATTTTATAATTGAGAATAATAAGAAACGGTTTCTTTCTCGTTAACACTCTTAAACTCGCGATCGAACTTTCGGGCTACTTATTTCATTTTTTTTTTTAGCACGACGCTTCGCTCGTCGTACTTCTCGATGGTATTCACGTTTTATCGTTCTTATCGTTTTTATCCGTTCGGAGTTTACATGTAGATAGAGTTTCGGGTATTTTATTTTCATTTTGGGAGGCAATAAAAATAAATGAACCGTTTGGGCTTGATATTGCTAGTACGCGTGTGTGTGTATTTTGAGGACGTAAGAGGAAGGAGAGCGAATGAACGAGTGGCGGTTCAACATCAACCGAAGATTGACCATCGTCGATGGTAATGGCTGACTGATTACAAAGCACGCCACAGTTTTGGTCCGGCCCCCTGTTTATATCAATATCTCACTGGTTCACGCACACAAACACGATCCGCGATCTCACTTTGTGCCAAATTTTTCACTGCCATGGAGCGATCGTACGGAATAAACGAAAAATAAAACGGGACTTGAAAATTACGAGTATAATATTGCCGAATACACGAATTTTATATCACGATTATTTCGATGAAGATACATTTTGTACATTTGTTCCTCGCCACCTATTTTCTCGCCCTCGTTCATTTTCTCTCCGGCTCGTTTTATTTTACCTCTGTGTGTGTGTGTGTGTGTGTGTGTGTGTGTGTATCGAAAAACTCGTCGACGGGTTGCGACGAAACGCAAATGGGTGATTTTTGAGGGGAAGAGGGTGAGAGGTTTTGAGAATCGTGGTGATATCCGAGTACGACGATCGAGAAGAAAAGAGAGTTGGAAAAAGAACGAGATATTTTCGTTGGGATAGGGGGTGAGCGTGGGCGACGGGTTGCCATAGGAGAAAAAGCGTGCGGAGTCAGCAAAGAGAGAGAAAGAGCAATGCTCGAGCGAGATGAGAATGGAGGAGAGGCGAGAGAAAAGCTATGCCGGATAGGAGCTTGCGGTTCGAATGAACACCGGTGGTAAAATAAACTGTATAGGGGCATTTTACTTTTCGCGAACCCCATTGGTTAACCGAACGTTTCGTTTGATCTGCCTCTTACTGGATTTCTCCATTCTCACCAACTGTAAGGAAATCGAGACGATTCTTCCTATATTCATGGAATTTTTTAAACAAGTTTCGACTTTCGAAATTTTACAAAATGGACAAGATTTCAGGAAGGTGAAATGTGAACAAAAATATACTTTGTATATTTAAAAAAATATCATGTCGCAAGTGCTTGCCTCTCGAGCATCCCTAATCTGCATTTGCAAACAGAAAAAGTGTACAAACTCAACTGGACAAAAGATAAAAATATTCTAAATCGATTTTTCTCTATCTCGACGACGTGATTTTTGCGTACAAAAATCAACGTCGGAAATTCATTTTTTGTCGATCGCAAAATGTATTCTCGTCTTCCCACCCTGAAGGCATTGCGCGAGACTCGCTTTCGAGCTCTTCCCTCGCGCCCCCTCGAGCACGCGTATATAGGTATGCTCCGGGATCTCTCATCATCATCGGTGTAATTTTCCGGGTCGATAAAGCGCGGCCGATGATTCAAGCGCGATTACATGCACACTCTTCGATATTATTCCAAATTGCTCCGTGGCATGGCTCTCCCTTCCTTTCTCTCTCAGTCATTTATCTATCTGGTACAACCCCGCTATACATACACACGCGCAAATATATAATATCGTTCGTTATACATAAAGACACGGAGATTGGCGGCGGTACATGTTATATCGGAGGCTCGTGAGACTCTGCAATTCCGTATAATCAGAAAAGTGACGAGAGTAACACGAAGCGCGTTATGCCTTCGTAAACACGACGGAGTACAAAAGCGCAAAAGCCCTTTTGTACGTTTACGTATACGAATCAGGAAATGATCGACCAGTTCCAATGTAAAAATAATCCTGCGATCCTTTGGAATAATATTTTGATTGACCTATGAAAAAGATCTCGAATGCCTTTCTTACGAGTCTCTCGCGGCATTGTGATATGCAAGTCTTTTTTTCAAGAGGATTTCGCATCGGTGTCAAGGGGCGTTTGTGAAGGAACAAGAAAAAAAATATATGCATACGTATGGCAAGTACGAGAGGGTGAGAGAACAAAAGGGGTGGTTCGAGGGGTGCGAGAAAGACGCCATAGGATTTCAGTCGCTTCTGCTGCTTCTTCTTCGTCTTCTTCTTCTTCCTCCTCCACCTCCTCCTCGCCCTCCTCCTCCTCTTCGTCTTCTTGGCTCAAAAGCTATTTCGTATTCGAGGCACGTCATCCCCCGCCAGTGGTACGTCATTCGCCCCGCCGCTAATCAGAACTAACCGCCGCTGCGTGCTCGGGATTCGTGAAAGAGTGACTGGAAATTTCGCGGCCTGGCAGCCAACACGAGCCAACGAGACGCATGTGTCTGTATTTCTGTATACGTGTACATCTACTCCTTCGTGTCGCGAGAGAGAGAAACGTGAAGCACAAGAGGGAAAGATTGAGAGTACACGTATATATACGTACCCGAGCACGTATTTTTGTTCGAAGACTGCTTGTGCAAGACGAATTATCATTCAGTGCCAGAGATTCTCAGGTTATTTCACGATCGTTTCGTGTTTTCTCGAGCACGAAAAAAAAAGTAACGGGAACAAAATGGAATAGGCGCTCGTATGTAATTAATTTTTCTTCGTGAATTTATTTACATTCGAGACTGTACCGGGTACTGTGATAAATGTTCCCGTTCGCTCTTATCGGACGCGATACATGTGTAACGTTTCCATTATCACGGGCATGACGAATCGCGTCTAATGCAAAATCCATATTCCCCTCCCTCTTTTGCTCACCCTCCGAGAAAAATAATTAAAACTCACGACAATTTCCGAGACAAAAGCGCGTGGATATTAATGCAAAAAAGTAGTTAATTGCGGCGCCGAG
This sequence comes from Netelia inedita, assembly GCA_964017225.1. Taxonomy (NCBI): domain Eukaryota; kingdom Metazoa; phylum Arthropoda; class Insecta; order Hymenoptera; family Ichneumonidae; genus Netelia; species Netelia inedita. The sequence continues at coordinate 1,214,052 of OZ024924.1, read as the reverse complement.
GGTTTTCCCTCATGCATTAAAGAGCGTGATGAAGCTGTCTCGATGAAACACTTCTTTGCGTTTCCTTCGACCGTTTTTATTATCATTATTATTATTTTTTTCTTAATCTCTCGACGGAATCCGACGTATGCGCGTCCCTTCATCCTCTTTTTTTTATTCACGACGCCGGGGATCGACGTTTCCGTGCGCGCATGATGCGAATATATGTCTCCTCGCATGCGTATTTATATGCAAGAAAAAAGAAAAAAAGAAAAAGAAGAAAGCTCCCGCGAGCCGGCGCCTGTCTCCTCCCCGGCCGGATGTCCCTCTTATCGCAACTTCACGATACTCAAGAGCATCGTGGAAAAATAATAATCGATCAGAGCGTGAAAGAGCGGCTGAGATCGCACGCACCCGGGGGACGCGTCGTAAACTATGTACACACGATTCGATACAATAAACTTTATCGTCTCTACATTACATTGTTCGATCCAGAAAAATTCATCAACATGATCCGAATTATGAATGATCAATGAATGAAAATAATTCGTATCGAACAGAATTTTCATCGAGGCGTAATTAATTCGAATAGAAGGGTATTGATTTTTTGTTCATCAGCCTGAAACGTTTTCCTCCCTTTTTCGAGTCATTCGTGATTAAGACGTAAATAACGCGCGTCTCGAGCTCGACTCGATGAATAATTACTACGCGGACTTTCCGTTATCTCGGCGTTTTGTCTTTTTCTTTTTTTTTTCTTTTCGCAATTCTAAGCTCAGCTGACTCGTTCATGAATAGACTCGCGCGCATCTTTCACCCTCTTTATCCACGAGACTCTGGCACTCGGAGTGCCAGAGACGATAAAGTAACCGGCTAATTAGCCTGGTGTTTACATAGTTTAGCGTTTCTCCCGACAACGAGCAGTGAGCGAGCAGCAAAATGTGTGCTGGGTGCGCGACGTCTTCGCGACGCCTCGCTATCCGACCCACAACCTCCCTCTTTCCCATTCCTCACCTCTTGCCAAGCGCAGTCGCGATTAATTCCCGCGGCACTTAATTAGTAGCTCCCGAGCTCGCATGCATCGCTATCTCTCTCTCTCTCTCTCTCACACACTCTCTCGCTCTGTACGTGGTCTGCGTTACAACATTTCTTGAGAGTCCACGAGGGACGTTGAATTTTACATCGTTTCCTCGATTTCATTAAAATCGACGAAGATAAATAAATGAAATTAACGATTTCTTATTTATTAATAAAATCTTCATTTATTTTCCCAGTTATTTCGGCACGTGTAACATTTTTCTTTTATCCTACGATTTGGCAATTTCGAATAAATTGCCATTTCGTGATTTTTCTAGAACGTGAGTCACTTTGCGACAGAGCCCACAGTTTGTAGAAGTTAATTTTCGCAGACTTTTCGAGCGAGAAGGGTGGGGGGGGGGGGTGAGGCGTTGAGAAAGAGAAACTCCGTAACGTCGGTAAGTCCTCGTGAGACGAGAACAAGAAGAGGGGCTGGAAAACGAGACGACAGAGATATACGAGAATAGTGGCAAAGACGGAAACGTAGAAGAGGTAGTAGGAAAGACGGTATCAGCGAGTCGAGCCAGGAATGGACCAAACGAAGTCAACATAGAAGTTACCTAATTTACACAGTCGCATTTCGCCTTGGTCTCGCGACTAGTCTCGTTTTCCTTTCTCAACGTTTTCATCCCCTCGCACACTCGTCGACGCTTTCGCCGTATGCGTGTATCTCGTTTTCTCTCCCCGTCCCAAACCTCGTTTCCCAAGCGACTAATGCCGACGGAACTTTGCCGACGATTAAAACGCTTTAGTAATTAACTAGGTCTCCTCACCTCTACACCGGTGAGAGTGCCCGCACGGTAACCAGTTATCGTGGCTTGGAAAGCTGCCCTGCTCCGTAGGACGCTCCGAAAACCATCCACCCCCCTCAGCCCCCGTTCCCTCCAAGCGAGCCCTCGGCTCGCCTCGTCTCACTCGCGCCGTTGAACTTCCGTGGAGCAAAAGCTCGCTCGTTCCTCGAGGCGTACAGCGGTGTCCGTCTCGCTCGCGCCTCGTGTCTCTCGCTTATTTAGGGGCGAGGGGGGCAGGGGTGGCTGGGTTGCCCGGGCAACCCCGATTCCACCACGTCCGTCGAGGACCAACCCCTCTCTTCTCGTTCTCTTTCGGCCTCTCTTTCTCACTCTCGGCGTTGCCACGGTAACTCCTCCGCGCCGAGCTCTCCATCGAGACAGTTGCCTCGCACCCTCTCGCCCTCCTCCTTCTCACTCGACCACTTCATCCCTCTCGCTCTCGCCCCCGACATACACGAGATTCTCCTCGCTTTCCTCCACTTTGCGACCCTCTTGCGACACACACATACATACGCGTGCGCGCGCGGGCGCTTCCTAATTTTCTCAACGTTCTCGCCGGGCGTACTCCTTTGCCCAGAGCAACGTGAGATATATTCAATTGAATGAGAAGGTGGTGTAAAAGGAAAGAGGTCGCGGGGAACGCTGTTTTATTGTTAGAATTATCCGTTCTGTTAGAAAAATCGTAATTGAATCGTGTCCCTACGACTCGTTGCGAAAGGAACGTGATTTCGACGTTTTATCGTTCAAGGTGACCTTTGAAAAATTTCATCCCCCGTGGTAATTTTTTTCTGTCGATATGAAAGTGCGATTCGTCCGAGAACCGTAGGCTCCTCGGTTGTTTTTTTTCTTTCCGTCAAGGGTGGGAAGAAGGGTGGAAGATAAAATGGCGAGCGGTGTGTGCGAGCGAGTTATGAAAAATTGATCGACCGCGATATCTCACGTTTAGTCGCGAGCGAGCGTGAGAGACGAGAAGGAAAGGTGGAAGAAGAGGAAGAAGAAGAAGACGAAGAAGAAGAAGAACGTGAAGCATGTTGAAGGAACCAGGGCACGCTCGCGCCGTACATCAAATCCCGTGGGGGGTCTTCTGTTGCGCGGTTCGTCTCCGCGTCTAGCAGCAAATGCTACCGTTGCTGTACCTACTACTCCCCCGGTTGCTTTAATATAAAACTTAAATAACGATACACGAGCGCCATGACGGAAATGGGAAATAATCTTATGAATAAGTTTCTCCCTCGTGGCTTTACCACGTCGTCTCGTCTGTCACCGATTTTTGCCAACGCTTTTGCCACCGTGTGTCATCCTTTATTCACTGTACACGACCTCTTCGAACTGAATTCTTTCTACTTACTACAATTTTATATCAACGATGTCACGAAAATTATACGTTTATTTTGACGTATCGACGTTAACACTCGGTATTTCGTAATTAGTTATTGGAAAAATGCAAAACGCGAAGTTATACGCTGTAAATTCCAATTATCCGACGTTCCTTTTGTCGGAAAGGAGACAAGGGGTAAGAGACGCGAGAGCCCCCGAGGGTGAAAGCCCGTCCCGCGGTAAGGGGGGAGGGGTTAATTTTAATTTCCTAATTTTCCACATCCCTCCTGGGCGCCCTTTTGTACAACGGTGGAGGGTTGAGTCGCGGAGTGCTCGAGGCGCAGGTCATTTTCTCCGTAGAAGAGAAAAGGACGTAATTACTTAACGCCTTTGAGACCTCCGATCTTTCTCTCTCTCTTTCTCTCCCCGTATTCCCCACCACCCTCAGCCCCTTTTATCCCTCTTTTCTATCCTATTTTGAGGACACCCTCACTTATTAAAAGAGGATCGTGTCGCGCGAGCTGCCACCCTCCTCTGCCACGAGAACACGTGACTCGCGCGATCACTTCTCGCGTTGGAGGGGTGCACTTTGGTAACGCCCCCTTGGCAGGAATCGCCCCGAGGGTGGAGTGTAACTTTTATCTTCTTCCCTCTCTCCACTTTTCGACGCTCGGAGCGAGGGATGAAGGAGAGAGAGAGAGAGAGCAAAAAAAGAAAAAACAACATTACGTGACTTATATCGTGAAAGACGCGCAGAATTGCTCGAAGCGATTCTTCATCGTTGCGATTCTTCGGTGACGAAAATAAAACAACAGAAAAAAATACAAAAAATCGACGATCGCACAAAGAAAATCAATCATTCGAGATCGAACGTCTCCGATGACGTTAATAAATGATGAACTAATGAATCGGTGAGCCCCGTTTCGTAGATTGGAATTGCGCAACCGTCTTTGGGTCATCGTTGCATCATCCCTCTCTACAAATTTCCATTCGAATCATCCGACGACGTTAAACAGAAGCTCTCGAACGGTTTTGAAAAAATATCAAACCCGAAAATAGTGACCCTTCTCTGAGCGACAACGCGTTACAATTCATAATAATGTCGTCCAAGATGAGGCCAAACATTTTTTTTTTTCGTCGGGGCTCTATCGTGCCGGGGTAGATTTTTTGTAGCGCGCCGTGAGGGTTGCGTATATCGCAGGTGGAGAGGGAGGAGCCATCTTGCGGTGGGTTTCGGGCGAACCGCCAATTGTTTAGCATCCCCACCAACCCCGACAACGAGAAGCAGAAGTGGAGAAGCATCCGATATACGTGTGCTCGCGCTTCTTGGTATAGAGATCCGAGTGAAAGGGAGCGGTGGAGAAAGAGGGGCGGGAGAGAGAGAGACAGGAGGCTGCCGCGGTGTGTTCCATTCGAGGGCAAAAAACGCTGAGAGGGGCGTGATCACGCTGGATAAATGTCGACAGGCAGTTGGTCGGGTACCGTGTGGAACCCGGGTAGGAACGGACCACGGAGCCAATGAGGTTTGAACTGGGTGGAAACCCGGACGGGTTTTCGAGCTCGCTCGTAACGACGTTTATATCGCTACGCGGCAAACTGGTGGGGATCACGTCGAGCCGATGACTCTCAGGGGCAGCAGATAGTGCTGTGCCGTTGGCTCGTGCCGTAGTGGTCCACCCTGTGTGACAGAGCCCGTGAGCCCCCGGATCGAGTCTCGCGAACAACCACGACGAGGTAACCCCCTCGCACACAGACAGACGGTCAGTCGTTCGCGGGTCATCGCTCACGACTAATGCATCCCCGTGTCGCGACGCGAGAATTCATCCCCATTATACGACGATCGTTCGCTGACTCGTGCGCGCGTGCGCTCGCGTGTGTGTTTGTTGTGTGCGCGTTATGAAATTGGAAAATTTTACCTTGTTTTACACCGTGTAATGACGATCGAGGAAGCTCGATGAGCGAGTTTGATCGACGGACCATGAGGAAGGACGCGGTTTACAGAGGACAGTTGGCACTGTGCTGGGAATGATTGGTTCGACGGAAGTACGTTTTACGCGAGAGTGTCGTCGATTGGAATGTTCGCGGGGGGTGGAATTACTCGTAAGAATTGAAAAACGCTCGACGAGGCACATTTCACGACGCAGAGGTGATGATTTTGAGAGAGTGAGTCAGTAGTGAGGCTCACGATGCTCCGACCAGTGGCTTGATCGAACGTAAAGCAAAGCGTGTCAAGATTTTCGCTCGTCAATACGACGACAAAATCTGCCAGTGATTGACGTCCGTCGCGACAATTGCTTCGAGTTTGAAGCGAATCAAACGATTTCGCAAAATAAAAACGCCTCGCTCCGATCAACGCTCGCCGTCGGATCCGAGTCGAGGACTCGACAGCCGTTGATTCGCTCGTAAATCCACGGAAAAACGTTGAAATTTTTGTACCTTCTCGACTCGGCGAGAAGAAGGGAGGCTGGTGATAAATGCAGAATCTAGCCGATCGTACGAAGAGAAAGGAATAATTCCTGGGGTCCGACGACATTGGGCGCCTGTTGTGCCGGGTGCTCGAGGTTCCCATCGTCGCACTGATACCGAACATGGTACTTGAACCAGGCGGTGGTCTGTCTTTTCCACCCCCTGCTCGTAACGGAAATAACGGGACAAACGGCGGATCGTTGATCGCACCCGCGAGATTCTTTCAAAGAACGACACCCGTATTTCCGTTTCATCTGACAGGATGGGCGCCCCATCATCCGGTTCTCGGCCAAGTTCAGACTCAGGTGCAACAGACGATGCAACACGCCGCTGCCGTGAGATTTTTGGCGCATCATCCCCATCATGCCTTGCCGGCACTGGGAAGTCACCCCCTGGTGCCCGGTATGAACGCTCATCAACCAACCGCGCATCATCTTCGTCACGGTGCCGAACACGCGGATGATGACGACGATAAGAAAGGTAGGAACGATCAAATTCTTCGCGAATCACGATGATCGATAATCGATCGTACGTTCGGCCAAGGATTCCTTCTTGAAATATCGAGGGATAAAATACGGTACAATGTCCGAGAATAAAGCGATCCACGGGGAATTCGTGTAACACGGTCAATCATAAGATCGTTCGGTGAAATCCTCGGGGATCGCTTAGGGGTTTAGCCGCGCCACTCCCCATTATCCACCTTGTGATACACAGCCTTTATACCGGCGCTTCGAGCCCTTCCTTGGCTTCCTTCCTTCCTTTCTACGTACCGGCGGCCGACGGCCCTCGCAAACACCGTCATCGAGGCTCCAAGCACCGCGCTCAAGATACCGAGGGGTTGCCGAGAATCTGTTTTTTACGTGATCCCATTCGCACCCCTGACTCTTGTTTATATGTTGGCCCTCACGGCGCGTTTCGGCGTATCTTACAGTATCTCTATATCTGCGTTACGTGACTGTTAAAACAGATTTTCGTATTATGACTCTCTTCATCGTTTCGCGTTTTTCTCGAAAAGAGGAAAGACGCTCTTTTTTTAAAACAGTCAACTGGGAATTGAGAACATGTGGACTGTTTTGGGGACTGTTCCGTGGTAAAATATTATTATCGAAGAGGGAAGAATGAAAAGTAGTAATAGACGATTTTAAAAAACACACGTTGGCTCGTATCGTCACCTGGTCGACGCGAGAATGCCTCGAGGACAGCGCGCGTTAGATCACAGCTGGAAAATAGAGTAATTTGAGCCAAAACGTTCCGACCGACGAACCTCGTCATTGTCTCATCGACCCTCCGCAGTCAAAAGCCACGGAGTTCCGTGCGGTCGATTAAAACTTCGTTACGCAATTCACCGTATAGTCGAACGAAGAAACTGCGATACGGCGGGGGCTGAAACCACCAATTTTCCGCTGGCCTTTTCGTGCCATGGAATTTCTTCCTCGAGGATCGGCGGGCTTCGAAAAATCTCTTCAACCCCTCCGAATTACATGTCATTCGTGAAACGTTCGTGCTCATTATTATTTCGTAAATACGATGGAAGAAAGTGATGAAAAAGGAACAAAGATGCGCGGGGACTGGACACTTTTTTTCAGCTTCCTCCCTTCGTCCTAATCGTTAAATAATGACGGGATGCGGCTGTCCCTTGGTCCGTTGACTCGTAACGCAAAAAATATAAACTCGCGATCGTCGTACCCGTAATGACTCTCGCTCTCTCTCTCTCTCTCTCTCTAGCGTAATAAAATAAGGGTGCTCTCGTTGTTTCCTAAACAAGATTTGAGCAGCGAAACAAGATTCGACCAAAATTTTACCTCTCCTTTTTCAAAACGACGGGGATTCAAAAATTTCTCTATAAACGCGGCTGATCGTGTCCTGATCGTGCAACGAAGAATAAAATCGGCTCATAGAACGCGTCGGTAGGATATCGAATAGAGACAGGAAAGAGAGGATGATCGTGGAGAGGGTACACGGAGAGGTTGGGAGAGAACAACAAAACGAGCCGGCTCGAGGGTAATAACTTAATTTAAACTAAACTACAGTTTAATAATTCTCGAGAGCAGGCAGTCGAGGGAAGAAGAAGAAGAAGAAGAGGAAGAAGGGGGGAGGTGGAGAAGGGAGAGAGAGGGCAAGAGAGGGGTCTCAGGAGCAGCGGCAGCAACGCGCTACGGGGCAGGCCCGATCTCGGTGTGGCTGGGAGAAGATGCAGCGCGGCTTCTCTCGCCGGGGCAACCGGCAATTTAAGAGCCGCCGTTAACTGCTGGTCGTTAGTCCCTTTTCAAAACTCTTCTTTCTTTCGCTGGCTTCGTCCGAAGATACAACCAAGGCGCTTCGATTCTCCTATGCCCCTTTTTTCCTTTACCCTCACACACACACACACACATACACATAAACGTATGCACACCTTGATAAAAATTGTTCGTGTGTAACTGCACACGTTCTCGCGAGAAGCCAAGGAGTTAATTCCTCGAAAAGTCTGGAGTTCATTCGCGGGCGATATTTGCGTGAGTCGCCGTCGTTCCTGCTCGAATCTCATTTTTCCTACCCCCGAGGGCCCGAATCACGATACTTCGGGGCATCACCTCTATGGGGTAAAGATCTCCCGAGCTGTGTGGAATCGACAAATTGAATCGTCGGAATTGCTCCCTTCGAGAGACCGGATTCTTACTAACGACCGCGAGTCGCGCGAACCTCGAATCTTTGTATATCTTCCGTCTCGAATCTCGTTTCTCAAGGATTCGTGCAACTCCTGCATCCTCGTGTTTCTCTTCCCATTCACATCGTCTATCCCCAATTTTTGAGCCTATGCGTGCGATATTCTATCCTTATTTTCTACTACAATTTTTCTCCCTGTACCATTTATCCCGAGACAACCGAGTCAATTATATCGTAATAGAGCAACACGTGTTGCAGGTGTCACGGGACTATGCAATATTTTGACAGAAGATCTTGTTTTATTCTCTCTCTCTCTCCCTTGGCGATGGAATATTCGCGAGAGACCGTTGAAAATTCGTCGTCACGAATAACGCGATTTCTTAAATCCTATATACACACACGCATACATCTATATATATATTTATGTGTGTGTGTGTGTGTGTATGCCGTATCGACTTGTTTATATATCGATATACTCGATAGAGTAGTCGATGAATTAAAAATAAACCGGAAAATACGATCGCCTTTGCATGTTTAAAATAATAAAATTCAATCGAAGCCCCGCGTCGTACAATCGAATCGAATTAAATTGAATATCATTTTTTTTATTTATTTTCTTTATTCGTTATCGTTTTTTTTTTCGTTTTTTTTTCTTTAACGAGAAATATATCGAGGCGTTGTATAGAGATTGTGTTTATACATTTTCAAGATTGTTATTTAGTGTTGGTCGTGTATCCCGGGGCGAGCGAGTCGACGCATCGCGTATAGATATATCGTCGTCTATGGATATATTGTGCTCGAGGAATAAAATTCGAAAACCCCCTTATTTATATGCCCGCGCGTTGCTTACGTGCAAAACCCATGCAGACTCGGTCTCTCCCTCTCTCTCTCTCTCTCTCTCTGCACGACGCTGCCGCATCGGAACTTGCAGCGGACTGCCCCCGAGCGTCATAATTACCCAGTCCAACGAGGGTGAAAGAGAGAGAGAGAGAGAGAGATAGAAAGAGATGAGACCTGAGCCGCTCTTGCACGCCGGGACAGCAGCGTGCACGAAGCAAATAATTGGGTCTCGAAGTTTTATGATAGAATCCTGTTTGGGCCATCGTCCTCGACGCGGCAACGAAGACAGACCGAGCGTGTGCGTAAGACGCGCACAAAAGGGGGAGGAAAATGAAGAGAGCGATGAAAAAAAACGAACGACGGGCGGGGGGAGGAAGATGAGGGGGGAAGGAGGAAGCTGAGAAAAATATTGTCGCGTCATCGATCGTCGCTCGGCTCGATCTTTCACCCTCGAGCGACATTTCTCTTTCTTTTCACATTCGACGATCGACAAAAAACATCTTAATGTTTCTTTTTTTTATCGTTTGAACGCTTTTTTTTTTATCGTGGAGTATTTTTTTACAGTACTTTCGTAAGACAAAACGGGCGAAAACGACGTTTAGATAAAGTCGGACAATGCTCGACGATAAAATGTAATAGTTGCGCCGCCGCAAGGATTCGCGGGTGAGTGTCGATCCTACGCTTTCCTGTCTCGAGTAACGCCAGCGATGCGGAGACAATAAAAATTGAAGGCACACGTTCGTAAACAATTAAATTGCAAATTAAATTAATCAACGGTACGCGTTGCAACAGATTTTTTTACTTCCCCTCGTTTATTACTTTTTTTTTCCTTTTGTGTTTCACTTCATGAATAATTCTCCTGATTTATCGCGCGGACCGTGATGAGATAAATTTCGAAATAAAAATTTAATTGAAAAACATACAATTTTTGTAGTTCGTAACGACACGAAGCGAAATGAAATAATTCGCGCCCGTGACTCTCGCGACACAAACGTTTTGCCGTCTAAAGTCGCGTTTTCTTGGGAGAAAACCGAGAGAAAGATCAATTAAACGATCCGAGTGGGAGGAAAGAAGGCTGATGGAGAGAGGGAAGAATGAGAGAAAAAAATATTACGTAGATATATATGTTTTGTTCGTATAATGCACGAGTGCAGGGAGATAACGATAGGAACGATGCGAGGGTGTATGCGCGCGCGAGAGAGGGGTTGTTACGCCCGACGGAGCGTAGATACCCGGGTATTTATATGCCCCGCTAATTGTCTCGAGCGATAACGATCTCCTTTACTATAATTTTTCATTTTCCTCGCTATAACCCGAGCAATATATAAATACGCTTACGTATATATATATATATAAAGTCTGGTTCGTGGTTCTGTTATTACTAAATATACGTATATATATAGTTATATATAGGAAAATGAGCCATAGCACCAGCGGTTCCCACGTAAAGATATTAATTAGAGTGTATAACGATGTCGCGTGTCCGCGCGAACATTCGTATTATATGCCTCTTGTGTTCTGTCTATATATTTATATACGCGCGTTTATAATATAATTCCATGTAAAGTGTCGGATGCATGGATTTTTTTGTCGACACTACTCGTTCCTCATTGTTATCGAGAAATAATTTATTAGAATGCGCGATACGGAGCGCATGAATAGCTGCTACGTTCCCATTAGCGATATAGCTACGCACTGCGAGTGTGTGTGTGTGTTTTTCATGAATAATTTATGAAATATTAATATCAAAAGTGGGAATCCGTCAGGCTTGGTTTTGAATCGAATTTTATGATTTTTTTATTCTCTTACAAAGCGCCGGAGGCGTGAGCCGAATACGATAATCCTCCCTGTATTCGCAACGAAATATTCGCGGACATGGGCTTAAAATATCGACGCCAATGATATTTTGGCCGTGTCTCTAGGTCGATAATTAAAAAGTTTAATTTATCGCATCTCGACGCATAATCGCACTTTGGCCCGCCTTCTCTCTTTCTCTCTTTCCGTCTCGCTCGATCATCACATCGAGACCGACGAGAGATACAACATATTATAAATAATTTTCGAGTGGTGATACATTCATTCGCTTCGTCGTAAATTTCATATTCGCGAATAAAATTTATGTCTCCGGGCTTCCTCGTGCGGTGATTGAATATTAACGAGAAAAATACGTTTCGTCGTATGCTAATGCGGAATTAAATATTAAATATTTGTTAATGACGTAGCGCGAAGCGATCCGCAACGAATAATGGCGAAATCCGGGTCAACGATTATTTTTCGGCGAACGTTTTGCTGTTTTATTTTTATTTTTATTTATTTTTTTTTCACGAAAAAAGAAACTCAACGAAAAATAATTACTTGCGTAATTATCAGAGCGATTCTTTGGGCATTTCGTACGCTTATATAGAATATATATATATACAAGTACGTACGTATGTATACGAGTAAATATAGTCGTTGTACGAGTGATGAGTGCATATGCAGCGAGAGAGCACATGCACGACCGTTTAAAATTCGCCAAGATAATAATAAGTATCCCAGGAGAGTATTACATTCGGTATGTAAATAATATCCATTTAGCCGACCAACACCATCATCCCCCCATCCCCTCGCCACACCGCTTCCCTCCACCTTCCATCCACCTTCTCGCCGCAGCTTTAGGGTTCTTCGATATACCGATATAATCGTTAACGTCTATGCTGCACGCTTGTTGCAACTTTCCTGTAATTCAGCGAGACTGTTAACGAGACCTGGAAGTCGAGACTCTCGTCGTTGATTCTCCTGATCGCTCACTCTGGGCGATTTATCCACCGTATGCAAAATAACGCGATGAGTTAAAAAAAAAAGAAAATATAATAAAAAGAAAAAATTAATAATTTCCCTATCAGTAATATCTGAACGAGCTTCGTAATTACAGTCACTTTTGCCGCAGCTGTCTCTAAAAATGTAAAATACGATAAAATACACGTACGAACAAAAATAATAATTTTTCCAATGAAAATCGAGGCGAAATGTATTTTTCAATGTCCAAAGCACGATTTTCAACCCCTACGCTATTTTTTTTTTCGTCGGTTCAATGTTAACGAGACGAGGGCGTCAATGTCCCTCGATCGCGATTCGCAAGATTTATAACCCTCTTAATGTACAATAAATAATGAGTAAAATGAAAAATATCGCGATCGACGAAAAAAAAAAGAGAAACAAAAAAAAACGAGAAAGGAAAATCGCGATATACGACGGGCACGCTTGAAAACCGGCTCTCGTGTAATCTGTAACGTGGCTTCGTATATCTATGTACCGAGCGAGTCTCGAGAGAGCGTGTATATGTTTATATTACTTCCGTAAACTCGCGAGAAATGAATGATCCGATTCCGATCGCGGGCGTACTCGTTTAAAACAATCGACTGTTTTACGGGGGTTACGACGTGCTTGGTTGACTTATACCTCTACAACTTGCTCTGCGTGTGTGTGTGTGCGTGAATTTACACGCGAGCATTTGTAGTGGCGGCGAGGAAGAAGAAGAGGGCGGCGTGCGCGTCGAGCGTCGGACACGCAACGCGGATAATATTCTTCGGGAAATGACACGCCAGGGGGTAACAACCCATGGTTAGTAATTGGGGTGCCCGAGTCTCGTGTGTCCCGGCACGCAACACACGACTTCTTCGTCTTCCACGCCGCTTTTATATTTTAGTTTTTTTATTTTCATTTTTTTCTGTTTTTTTCATTATTTTTTTTATTTTCACTTCAAGTCATCACATATACAAAGTCTCGGCTATACGGACGTGGATGGCTAGGTTCACGCGTGGTCGAGGTAAAAAAAAACATCGTGGCGTGCGAAGGCAAACTACCCTGGGTCCCCATTCCTCCCCCTCTCCTCACGGACGAGCGACAACTTTCCGAGACCTATTGAAATTCACCGAGGGTTAACAATATCCTCTTTAACGTCTGACAAACCCTTCTATCATCTCTCCATATATAATTCCCTGCTTCTACATAATTTCATGTATTTGTGCATATATATATATATATATTGGTATATATTTTTTCTTTTTTCAATAGACTCGAGGCTAAATTATTTTCTCTAGCGTCCAACAGAAACGCGGATCTCACGTTTCTCGTGACTCGCTCGGGGTTGCGTTGTTCAAATAATTTTCATATTATCAGTTTGTTTCGCGTCGAACTTTTGAAAATTCTTCCCCCAATTATATAAAATTTGGTAAAAAAAAATGCAACCAACCGTGCAAAAACTATCTTATAGACCGTAGAAAACAAAAATAATAATTGTCGGTACGGTCGTGTACGTCGGATTAAACTTAGTGCCAGTGTGGAGAGCGTGTCGGTGGTGGTAGTCGACCAGCCAGCTCTCATTACCGAAGATATTTAATTCAAACTCGTCCGACGGGAGCCGGAGGTGGTTGGGTTTTGACGAAGAGGACGCCGAGAGCGAGAGAGGGAGGGGGGGGGTGAGGCGAGGAAGAAGGCAAAATGAAAAAGTAAAGAGGGGTGTTCTCCCCCACACTATGCATGTACGTAAAGCCGTGCACAAGGGCCCGTGGAGAAGCTTTCGCGATGCTACAGGGGCACCCACAAACCCCCGTCAGGAAGTCTTGGCAAGAAGAGGGAAGCGGGGATGAGGAGGTGGTGGTAGATGGGGGATGGGGGGTAGGGTAGGATGGAAAGAGGTTCGCGCGCGAACCGGGCGTCAGAAGGATTGATGGCGTCTAGATGCAAATGCAGCTTGTCCTGCACGCAAACGCGAGAGCTCCGCAGAGGTATATAAAAGCCGAGGGAAAATGTGTATGTGTGTGTTTGTGTGTCCCACCTACCCGACGCCTTATGCCAGTTAACGCCTTACAGCTTAATAATCTCTCGTGCCCTAGCTCCTTTCGCAGGTAGTGTGAGAGTTCTTAACGTGTATATTGTATAATGTCTTTATTCCTCACGACGTCCTAATCATCGATATTTTTCCATCAGCTGTGTATTTCATAATTTTTTAATTTCATAATTTTTGAATAATTGTACCATTTTCAATTAAAACATTCGGTCGTAAGAAAATGTCACACGAGGCTTGAGAAGAAGTTTTATACTCTTCGAATGGGAAGAGATGAGAGCATCGGTCGAAAGTTTCTCGAGTCGAAAATTCATGGGGTAATTTAGCTACCGTCTCTCGTGTCTCGGTTAATTCCGAACGACGATGGGAGGGCAAGAGAGAGAGAGAGAGAGAGAGAGAGAGAGGGACAGAACCGTACTCGCTGAGAGATCACGAGTAGAGGCGAGAGTCGGGAGGAGAACATATTCGAGCGACGGCAAACCTGCGATGGCCGCTACCCGGGGACCCCCGATGCTCGTACAACGTCGTTTTCGGCGTTCTTCGTTAATGACTCCTGTTTGGCCATCGCTTAACAAGACTACCCCACTCTAAACGGGAACACGACTGTGCTGGCCCGCTACTTTGCCAAACATATGGCTCTATCTCCTCCCTGTATTACCTTAACCACTCTCGTGGCTTCTACACATTTTGTGGTCCACCAGGAGTCTGGCGACTACTCTCACTCTCTCACCCCCTTGGACAGTTTTTCTCCCCTCCCCTCTCCCACACCCTATTTTTTTTGGGGACAGCTATATAAATCGGTGATTACACTACCTTGCAGCTTATCTTTTCGGAATTCGTGCCAAATCCCAGCAAGTGAACAGACACTACCGGGGATTAAGGGAGGGATTTGAAAAAACGGGTTACAATGAGCTTATTTTTGCTCGAACAAAGGATGCGATAAATTTGTCTTTTTTACATTAAACCGCGGATAGAATAAAAATCATATTTCCTGTTGAAATTGATTTAATTTCCCAGCTTAGCGGAGTAGATTGTTTTTTCTACGTTTCGGTGAATGTTGCGCGATGATAAAAATAACAAGACAGTCGCGTGCGCGTAAAAGTCTACGAGACAAACGGGGTGAGGGGGTTGATGAAACCGAGAAAAAGAACGTCGCAATTAATTATTGCTTGTGTATAATCGCGTAATCGACGCGACAAGTGAGCGATCGCCTCGTGCTTTGTGAATAATAGAGCGATTCGGTGGGGGAGCGAGAGAGAGAGAGAGGGAGAAAGAGTGAAGTAACGAGAAGAATAACAGAGTGGAGGGGGTAGTTCTGCGACACAAGGAGCGTTTACCCGTGAACTCTACGGGAGTGCAACCTGGGTACAAGCTCGTCGTCGCGTGAGCACGCGACAATTGGATACTTATATACATATATATTTATATATATAGCAAACTATCGAGCCTCTCGTTTTCTTACCACCTCGACGATAATATTTTTCCATATACACAAAACTTTTCGAGCCTCGCACCTATTTCTCATTTTTTCTTTCATCGACTCCGTGTCGAGTTTCACGCTGGCCCCGAACGTGGAAAATTCAACGTTAGATCCAACGGGCCAGATACGAGCTACCACGAAAGATTTTCATCGAAGGTAAAAAAAAATCGAAAAAGAAAACACGAGCCCTTACCTCGACACGAATCGACCATTAAAATCCGACGACGATAATTGTCTCGTTCTCGATCGGATTCAATGAGAAAACGTTTTATCGATCGTTATTTATATATTCTCGAAAAAAATTTCAACCGCGATTACAATAATTATTTCACCCCGTGATTCATTGCGAAAGCGACGATAATTTTTCATTTTTATTTTATTTTTTTTCGTCTTTTTTTTATATGCCCCGAGGACCGTCGGCGTTTCTCTATGTGCTGTTCATCTCGTTGCGCATAACTCGAGCACATGTACGCTTATATGCATAGGTATGCGCGATATATATAGCGGATCGTGGTCATCCCTCAAGCTGCCACTGTGTGTGCGAGAGAGATGAGAATTCCGTAGAATCGACGAGCTCAGAAATCGAGAGAGAGAGAGAGAGAAGCTCTCGTTGCGGATTATGGATTATCAATAATGAGCGGCCCGATCGATATCCATCTCTCGCGCGATGTTATACTCGCCCGGGTTGATCGTCCTCCGCTCTCACCACGATACATCGCTCGTCTATACGTCTATATCGCTTTTACAACCCCCATTCTCGCATGATATATCTATATATCGTGAGTTTGCTTCGCTCGGACAGACGCCGATAAATCCCGCCTAATTACGTGGATTAATGGGAACCGCGCGATTTTTCACCGCCTCCGGGAACCGTCGCGCACCCTCTCTCTCTCTCTCTCTCTCTCCCTCTCTGTGTCTCTGTCTTTCGCTCGTGCGAGACACCAAAAGGGCGGCCCCCGAGACGTTCACGTGCAATTCAACAATCGTGATAAAAGATTTTACACTCGTGTACCGAGAATCTTACGGACGAAGACGTCAGTGCGTGTAAGAATGGAAAAAATAAAAGAAATCGTCGATAGAATTTTATTCAACCCCGTAGAAAAAAATTCTATTCGACGTCTCGTATATACTCGTCTCGCGTTGCTTTACATTCGTTATCTACGAACTTTTAATTACATTCTCCCTCGTCATCAATCAGTCCTTCAATTTTATTTACACTCGTCGTGAAATCATCAACGACCTTTCGCATTTACCCTCGAGCGCGATAAAAATTGATCGTAGTAGCTCGTTCGATTAAAAATCAATAATCGATACGGTATATTAATCAGCGTGTGAATAAAAATCGCGAAAATGCGTCGATCGTTCGATCGAAACATGCAAAATACGAGATAAAAGAGACGAAGGAATTTTTATCAATCGAGAAATATTCTATATTTGCAGGAAAGAAGGAAAACAAAAAAAAACAGAAAATATTATTTCGTCGTATCCGGCCCGCATCTCTCCTCTTCCCCTATTTTTTCTTCTCGTGTCTCGCTCGCGCGGGCCAAACTTGTACGATATACACGTATACGGCAGAAAACCATAAAGATAAAGTCAGTCGCTGCTTCTGGGCATTTCTGCTCGTCTCGCGTATCTCTGCTCGGCTATAGAGCCCGAGCGAAGATCGAGCTCTCGTGGGGTGGGGTGAAGAGTCAATCATAATTCTGGATCTTTTATTCAATTCTCCGCGAGGCCGATATTAGCATACATATATGCCATCAGTGCGATTCTTCTCCTATCTCTTCTCTCTCCTTTGCGTATTATAATACATACGCTGTATATATTTATATATATTTATATATCAAAAAGAGGGAGAATAGAATAGTAGTCGGGGCAAAAAGTTGGCGGTGGGCAGATTCCCCGTTATCGATAACGCCGCGAATGCAGATCTCTCTCTCGTAAAATCATGAAATTCCATGTTTATTCAATATTGTGTACATCGTCGTCGTTCGCTATATACATATTTATGTAACGCGAGCCGAGGGGTGAGGGAAGGAGCTTTATAAGTTGGCCAGTTTCTTATCGGAGTGACAGGGTCAGGGTCGTAGCGAGAGCTCGTTCGCTAAAATGGAATCTTTCTATATATAAATATACGTAACGAACGATTTGATTTTTATTCAATGAAAATTGATTGATACGATAAATCGATCGATATTTATCGAACGTTATGATTGAATTTTTTTTTAGTTTATTTTCTGTGATTCTAGGTTTCGACGGGGAGTCGGACGAGGGCGGGAGTAAACGAAGGCGGAGCAGGACGAATTTTAGTAGTTGGCAGCTCGAGGAACTCGAGACGGCTTTTCTCGCGGGTCATTATCCGGATGTATTTTTGCGAGAGAATCTCGCCCTCAGGCTCAACCTCAAGGAGAGCAGAGTGGCGGTAAGTCGCAAATATTCATTATTCTTTTAATTCTTCCAATTTGAGACGAATCGTAATTATCAAAAAAATCATCGCGTTAGTTGATAAGGACATTATTTATTTTGTATTTCAACATCGAGTCAGGTGGTCTATTTTGTACAGTCGATTTATCCAACGGTTCCTCGTTGTCCGAGATATATCGAGTTTAGAGATCAGTCGCGTATTTTAATGGCAGGGGGTGAAACGGGGGATGAACTCTCGGGGTTCGCTCTAAACTACGTTCGCATTTGGAACAGACGTTAAGGGGGTGGTTTTCTCGCTGGTCCTTCGACCCTTGGCCCTAGGGCCGGTCCATCTTTCTTTCTCTTTCGCTCCATCGCCATTTCACAAGGGTAGTCGGTCCATCTGTTTGCCCACCCGTCGTGTCGCGGGACTAGTGTCGCACTCGTGGAAAAATATATTGACGCCTCGTGTCAACTCGAATCTCGTTCGTACACACTAACCGCTTGTCCAGATTCGATTTTATCACCGATAACGCGAATAAATTCGTCTCGATTTTTTCCCCCTCAAATATACGTACTCAAATATTCCAAACCCATTCCGAGCATTCGATTTCTAAATGTAAATTACAATATCGAATAATATCAAACGTTTTATCTCGCCCATTATTAACGAAAAAGAAAAACATTTCACAAGAAATTCTCGTGTCTAATGCATAAAATAATTACGTGAAAGTTTCGCCTCTTTTATCGTTGCATAAAACAGCGACAACAATGCACCGAGGCTAAACAGTTATCGTCGCCACGTGCCGCACCCAGATGAGCTTCTTAATAATAGATTCTCGAAGCAAGCGAAAGTTAAATACCTCGAAACCTACGCAACGGTTCATCCCATCGATTAGAAAACGCGCGCATCCTCGAAGCGCAAACTTTATAAAAAAAAATTATCCATCAGAAATTATGCCTTATTAAAAATCTTAATTATCGAAATTTAAATTTATAAATTTATCTACGTAGTAAAAAAGAACAAAAATAATAATCTCGACAGGTTCGAAGCTCCCACGAGCCACTGGTCTGTATCTTGTCCCTTGCTCGAATCGACATCCCCCTTTCTTCGTCATCTTAATTCCTCGGTCCAAGATCCATAACTGCGATATCGATAAGGAAAAGAACGAAGCTCGGTGAAGGATAGGCAAAAGGGGGGACCCCTCAATTTCACGGACGACTGAACGACAAACAGAAAGAACGGGAGAGGAAGGGAGAGTTCACCACACGTAGAACATAGACGGTATAATATTGCAGCGTATAGTTTACCCCTACATAGCACCCTGCCACCAGTCCGTGTCGACCCATACACGCGAGTACTATTCACGTATATAAAAATTGTACGTATTTATATTTATGCGTTTAGATACGCTTGAGCTGACTCGGACTCGGCGCGCGCATAGTCATAGACACCCGAAAAGAGCTGGTGCGAAGGACCAGAAGCGAGAAGGGCTCGGGGATGTTGAAAATGTGACACGAGGGGTTCACGCTTCGTAGATAATCCTCCAGGTTGTAAAAGGCTCCCGTGGTGAAGCTGACTGCGGTCGGGAAAAAAGGGACGGAAAGCGATGGAGACGTTTATTCGATATTCCCGGGACCTAAAACTCCTTAATAGCGTCTTTTCGTAATAAGAGAAAGTGAGATAGGACAGTTTCTTTTTTTTTGGGGACTACCGGGTGTGAAATAGATCCAAGCGAGAATCCCGATCGGTTGACAAAACGATATGGTGACAGCGTGTCGTGTCGGGTCTTCTTAGTTTCGTCGTCGCAAACTCGTCAACGAGATCTTCAACCCCAGAGACTGAGAAAATTATCAGGGTTAACCTTTGAGGGACAAACCGATGGGATCGTTCACTCTCAAACTTTTTCTTATCACCTCGGACAGCAAAAAGTGTCTTCTTTATCATCGGCGACAGGCTTTCAACATGCAGGCTTGCATCGAGGCTTGTCTTTTGTCTCCCTCGTGTGGGATAGCGAAGGGCAATCGGACAGGAGAGTAGCGGAGATTAGATAGTCACCACATGTTTCGCTGCTGGACCAAGATCAGGAGGGTGATAAGATCGCTGATGCCTCGTTTAATCAAGTCTCCTCGGTCCTGTTCGACGCAAGTGGTGGCGAAGTTATAAAATATTCGTGCGATAAATAAATGGTTTCGAGAGGAACGAATTTTGTCGAAATTGATCAACAATTTAGGAGAATTCCGCGGTGAACCGCAGAATCGTTCGGGAGAAGGGTAGTCCGGCTAGCACCCTCCGAGAGGGGTTGGGTTATTCTATCGATTGTCGCCTTCTCGTCGTCGTCGGGTTGACTGTCGCGTGTCCAAGAGCGCCATTTGCCGTTGACGCGGTGGGTGTCGGTACCAATAATGTCTTCATACGATTTCCCTTCGTTTCGACCCTTAATCTACGGAACAAGCTGTCTTCACGCGATGAATATAATATAAATTTAGGAATATTTCGTTCTCTCCAAAGGTCTGGTTTCAAAATCGACGCGCCAAGTGGAGAAAAAAAGAGCACACGAAAAAAGGACCGGGCAGGCCGGCTCACAATGCACACCCGCAGAGTTGCAGTGGCGAACCGATCCCTCCCGAGGAGCTCAGAAGAAAGGAGCACGAGAAGAAGTACAAAAAAGCGCAAAAAGCCCTGGAACGTCAGCAACGAAAATTAGCAGCCAAGGTAAAGTGGATTAAATAATAAATTAGCCGAACAATTATCTCTTAATAAATGTTGAAATATTGCCTGGAAAACCGAGTAAAAAGAAAGTGTAAAAGAAGAAGAAAGTAGCCAAAATATGGAACGATCTTTCAGGGTATGTCGGTGGATCTGGAGACCCTGCGTGCCGAGTGGGAATCTCGAAGTGCCGCAGCCTCGGGCGATCGTTCGCTAAACGGTCAGCTCGGTTCGTCGTTCTGTCAATTGAACGACGGTAGCAGCGTGTCGGGTTCGGGGGCCGACGCGAACGAGGAGATCGACGTTGTCGGTGGTTTGGACTCTTGCAGCGAGAGTGGAAGCGACCGAGTCGAGTCGATAGCCGACGGTTCCGTGGACGGTGAAATTTATCCAAGAATCGAGCGAACCTCGAGCTTTCGTAACGCCAATATAACCAATCCGATCGATCAACCCCACCAGAATTTGAATTCAGGATTGGTAAGCGGAGTTACGCATCAGATCGATCTGAATCATCAGCAAGGGATACGCCATTGGAACTTGAGCCTGCTCGAGCGAAAACGAGAACTCGGTAGTCCGAACATAAGACGAGCGGGTAGTTTGGAAAACCATACGAATCGTCCACCGTTGCGTTACAGTATCGAGAGAACGATGAGCAACGACGAGGTACAGTCCGGTAGCATCGATCTCTCCGTGAAAGGACGCGAGGAGAGAAAAAGCCTCAATCCATTTTCCATCGACAGTCTCCTCGGCAACACGAGATCTCCCACCCCCGTCGCGCGTAGAGACTTTCACAATAATCATAATCATCACAACAACAACAACAACACCAGCAGTAACAACAATAACAATAGCAGTAACAACAATAATCATCATAATCGTGCCTCGACGCCATTGATATTGTCGAACGGTCGACAATCCGCGACCCCGGGCTCACCCATCTCGGTCCCTACGTCCCCCTCAACCACGTAGTCATCGTTGAATCGGCAAAAACTTTGCCTCGCGTTTTTTTCATAATGGCCAAGCGTTTGAGGACAAAAAAATAAAACGACCCACAACAACAACAACAAAAACAACAACAACAACAACGGCGTAAAGGACAAAGTGAGTACGATAATAAATTATTGTCGCGGACAAATTCATTCGTCTCGGTGATGCGAACTTTGTGATTTTGTGATGAATGTGCATAATGCAAAAGAAACAAAAAAAAAACAGTAATATCAGAGTCTCGACATATCGGAAATTAAAGAAAATTACAGCGTCGACGATCGCCGGTAAGTGAAATAAAGAAAGAAAAAAAAGAAAAAGAAAAAAGGAAACGTTTTTGACGAGATGAAATGTCGCGACGTGAAGAAAGAATATTACCGAACAAATTGTGTGCAATAAGAATGAAAAAGACGAAAACATGATTAGATTTATCTCGGTGCGAGGAGTATTCGTGCGTGTGTCTCTGTATGTCTGTTTGTGCGTGTGTGTGTGTGTGCGTGTGAGTGTGAGTGCGCGTCATGATTCGTATGAATTACGATGAAAAGTGTGAGACGCGTCTGCGAGTGAGAAAATGATTGATACTCGTCGGAAATGTATTTAATGTAAATAGAGACGCGAGAAAAAGAAAATTTATTTAATTCACGGTATATATATTATATATATCTCGTTTTTGCGACAAGTGCGTAGAGCAGAATATCTTATTTAAAGCAATAGATACGAAAGGGAACGAGTGCGCGTGCGCGTGTGTGTACGAGAGCCTGAAACGTGTGTACATATAGTTGAGATAGACGAGAAGGCTGAATAATGATAATAAATTAAATGAGAGGAATCGTCGTTTTGAGATTGATGAAAAGAGAAAAGTTGAGAAGAGGAGGTAAAAACAAATCCTATAAACGTAGACGAAGCAATGAGAATTCGTAGTACGGAACGGTAAAGTGCCGTACATTAATTATAAATATATTAATTTATTCTAGAAAGATCGAAAAGAAAACAAAAATCGAGTTTCTCGTGTGTTTTGTGGCGGAAACCCTAGTAATTCCTTCATCCTCGTGGCCGAGTAACGTCGGAAAGACACGACGAGCGTACGTGCTACACGTTGCTGAGTCTATCGCGCGAGCGTTCACGTTACGCGACGCACGGACTGTTGCGCAGCTCTACTGCGCATCGCGAGAAGTTCGTGCTAGCCGGTGCGAACGTATTTTTTTTTCTCGATCGTTTTCATCGATATAGAACGATTAAAAGTAGGGTACGCCTTGTGTCGGTGATTCGGCACGACGTACTCGACCGGAGAAAGGCAATAAAATATTGTGCGGAGACAGCAACACGGGTGTAGCTTGTTTTGAAAAGTAACGCGTTAACGAGAATAGGGTTACGTCGTTCGAGATTGTCGCATCGTCAGTTGTTCGCCGAGCCACGGTGAGAGTGGACGTGCCATCGTCGTCTTTGTGAAATAAATCGTAAGTGCAGACAATTATTTTACGTTTTTGATTTGTAAGCAAAGCGACGATAAGTATACGCTCCGGGATAAAACGATAATTGATCTAGAGTTGTGTGTCCGCGCGTCAATTTTCTCGGGTTATTTGCACAACGCGAACACGAGCTTCGTCGCACATCTCTTGTTCAGACGGGTTTCCACCGAACGCGGATCGAACGTTTTTCTTTAATTATGGTGATCGTTGGCAAGCTTATACGTGTGTTGTCAAATCGTCGGTTGTTCGTCGGGTCGTGACAAGACTACGAGTGTCGATCACGTCGCTGCAAAATCCACGGTGAGTACTTACCCATAATTATTTTCCATCTCGCGTTTTCAATCCATTAAAAAAAAGCAAAAATAAGCAACCTCCGGTGTAGATGGAACGATAATATCGATAGATTTATTCATCTGCGCGAACGTTTCATCGAGATATTTGGGCATCGTGAGCTTCGGAGGAGTTTCTCCTCCAGCGCGGGGTAACGTTTTTTTCGAATTAATGGGCTGGCTAGCGAGCCTAGGCGTCCGCTTCGCTCCGCCCCTTCCCCCTCCACTCCCGCCTACATAGCCTCGTCCCCGGCGTCGCCCCGTTCCCGGCGTAGCCGTGGCCCCAGCGTCACCGTAAAATACATCGTAAGTATCCGCTATTATTTCGCATCTCCCGTATTCAATTAATAAGAACAACTGAAATAAGTAATTTACCGTCTTGATACAGCGATGATTCATCGATTTATTTGCTTCCGCAAAGGTTTTATGTGTTTATTGACAAAATATATAAACCGCGCTTTTTCAGGGTTCGCAACGACTGCGCGCGCAACGTTCATTACATAAACTAATGCGCGTGTGCGTGCGATCGTCAGTTGTTCGTGAGCCCTTGGTGTGAGTGTAAGTGTCATCCGTATCTCCGCAAAATCGATCGTTAGTTTTAGATAATTATCATTCATCTCGC
Organism: Netelia inedita; assembly: GCA_964017225.1. NCBI lineage: Eukaryota > Metazoa > Arthropoda > Insecta > Hymenoptera > Ichneumonidae > Netelia > Netelia inedita. Next base: position 1,190,120 of record OZ024924.1, on the reverse strand, counting down.
GTATTCTCGTCATAAAAACAATCTAATAAGCACGGCCCGGTACTGATCGAACGATTAATGATCAATTTGTCTTCGCGAACGTTTTTACGGGATATTTGTGCAACCTACTCACGACGAAAAACGTCAAAATGGCGGCGATCTCAACAAGTCGATACAACACATCCAGCGTAGTGATACACAGCGGACCATTCGACTATTCTACGAGGAAATATCTCAGGTTATACATCGAAAAGAGTGAGTCGAAGGTTTTTTTTATTTCACTGCTGTTGCTTGTCTATCTAAATATAAGTACCTCGTCGTTTCTCGCACTGTCCCTGCAAAAAAATGCACACTCGCGCGGTATACAAAGCAACAGACTTGCGGGCTTGTACACCGGTGGCGAAGTTTCCCTCGCGTTTTGGGAAGACAACACACCGACCGTTATCCTTCGAAGTAGACTCGATATAATAATATTATGCATGTATAGAATAGCTCGACGGCGCGTGCTAGCGTGTAAAGTTTTTCCACAGTATTATCTCGGCAACGGTAAGTGCTTCTTTTTGCTTCCAGTCACAGTTTTCATTCTCGCGTCGTATTTTTCCCTACAGGGGAAGCGAATAACGCACGTTACGATTTTTATATTTTCAACGATAATTGATAACCGCTCAATATCGATTACCGTCATTATTAATATAAAAATATTTACAATTTCTCGAACACACCTAATGATTAATTAATATTCTCGCCGACAAAACTGGTTCATTTAATTTATTATTTTTATAATAATAACGACGATAATATCACAATTTTACTTTGATCATAACTATTATTATTATTATCGTTAATGTGAATAAATCCTTATGTTTTTCATTACAAATTCCGGATACAGATACACCGATAACGCGTTTTTTTTCAAATTCTTCGACGATCGATAACGAGAGAGGCAGGTTACGAGAAATAAAAGTAAAAAAAAAATATTATTAAGTGCCGAGGCGCAGGAGTAAGAGGGCGGGGGTTCTTGCGGAATCCTCGTGGATCTTCACGCCTAAGAAAGATGTATGCGAGCGTCCGTGTATATTTGTATGCAAGGGCAATAGAGATCCAGTTCGATCGGTGAGCCCGATAGATTAGTCGCTCGGGCAGATGCGCCGCCGATCGTTCGTTCGCTCGCGCGTCCCGCGAGAGTCCCAGTTATTACAAGAGGGTCAAAGGTTCTCTCGTTCGCATAAACCATTTGGTTGGTGGACCTGGGGGGGGAGCCCTCCCGTCGATCGGCTATCGATACCACCGTGCGATATTTCCCAGAGCATTTTTTCTTTTATTTTTATTTTTCTTCTTGTTCCTCTCTCTCTCTCTCTCTCTCTCTCTCTCTCTCTCTCTCTCTCTCTCTGTCTCTCTCTCTTCATTCTCCCTCTCCCGTTTCTTTCGCGCTCTCAAGGCTCGCTGGCCCCACCCACGGGGGCCTCGGATTAAATGTCTGGGCCTCTTTTCTCTTCCGCTCGCGCCAAAGAACTCTTCTCGTTCTCGCTCGCGCCTCTTTCTTCTCCTTTCTTCCTTTTTTCTTCTTCTCTTCCCTCTTCGTCCCTCGTTCGCTCATTTGCACTCACTCTTCGCGGCTTCTTTCCTCCTTGCCCACTCCCCCCCCAGCCCCTCCTTACCCTGCCAAGAAACAGCTTACGCTCGGCTAAAGGCCCCTTAAACGCGAGGGCGAAGTCGTAAATAATAATTTCCGGTGAGAAAGAAAAAGGAATTTAAAAAAATAGAGAAAAAAAACACCGAGAGACGACAAAAAAAGGGCAAATTGCACACCACGACGATGGGGGTTACGTGCGTTATTGCATTGTATTAAATAGTCGCGATTTAAATGATATCCTCCGTTCGGTCGACTCTGAAAATCGACGAAACGAATAAACGAACATTTTTAATTAATTTTTTATAAAAAAAAATCCCCCCCCCCCCCCCAAGAAATTGTATTCGTTGTTTTTGTTTTGTTTTATTCTATTTTATTTAATATTCATATTGCGATGATGCAAGACGAGAACGGAGAATAAGAACGGCGATGGGCGTTGGAGGGTTGGCGGGGGGTTAGGGGGGTGAGGGAGATATTGTATAATATGGAGAAGCGGGACCGATCGGTGCGTATACAAGAGCCAAAAGAAGGAGGCAAAGGGGATTTTTTATGGCTCCCTCGGATATTGAAAAGCCCCGTCTCCTTCGTGTCTCGACGGGGGTGGGGGGAGGCTTCGGTAGATGCGAGATAAAAAATTAATAGCCGCTTTTTGGCGAGCCCATATGCACAGATATCCGGGCGCATTTTCTCTCTCTCTCTCTCTCTCTCTCTCTCTCTCTCTCTCTCTCTCTCTTTCACTCTCCTCCACTTTGCCCAGGCTTAACTGGCAGGAACAAATTTTATTATCGAATTTTATTCCGCTTATACCCTCTATACACACACACACACACACACACACACACATCGTAGATCTTATCGAGACGACTTCGAGAGACTCGAGAGAAAAAAAGAGAAGAAAGGGAGGCAAAAGAAACGCGTGGGAGGTTTCGAGTTCCGATAGCTGAGAATGACGTGTGTGGGAAAAATAAGAATATTAAAAAAAAAGAAACACTCACATGGTATAGAAAATTATAATATTTTGAAAAATATTAATTGTCCCTCTTTTCGAAAAAATTTTTCGTACCTAAATTTCAAAACGTTCTCGACTGAAAAAAACGCGACTAATAGCGCTAAATACCTACGATGAAAGTAGCAAGACACAAGACGAGAGTTCTTTTTTTTTTGTTTTCTTTTTTTTCGCGAGGAAATTCTCTTCAACCCTCTCTCGCGCAATATCGTCGATAAGTATCTCGAGACGGTTCTTCGAGGTACACAGAGTACGAGTATACGTATAAACCGTGAAGTACGCGATGCAGATAGTGCATGTGCATCGATGCACTTTTCTCTCTCTCTCCTTTCTTTTTTCTTTCTCTCCCTTTCGCGATGCACTTTGATGGCGGCCAGAGCCGCTCACAGCCACAGAAGTAAATCTAAGGTTTACGAGGCACTACCCGCCTCTTACTAGCACCTCCTCGAGAGAGAGAGACAGAGAGAGAATCGCGATATATATATCGCACACTCATCCGTTTGCAATCCATAGAGTGAGACGGAGAAAGCTTCGTATTATAAACCGTGCAGTTCCACATCGCGGAGGCCGAGATACTTCGGCTTCGTTCACTGTACTTCCCATACATATATACACACACATATATATATATATATATATATATATATATATATATATATATATATAGGGATATAGTTCAACGTCGGTAATACACGTGCGAGAGAGCTGTCTCGTCGAGCCACTCGCGATATTCTCATAATAAATCGTCCCAAACGCGAAGCCAACCTCCCTCGTAAGAAAATCATAAATGTATCCTCCGTATGAAATAAAAAAATATCAAATATATTCTCTCTTTGCTTAGAAAAATTCGTTTTAGTTTATTTTCTAAAAAACAGCGAGAAAAATATCTCTCGATGATTCTTTGCGTCGGTATCGAGATTTCGAAAATTCACAGGGACTTGGAAACACGGCAATCTGTCCACTCGAGGGTACCGAGTCACTTTACAGGTTGTATATCGCTTATAGCTTTTATATATAAATATATCTATATGGAAGGTAGGTACTTATATAATGTTATATTGTATATGCACTCTATATCTACTATTATAGTTGGCGTATAATAGCGTATAGAAATAAAGTAACATGTTATGCTCCTTCGACTATTTTATATATATATATATATACATACATAGCGATAAAGGATACTTCTATACATATATATACGTGTATATATATATGGGAGGAGAGACGAGGACAAAACGCAGGGTCGTCGAAGAGAGGCTCGGGTAATATAGTTATTATCCGCGAGGGGGTGCCCCGAGGGGCCCCACGAAGAAAGCGACGAACCCCGCATTAAAAACCAATTTTTGGTCCCGAAAAAACCCTCCGCCCCGTACCGTAATAACAGGCCTCGTAATCTATAGTAGGTTTTCTGTTCGGTATAGAGCCCGAGGATTCTCTCGCTCTCTCTCTCTCTCTCTCTTTTCTTCTCTCTTTCTTTTTCTTACCTATATACCGAGAGTCTGCGACGACGATGATGCACACATCCGAGACCTTTCCGGCTTCGTCCCTCTATCTATCTCTCTTGCGCGCGCGCGCGTTTTAAAACATCCGCGAGACCAACATCTTCCCTTGACCGTTCTGTCGAGAGAAGGAGAGAAAGAGAGGATAATCGAGCAAATTGATGCCCCTCGAACGAGTCCGCCTTATACACCGGGAACGAGAGAACCCTAACTTTTTTTCAATTAAAAGTCAGCCTCGACATCTAAACGAACAGCTGTCAAACGCTCGCGTTTCAATACGTTCGGATAAATACACGCGTGTGTACGCGATACCACTCCGACAGACTAGTAATTTTCTCTTCATTATGCAATTGCGGGTAATAATTTCAACGGTTCTTGACACTTTTCAACTTAGCGGCATTTATTTTTTATTTCTTCAACTAAATTTCATATATTTTTACATTTCTTTATTTTCAGAGCGATTTGCAAATACGTACATGCAATTTTGTATATTTTTATGAAAGAGAGAGAGACAGTCGGACAGACAGACAGACAGAGGGATAAATTTTAAATATCGAACGTCAAATCTTTGGTCGCCACGCGTAAACTCGACCGCGAGAGAACCCACAGGAGTCTTGTACGGGGTGGAAAGGAAAAAAAATAACATATAGGCAGAAAAACAGCGCTCGTTCTCCAAGGCTAGAGATATGATCGTTCGGGGAAGAATACACGCGTCAGCCCGTTCGCGGAGTTATAGAAGAGAAAAGGAAAGCTATAGTAACGTAACAGCCACTGCGTGCCACTCCATCAACTCAGACTCTAACGACTCGGTTATTCTATACGTATACCTGTGTGTCTTATACGTGTATAGTACAATGTATATATTGTATCCAGACGAGTATAACCAGCCAGCGGTTAATTATATATACATCCCTCGAGGGAACTTCCAAGCGAGATTGGAGAATTAAATCTTTCGTGTTTTCGGCATTTTTTTGACTCAAGCCCAGTCTCCTTTATTCCGCCGTTGGCTGTATCGAATCCGATCCAAGTCTCGCGTAATAGGAACGTCTTTGTAAAAGCTATTATAGAAACGAACGCGAATTATACAAACGATGAATTAAAAAAAAATATCAATCGATCGATAATTGAGAGACGATCGAACGGTTCAATTATTAGACAAGCCATGTGATATGAAAACGGAAGTATCGTCGTGCATTATGCACGCGATGCGCGTTAGGGGAGAACGGGGCAGTGGGAGCTAGCGGGTAATGGGAGCTAGCGCAAAAAACGTACTTAGAAACGCTCGACATGTTTCGAAACAACCAAAATGCCTTCCTAAAACTTCGATCATGTCATACGACTGCCGATGGCTGCTTCAGTGCCACAAGTATAACGGCAACGACCACAAACGTATTTTGCGGCCTCCCGTTATAAGAAAAATATTTTTCTCACAATCAAAGTAAGTATCTAAAGTTTTCTTATTTAATTGTTTTTCTAGTTCATTCGGTAGCTTAGTTCATGTACTTTGGTTTGGAAGTATAAAAAATAAGTTACAACATAATTTGTTTATATTATTATGTTTAATTCGAAATGCTTCCCTACGGGGTAATGGGAGCTAGAGGGGCTACCATTACCTGAATACTCAGATGAAGAAAATAAGTGTGTGATATGTTTTGACGTTGGAAAACATAACGAGCTATAGAACCTGTGGAAAATGGGCTCATGCGGAGTGTTCGAATTGTGACGATCCCAAAGATTATATTTGTGATCTTTCCCAGATAGACACATTTACCTGATATTTGCATCATATTTACGTCTTGTATGACGCATAGGAAGGCTCACAGCTGTGAGTCTCTTATGAGTGCTCCCATGTACATCATATTTGTATCATATGATGAATCCCAATATGATGTCGAAATGAAGCAAAGTTGTGTTCACGTGAGCATTCATACGGTGAATTCATTAGCACTAGTAAAATCGACTCACGGAAATACAAGAATAAGTACATGCATATGGGGCTCATATGGGCGTCACGGCGTGACGAAAAATGACAGAGAAATGCTCATATCCCCACCACCGTCGCGTTGAATCATAATGATAAAATCGTCAGTATACTGACGAGATATACTCTATTCAGTATATCCCAATATATAGCTGCAAAATACATACATATCTGTATTTGTGTGAAAATACGGGTACCACAAATTTCTCAAACAACTAGAGATCCGTTAAAGACTTTACAAAATCGTTGTCAGCATTTCTGCCGACTCGCCACTTTCTTTTGAACTCGGTTATATACAAATATTTCGCGACTCTGCCCGCGAAAATCGTAGCCATCTATCGGACTCTAGCGGTACTGCCGGCGCGGTAATTACTCGAGGCAACATAGATATCGCCATCATATGGCGCTCATGCGATGTATTATTGAAAAAATGCATAATACCGCCATAGGATGTGTCACTTAGAAATGCGCATACGCCGTCATATTGTGCTCATCGAATATGTCATTGCTATATATGCAAATGGCCGATGTATTGCCTGCACGATATCTACACTACCAATGTTAACCCAATGAATACATTAAAAAAATCATTGCATGACTGCCATATGACGCCGATATGACAACATTCAATGCAGAATTTGAAATGTCCGTCTTATGATTTCACGATGTAGTCAACGTATGATGCACTGGCAAACGTCAAATTGCAATCAAAATGAATCAAAATGTATCGTCAATTCAGGATACTAAATGCGTTCATTACATGTTATCACAACATTGAAATCGATGTGCTGTAAAATTTGCTTTTTCCGATGTATGCACAGCGTGAAAATCACGACTGTCTATCTGGGTTGCTTCGTCTAGATCAAAGCAAAGAACATATTAATTTTCCTACATTTACTTCCTACGCGTTAAAAAGGCTATATTTAGGGTAACTATATGTTCCTTAGTTTATCATATGTTAAATTTTCATGTTTACTATTAATAAAATTTACTTAAAAAGTTATTAAATTTGGTTAGTTTCTAGCTCCCATTACCCCCTATGTCGGGTAATGAGAGCTACAGACACATTTTTTTATATTTAATTTTTCACTACCTTAAACAATTAGGAGAAAGTTTCTATTTCATAAAAAAGAAAGCTTATTTATCAAAAGACTGATTAATAGAGAAAACCATAAATAATTACTGCAATAAATTACTTTTATTTAACTTTTCCTTACATGGCTCCAATTCCCCCATTCTCCCCTAATACAATTGCCGAAAATCCGGGTTTCCACGAGCTCGGGTATATTGTATATAGATATACGAGAGGTTCCGGCTCGCGCCGAGAGATGGCGCCACCGTGTCGGTTTCGCCAGTAAATTTCTATTACGGGCCGGTCGAGCCACGCGGGCCGGCGTTCGAAACAATTGACCATTAAATCGAACGGTCCCGCGGCAGATAATAACTAGCAATAATCGTTGGGCCACCGGTTATATTCGGTCGCGGGATAGGAAGCGAGATATCCGTAATTCGTATATACGTATATATAGAACGAGGAAGTGAGGAATATGGGCGCGTATAGATACGAATGTCTATAGGAATAGTAGGAAGAGGGCCGGGTACCTATCTCCCTCGGTGAGCGAGATATTCTCGCATTGGCAGTGGAGGAAACAAGCGAGCATCGGTAATGAGAGACCAATTAGAACACCCCGCGTCGATGGAATTATCCCTGCAGGAACGTTCGAAATTCAAACTGGCTGATGTTATATACACGTAGTCCCCGCTCTCTCACTACTCTACTCTCTCTCTCTCTCTCTCTCTCGCGATCTTGGTAGGCACGATAATGCCCGTTAGGCACGCGAACCGACCCATGCGGCTTTACCTCCACATTAAAATATAAATGCACACACGCAAATTTGCGTGTGTATTAAAACGTATTCGAACGTTTCTCGTGTTTAAGAAATCTCAGAATTTTTGTCGTACCGTCAACTTTTGCCCAGCGAATTAATTAAACTAGAATAATTGAATTATTATCAAAAAAAAAGTTAGAGAAAATGAAATAATTTAAAATATTCAAAGTAAATTTGAATCGTGGGTTAAATATTTCACAAAATTGCGGCTATGAATGATGAAAGAAAAAAATGGCGAGAGGCGAGTCATGATCGCTCCGCCCGCAACTTTATACTCGTTTTTTTTCTACATACATATATAGCACGGTGAATATTCTCTTGGATATCCCTTCCCCCCGACTGTCTCTCTCTCTCTCGCTCTCTTGCTCTCACTCTTCCACGTACGCCCCTCGTTACTTTGGTCTCGCTCAATTTACACTCCTCGTATAATTAACCGGAGTATGAAAAATGGCCGGCCACGTGCTACCGTAGCGCATCGCGAGAGAAAGAAAGAAACAGTGAATATATATACAGGCTTATACAGGCATTTGTGTGTGTGTGTGTGTAATACACATCGGTGAGCGGTCCAGCTCGCGCCCGGACCGCCAAGATTTATAGTTATTAATTTTATAATGGACTCGTCATCCGGGCGTCCTCGCGGCGCTCTTGCGAAAATGTTCCTCCACATATATACGCCTGTAGTATATAACCCATAAAGCTTATAATTCGCGGGACCTCTCGCATGATTTTTTTAACTGTGCCCAACACGTCCAAGTCGTGCCGGCTAATGGAGACGTTTAACGGAAAATCAAGCGTGGACACGGAATAATTCGTGACGGTATAGGTATATGTATATATTTATGGGTAGAACGGACGGGTGAGGGATTATGAAAAAAACGCACAAGTCTCTCTTTCCCTCCCTCTCGCTCCCTCTCTCCATATATATTTATATAGAGAGAGGGGTTTATGTGATTACATATATATATATGGGAGGGTTGAAAATCCTCGTCTCGGTATTTTTCGTCGAGTCACAGTCCCAGAACGTTCGTCATCCTCTCCACTATGATCCCTTGACTGATGCCACACGATAGAATGGCGTGAGAGGCGTGCCAACAACAGTTTGTGTTTTTATCGTCGATTCACCTAATTGCGATTAGGAAGTTTGACGCTTCCGTTCGAACGATCGCGGGGTCGTTAATATTATTAGCTATGGATATTGTGTGGATAGGAATGTGTCTGGAAAATTATGACAATTTTTCAATCAGCAGATGAAAAGATCGATAAATTAAATTTTTTATTGAACTTTTAGCACCCTAATCATTAGACTTTTAGTTTCAACAGACGAGAATGTTAGAAATTGTCCTCCCCTAATCATTTTCTCAAAGGGAATTATTTTCAGATTAGACCGGAAGTCAACGAAAAACCACAAATAGCATCATTTTTCTCATTCTCGTTGGGAAAGTCGCACGATCGATTTCTCCCTCGATAAATTAGCGTGGGATTCTCGTCGAAACTCTCCTCGTCATTACCTGTGGAGACACGGGGCGATCGAGCGATCGGTGGGGGCTTTTGGGAGCGAGGGCAGGCCGTAAAAAAGATGAAATGGAATCGACCCGCGTCAAACCCGCCGCGTAATTAATTCCACGCCGAAAATTAAACGAACTACATATATATATATATAGAAGGCATTCCAGTAAAATACAGTGGATTACATATATATCTGTTCGTTGGAGAGATATATTGAATTTTATTCATAGCAGATCGATCGGCCACGCTCTCTCGGCCGAAACGAAAAAAAAATCGAACACAAATTCATCGACCTCTTAATTCTTCACCCCTCACCCTCCCGTGATTTAGAAAAAAAAATACGATCTATTTTTCAAAATAGTAAATATTTCAGAGTGATCCGCATCGATTCGAAACGACCGTACAAATTTTAGCCGAGAATCTTTCGACGATGATAATTCAACGGTTCGAAATAATTCGTATTTTATTTTGCCCTCGCACTTGGCGTACGTAATCGCGCAGCTGGTATATAGTTTACGCTTTGCGCGAGAAGGTGTGAACTCTTTAAAACCTCGAAGGTGTTGGCTGGTGCGTCAGAGAACGAGCGAGCGAAAAGTAGGAGCAGCGGGGCTCGACCCAAGAATGGGCCTTCTCTCGCGTTACTGGGCACACGTGAGGAAAAGAGAGAACGAGCGGAGGCAAAAGGTGTCGGGGAGAGCGAAAGCCCCGGCCCCGATCATTTATTATCTCGAGATTGAATTTCTGCGGGCTCCTCTCTCTCTCTCTCTCTCTTTCTCACACACTCTTTCTCTCTTTTTCCGTCTCGCGCGCTCGAGGAGAGCGCGTAGCTCGGTTTAATTAAAATATCGTTATGGGTAGGCGTGGATATTCGAACGAGGAGCCTGCGCTCGCGCTATCGTAAGAAATGCCCGACACACTCTTTTATATACACATATATGTATATAGTTTACACCCCGTATTGGCCATCTTTCTCACACCGATCTTTCGTGTTCCTCTCGAGCAATGGACGCAGCTCCAAGTTTATAACGCACAAAGAGCGAGAGAAAAAAAATCCTAGAGGTGTTCCAATCGTTTCTTCATACACGTATATAGATATATAGATGCGTGTATGAAATAGCTGCCGGGGCCTCTTAGGAAGTTTTTCGAGCTCATCACAGTCTCGAATAACGCTCTGTTCAACGATCCACTAACGGATCAATTTTTCGAAGTTATTTTTACGTGTTTCGGGGCCTTCAATTAGTAAAACTTCCATTATGCCGACTATAATTACGCGTCGGCTTGTTACGAACGAGAAAATAACAATATTTTTCCATCTCGGCCTTGTTTCACGATCGATCCGGAAATCGAGAAAAATCCTGCACGTTGTCGCGAGTCAAAAGAAAAATGATTTTACGAGCCTTTAATTTTTCAGCGGCGTCTCGTTCTTCCGAGAAACGATGCTGCTAATTAGAAAATTAAAGATTTATAAAATGTTTCGTTTTTATTTATTTTTTTATCTCAACGTGAGACTGCCACTTTCGCCCTCTCGCTTTCGCCTTACCTGAAAAAAAAGAAACGTATACTCTTACAACGCTCCGCGGGTTTAATTAAAAATTAATCGGTGCAAATTAATTTAAAGGCAAAACGACTGCTCTTTCTCTCTCATTCTCTCTCTCTCTCGTGCGTTCCTCCCATGTCTCTCTTCGCGAGGATAGACAAGGCAGAAAATCGCGAGAAAGACAGAAGATTCAAACACGTATATATACATACATATATATATATATATATATATATATATATATATATATATATATATATATATATATAACGAGTCGAATCCCCCGCGCTTCTGGCGTCGGAGGGGGTGGAGCGCGGCGTTTGTCGGGGGCGTTACCGCTGAGTTAGTCGATCGTTGCGTGCCGAGGCGCGGCGGTGAAGCGGCCGTGTATAGCGGCTCGATAATCGAAATATTCTCTACCTTTTCTCGTCCCTTCTTCTGCCCACACACGTTCATGCACACTCTCGAATACCTCCTCTTCCTCTCCTCTCACTCTCTCTCGTTCGAGCTATACGAAACAAAAGAAGATCCCAGAGCGCGCGAGGTGAGAAAGTCGACTGGGAGCTTCGATGGTGTCCCGCGTGCGATCCTTTAAAGAAGAGCCTGCGAGGTTAACGCGGTATGCAAGAATAATAACGAGATGAATGCGAAATGCGAATAGGAAGTGAAAGAAAAAAAAACGAGTAGAAACTCGAGAAGGGATGGGAAAAACCAAACCACCCTCTAGTTAAAGACGTAGCCTCGTCCGATTATTAATACCTCGTTATCGTTTAGAAGTTTCTAGGAGCGAGGGACAAAGCCACGTGGCGGAAAACGCGATTAGCCGAGGATTAAGAAAAACGCCATCGTGGGCAGGAAACTTGATTCCGCGGGTCAATTTCATCGTACCGGACATTTTATTAGCTAATACCATAACGCAACTCTCTCACGGGTTTTCTCACACTACGTGGGCAATTTGTATAGCACCGAGGTGTATATACGCTTTATATAGGAGGTGCCATAACGATATAGTGGAGCCCGCGAGCGCTTGATCGCGAATTAATCTCGGGATCGTTTACCATCTCGCGGCTCTCGACGCTGTGTATAGTACGGATAATAATAATAATTTTATACAAGCGAGAAATACCGGAGATATACAGACATATATATATGTGTGTGTGTGTGTGTGTGTGTGTGTGTGATAATAATAATATATGTATATCTAGCGGTGTTGCTTATATTGATAGCTCGTATGAAAACTGCCGACCCCCTTATTCGCTGATCTTTAGTTTTCTATCCATTATATGTTGTATATAATGGTTAGTAAAAAAAAGAAAAACATAGTCAGAGAAGCCATTGAGCTCACAGCTGTGTATCGTTTCTAACGATCGGGGCATTAGGTATCATAAAACCGGATCCATCTCCGTATCTCTCTTATCACTCGTTGTAAATTCCCGTAATGGCACGAAATCATTTTCGATCTGCTAGTACAAGCGTCCTAATAAAATCGCTGAGGAAAGTGATTGTATAAAAGTATCGCGAAACATAATATTTTTTATTGTTTTCTTCGTAATTTATTTAATTTAATTTTTTTCGTCGAAATTATTCATTCGCGGATTTCGAACGATCTTACTTTTTGCGACGTTGATTTCCTCGTCTTGCGAACGTTCGCCTCGAGTGGCCCGCCGGGACTTTTAGGTCGAGTACTTTTCGACGCGCGCATCGAGATATATAGATATATACATTTTATAAAATACTTATATTTTGCAATGCGCAGTCTTTTCCGCACTCGAAACTTCGTATTTCTCGCTCTCTCACCCTGACGTTGTATATCTCATCCGCGAGAAAGGCAACGGAGGCCCGGCGCACGTTCATAAAACGGCCGTAAAACACTAAACGGCTGTAAAGCTGCCGCCCCGAAACACCAGCCAAGAGGAGAAAGAGGGTGGGAGGGAGAGAGAGAGAGAAGATTCGGATGTCTGTTGTTTAACGTATGCCCTTTCCTTTCATCCTCTTTCTCGCTCCAACCCTTTGCGGCGTGATATTCGCTGCTGCATAGAACGCATCGCGCGAAACAGAGAAGAGATAGAGACACAGCACGCACCTTCAACGCTAAATCAAGCCGTGACCACGCCCCGATATAGCCCGGTATCACGCGTCCGCCCTCTCCACCCCGCTAGCCCCTTTTTCAACCCTTCCACCATCGTACACGTACGGACCAACGTTTCTACAGGCTTGACACGATCTACAACTCGCCATGTTTTTTTTCTAATCAGATATTTAAAAAAAGAAAGTCAAGTTGTAAAAAATCATTATTTATTAAAATCTATTTATTCAGGAATTTTGATAAAATCTGATTCCTCCGAAAAATGGGGCGGAAATAAAATTTCCTCCCGGATCTCGATTTTTTCAAGTACAATTACCCGAGATCGGACCCTTGAAGAAAAACAACGCGCAGCGGACGGGTAGTACGCTGCACGGTCGAGAATTTACAAGTTCCTTCGTGAGAATCACGAAGGCCCCGCTTATATAGCTGCCGGTGTATCTTCTTGTTACATCCCATATAGCTCTCTTCTTCTCGTCGGACAACGATGACGACACGAGAGAGCCCTCTCGGGTACGAGAGGAAGAGAGGTAGAAATCGAGTCGAAGGTGGAATTTAGTGCCAGCGTTCGTTCCTCGGACAACCAATCATCCCTGCGTCGCGGTGCGAGCGTTCGTCTTTCTCTCTCTCTCTTTAACTCTGCAGAGGGCTCTATAAGCCCGCGGGGGGATCCAGAGAACGTAATCTTACGTATCAATTAGCTTCACGGTCCGAGGGGCCTTACCCCCCGCGGGCCTTTGACCGTGCGCCGCGCGATGCGTCTCCTTCGCACTCCCTTACTTTTATTTTATTTTATTTTTATTTCTTTTTCATTTGGTTTCTCTCTTGCGCACGTGTTCTCTCTCTCTCTCGCTCTCTCGAAGGTGTGAGAACCGAGAGACACACCGTACCGCGCGACTCGTGTGTATCGTACGTTTGCTTTTACAACGTCTTCATCGAAAAGAGGGAGAGAGAGTGAGAGAAAAATCTTTCCCGAAGTGTGCGTGAGCTTCTCGGGACGAGACTCTTCGAAGAGTTAACTTTCGTCCTCTCTCTCTCTCTCTCTCTCTCTCTCTCTCTCTCTTCCTCTCTTTTTCAGAGTTTGTACGATGCACCTGGACAGGTATCAGACCTCTCTTCGTCTCACCTTCGTTTTTACATCGTGTCTTTCTCACCTCGCGTTCTATCCCACGTCACGCATCCACGAAATTGCTCGTCCCCCGTAAGACACGTGTCGTCGAAAAAACGCGATGAAAACACGCTCGAAATGAATATAAAAGAGAGTCGAGGAATTTTGTGGAATTTTTACCCGAGAAATTTACAATCTCGGTGGGGAGGGGCTGGGGGGGGCGGGGTCAGGGGGAGAAAAAAATTGATTGAAACTTTGTGGAATGTGTTTATATATATATATATACATTTCAAAGAAACACGAAGTATCGTTCGACAGGATTTATTCTCGAATCGTGAATTAAGGATCGCGAAGAAATTAAATTGAAACTTTATAGGGAAATTGAAAAATAGGAATTTTTTCTTATTAGGCGGGACAAGATTTGTGGCGATGACGTGATACAAGTTAAGAAAAATAATCGAACGCGATGAAAACGTTACTCGATGACGTTACAGATTTGTTTCAATCGGGGTGAGAAGGAGGAGGAGGAGGCGGGTGGAGAAAAAGCCGGTATACCAGATTAATAACAAGGGCAAGTCAACGGGGAGGTTTTTCGAGAGTTAGAGGTGTGATGTTCAACCAGATGGAACAACCCCCTGCGGCTAACCGAGAGAGAAAAAGGTCTCTCGGCTTTGCCTTTAACTTCTCAATTCTCCCGACACCTCTTTTCTTTCTTATTTTTTTCTCTCACCACCAGCCCCCCCCCCCCCGTCCCTTCCTTTTTTCGTGGGTGTTAAGTAATATATTACGAGCTGACCAACGCACCTGGCCAACCCTCGAAGAGATAGAAAAGAGGGTGAGAAGCCTCCCCGTCGCGGTCGAACAAAGAAACCTCGAATTCTCTTTTCTCGCCAATGCGTCGGAATCGCTCTCGTTAACATTCCCCTAATTTCATCCCCCTCCCTTGGCTCCTTCTTCCCCACCCCAAACACCAATAAAAGTCGTCATAAAAATCTGACAAAAAAGAAAACACCGAAAAAATAAGAAGCGAGAGGAATAGAAGAAAAAGCACCCTTTTAAAGTCTTTAGACAAGATTTGTGTAGAGCCGAGGGCTATTCAATTACAAGAAAAACAACCCCTTTAAACGTCTCGTACGAAACATAATTCCCTCGTAGAATGTCCCCGGAGTTCATATTTTCATTCCGGGGTTAACGTATCCATTCGACCCCCGGCTGTTTAACGCTATCGTAATTAATTGCCTCGGATTAAAAAAAAACAAAGGTAATTAGCGATAATTCATCGTAAATAATTATCGATAAATCGATCACTCTGTCCTCGGTTAAAATTGGCACTTTACTCCTATGGGATATTCAGTACTATAGGGCCACTACTCGTTTTAAACACCCTAAAAAATTAATTTTCTCTCAACGCTCGTCCCCCCCGTCTAACCTCTCCACCGAAACAAGATAGAACGAAGGAGACCCGCGATATAATATCGTTACCAGCGAGCTCGGACCTTACTCACACGAAAAAAGCTAACGTGCACGTATATGCTAGAGAACTCGAAGAAAAAGTCAACGCTCGGCGAGCGAGAGAGAGAGAGAGAGATAGAAAATTCACAGACCTTTCGAAGTCACGAGTGTTGGTCAGTCCGACCTCGTGTGAGCGATTCGAGTGTGCGCGTTGCGGCTCTCATGAGAGAAGCCACAGGGACCCCGAAGCGTAGAGTAGAAGCGAGTAAAAGAGACGAACAGACGAAGGGAGAAAAAGAGGGAGGGAGAGAGAGAGAGAGAGCAAGAAACGGCAAAGACGAAGAGGAGGAGGAAGGTGTCGGCCAATACTTTTCAAGGCGTCCGTCGCCGCTTGACGTCTTAATGCACGTCGAGAATAATCTCACCGCCAATTTATTACACTCTTTCTCATTTCTTACCCCTCACCTCTCGTCCACCCTTCTCTCCTCTCTCACTTTCTCTCTCGCTCTCTCTCGGTTTCGTAGTCACCCCCGCCGACGGTGTTCCTTTATATCCCTTTTCGGAACGTAGGCCTCGACTGTCTCGTCCCTCTCTCTCTATCTTTTCTACAGTCGAGTGAGTTGTCTTCCTTGTTTTTTTTATGTCTTCTCCTCCGCGCTTCCTCTCTCTCTCTATTTTACCTGCTCTCGCTCCTTCGCACCATAAACAGTGTCGCCATCTCTGTTCGAGGCGTACTCGCGCGCCCGTACACACCGGCCGAGAAAGACTGTAAACGTCAGCTGGACGCGATATACTTCTTCCTCCAGTATTTTCTCACTCCCTTCATCCCCTTTTGGCTCGGCTCGTTTCTTCCTCGTTTCGTTCGAGCGGTAGATCTCTTTTCTGCCTTGAGAGAGATCCTCCATCGTCGCACTCGCTCGCTCTGTCTTGCGCGCGAACCCCGACCACGCTTGGCCTGCCCAGACGAACCGCCGCCTCTGGCTCGCACCTAATAGAATACGTAATTTGAATTTTTTAATTTTTTTTATCCCCCTGGTGATTTTTTTTATTTTTTATTTTTTCTTATTTTTTTTTAATTATACCCAAATCGCGCGAGGTCCGGACGAGTATGCATATGACTCCTTTACCCAGGAAAGAAAGTCCAAAATCTTTTTTTCTACGGTGAAAAGATGAATTTATGAGTTTTTAAAAGGAACCCTCTTTTTTTCTTTAAATGCCGCGAGAACGGAAAGAATAATTCTTCGACTTATAAGAAGCTTAAGATACTCGGAGAGCTTAGGAACGGAAAAATGATTTTCATCCGAAAGAAATGTTCTTTGCGCTGAGAAGATTGTTTCGTTTTTTTTTAATTCGTAATTATCACGGCGCAACATTATTTTTAATCGTAATGAAAGATCTCGGGACGAGGATAAATAACGTTGCACGATCTAGAGCGCCAGATGGATCGATGCTGCGACTATATATCTGTATATATGTGTGTGTATATAATGTGTGTAGCAGGGATGATCCAGGTGAGATATAAATTTGATCCTTCCGCTCGTTTCTCCTTGCCCTCCTCCTCCTCTCTCTCTCTATTTCTCTCCGCTGCTAGTCCGCAGTGATTCCTGCGAGGGCACCGCCGTGGTTAACCGACCTGGCGAGTGAAACCATATCGAAACTCGAGTGAGAGAGAGAGAGGGTTGATAAAAAAAGAGCGTCGTGGCAAAGAGCAGAGATAGGACGTTAATCCTTCACGGCGGAGCAGAGAAAGATATATACATATATATACAGTAAAATATATCCACGGTGGCGAAAGAGCCGGTAAATCTCTCGCTCGTATAATAATTTAATAACGGATCGAAAGGGGGCGCTAGGTATGCGCGCCAGGCTTGATCATCATCCTCTCGATCCTCTCTTCTCGGTCGTATGGTCAGATATCGAGTGAACACGAAGCAAGAAAGACGAAGAAGAAGAAGAAGAAGAATAAGATGAAGATGAGAAGTAAGAGGAGGAAGAGAAATAAGAAGAAACACACCCCGCATTACCGTTACTACCTGCCTTTACGTTTCGTCCCTAATTCTAACGTCGATAAATAATCCTTATACCCCCGGATTAAACAGTGTAACGAACTCGCTCACTGCCTTTTTCTCTCTCTCTCTCTCTCACTGGATATTTATCCACTCCTCGCATATCTGTTCCAACGATGGAAAAACGTGCCACAACCCCCGGGACTTTGTATCTTTAGGTCGAGGGACGAACATGTTTTTTTTTCCGTATCGAAGTTTGAAATAATTTAGGGTGATTTTTAAAACTTTGCCGAGGAGACGAGGAACGTGTTAGATGAGAATAAGGAGAATAAATGGTAAGATGAAGAAATTAAGGTGGCAAAGGGGATAGGAGAGTGGACGCGGCAGCTGTTGGCCAAATTAAGTGATCATCTCGTCATCATCAGTGGTGCCGCCTTCGAGGCAAGACTCACCAACGTTCTCTCTCTCTCTCTCTCTCTCTCCTGTGCCACCTCGCTCATCTCTTCTTCTTCTTCGTCTTCTTCGTCTTCTTCTTCTTCTTCTCTCTGTCTCTTCCAACCGCGAGCCCCGTGAAATTAGCATTGGGAGATCGTAAAGGATGAAGAAGATGCAACGAGTCGCGTCTTATTTCTCGTTTTCTCTTTTTGCCTCTATCCTTATGGGTCTCCGCGCTAGTCGGTGCGTGTGCGCGAAAGAAAGAATACGGTATGGGGCGTGAGGGGGAGATGAGGAGGGGTGAAGAATTGTAATGGAGCGAAGAACCCAACATCGCGCCTCTCGACGCCGTCGGGATCATCGCACATGGCAAGAAAAATAAATAAAAAAAAAGAAAACTAAAAATAAATTCTCCCTGACCAGGAATGAGATTTTGCTTCGTTCTCTCTTTTTCACTCTTATCCGTGTTGTGTCGAGCATGAGCGAGAAAGCAACGGGCTTTAAAACTCTTCCCCATTCGGATTTAATAAGCGCGAGAGCCATAATCGTCGTATTTACGAGCGGCGACTCGTGTGAGCCGCTCTTTACAAAGCCGAAAATTAAATTATTGTCACAATAAAGACAAGAGAGAGAGAGAGAGAGAGAGAGAGAGAGAGAGGGGAGAGGAAAGAGGAGACCATCTACATACTCGGCTGATCTCTTCTCGCGTTATTGATATATTTTTATATTTTATTGCGACCTTATAGGTGCGAGTTTCTATCACCGTTTCCTTCGTTAAATCGACTTCTTCAAAAATTAAATTCTTCCACCAGGGGGGGAAGACTTTCAAATCGGTCAATCGATTTTTCAAAAAGATAGTAAAAGGGCGATTCCTCCGTCTGACTGGACGTCGGATAATACGAGACTTTTTCTCTCGTTGGCGCACGTTCGCTCGATCTCCGTGTCGAAACAATGAACCGACCAACCGGCGTTGTCGCCGCAAATCCTCCCTGGCTTATAGGGAACCCTCATCGTTGTCTCTTCCTCTTTCTCTTCTCGCCCTGTGTCCCCTCCCTCCCTCCTTCCCTCACTTGCTCGCGCTATTGTCGGGCTGCAAGCCGGTCGACCGTGTTTCGCATGGTCGTCTCCACGTCGACGCTTTGCTGAATCGCGTGTGATTGTGTGCGCGATGCGGATTTAGAGACCCCCGTTGTCGTCATGGCAACTCGAGGACACATATACCCCGACGAGCGCACATAGCTCCGTGTCTGTTTGACTCGATCGCGTAGTCGCCATTTACGACCGTACCCGACAAGATCTTCGCGTTTTTCTCCATAGTTCGTCTTCGACTTCGGAGAGGCGTTCGTTTCGACCAAATTTCATGTCTAAACTTAGATACTCGATCCAGTGCCAACTTAATAATGAATTTGTTCTGTAATAAATGCGAGATAATCTTCGATCTGCTTTTTCTACCTCGATATTGGCCGAGAAGCTCGAGAGATCCTCAAAGTACTTTTCTCGTATCATCGATCTATCAAAATTGTTTTCGGTCCCTTATTTCGTAGTCTCGAAGGGTCGAAAGGTTTTCTACGAGAGGTCGTCTCAAGCGGATATAAGAAAGGACTCTAGTGTCTTCATTTTGACGGGATCGACTCGCTTTTTTCGTGAATGAAAGAAAAACGAAAAAAGAATGGAGAAACTACGGTCTGATCGCTTTGTCCACCAAATGGAGAGTTTTCGTCGCCATTCCCTTTTTTCCAACCCCTATAATATATATGTATATATATATATAACTCTTACAAATACGAACATACCTATACGTGTCCTTTTTCTCTTTCGTATCACCCACTCGTATCACTCTCGGAGTTCCGACGATTTTCTTGCTGAATAAGTGGTGTGCGCGCTGTCCCGCACGCTCTCTCGGTGCACGGACTTTATTTTTTTTCCACGAGGGCGCACGATCGCTCCTCGACGCCGTCGAGGAATAAGAGCCCGGGAGGGATCTTTCTCTCTCTCTCTCTCTCTATGAGACTTTTACCGTCGGGAAGTTTATCACCCATCCTCTCCTTCCCTCCGCCACTGTACGTTTCTTCTTATATATATACATAGAGCTAGGAGTGTGAGGGCGGTAAAAGGGCACCGAGGATGGAGGACATCAGCCCGGGAAAAGACCGATATATTCCAGTCGCGTTTCTACTCCTCTATAGGATTATCGCTCCTTCTCTCTCTCTCTCTCTCTACATATATATATATATATATATATATATATATATTAGGTGTCGTATGGCTGACACGGTTGCTCTCGCACGAGGAAGGCACGAATTTGTCAAGCAATTCCCGCGGATATCTCATCTCTCTCTCTCTCCCGTCCCAACATCTCGCAGCTGGTGGGGTAGACCAAATCGAATTACTGCAAAAACCCGCCTCCGTTCGCGCCTCGACACTCCCTCGATTTTTCTCTGTATTTGCGCGCGTTTCGCTCGAGGGGGATGAAGACGTCGTGAGTTTCAGATTAATATACTTTTTCGATACTTTTTTTATATTTTTTCTCTTCTTTTCTTTTTTTTTTGTTGCCTCCTTCCGACGTCCGAGCGCATTCTTATTGTCTCCATTAATGATTTCTCGAAACCGATATTTTAAAAACGTATGTGGCAATTACGATAAATACGACGGTTATTACGGGGGCTTTTAAAGAGCGAAAATACCACGTTGTGTTTACGAGACGCACGCACACACACACACACCCTCGGCTTTCACTTTGAGACGTTACCTGCACGATATTCCGATGGATCGATGCAACCGTCCTCTTGGCGTCTTCGTTCCTGTTGTTTTTTTCTTCGGATTTCCCGTCATTTTTATCGTCGTAATTAATAATTTCTTCGGTTTCATTTTTGTTTCTCGTATTCGAGGGAGGAGGGATCGGGGTTTAATTTTTCGTTTCTCCAGAGAACGAAAATACCAATTATGAACACGAAGAGCGACGCAGGAGGCGACGAGAATGCCCCGACATTAGCGGCTCTAACGCGCCCAAAACAAAGAAAAAAATGAAGAAAAGGACGGAAAAATTCTCGCACGTACGCGATATGGGTATGTGTACCGTATGCAAACCTTGGAAGAGCGTGCGGTGCAAGAGTAAAAAAAATAAACGAAAACAACAAAAAAAAACAAGAATTTCGTATTACGCGTTCGTCAGTGGTCGGAAATTATACGGGAGCACCGGTCGTTTCGCCGGGCAAAGGGCCTCGTGATAAGCGGCTATAGCGGAATGAGAGTATAAAAACACCAGGAGCGAGGGAAAAGAGAAATAACAGAAGATATTGCGGAAAAAAAAGAATTAACTCGAGCGTCATATAAACAGGAGAAGATATGGATACAAAAAAATGAAGAAAAAAAGAAACACCACAACTTAACATCGTTTCGAACGTATTACGTATATAAACGTTTACAACTCCCGCTCGAGGGTGTTATCGGAGTCAACGAAAAAATTTCCGAGGAGAGAAAGAGAGAGAAAGCTCTTCGGCATGAATTCAAAAGGACCGGAGGGCTTTTTTGGTGTTTAGATCGCCCCCGATTGTCCCGGTCTTGTTCTCTCTGCCAAAATGAAATTCCACCCCTCTGTACTTGTCTGTAATGAATGTGAAGGAAAAAAGGGTTTTCGCTACTTTGTATACTGGTTGTAAATATTTTTATTCTATTTTTTTTAAAACAACTACAGTCTGCCTCGCGGATTCCTTATTCGGTTCCTATTCGACTGAAATCCGGCGAGTTGGATCAAGGCAAGCCTTATCGATGACTGATCCGGCCCTGATGAAACGCCGGGGCAGTCTGATTAATCTTCGGCCTTGGTTCATTCGGCGATCTAAATCTAATCGGCTAGCGAGGATTGCAATTCGAGAAGGATTTACACGCATCGATTCCTGAAACAGAATCGCTCATGTTAGTTTCTCTCTCTCTCTCTCTCTCTCTATCCCTCTGTTCTCCATTGCCGATGGTAAATCAAGCCGTGAATTGCGGCTAATTTTGGTCTCTCTCTTAGCGCGCTGATAGGAGCGTACGATGAAGTGGGGAATCTATTCGTCTAGTGGGTCTAGGAGAAAGGGGTTGGGGGGAGCGTCACGCGGGCAAGCTAGCATTAGATGTACGACGCTCGGCATGTGTACATCGTGTTCTAGTATTTCTCGTAGCGATGCGAATCGGTGCGAAGGCGGCTAGTATTGTCTGTGGGTTGAACAACGGAAAAGGAGCAATCCCCTCGAGTGTTGCGGCCTGTTTCACGCCACGAAAAGAGAGAGAGAGAGAGAGAGAAGGGACGAATCGTACATTCATCACGAGTTATTAAACAAGGTAACAAAAGGATATTCTCTCTCATTCTCGTTTCGATGTACATATATATATATATATATAATACATGTATCGGCTCGATGGGCTATGCGGGGAGCGCGTAAAAAAGAGGCGGAGAGATAGAATCGCCTAACTAGTATACTCCGGCACGATGATAGATGGCCCCGAGGATTAAGCATCGTGGCATCGTGAGGAGAGAGAGAGAGAGAGAGAAAGAAGAAAGGATATATACAAATATATGTATATAAATGTAGATATATATAGGTAGAAGTATATATTTGCCTGCTGCTGTTCCAAGATGCCGACTGTGTGTTTCAACGTAGCTACATATAAGCGTGTGTGGCTCTCAGCCACCTATTTTCCATCCTCGATCTTCCTTCTCCCTTCTCTTCCCTCTTATTTCTCATCATCCCCTTTATCGCCGCTTCCACAAAATCGTCTTTTAGCAAGGAGTCGGTTTGTACATTCTCGTACGTTTTCTCGACGCTTTCGAAAATGGACGAGAACGATAGGAGCAACGAGAAAAGAAAAAAAGAAAAGACAACAACAAAAAACGACACACGGTTCGATAAGGACGAGAGAAAAAAGGGGAACGTTTGCGCGGAACGATAAAAAGAAATTAAATGGATTACCCGATTCGTTGCGAGCTTACAGTTGGCAAGGGAACGCGTTTCTTCTGCCAAAAGTCCTTCCGGCCTGATATTTTCTTCTTTTCGCGAATTTTGCTGTGTGTTCCGGTTCCGGCTCAACTCTGTACCGTGTATTATCGTCATTTTTATTTTTATCGCTAGCACGCGAATAATGTCATTTTTGTCAAAGCACACCCTCTTCTCCACCCTCCCTCTTCAAGCTCGTACATACCCCTTTAAAAATTCGCTGGTGCGCGGTGAAAAAGACTTATGAGATGCGTTTGCCCTGCGTTATAGCGTCAGCGTGGAGGAACAGACCGATATACGGTCGAGCTCAACGGCGGGACGCGGAGGGCTTATCGATTTTCTTGCCACAGCTGTTTTCCCGTGGTGCGAGGAAAAGGTCGTCGTCCTCTCGCGAATTGTTTTGGTGCGAAAGACCAATCGTTACTTTCTCGCGTATGTAATCCGTCATAACGAGCGAATTCGAGACGTCTGGAAATGATTGCATTCCTCGAATTCTCCACGAGGTCGCTCACGTATCGGAACGTCACGATTTTTTACCACTACCCTTTGTTTACATCGGAAATTAGGGCAGTGGAGTATCTTAAATAAAATATTTTATTCGTTTCTCAAATTTTTTGTGTCGTGTCACATTATTATTTTACCCAAACCCAATTAAACACGAATATTCGTCGATTTTTATTGGATTTTCAGCTCTGTCGTCACCCTCGGTGAGTGATCATAATTTAAGCTTCGATATGCCGCCTGGTTCAGTCCTGTACGACAATTTTTTAATTTTACATAAATTTTGAAACACTTTATGCCAATCTGCCTATGCGCGTATATATTGATAGGAATGAACATAGATATATAATTAACGCTGACGTGCGACAACACGGATTTGTATAGTATATACATACATAGGTCGCCGATACATCAACATAGGCCTGTCTAAAGATATAGGTACACATTGTGTTAGGAGAGAGAACCGAGCTATCGGTAGGCTCGCGTAGTAGCACGGTGGGGGAAGCGGCCACAGTTCACCATTGTTACCTGTTCATTCATGCGCGCTAATCGTTCAAGGCTAGGCACGTTCGTGTACAGAACAGCGAATTAGTCATCGGCTAGACACCGTACGCGTCGAATATTAAATTCGTTTCAACGTCACCTTCCCTCGATGGCTCACGGAAGAACATTTAATTGGTAAACGATCGCGAGATGAGAAGGATATTTATTCAGGTATTGTGAGTATATTTTTAGCGATATTGTATTAAATGTATACACAGTAAGGGAGCGGATTCAACGCAGCCTGAGGACTCGTGGATCTATCGAGTATAAAACAGCCTTCCTATTCTCGGCAAAGGATTATACTGGTCGGAGATAACGTGCATGTATTTATATGCATATATACAACAAGTGTATCAACATTCAACGCGAACGACTTGTTAATTATGTATTCAATAAATCTTAAATGCATTGAAATGAATTCAAATTGTAGATTAATATTTAATGCATAGCGCTAATTGGTCGCGCAATTATGCGACGTTAATTAAACATTAGGTGGGCGGTTGTCAAGATACGCTGTCGCGTATCGACTGCAGTCCCTTTGCCCGCAGCGACGTCATCTGGTGTTTTGTATGACGATGATTGTTGCTGCTGTAGGCGATGGTGCTGTCATCTGTTGCAAGGACGATGAACCGAGGTTTAGGGAAATTTCGAAGTCTTGAATTTGACGTTTGAAAATATAGGGAATCGTGGTCGATGATTGGTAGTCGGTAAGTTATCAGAATTTTTTTAGAATTTACGCGAGGTCAAACAGAGGACTATGTTATCTACAGAAGGAAATATTGTTAACTCCTATTGTCTATTACTCATGACGATTCACAGTTTAGAAATATTTTATTTATCGCCTGAGATTGAGAAAAATAATTCAATGTTACTGTCAGATCTCTCGTTTGATCGAACAGTGCACATTTTTAGATGCGGGAAATTAATAAACAGTTTATTTTTATTTTTTTCTTATTTTTCTTTTTAAGGAAAAGTCCCTTTTATTACATTCAGCTACGATATAGTTACACAATTTAATATGCGGATGAGCGTCTAGGGCAGCATATCAAATTCTCGTATATATAAACTCATTATACCGTGATCGACTCGAATCGTCACGGGCTTTAGAGATTCTTTTTTTCACATTCTCGTTTACACATTAATTAACGCGCTATGATAATAAAAACTACATCACGTCGAGTCCGGGTTATACTCAGTCGTGTTCGTAAACATTTCGGGAACGATTTCACGGGATGATCGAAGGCAAGAAAAAAAGAAATCCGATGAAATGCGTGATATTCTTACCGCGCGATTATGTCTTCTCGATGATTTTTGATATGTTCATGATCCGGGAAAGTTCTAATATAACTAACTACAATCTCTCGTCCGTCACTTGCGATTGTCCATACATCGATTAATCCTCTAATCAGCCACGTGTGCTGTTTTCTCTTTTTCATCTTCATTCTCGTTCTCATAGACTTTTCTATTCGCTCACCGAGCGATGATCCCGTTCAAATTACGAGAAATAGAATCTCACTTAACGCAGCCAAGAACGAGTATTTCTCAATTTATCTTTCTTCCGTTATAAAATTCGATCGGTACTCGTGGTTGCTCGAGAGGGGGAGGAGGGGGGCCGATAGGATTTACAATGTCGTTGGAATCGAAACTCGCGCGTTTACGCTACACATACATTAACACCATTTAAGTATGTACAATTGAGTTTTAATTAATCGTATAACCACAAGTCCTCGAGGTACTCTGAGCCACGAATTATCACATACTTGAATCGTTACACCGGTTATTATCGTTCGTAGATTCGTTCGTCGAGTCGCTTATATATATAAAGCATAGTTTTCGTACGTATCGTTCGCCGATAACGTTCTCCGACCGTCGGTAAGATAGAATGTACCGACGGTCGGTGTCTGACCGGTGGTCGATTCGAACGCGACGAGGAACATTCGCACTTAGAGAGACGTCTCTTCCTCCTCTTGGATGAGTTACCTTGGCGTAGGTGGCGGGGGTGGTGGTCATACCGCGCTACCCGCGTAAAAACCTGCCTTGCCGGTCAAACCAACGCCCCTGCTCTTTCGTTTCTCGCACTCCATCGTACTGAACGTATTCTGAGCGATCTGAGATTTTCTCTTCGGGTTTTGCAGAGTCATGCTACGCTGGCTCGAGTTCGAACTCGAGCTAGTACCTGGCTCGGAAACCCTCAGTATCCCAGAATGTATCGTGCCAAAATTTTGATACATAAATTGCGGCTGTATCGCCGAAACGGAAGGATTCTGATGTTTGAGCGTGATCGGAACTGTTTGACCGGCGAGACTGTAGCGACCGTCGTAGCCCAACGGTGCGTCGAGCAGACACTCGACGTTCTGTCCGTCCTGCTGGTAATTCGTCACCCGAGGGTCGACGATACCACCGCCGGGCTGTTCGATCCTACCGCAAAATTCTACGTAACGTGGCTCTTGGCCGCTCGTCAAAGCGTGCTCCTTCCCATCCGTGAAGGCGATCATATTTTGACGCGAGTCCGAAAGGATTCGCGAATCCATGAGGCCCTCCTTGTCGGCGAAACCGCTCAATCTCGAGTCGACCACACCGGGATCGGCTTTTTCCACGAACGCGAAACGCGGATCTGCCGTCTGGGCATCCGGATAACAAGGTGGCATGTGAGACATGTCGGCTTTGTCCACGTAGCTTATAGCCTGAGGATTCGAGGCGCATATGTCCGGTGCCGATTTGCACAGTAGAGACGTGTCCTCGTCGGCCAATCTTTGCGCACCTAAAATCACGTCTTGCAAAAAGCGGTACGTAACCGTCGTTAAATTCGTAATTAGACGCTCTCGATCGATCGATCACCATTTCTATATCGTACGTACCTTTGGTCGGTTGTTCGAACGTTCTACCCTGTGGGGCTCCCGGCGATTTCTGATGAGCACGAACGAGATACTCCGAGGACAGTCCTCTTTGCTCGCGCAGCTTTCTCTCCGCCCCCGGCACCATTACTCGTACCTGACAAGGAATTTCAATTATAGGTACGTGATTATATATATATATACGTATCGCGAAATAAAATTGTGGCACGTTTAATTTGGCTCGAACCGTACCATGTCCTCGACGGTTGGAAATCGCGCCATGTATCCCGAAACCGTGAGTAGGGCTGCTATTTCCGCCAGTATCAGTGCCAGGCCCGACAATTGAAGGCACCAACCGTACTGATACTGAGGCAGTCCATTGTCGTCGGGCTGCAGGCTCGACGACGATGATATACTGTAACGCCTTGGTGTTTCGAACGAGGCGTCCGAGAGAGCCGAGGCGAGAACTATCAAACCACCCCCTAGCGACAGACCTGAAACATTTTTTTGTGTTCAAAAGTTAGAAATTAATCTTATAAAAGAATTGAATAATCCAAGTTCGAGAGGGTCGATTAACGATTTGCGCCAACGTCTCGATCGTAAATCATTTTTCATTATATTTGGAAAAAAATCCATAAATTTGGCTATAATCAGCTTTTCTCGTTGCTATCCACGCTCTTGTCAATTTATCCATATTTCGTGAAAAGAGTACGCGAGTATTATCCCAAGGCGGTATAAAACGAACGATAAAATTATTCAGTCGCGGGTAAGCGTATCGTCGAGACTCCTCGCTTTTACGAGACTGCGCGAGAAGCAGCAAATAGCGACTGGTCGCGCGTTCTTTTTTTCCTTCCTTTCATCGAAAAGCCAAATAATTTACACCCTAACCGGCGAAACGAGGGTACAATAAAAAGCAATTTTCTCACGGACGTGATAGGCCGGCGGGTATTGTCGTCGCCCTCGCATACGAGACAATACCGGAATATGCCTCGAGAACAGCGACTAATAAAAGATAGTTATGTACATATACGTTTGCCGGAGCGATGTAGCGAAACAACGCCGCCTGATAAAAGTATAAATTAAATTATTACGACGCCGATTGAATCAAATTGTTTTCCTTGCGATAATTTCTTGTCCCCCTAGTGCCAATTGCGCGTACCGTAAATGAAATTCATTGAGCGGTTTACCGTAGCACGGCTATAAAAAATCTATCGAGAATCGGAAAAACGCGGCGGAAAGAAAACGCGAAAAATAAACAAGGCGAGAGGAAATACAAGCAATAGAGTCGGATAAAGAACAATGCCAGAGGGAAAAAAAGCATTAAAAAATGAAAGAACGAGACTCGGTTCATCGAACGCGGTTGTATACGGATCGTTCATGAATTCTGTAGGAGCTCGAAACAATCGATATCTCATTCACTCTCATTATTTTGTACTCGCTTCTAGCCCTCTGCCCACCCCCTCTCTCCCTTTTTTTTACATTTCCCCTCCCATCGGTCTCACTTTTCTACTCCGAAAGGTCGATAATTACGTTTCTCAGCCGATACGGAAACAACCGAGCGAACAAAAAAAGAAATAAGTAAACGACGGTAACAAACCGCTAGCGGCCATTTTTCTCTATAAACTGTATTGACTTTGAAACACAATATCGCGGTCGTTGTCTCGGTGAGTTTTTTTTTCAAAAAGAAAACTAACAAAAATTGATATCGATAGCACGGAGTCTCTTTTCTCGTACAATTTCCTCATAAGATCCCCACTGGGACTTTGATCTTATTTTTATTGCTTCTCGAACCTCCTCCCGGTCGCGTACTCCTTTCGGGTAGTGCATCGTACCATGATATATAGCGCAGTTTTAACCCCGCGAAATTTTGTAGCTCGGATAAATCCACTATTACGAGGGCAAGGGAGAGGAAGATCGGTCGTTCACGAGCGATATCGAAAGAGAGAGAGAGAGAGAGCGCTAGGAATGAGAACAATGGCGGGTCATAGGAGCGATAAAAAAACTAAGAGAAGTACTCGGTGGCGAGAAATCGTTCAAAGTTTCGTATTCGTCGATCGAGCCAAAAGTCGCGCGGGAGAGAGATTTTGGTGTCCTAAAGGGCAGAACGATCGAGTGGGAGCCAATAAAATCTTAAGACCAAACGACTTCTCTCGTCGTCGACGAAAATCTGTCATCGTGATCGCACTACGTACATACACGTACGTATATAGAGCCGGGCGTGTGAGAAACTAACTCGTGACTCGAATGCAAAAATTTTCGCGGCGTGGTCGAAGCGCGCACGAAAAACTCCGTAGCTTTTCTCTCCCTTTGGGACCATCCGTCGTCTTTCCCACATACACGTACCAGTTTCCTCTTCGCTCCCACGGAATATTCGCTGGTTTTCTCACGGTCTCGCGTCTTCTCCATTTCTTTGGCTCTGCTATATATATACAACCGGCCTGGCACATCGTGAGTACTTGGTATATAATGTTATGCGACGAATCCCGTGCCAGTGAGGAGAGCGTAAAAGCGACGAAGAGTTCGCGGGACTGAGGGAAAAGGGCAATGTACACTATGACGTAACCTAAAGGAAATTTGCATTTCAGAGAACGTAAAAGCCGAGTTTAACGTCACCGAGGTTTCGTGGATGTGCGAGCCGAGAGATCGCGGCGATATTTGGTAATGAAGATAAGAGTACCGCGATCCCTATCTGGTAAAAAACGAATCTCCCCTGTCTGACTAAAAACGACCTTTTCTACTTGTAATTAAAATTCTCTTGAAAAAAAAAGAAATTAAAAAATACGAGGTCACGTTTTAATATCCGAAGCAAGGTCGAATAAATTTGTAAAACGTTCGATGATTTTATTCGAAAATGTGTAAAGTTTCCAACTGAAAGTTAACACCGGTTAAAAGCATGGTAGGAATTGTCAGGAGCACAGCAGCATGCCGAACGGCATTAGCTTCATAATTTTCCCTTCGTAGTTTGCTCTTCTCGTCGTGTGTTTACCAATTAGCCCTCATTAGCGCTCTTGGAGATTCGCGAGATGGGGCACTCGGCCCTAGTAAAAAGCGTTTCTCGCACAGAGCCCTGTCGGTATCCTCTCTTTGCTAGGCGGTGCTCCTTCTTCCGTTGTGTCGATGAAAAGCACGCTGAAACGCTCGCGGGAGGAAATATCCAGAGTAGGTTTGAAATGAGAACGAACGGGAGAAAGTGAGAGAGAGAGTTAGCAAGCAAGCGAGCAAGGAGAGATGTATATTGTATATATAGGACTCGTTGGCTCTGGGGTATCATGCGAACGAGAAGAAAAGTAAAGTTGAGTCTCGAAGCTCGACGTGCTCGGGCGCTACTCGTTACGGAGTTTGAGTGGATTCTGAGAGAAAGAGAGATAGGACAAGAG
Source organism: Netelia inedita (assembly GCA_964017225.1). NCBI lineage: Eukaryota > Metazoa > Arthropoda > Insecta > Hymenoptera > Ichneumonidae > Netelia > Netelia inedita. The sequence goes on along the minus strand of OZ024924.1, from coordinate 1,159,775 downwards.
AGGAAAAGGACGGCAAGCAAGAACCGAGTGCACAGACAGAAACTATCTCTTCTTCTGCTTCCTCTGGGAGAGGAGCCTCCTCGTTCTCGTTTTGAGAATCGCGAAAGCGAATCTACGACCACGCCGATTCGATACTCTACTTTCGTGCCCTTGCACCCACCCCCACATCCCCGCTAGCGAAATTCTCGTACTTCGTCTGTTCAATTTCTCCCCCCTGTCATTGACGAGGATCGCTCACTTTAGCGAGTCATCCATTTCTATATTATCACTCCACTCGTTCTTCGCAATGCATTCAAACAATTTTTCAATCAATCAGTAATTCTTCGAGCTAGGCACCCATTTTCTTTTGGTCCTCCGTTAAAGACTGTTATAGTTAACAGTCACGAGAGATTCCTCTTCTCGGTGACTACGAAAGAGTCGAAGGAAAAAAAATCACAATGGCTTCCCTTTACAGGAAGCTGAAAATACCGTGAGAGGCGCACGTCGAATGAATAAAGCTCGCGAGTACAATAGCGAGAAAGTCGTTTGTGCCCTTACCCCATCGCGATCTATCCCTCTTTCTCTCTCTCTATCCTTCTCTCCTTGTAACGCATGCACATATACTTTTTATCTTGAGAACCCTCCACCCCTTTCCTACCCTATTTCATCGTCGGAGTTAATAGCCACTGGCGCACTGCGTGTCACATGGTGAAAATCGAGGAACGAGATCGTACACTGGCTGCTCCACTTCTCGTGAAACACAATCGACATCGAAGATCGGCAGGACCATTCGAGAAATGTAGACCATAGACTAGAAAAGCATTTTCCGTAAAATTGCGTCGCGCCCGACGGCACACTCTCGCGCGATACGCACCGATAAAAATAATGGGAGGGGATAGGATTCGGAATGAGAGACATTACGAATAATGGTCGTGGGTCGAATTTAAAGAATATTGATTCAAAAAAAAACAAGCGCGAGCATCACGCTGCATCGGGTACTTCCCCAGAACCTCTTACTACATTGTTTTATTTTCCACGCTGAAAAAGTTCTACCCTCGTCGTGCTTCCTTCGTGAAACAGCCAATCTTACGGCAAATATTTGCCCAGAGCGTCTGAAGAGTGTCTTATAGAAGTACGGGATAGCTCGGTACTTTCTTTTATGTCGACCATCCCCAAGATCTCTCTTGGCCCTCCTCCCCTTCCACTCTCCCCCATCCCATGAGTGAATAACTTTTTCCACTACTTTCCTTTCTCGAGTCGACTGTCAGCAGCAGCGGCAAAGATCAAGTGCACCCGAGCATCAGCGAGAAACGAGCAAACAGCGAGACGGAAAGAGACGGAGGGACCAAACTGTACTTCGTAGTAAAGACAAAGCCGCCGGAGTATTCCTGGAAGCAGATATAGAGAACGAAGTACGTCGAGGATACTTCGGTAGTGCTTCGTCTCTCTGTTCTCGACATCGGAAACAGCCCTTTCGTCGCAACGCGCAATCTTCTTCAGTGCGAAAGCCCTCTGCCTTTACCGCGAGCTCCGTAACTTCTTTGCCTCTTTTTTTTCGTCAATAACAGTGACCGGACTCAGGACTGTTTGAAAACTCTGGTGCAAAATGTTTGAAAAAAGTCGACGAATCGTGGAAAAGATCGTAGTAAACGAAGAAGAGAAGAAGGTCCTTTATCAGGTGTGACGTGCCTTCGGTATATTTTCACGAATATACGAAATTCTTCGGTCTCGGCGAAGAAGGCAAAAGGCACTATCGCGAACGACCACCGAGGTCTTTGTTTCCAGAACGAGTCGGAGCTGCTGCCCCTTTGTCCAATTAATTTGGCGTAATTGGAACATCGTCGAGAACAAACGGGAAACGGAAGTTGTTACGCGCCAGGATGCTCCTTCGACGAAGGAACATTCAGCCCTCCCGGTGTACCTCACTCTTCATCTCGTCCACTGCTGTTGCTCGCACCCTTTCAACACGTCTCAGGGACGTTTCGAACACCTTCTGTTCGCGATGGAACTTCTCTCGCAGGCTTTCCCCGGAGTGTCCTCGATGTTCGATGCGTTCGTGACAACGAGGAAACTAACTCGCAAGTTTCTCGTGTGTGCCTAAGATTTCAACGATGGTTTGTGGGACGTTAACAATTGTCACAGCTGGAAGCATTGTGTCGCTATTGTAGGATTAATTGCGCCACGGCGTTCACACGGTTGGCGCAAGATTCGATGCAACGGTGCTGAAATCTCATTCCGAACTGCGGTCGTCTTAGATCGAACGATGATTGAATTTCTCACGCAAATAAACCGAAGACGAGCGAAAGGATGATTGAGACGGAAAAAACAAAAGGAGCATTGTCATCATCTCTGTATCTTTTTCCATCGAATAAGGGGATGCGCACTACCACGAAGTGATGCCCGGTGAGCTGTCATCTGGCGGGTCCCAATTGCCTCGTCTCTTTTGGATCAAAGTTGACAAACTCAATTCCCACGTCGAGAACGAGCCGAGCTCTTCCGTCTCGTCGTCCCTCTGCCTCGCCCTGTAGGTATCCTTCTCCGGCCGTCGCGTACGACCTTTCTATGGTAGGTGAGAGAAGAGCCGACGCTTGGAATATCGCTCGAGGCATTTCCCGACTCTAGAGCTACCACGGTAGCCGAGGATTTGCCTGTTACACCGTAGCTATATGCTCCTCGTGACTCCGTTCCGGAGACCACCAGCTACGTGCAATCTTGGTTAATCAAACGCTGAACCAGAGTCCCTTTAGGGCCTCCGGAGAACGGTCTAACCTCTAGGGTTATCCATTCTCGATGGCAACTACGTCCTTCGTCTGGGATACACGCATCTACCGCATACGTTAATTGGTATGCGAAAGATTAAATGTATTCACGAACCATTTCAACGTGGCTTTCCAATGTTTGAACATTAATTGGAAGACCTTTCGCGCAAGGCATTACGTAGAAAAACAATTTCAACGTGACGTTATTGAGTCGATGCAGACGTCAAGGGGAAGACTCCGGTCGTGTATCGAACAAGATAATCCAAAAGTTAGGAGGATCGTATCGAAAGAAAGAAGATCAAAATATCAGGAGTTAAGAAGGATCGGAATATCGAAAGGGAAGAAGGATCAGAATATTTTTCACGTATGAAAATCTTTGAGATTTTTCCTGGTCGGGTGAAACCCAAGGACTCGCGTTCGTGGCAAGTGGGGGTAGACGTCTCGATATCTCTCTCTCTCTCTTGCTTCGGCATACAGTATACATATGTATGGATATATATATATATATATATATGTATATACACAGTAGACTGTAAGCTGCGGAGGAGCATCCCTCGCGGTTTACGAATATTTAGTAGTATAGCGAGTTGGTAGGGATGATATATATTATAGACGGGGAGAGCGAGAGAGAGAGACAGACAGACAGAGAGAGGGGGGAGTTCGGGATAGCTCGCTTTCTGGCTCGCTGTCCGACATATCCCTGGCACAGCAACCAACGGGGCATAAATTCCTATCGCGGTACTGGCGTGGTTTATGTCTGTGGGATTAAATAACTTGACCCACTGGCAACATATCATGCGTGCTGTGCTACTCTCCTCTCCGACTCTCTCTCTCTCTCTCTTCTCTCTCTCTCTCCCTCCCTGCTCTGTGCCACTCGTATAGTCCCCGGGAAGGCGGCGACCGAACCCACCCTCTTCCCTTAAATGTACGAGTCTATGGAGACGCGTATATATAAGCACCCTCCATTCGCAGTATAACCGAATTTTCCAGCCCTCCCATACCTGTTTACGTATACAACAATAAGAGTTGCATACGATGCGCGTCTCCATACTTTATCCCGTTTACCGCGCCAAATAAGCTCATCACGTTTTCGAGCTAAACTTTACGTCAAATATTCGGCATGCATCTCATCATCGGTACTCCGCATTCGTGATGAATTTTCCGACAGTGTACAAGGGCGACCCTTGTAAAGCGAACAATTAGTGACGGTTGACGCTTTATCCTTGTCCCTTTCGATAATGTACATCATCCTTGCTAACACGTATACGCGTATACATCGTCGTTTTTCTCCCGACTCTCGATGCCGGCGCATGCCGTTAGTCGAGCCAAAAATCGATCGTTCGGCGGTGGGCAAGATGGTCTCGGCAATAACCCCGAGACCAGAGCCTCGGTCATGCCCGATGGGATAGCGAGTTAAGTGGTCCGAGATCGGGAGTCCGAGAGTTTCACTGGATCGTGGGCTGGGGCGGGGGAGGAGGAGGAAGGGCGAGGCGCACGGGAACCCGCATATTCCCTTCCGTTGCTTCACCGCGAAGCTTATCGTCTTCCACCATCGGGAAATGCTTAGTCAGTCGACACGACGTATTATAGGTATAGAAGTGCACGATAGGGCCGAGAATCGGTCGTGTTCTATACATGTATACATATGGAAACATCCCCCAAGGGAGAAATTACGAGCTTCTTCCTAACGGCGAAGATCGGACGAGAAGACCAAAAAGTGGATAAATTTATTTGTGGCCCGATACCATAGGAAATATTGGAGGAACTTTCGAATTAACACCCGAGACGAATCGTGAAACGTTCTTTCGATCTAACGAACGCCTTACACGGATATCGAAGGGTGAGATGACAAATCTATAAGTATGCGAGGGTAGTCGTAGTGAGAACATTGCGAAATAGATGTCTCATACGTACGAGACGCAGTTAATGTAGCATGAAGGGCATTACCGGGCAGTGCTTGCCAGTGGAACGTTGCTTTTGTCGGCGACGCTTGATGGCGGTTGAAAAAAAGTACAAACGTATAGGTATAGTTGGAGCGGAGTTTGAGGGAGAGAGTCAAGATCGCACACCCACACACTCGCTTACGGAACCCTCGTCGTGTCTTTTCTACCGCGTGACGGCGCTATCCACTCAAAGAAAATTCGTAATGACTCGCCTTCGCGTTGAACGACGGCGGGGGAGAATTATAAGCCATCACGAGACAACGTGAAAGGTCCGAATCTCTTCTCTCCCGTACGCTTCGAGCTTTATCTCCTCGCTCTTTCGACTTTTTCTCGTCCTCTCTCAACCCTCTCTCTTTCCCTCTCGAAATCCGGGAAATTAATCAACGAAGCTCCTAACCCCGTGTCCGCTACGAGGAAAAGAGCCAACGATGGAAGCATATAGACGCCACTCTAATGGCTACTACTCTCGTTCGTCGTGTGGAATGAGGTGTGCTCGCTCATCGGGCAAGAAAGAGTGTTATCCCTCTCTCCGTCGACGTTTCTTCTTTTTTTCTTTCTTTCTTATACCTCCTCGAGCTTTTCTCGCCATCTCAATTTGAACATGAAAACGGGGCTCGAGAGTCTAAAGAGGAAAAGAATAAAACAGAAAAAAGAACGTTTCGACGAAAGAAAATTTTCGCGACTGTTGCGTATATAGGTAGCGAGACCAAGTGGAAAAACACCGTGTACGAGTCGACTAGTGGAAGAGGACAACGTTGCGTCAGGCGCGAATTGTTTCCCCGTTTTTATCCTTTCTATTGTTTTTTTTTCACCAAAGAAAAAAAGCTCGCCGTTAAATTGAAAATATACATTTCTGTTTTCTTGGTCGACACAGTAAACAAAGCTCTTGAGGCGTACAAAACTCCACTTCGTACAACCCTTAAAACGTCTCGGTTCCAGTCATAAATTAGTTTTTTTACGAAAGATCGTAAAAGACATGCGCGCATGTACTTTGCGCGGTTGTAACAAGAGTTCGATCGTGAAGTCAGTGAAGGAAAAACAAACCCCCAAAGGCAGTAAGACGAAGAAAAATAACACAAACATTCTTTTTTTATAGTCTCCTTGCTACTCTTGTCCTCGTTTTTACCGTCTCCCCCCTCTGCTTTCTCTCGAGTCGTCGATGCAACGCTGCGTCCTCACGCAGTTCTCTCATTTTCGATACGTTCTTTTTTTCGCTTTTCTTTATCTTTCAAAAGCCTTCTTCGTCCTATACATATTATTTCGCGCGAGCGTCTGGTGTGTCCTTTCGAATCCTTTCCCTTTTCCCATCACACGCTTGCCGGTTTTCTTGGTATTTTCTCTCGCCAATTTCCGCAGGTTCTTCTCTCTCTTTTTCTATCGCATCTCTCTATCTTCTCTCGCATACTAGCTGTGGGATATATGCCCCGCTTTGGGAGTCCTTTTCGCTCGAGTGCGCGTTCCTTTTAGCGATTTTGTTCTCTCCGCTATTTCTCGCTCTCTTTCTTCCATTGCTCCACCTCCCTCTTGCCACCACTCTCTCGAGCCGAAGACAAGGAGCGAACACCTTTTCTCTCTCATTTTCTCATTTTCTTCGTTTCTCGTGCTTCCTCGATCCTTCTTCTTCTTCTTCTTTTCCGTTCAACTCGCTTTCGTTTTCCGTTGTCGAATCAACCGGGAATTTCTCTCATCCTTTTCTCCACCTTTCATCTCTCTTTTTTCTTTCTCCGGTCCTCCGGACAAAATCTTCTGCTCTCGACCCTAGAGCTTTGGGGAGGGATTCTCGCAAAGCTTGCCCGGAAGTCGGGTGATGCAATGCTGCGAAGCTAACTCCGTACATTCTCGAATTCTCGCCATTTTAATTGATATATTACAAATCTTCGAAGTCTGGCCGATCTTTTTTCTTATCAGTCTTGATAGTTACTCGGTAAAAAAATTACTTTATTCGTCATCCGCGAACAAAATTTAAAACTTCGATGTTTGAAACAAATTAAAATATGTTTGCTCAATAAATTTTATGAAATTTGTGTAAAGTTTAGTTCGACTTCAATCAATATTAATATAAATTGTACATAAATTCATTTTTCTTCTTCGTTCGTGTTTCCTCGTAGTACAAAAACTCATTATGCGAGTCAGTGAGAGATCTTTCTCTCTCTTTCCTTTCCATCCCCGTACCATCATAAGTTTCACCGCCGTGATGGCGTCATCGTCGAAAGAATGTTCCCCAATTATGCAAAAGTACGCTAAAAACTTTTCTACACCAGATGCGAAAATCGCGCGGTAGAGGGCGAGATTCTGGGATAAATTGTGGTCGTCGTCATCGTGTTGGTTCAAACCCCTCCGATATTCAACCCTCCGGCCCAACCCCCTTTCGCTCGCTCTCTCTCTCTCTCTTTTTCCCTCCCTCCCTCCCTCATACTAACTTTAAATTAATACTCGACGCCGAACATTGTAAATCAACAGCTGTGCAGTCCGACGAGAGCTTTTTCATCCCCCTCGCCGCCCATGCCGTCCCTCGTGGCTAACCGCTATTTCTTCATCTCCTTTCTCTCTTCGACGTTGCATGCATCTCCGCTTCTTCATCCTTCGTCAGAGAGGACGCGAGAGATGTACAAGTGAGAGAAAGTGAGAGAGAATGAGATAGCGAAGGTCGCTCTTCGCAAACGTGTAAACGTCACGGTTGGAAAGTTCGAGTTATACGGGGCGGAAAGTCGAAAGCACCCATCCTCCCCCTTCCCTCCCGCGGAAAATGGTACACTCGCTCAATCTCATATATACGTATACTTATCTGTGTCGTACGAGCGTACGAGGCTCAGAGTGAAGCGGAAAGCGGAGTGGAGAAGCGCGCGAGTGAGCTTTCCGGCAGTCGTCGGTAGCCGCATTAGCGAAAATTTTGGCGCCGTGAAACTCCGAGCTTCCCGCGCACGAAACGAGCTTTCTATGCTAAATAGAGAGCTTTTTTCGTGCGACTCTTCTACGAGAAGCGAAAACGCGCCATCGCACACCGGTGTATGTGTGTGATGTGTATCTGTGGTGTGTGAGAGCGACATGAAGAGAGAAAGAGAGGGAGAGAGAGCGAGGGAGCAAACGATACCAGAACTCCCGGTCTGATCGATGCGCCTCCGCTTTTTCGCGCGAATTTGCCACGAGCTTTATTAAATCGCGCACAGCGGGTGCGACCGATCGAGGGTGGAGCTTTTCTATGGCTCTGGGTGGCTTCTGCTTTTGGCAGAATATACGCCCGTCCTCCTCGCACATCTCTTCGTCTCTCTCTCTCTTTATCTCTGTGCTTTATTTATTTTCAGCGTTATATATACATTCGTGTACATAGAGAGGCGACTGATCCCTGTGAGTTGATTTTTTTTCATTTTTATTTTTTTCATTATTTTTTTGCACAATCCCCCACACCATCTTTTCTATTTCAATTCGTATATAGATATAGATGTAGATACGTGCGCTTTTCACTCTGTTGACTTTTGCTTTCTCTACTCTTTCAATACGGCAACGTGACACGCGCTGCAAGAAGATGAGAGAAAAAAAAAGAAAAAATGTCGCGTTCCGACGACGTGCCGGATCGTTGTTCGCAGAGATTTTTCCAACGTTGACCTTTGGGTTAACCTTCGACGATCAACCAACCCTCCCGGTGTTGAAAGCTCTACGTCGCTCAAACCTTTTTCATACAGAGGCGCACGCACACACACATCTATATAAACGATGTAAAGAACGTGTCCCAGAATCCGGAAATGAAAATGAAGTGGTTTATGGAGTACGTGAAGAATGAGGCTCTCTCGAGCTTTATTCACGTTATATCGATTCACTCACAAACGTAATTTTTTCGCGAACAATCGAGGCTTTTTCCTCCCCCCTTATGGATATAACGGAAGAAGAAGATTCAATTGCTTTTCGAGAAAAAGTAAAATTCACGGATTTAGAGAACGGGTCTCGTCGTAAGCGCCCCCATCCACCAAAAACCAAACACGGAAAGTTCTTAACAGGGTTGATAGTAGTAAGGTAGAAAAAAATGTCATAAGCTCCAAGTGTGCAATAAGACGAGAGTGCGCCGAACCCCTGGCAACCCAACGTAAGCTTCATTATCTATCTCTCTCTCTCTCTTATGAGGGAGAAAATCTCGCCCCTTCTCTCCCTTTCACCGAGTCATCGAGATCTTCGCTCTCTGCTCTTTCGCCTCTTGAACGAGATTCTCAAACTTTACACTGTTGTCTCTTTTCCCTCCCCTGGGGACCACCTCGTTAGCTCACTCGTTATACCGCACGTTTATACTCATTGTCCTGGGCTCCTCGTTGAATTTTCCTGAAGTATGTTTACAAAAGTTCGCCCGCCCTTCTCTTCGCGATACTTAAATAGAAATTTATAAGGAACGCCGAAAATATATTTTCCTTAAATTCTCTCTTTCGCATTCGCGCCCTTGCAATATTTTTTGGTACTTTTCTCTCGTTTGGGGGAAAAAAATAAGAAAGAAAATAAACTTTCGAGTCGATCGTTTTCGTCTGATGTATGAGATAGGTTGGAAAAGCTATGACCTAGGCTTTTTCCTCTGGCGATTTTTTTCATCCACCACGAATCTTCCCATCCTTTATACACTGGCCCATAACGGTCGCAGCCACCCCCGAAGGACGATCGTTCACGGCCACTGGCTCTGGAACGACTCTCTCTTTCCCTCTCTCTCTCTCTCACTCCCGTGCGCGCGCGCGTTTCCTGGCGGATTCCCACGCTCTCTTTTAAATCACGATATCTTCAGCAACGCCGCACACGGTCACCCGAACTACATTCATCATATATCCAGCTCTCACGATCATCCCTTCTATACCTAGCGTCCTATATAGATTTAGGGAGAGAGAGAAAGCGAAACGGGAGAGTTTTCTTCAGTCGCTTAACTCGGGGCAGTAGTAGTAGCAAGTATTGGGTCAGCCGGAAAACACGTGTCCTACAACCCCTATCGGACGACGATTTCTCATCGCTTCCCCGCCGCGTTCGGCTGGATTATCAATCCCTGTGAGTTCACAGGCCCGCTATTCCCACATGTAAACTGGGAAACATTCGGTGAACTCTTTTTTTTATGCCAAAAAAAGACCGATTTTTATTTTTAGTTTTCGTATCAATCTTTCGCATGGCTGAAACTAAATTCTCAGGATATTTTCTCGCGCGTACACCGATTAGAAACTTCCGAAGCTTTGCCGACAAGCTAGAAGAATCAAAGGAATTAAAGAAAAATCTGTTCTTTCCACGACTAAGCTAAAAAGCGTTAATTCGTGAATCTGAAACCCCTCGTATGTCAGACGATTATCAAAGCTTTGAAATTTGAATCGCGAAGGCTTTCTACCTTGCCTTCTTTCCTTTATCAAAATGCAAAGCGTGCATCGCACGTAAAAGCTCAGAGCAACGAATCGAAGTGATTAAAGCCTGCAGCATGTTGGACCATGTGAAATTGTGCGCTTCGCTGGGTCGTATACAGTATGGAATAGAGGAGTTTTCGGGCTATATGTCGGTATGCTCTATCTCCCTCCCTCTGTATGCGATATAATGGAAATTCTGGAAAGCGCGTTGAAATGCAATATCCCATTCGCTTGCATACAGTGCCTCGTCTGCATTTCTATCGTACCTGATATCGCAGTGTCATAGAGAATAATCGTGAAAGCCCTGCGACTGTGCTCGTGTCGATAATAGATTCACGATTATTTCGCTGAAGCTGCTCTTGCGGTATCATTATCCCATGAGCTTTTGTAATAAACGATAAGTTACAGAATTTATTACAAAGTAATCCAGCTTATCAACGTGACATTTTACTTTGCGAGAAAATACGTTGAATTCACTGGACGCAAAATTATGATTAAAATAATGATCAACTCATGAAAATTAAAGCTTCAACGGAAGCCTATTTTTTTAAATAATTTTTTTTTCCGTTACTCTTCGTTTCCGTTCGTCTCTCGGAAGCTCACTTTTCAGTTCGTTGACTCGAACACGTACACGTCCACAGAAATAGATGCGCATAGGGAAGGAGGTCTTGGTCGAGCGCTCGACTTGACTCTCCTCGACACGGTGAGATGAGAAATGCACACGAAGACGCGAGCCTCGCGCGTTTCGCGAACCGTGAGTCTCGTCACGTGGGAGTGAGTACGTACACAAGAGGATAGACTGGGTAGAAGGTGCGAGTACCCGTAGAAGTGATAACGAGGTCGTTACACGCTTCTCGCTGCGGCACCGAGCAAAAGATATTTAGATTGAAAGTGAGGTTCGTGGTCAGTTTCCATTAGTACCGAGAAAAATAAATATCTCTCTCTGTCTCTCTCTCTCTCTATCTATCTATCTTTCTCTCCCGTATTTTCTGAAACCACAGAAAATATTTTTTTTTGCTTCGTTTTAATAATTCCCTCGCGTTAAGCACGATATTACATCGACTCAATTTTATGCGTACGTTAAACGTGCGTGTAATTGTATTTTTGCTCGTTTAACATATTTATTTGCAGCGTACTATATTATTTCATTCGATCCGTGTTCGTTGAAATGGTACAAATATTGAAACGACGATACATACGCGAGAACGAAAAACATAAATCCATTTCCCATTTGGTTTCCGAGCCACATGTGCATTCACTGCGGTATAGAGACCGGAACCAATGGCGTTAAAAAAGACCTTTCATCCCTCTATGTAAACGTAAAAAAAAAGCAATACCGTAAAAGTGGTTCCCGAACATATTTGCGAAAAATGATTTTCGTTCGAGCCGAGAATGAACTATCGCGTGGAATTTAAACTCTTAAAAAAAAATATCGGAGGGCACAATTTTGCGGTTGCTCGCGATGAACATGCAGTTCGTCAATGCTTCTCGATGATACGACGGCAAAGTAGAAGGGATGCGTACGTGTAATGTGTATATTCGAGACGGGAATGCCTGTGGTATGTTCGAACCTCAAGCCATATCCGCTATCCGCGATTCCCGAGAGTTTTCCCTCTGGTCATCATGAAATTTCACCATGCGGATAGTTGAAACGTTCGTGCGACGGCGAACGCGCGCTCGCGCGAGCACGACCATGGGTTAACGCGTCGGAATGCTTCGCACACGTTTACCAAGAATACCCGTAATACTGTGTCCATACGTATATAGGTATATGTATAACAAAATCCGAGATAAAATATGTTTACCTTTGAGGTATACAAACACTATAGGGGTAGTGTCTGGTAGGAATCGGATACCGGAAGCAGATAACGCGATTTATCCGAGCGCGGGGGATCACGCGTCAACGATTTGCGTGAAATCGGTTGGGCCTCGACCGAGGGTGGGATAGATGGAATTTAATATCAATAGCCCAAAGCTACCCCGAAGTCTTGACTATGCGCATGCATATCTCAACTATTGAAATTTGATCTCGCGGTATGAGCGGGAAAGCGAGATACGAGGAAGAATATTAAATTGCGCGCGATCTTGGGATGAAATTCCGATAGATTACAAATCGTAGCGAAACATCAAACGTGAACGTTTATTCATTATACAGAAATTATTTTAATAATTATACGATAATCTTTTTTAATATTTGATTTATTTGGTGAATGGTTAATACGAAGATCGCCCCGAAACGATTTTTCGTTTCAGCGATCGGTGCTTTGTGTACCGGAAATCCATTGGTCTTTACCCTCTGGACCACGATCTCGCGAAAACTTTAGCAAACTCTGTTCGTCTCCCTCCCAGCCCCATCCCTCTTCCCATCTCCACTTCCGTACCTCAGAATTGGAAGGAACTCATCCCCCTCGAGCTCCTCGAACTCGCGAAACGAACGACCGAATGCACGAGTGTCTCGGTGCTTTTGCCACACAACGAGGAACTGTAGAACGCGCGCGGTCCTTCTCTCGCAAGAGAGATTGTACACGATCTCGTGACTACCACGAGAGTTCCCACTCGGTGTATTTCGCTTTCTCGCTTTCTCTCTAACGAAGGGTCTCCGAAGGTATCCTTTTTCTCTCTCATTCACGAGCTTCGAAACAATTATAACTATGCCTCAACAATTTATAATTCTCCCTCCCTCTCATCCCCTTCTCGGTTGTACCTGTGTATTTATTATTCTACACTGACACAGATATCTACACATGTATACGTATCTTCTCTGTCTGTGCATTCTCTCGAAACGGATGCTTTTGCGCCACCTCCCTCTCATCATCGCAACCCGCACCCCTTCTACTCCTCTCGCGTTCCTCCGTGCCACCGTCCCTTTCCGCTACTCCGAATTTGCTTTACCTGTCCAGCGCGCTCTATCCCCCAGACTACTACGTCTCGTACCAAAAACCCCTTCACGCCGACTCGTCGGTTAAACGTTATTACTTCAGAGCCGCTGTGGATAATTTCCCTCATTTGTTCGTCGACGCCGCTCCCCCTCTTGCTCCCTCACTCTCTCTCTCTCTCTCTCTCTCTCTCTCTCGCTCGCTCTCTTGCAACTTCCATCGCTTTTCTACACTTCCGTGCACACGAACGCTTGCGAATTCTCGTCGTATCCAGCAACTCCGCGACTCTCGACAGTTGTATTCGCCATAGTTTTGTACAAGAGAAATTCGCGCCAACACTACGAAAACTCTTAGTCCCGCCCCACCGGTGTAAACATCTCCTCTCATCTCTGCGGTATGCAAGGAAACTCTTGCTTTCTCGCTCGTTGCTAATTCGCGGGCTTTTCACGCTATAGTTAATTTATGGTATGTGCGCGCGAAACTTTTCACCGAGTTTTCCACGTTGCCCTTCCGGTATTGTGCGAAACGGAAGCAGATTGTATAGTTATATTTTTGTGACAAATTTAAGGTGTATTTGCTTCTTTTTTTAGTGTATTTTTAACGAGATAATTTTTATATCGAAAATTTTCATCAAATGTGCGTTCGGCTCGACGGGGGGTTAATCCTACGAAACTCTCGTTCGAAACTTATCCACGGAAGATTCTCTCATCCATATAGCCCGCTGTTTTCCTACCGATTCTCTCACGGGGAATGAACTTCTCCGCGGAGACCATAGTAAACCGCTGGAGCTAAATCAGACTAATCCACAGCCCGGCCGGTTTCATCCAGGCGGTGGAGAAAATATAAAAAAAAGCGTATATACATAATCTCTCTCTGCTTTTCTTATCTCGGCTGCTCATCCAGCGTGCTTTTCTACCGAGCTCTTTTCCAACCCCCCGACCCCACCGCCTAGATAATAAAAAATATTTCCAGAGGAGAGGAAAAAAAACAAGGCGAGATAAAACGTTTCTCGGCTTACGCGTGTTTTCCATTAGACTTTTATTTTCCTCGACGTTTTCCTACGTCTTCTTTAACAGCGTAATTTTTTCTCCCCCTTCGTACTATTCTTCTAAAAACGCAATTTGCACGTAAATGGGTGTTCGATCTAACGGAATCTCGTTAACGAGACGAGCGAAATATAAAAACTCGGATCGAATTCCCATGGCGAATTTATCTAATTGAATTCTCTAGAGCGTAATAACGAAGTCTCCGTTACTATCGCGCGATTTTATTTCTTTCGACATTTCGTCCCTTACGAATTACGATTTTACTCGCTTCGTCTATATCATCATCCCCCCGCCGCCGCCCCCCCCCTCCCCTTCTGACTCTTTCGCTCTCTTGCTCTCGTCCTTCATTGGCAATAACGAAAGCGTGCGCGCAGAGCGAGATGAGCTGCATCGATCTTTTAATTATTCTATCGGATGAAGAGTAACGGCCGGGCTCTCAATCCTTCCTCCCTCGCAATCCCTTTCGTTTCGTACGGCTGTAAATATATCCACCTAGAGTGATTTTTAATCCGTTTCGGTAAGCTTTCAAAGTGGGACTCTGTCCTCGTCCTCGTTTGCGTCACAGGACGAAATTCAACTATGCGAAGAATACTCCACAATGTATTTTTCGTAAAATCAACAACGTTTCGAGAATCTACGATGAATCAAATACGCGTAAGTTTACTTAATTGGGTAAATCGTTATTTCGGGTTTTTCCCATTTTTCTCCTAGAGTTTTTGGGATATCGGGGAAAATAACGTCCGAATCTTTATCAGGGAGCAATTTTCGATCAAATAGGACTATTTTGGAATTATTTTTGAGAAAAGTATGCCCCACCCCCCACGAGGCTCATTTTTGCGTGCATACCCTTTTTCCGAAAATCAACATTTTCGAGCTTTCGCCTCGGCCAGCTTTTTAAAAAGTTACTCGTGTAATTAAAATAGCAACGAATAATAATGATGATAGGGATTATTAAAAATATTGAAAAGTATAGGTATCAGCGAGTCGGAGCTGTTTCCATTTTCGATATTTTTAAATATTTTTCGTCATTATTACGATTCCGCATTGTCATCAATCTTCCATCGAATATTCACGATTGTTTGTAACGAATGAAGAATTCATTCTACCACGTTGTCGAGACTTTATCGTTTCATAGCTATGATTTTTCGCGAGTTAATATGAAATATGGGAGCTTCCATTAAACCCCCATTGTGAGAGGGATAGGATTTCACCGTAGGAGGCTGCACCGTAGCAAAATCTCGCGTATATGAAACCGCGTGACTTCGCGCGTTAGTCTCGAGATTTTTGTTCTTTTTCTTTCTTTTTTTTTATCGGGGTCGACGAAACCTCCAACACGACCGATTCGTGTGTCGCGGCACGATCTTTTCGTTGGATGGAGAGCCTAGGGTTAGAGAAAAAGATCAAGAGTCGCATTGTTGGCTCCGCAGACGGTGGAAAGTGAGGCTGATACACAGTGTTATAACGCGCGTGGAAAAAGCGAGAAGACGGTGTGTTGCCCCGGAGCTTCGGTACGTGACTCGCGAGTCAATGTGTACTCCCCAAGAGTTCCTAATGTACTCTTATATATCTGTGTTGCGATACAACACACACATATACCACGATTGTTCTCACACTTTTTCCACGTTTATTTTCTCTTTATTTTTTTCGCATTACTTCATAGAAAAGTGCGTGCGTCCAATTTTAATTCAGTTTCTTTTTTACTTCTATCTTATCGACTCACCCCCTAGGAGAAACAATCCACACGCGATGACGGTCTTGTGATCGGAGTAGCAGTGTCCGATTAGAGCTGAAAAAGTCCCCGCGAAGATCAGAACGACCGCCGCAACTTGAAAAGGTGCCGATATCCTGAAATTTCATATAAAAAATATTTTAAAAAACATTAACTTTTTACTGTCAATTATAAATTCTTATTATTCGCTGAATAACAGTCGTGAAAGATTTTGATAAAAAACGTTTGGATAAATGGTAAAAAAAAATTCGCTTCCGGATCTTACGCTATAAAATTAAAATAGATTAATAAATCTTATCTACCCTGACGTTGTCTTTGTTGACGCTGAGAAATGCTCCCGTCAAGGTTATTACCATTTTGCGTTCCCCTCCCGCGAAGAAGGTTTTTGCTCGGGGCGGTGGTTACGACGGGAATAAGGGAGGAATAGATTCTCAACCCGAGCGCGACGCTCGTAACCGACAGCGTTTTCATTTTCCCTTCTCTCCCATATATTTACTTTATGTAGTATATCGCATCGTCACATCTACGAAAGTCCACGGGACCGTTTTACCTCGCTTTCTTTATTTCGCGCTTATATGCCCGGACGATGAAACGATGAATGGAACAAAAAGCGGAAGACGTTGGAGGGGGCTGGTGGGTACTGAAAAGAAACTGCGGAAAACGGAAGTGGAATAAAAGTGTAGAAAAATTGCTGAATTTCGTCCTCGATCCTTTATTTATGGTGAGGGAGGAAAAAACATGAAATAAAGAGCGAGGGTGGTGAGTTCTCGTCCGTAGGGTATAAACGTATAGGGTTCTGTAGTACATTTCTGTGTACACGGTTAAATGAATAAATGTCGCATTTTACGTTCGAGCATATATAGAGATATATAAGTACAAGAAACACCCCGTATAAAACTACTCTTTGTATATAGGCAAGTGGAGCATGGAGAAAAGTGGTTCAGGCAAAAGTGCGCACACCCAGGGGGTTAGAAAAAAGGTTGTACGAGAGAAGAAAGGGCGGAGAGGTAGAAAGAGAGAGTGAGCCGTGGAGAGCAACATCACAGGGAGAAAATGCACAGAGAATGTAAGAAAACAAAACAAGGAGAGCAAGGGCTGTGCGTAGATAAGTAAAAAGGGGTTGTGAAAATGAAAATTTTCACGCGACTAGCTACGGGCGTACATATATTTTATTATAATATCTAAGAGCCGTGAAGTGGCGAGAACAGGAACGTACCTAGCGCGGCGCACTCGTTCGCATTCAAAGTCATTCCAACATTTTCACGTCAAATTTTCCTCTATTATACATTTGTCTTTATAATGGAAAACTTCTCGTCGTACGTATATAGTAAATATCAACCGGGGCTTCTGTCCGTTCGGGCGCGCATGAATGCCGCGAATAATACGCGCTGGAACGGCTCGTGCCCGTGACGAGAAGCGAGCGTTGAGAACAAACATTAGTGGCACGATGACGAGAGGAGGAAGCGAGAGAGATGCCGTTGGTAGAGACGAACGAGCGAAGGGACGACGGGCACAGAGGGACGGGCGAGCACACGATGGAAAATCGAGAAAGAGCGAGAATCGACGGGGTAGGGAAAAGGAAAACGGTATCGCGGATCGAGAAAATGGGGGCGGAAAGAAGGATGGTGACTGGAGGGAGTGAGTGCGAGCAGGGAGGAGGAGGTGGAGGCTGGAGGTAATACGCGTATTCGTACGTATCGAGGTAAATGGAGCGTAGCGGGTAACGGCGCGTACCTACTCGAGGGCGCATCCCCCGCCCAACTTTCACAACCGCAGCAACCCCCGACAACGATGACTACCATATTATATTATATACGTATATTTTCATGTACCCGTACTATATGTATGTGAAATAACGGGGACTATACGACCGTGAGAATACGAAGATGACGACCGTATATATTATGATCCTATATAACGTAGGTGTATGAATAATGAATATATATATATGTGTGTCATATATATACTCACGTTGGTACACGATTCTCCGTGCGTTCAAGTTTTGATTTCATGGAAATTTTACGTTTCTCCCTTTTTCCCCGGCGCACCGTCTGTCCGACCAGTAAATCGACGTACATACAGGCATTTCCTGACAAACTTTGTCCCGTTCAGACGATGAGAGGGGGAGGTTTTCATGGACTTCCACGGAAAGACTTTAAAGTCGCAGACTTTTGCATTTGCGTTTCGGCCACTCTTCTTGTACGGCAGATTTTTGAAAAAAACATGAGGCAACGTTAACGAGAGATGAATTGTAAAAAATTGTGACATTTTGTTAAACTCCGTTGGACCTTTACCACACGTTCGCGAGAGACGCATCGAGTAATCAGGACGTTGCCATTAATAACTCAGGGGTGAGAAAGCCGGTGGTCCGAAGCAGCAAATAGAAATAAGGATATAGAGAGCTCTTGAAATACACGGACGGGAGAGAGCGCGGTCGCTGTCACGGTAAATAACAATAAAACTCCATTAATGTGGTAGTACCGGGTAGTTACCGGTCCTGGCAACCCGCCAGAGAAGGGACATGGCAGAATCGCGGAAGGGGCGTTCGTGGCTATACCGAGAACCACCGTAGCACGGAACGCGTCGGTGAACACACCCTGGTCCGCGCTCACTTTCCTTGCTCGCCGGAAAATCCTCCGCCTGATCCTTGTCATCCGCGTCGGTTGTAGCTGTATAGGGACTGTGCCAAGCCCCTGAACATTCGCTCTTCCACCCTTTGATTCTCCCCCTCGCTATATATAGCGCTTTACCGAAGCATCTTCCTCCACCTCTACTTTTCGTTCACCGCTCAAATTCGGTTCGTGTGCGCGAATGTATTCCGCGGTACGACGAGGAACAAAAAAAAATTAATCCGAATAATTTTACTTCCTCACGGTGCAAACGTTCGTTTGTTACACGCGCTGAACAAAATTTTGCTATTCAATACGAACATTTTCATCCAATGCTTCGACCCCGTCGAAAGTAGAAAAATACATTTCGTATGCAAATGTTTGCAATTCCGGCGCAAGTGAGTTGGAAAAGAAAACAATTAAGGGTTTCGCAGGATACCGGGATCGAACCGGGAAAGAACCCAAACTTACTACGGGGCATCGTATTAGGTATTTATTCACGTTCGGAGCAATTGCAAGCTCGAGCTTTCCACCTTTGCGTCGTGCAATCTTTTCCATTAAGTCTCGGGTTGCCTCGAAGCGCGAAAGGATAGTCGGCAGAAAGTATGGGTAGGGGGATGGGTTCGTGTACTACGCGAAGAGAAAAACGGTCGCGAGTTGAATTGCTAATCCGGGGATAAACACTTCAGAATCTGCTACCGGTATTTACGTTATTGCGAGAATGAGAAAGGAAAGAGGGAGAGCGAGTGAATGAGAGAGAGGTGAGGGAGAACGGTTGCGAGGGAATACAAGCAAGGCGGCTTCGGAGCACGTTTCACAATTTGCATTAAGTGCTGGCCGGAAATGGAGCTGCGACGGGAAGAAAAAAGTAAAGAAGAGAGAGAGAGAGAGAGAGAGAGAGAGAGAGAGAGTGAAAGAGAGAAAAAAGGACAGTATATGTGTTTTAAATATGTACTCAGTGAGAGCTGAGTCGGGGCAAAACTTTCTCAGTCACCGCACGATCTCATTAGTCTCGCTTCGCGTGATAAAAAAAATCTTCTCTGATTTGACGCTCCTTATCTTAATGACCAAAAAGTTAAGCACATAAAAAAGGAGAACGAGTCTAATGTACACGGTCGTAGATAAACGAACGTACTTTACTTTCATAAATTAATTAAACACTTTGATTTCTTTCAAATGAATTTCATTTCGCAAGCCTGTACGATCGTGCGAAAGTACAGAGATATGTAGGAGAATAGAGCGTGATTGCCATTTAGTAATAAAGCCGATCGTGTGTCTACATCGAGAGATCGAAAATCCTGTCGTCGAAGCACAAATATTGTACGATCGTGTATAATAGACGGGAGAGCGAGAGAGAGGGAGAGAGGCAGTTTGAATGAAAACGCCAGAATCCACGAAGGAACGAGGGTATTTCGGGCATCGACGCTTTATTACTACTAAACAGGCTGACCATATCCGGTATATTACTACTGGCGAATGCGTAGAGAGAACTTTGGCAAACGTTCCCATATAGGAACGGTCGATAGGAGGAGGGAGAAACACGAGGCTGTTTTAATATATTGCGTGCGGTAGCTATTACCCGAAATCCTGCCAATTTACAGGTCAATGATCTCATTGGCAGCCGTACAATGAGAGATAGCCGTATATATACCTATATCTGCGGTGAGCCAATGCGCCTTTTTTCCTTTTGCCAGCACCAAAATTGTAATTAATTTTGGTCTGCATCCTCCGCATGGCGCGTATATTTATACGCGCGCGCGCACATTCGGATAGAGAGCCAGATAGGTGGGACGATTTCCCTATTCGGACTTTCCGCGATCACAACCCCCGTCGAGGGATAATTTAATTTTCCAGGACAGCCGGTGAAATTAGTGAATGATATCGGTGGTCGGCTGGCGCGGTTTTCAGCCGGGGCTGCATACTATCCTCGCTACATGCATATGTGTCTGTGTGTTTATAACGTGCATCCGCCGCGCGCTATCGAGAGGGGGTGGGGGGTTGATAGTGGTCGTCGCGGTGCTGCGGTTTCCACATGCCGATAGTTCGCAACTTCTTTAAATACATAATTGTATAGGTATACGTATTTGCTCGATTGGATTATCGATCACCCCAAAATTCATCAGGGTTTTGGCCCAAAATTTCTATCTCGAGGGTGAATATATCCTCGATGGCTCACGGAAAATATTCCTACCGCGAAAATCTCTTTCGACATCCAATTTTTTCGAAACCTCCTTCTCTCTCTCTCTCTCTCTCGGTTTTTATCTTGCGGTTGTTTCACTGTATATATCGTGTAATTTTGCTAGTGTCCACCGTTGGAGGGTTTTGCAAGAAGCAACTTTGGATCCCCGACCTTGTGTGCTTACGTATATATGAGTACAGACCACGGAGAGTGTCAAATCCCTCGGGAAGGGGATAACGCTATGCATTTCTATCGGCTACTTAACCTCCGGAAAGTCACCCTCTCAGCTGACTCTCCGACACCGACGTTATTTCCGGTTACACGAGAGAAACTCGAAACGTCGTGTGTCGGTTAGGGGGTGGCTGAAGAGGAGGGAGGGAATAACCCCTCCTGTTACCCCAGACCCTTAGCCTTATTCTCGACTTCTCAACAGCGTAAGCTCGTTGACCCTCCCCTCTCTCCTATGTATATAATATAGAATCACGTAACGAGGACAACAGGACATGCGGTAGAAACTTTATACCGGAAATATTTTTCAACCGCGCGCAGACCGCGTATCAAAACTTTGAATTTAAAACCGCGTACACCGGTTTTGTTTTAAATGAAAAGACAATAAAAAGCAAAGTTCACCAAACTTTCCCTCTATTTAGCGCAAAATATTTAACTTTAAATGGATTATCTACTCGATTCCTGGAATAAAAGGCGAGCGTGAGAAAATCTGAAAAATAAAACTATATCCCCAGCAGAAAAAAGGACCCAAAGGTGAAATGAAAATAAAAAAAAATGCGGTTCCGAAAAAAGCACAAAAACAAAGGGTGAAAAAATCTATGCAACCCTTTCTCTCTCTCACTCTCTGGAGAGAGAGAGACAAAGGTGAGAGCATCGCGCGAAGAGCTCTGCCCATTCCAAGAACGGAAAAGTAATGCACTTCCTGGCTTTGTCAGGTGGCCACTAATTCGAGAGAGCGGATTTTATTTATTCGTTGTCGTCGTCGTCGTCGTCGTCGTCGTCGTCGTCGTCGTCGTCGTCGTTGTCGTCGTTTCCATCGTCGTAGAGTCGACTATACGTACACGCTACGCATCCCCCTTCAGCCTTTAGGGGTTTGAGCACAGCCACAGCTTCCAATTTTTTTGTTGTCACTTTTCTTCTTCGTGGTCGCCCCCGCACCCCATGCGCCCATTCCCTTGCCCCCTACTCCTCTGCGTATATATCGCAGCGTGTGGGCGTTATTTCCCCGTTCCAGTACTCGCCGGACCTTCGTTCGCTCGCTCATCCACCACTTTTTCCCGCACTCTGTGGTATACGTCGACAAAAAAAGAGAAGGAGAAGAAAAAAAAACTGAAGCGCGCGAAAAATAAAAATGAATAGTATAGTGATACGCTCGTGTCCCGAGAGCAAAGAGTTATTCCCATATATGTATGGTTATACCTATTGTGCTTAAAAAGTCCTTGGTTTTTTGCCCGTATTTTCTGGTTCTCCCATCTCGCGGGTAAAAATGAATTTCTGAAAAATACGCGTAATTCCTGCGAGTATATTTTCGTCACTTTGACGTTGATGAAATACAAATTTTATTACAATTCATGAATAACGAATCGTGTGATACCAACAACAGCGGTTATTATACTCATAATCGGTATAAGGGTGATGTTTTCGAGAGAGTATGAATTACCGTGCAATTCTCGCCATGGGGTATCAACCCTGACTCGAGAAGCTCAACCGTTAGTTCGTGGTGTGAAATTTCAGATGACTAATATCAACCTGTCTAAGAATGGATGGTATGGAATAGCGAGTCTAGCTCAGACAGCGAGTGGTGTATATAGCATCGAAGCGTCGGCGTCTAGAATTTCCCAAAGTGCCTCGGCGACTCACTGATACATCAAAGAAACACCCAACACCTCTTGTGCGTCGGAAAGAGCGATGGGGTATCGTCGACGAGATGTCGAAAACGATCTTCGCGTTGCTTATTTTTTCATTTTTTTTTCTTATTTTTCGTGGCCTTTGCCCGGCGACGGAATCATAATCACGATGAATATTCGCGTACAAAATCTTTTTTCGAGGGTGAAAAGAGAAAATTGCCACGTGTGTATATATAGGTAATAATGATCATGGCGTAATAGAGCCACCAATAAGTAATTGGTGCAGTGCCTCGTTTCGCGTGTACGAGCGGTCGAAGAACCAACGAATGAAGAAGGGAGAAGGGCGAACGAGGTAGATGGAGTCGCTCATCAGCCCGACACACCGTCATTACCGAGTCCGCTTCTTCTGGACGTGAGTGGCAAGCTCGATGGTCGCTTTTTTTCCAAATCTCTTGTCAACGACGATATACCTGAATGGAGTATCTAAAAAAAGAGAGAAAGGAAAAAAAGAACAGGCTCACACACACGCACATACATACACAGTGAGGAGACCGAAGCATTGGACATTTTGCCCGGTAAACGGTGCAACGATTGGCCCCTCAGGGAACAACCAAACACCCCTATTTATTGGCACATTGAAATGAGCCCTTTTTACGTTCTTACGAGCCATATTCGCTACGGGTAATGTCCAATTACTCTTGCGATGCCAACGGCTGTAAGTTTTTTTTTACAGACCGCGTAGTACATACCTGGAAAAATCCCTAGGGGGGAGCGCGTTCCCCCGAGAGCTTTTTACCATTCTTACCAGATGGCTATTCAGCGCCACACGTTAAATGGCACTGGGTAAAAAGCTCTCGTTTTCTCTCTTTCACTACGCTCCCCGTCGCTTTTCTTTCCTGTCCCTTTCTCCCTACCTGTCGCCCGGGACTCGTTATTTACTCTTTCTTTCACTCCGTCTCTCCCTCATTTTTTCTCTCTCTCTCCCTCTCTCTTCATTCCTATTTTTCCACCCCTCATCGTGTCGTCTGTTCTCGCTCTCTTTCTCCCTCTCTCTCTCTCTATCTCTCACTCTCTCGGGCATTTGGCCTCTTTCGCGCTTTCGTTTCTCGTACCCGACCGCATCGTTCGCCCGTTCACGCTGCTTCTCGTGCCGTCAGCAGACTCTCTCACACCCCTAGATCTTTCCGGCCTCCCTTGGTACCAATGCCGCGCTCGCTTTCTCTCTTTCTCCCTTGCCCTCTCCTTGGTACAGCACGTTCCATCCTGAACGACGACGACGACGACGACGAAGACGACGACGACGACGATGACGACTACGACGACGACTATTGTTGGCACACTCTCATTGTCTCATACTGGGAGGGCGTGGGAGGCGTCCGTACCACGATACAGACCCAGTTCCTGTTCCATCTGAATGGGCAAACACGAAATGATGGAAAACTGGCATCGGAATGGCCTACTCTTCTCCCCATACCGGCAGACACGTTTCTATATATAGAAAACATCTGCATCGCGTTATTCACATCCCTCTGTCTGGCGTCCCATATTATGCCTTAGCAAAAAGATCCTTCGTTGCATTTTCTGTCGGGCATCGACTCTTCGCGTCTAGGGAAATGAGACGAAATGAAAAAAAATCGAGGTTTCGTCTGAAAATAAATATCCTCGTTAATAAATAAAATGGTCGTATAAATAGAGGGTGGATCAGCTTGAAAAAAAGGCATTGTACACGAACTCAATCATTGGAATAAAATTGTCCAAGCTATTTTTATTTTTCACACTGTTTTCAAACGATACGATTATTTTTAAACACCGTCACGCGTATCAATCGGAGGTTAAAAATTGACTTCCAGTCGCGTATTATGCACGGAGTTCGATACAACAGATCGTGGGCAACAGACCGAAACGCTGCTAATTTTGTCGCGCTACCTTTTAATTATAGGCGACCGAAAATCGATGCCCTCCACCCTGGTACTCGTGGGCGGTCGGTTGTCACGTCGAACGTACGACTAAAACAAGCGTGTACTGCATCGAGCGTGAGCGATACGCATGGTAAACTGTATATACATTTATATGTACACACGTATACCGCTCCTCACCATCATCCCTAATTACATAAAACATACACCCGACATTTTCATTTCGCGTGTGTTGATTCGCCAATTAACGGGAGCATGGCGGTGGAAATCGACGTTCGGGCTCGTTTGTATTTTGCATACACGGTTTACAAGCAGGACCGATCGCGAGTCGCGTACACCGAAACCTTTAAACACATATTTTTTTTAGTACGGGTGACATTTTTCTGTTGGTTCAATAACGATAATAATAATTATTATTAATTACATCATTATCAGTTTTCATTTAATTCAGTATTTAATCATCGTCGATCGATTCTTCGCGTATTCTCAAATTCCTCTTAATCGGCGAGATTCTCTTTTATGTCTTTTTTCGATGCACAGCTAATGAGATCCAAGGGGTAGCTTTACAGGGAGAGAATTCGAGCGGAACTCTTTAACCGGACAGATATCCGCATGGGCGCAGCGTTTCTCCGCCGCCTTCGTCATGCATAGAGGTCACTGACACACGCTATTTCCCGCGTGATCACCCTCCACCGAGTGTAATGAAAATCCAGGTCGTATAGTTCCGTTGTTCGTTCCCCTCCAGTCTCGTCCTCTAACACAATCTCCGGGAGTAATTAGTGAGGTCAGTACTACCTACCGTACTACTCCGGACCCCGCTATCTTGACGTTTTTTTTTCTTTCGTTCTCTTTATACCACCTCCTACCCCTTGCGCCGGTCTTTGAGAATCTCTTCTCATCCTGGGTACCGGATACACTCTCCAAAAGGCTCTCGACACACATTATTTTCTCCCCACGGAATTTCGAACGAGTTCATTCATTAGTTACCCTCCTCACGGGATCGTATCAAGTTTATAATGGAACGGGTGATTAAAAAATTATGAAAAGTAAAATGAAACCTTTTTTTTTTAATTTTGTAAATGGCAGATTTTTAACATTTTTTACTATTCAATCGGTTTTATTGACAGAAGCCTTTCGTACATTCTTGTGAAAATTGTTCGATTACAATTATCGTATGAATTATGAAGCTACGAGCGTTAAATTTATACTTTCGTTCCTCTCGTCATCGCTCTCGGTTTTACCGGATCGTTCCTGTAAACGTGAAACGATGGAGATGGAAGGACACTAACCGACAAGACGATAGGAGATGGTTGCGTAAATATCACCGTGAGTGAACCGAGTCTGCCCCGTCGACGACAGTCAGCCCTCCGGCATACAGAATAGGTATCAGAGTTGGGGTAGGTACATAGTCAGAGTAAAGCGAACGGTACGCTTCTGCCGCTAGGTTTCCCTGACAACCGTGTACGCGACAGCGTTTCCCCTCTACTCCCCGAACGTTGACGTTTGTGTCTCGCTTTTGCCGTTTCACGAAAAATATATATACCATGTGCTCGTGTGTCGCACATTTGTATCCATCTGTAAACAGTGGTCGCATCATGGAAAATATATATGTTTTTTTCATATTTCCATAAAAATTAAATTTCACACGCGAAGTACAGGATAAATTTCACTTTATATTTGAGGTAAATATTGGCGAATATAGTCACCACTTGTAAATATTTACCAAAAATCTTAACGTTCGATGCGACTGGAAAATATTCGGGTGGATATTTGCGAGGAATTCCAATCAAACGTTCTTGTATCCACACAACAACACATTAATCGCAAGTATTGCTGAAAATATACAGCGAAATGAAAAGATCGTTTCTGCGGAAAAAAAACAAATTCGCCCTCTCGACGCCCTTCGAGACTTGATCAATTTTTTTTTATCACGCAGACTATTTTCGCCCATTAAATCCTGATGATTTGTTACTTAAGGTACAATTAAATTTGGAGTGTATCAAAGAAGGAGCATTAGGAGCAATCTCCTTCGTCCGATTTTCACCCTCCCGACAAAAGCACACGTGCGCGTTCTCCCTTCTGTGATCTAATTTCCAAGGTAGCCCACTTAATTTGAATACGCCTGATGTGCCGTGCTTCATCTCCAACGGGAAGGTAAAGGACGTGAACGATGCTCTGGTTTCCAAAAGCCTATCGTCTCACTCTTGCCATCCCTTATCGCTCTCTCGAGGATGCGATTAATTGCTTCTCGAGCGAAACTTGAATTACGTTTCCAGGCAAACTCCTCTGCTACGTTAGCGTAATATTATGTAGCACTGGGAACCGTTGCCGTTTCTCGAATTGATTCGGAAATTTTTCATACTCCCTTAGTAATCGTTCAGAAAATTATTAAGTGGAAAAATGGTTTCTAGCGGTTGTATTTTGCGACGTGGACTCTTCCATATGTAGGAGCGATCTTTGGTGCCGGAGGGTGAAAAATTTAATTCTTGTGGATCATGCAAAAATTGTGTGATCGAATCTGCGGGAAAACGGCTAACGACTGTGAAAGAATCGAATGCTAGCGCAATATATATATATTTATATCTGTAGCGGGGCTTTCGGTCGGTCGAGGGAGATCGTTCGGAGAGTCGCCGAGAGAAAGAGGGAGACAGAGAGGCAGAGATAACGTATATACGCGCGTTTCACATTGGAATTGCAAATGCAATCACCGGGAGAAAAATTGGCTGTCATCTGACATGGAAACGAGAACGGGATGGCAGGAGAACGAGAAGTAAGGACGGCAGGAAACACTGAGGTGCGCGTTCGTGTTTTACGTGTTTGCGACAAACCGATAAAGAAAGCGATCGGCAAACAAGAACGAGCGAGAAAGAGAGAGTTAAAATGAATAATCCAACGGAAAATTCGAAGAGCAAGTAAATGAAAATTAAATTGAACGAAACGTCATTTGGGTGACGAAAGTAAAAAAAAGCCCCCTCACCAAACAAATGCTATCAAATTTTTAACGAGTCAATAAATGCTACGCTCTAACAGGGAATGTCGTCAAACAATTTTTTAGAATCAACGTTTTTATTAGACACGAAATGATACAGTAATTATTTCATCGTAACAATTTGATTAACCGTTCTATAATGTTGAATCTGTAGTAAAGCTAATTAGGCTGCAAGAAAATTTGGGAATATCGTTAGTCGATCAAAGCAACAGGTGAAACGTGCCAGGCGAATTGTCATTGTTTCGAATTTAGTTTGATAAAATCGTGATGTTCTCTGGGTTCTCGATCTAACAAACGCGAGGACATGCGACTGCACGAGTATCGCCGCAGTACGTTTCTGTGGGTACGATTTAACGTTCCTGGCAAGGATAAAAGGGACGGCAGGAGCAGTTAACGTTATAGCGAGAGAGCGTCGACGGGCGTCGAAGTGGAAAGGGGGATGATCGCAGGTGCACGTGAGAGAACCACCGTCGACAGGTTCTCGTCGACGATAGCTATATATATCGATCCCTGGGCAAGCTCCGACCGCACCCACGAAATCGTTGGGTCGATTAGCCGACTTCCGATTACCGGAAAACTACGCGAAACGAGAGAACGAGGGAGTACGACACACATACATATAATATATACGTATATATATATACGGTCACAATGTGATGGTGCGCATAGAACTCGACTGCTCTATGTGCTAATAGTCACGTCACTGCTGGTGGACTGCACTAGTTTCAAACAGTCGTTGCACCGCTGATGAGAAAATACTGCAATTACGACACAACAGAAACAGAACTATTCACTCTGACCTACCACTCGAGGTAACGCCGTTAAATGGAAAATTTCAAACGTTAGCAGGGGAAATAATCGTTTTTTCTCGATAAAAATTAATTCTTTTATCGTTGTTCTCATTCCAAAGGTACAAGTGGACCAAGAGCGATAACTTTCGCTTGGAATTGCTCGATAATTATAAAGCGAAAAATTAAATTAGCAAAAAGAAGATAGCGGTAAATTCTTCGATGCATTTTCGAACACCTCTCGTGACTTTTGTATGGAATGGTCTATGGATGAAATGTTGAAGAACATTTTTTTCCTTAGTCGAGGAAAGGAATCGTTATTTTCGACGCAGTTCAACGAGAAATAAGGAAGACGGCGGAATCGCAGAATTACGTGTATATATATATATATATGAGTATGAGAGGAAGAGATAGTTTCTTATCGTATCGCGGCGCGCGACGTAGAACCTTACGATCTCGGTGAGGCACACCCCACTCCCTGAAAACATCTAAATCCTCGAATGGCCATTGCCAGCCACACGGCTGGCTATCCTTGTGAGAAAATTTGCGAGAGTGTGGGGTATAAAGAACGATCCGATCGGTCCAAGCCTGGACCAAACTTCTTGGATCTTTTTTTCTCTCCAGTTCTCTTCTCCCTCTTTCTCCCTTTTACGCGCGTTAATCACGTGATTCACCCAAACAGGGGATGGGTGTCGAGAAGGGATCAGACCCGAAATACGTCTAAAAAGAAAGCTCTTGATCTCTTAATACCACGTTGGAGAAAAGACCGGGAGAGTCAGTCGTTTGACATTACCCAGCTGAAATTTGATCTAACTGAGATTTGGCTCGGATCAAGCGTATTTTTATTTAAACCACGGCTCCGATCAACCGATAATCCAGTTTGGACCAACGGACTATATTTAGGCCCCCTGGCCGCCGAAATTTTATTGATTATTATGAAACAATATTACAAAAATAAAAAGAAACGAGCTTATTGGAACGCGCGTGCGTGCACTTTCGGTCTTTCAATCCTCTCGATTACATAGACGTTCATGTGCGGCTTGTGACATTACAAAACTTTCATAAAAGCTGCAACTCTGTAGTGTGGGAGAAGGTAATTAACAGCGAGAAGAGAATGCGGCGTGCGCATAAAACCCGGACGCTTGTAGAAAATTGAGTAACGTTGGAAACCCACTCTTTGTTTTCCACCTCGGTCCTTTTACCTTGAGATTGCGTTCGTGTTCTCATTAATAACAATATTACATAAACGACCAGTAGAGACGAGCTGTCGAAGCGAAACGAGTATGTCCGAGGTGACCTACCGAAAGTACCAAGCTGCAAAAGTTTTCTCGCTGCTCGCCACCCGGCGATCATTACGGTTTCGAACGAGTCTCAAATGAGAAACAGAGCGGTCGAGATTTGCCCGGTAAGGAGAGACTTTTAACCGCGCCGCGGTTTTACTCGGGTGTCAAAGATTTTAACGACTTTGTTGTTAATAATGTTTCGAACTATTATCCTTTATGGGGTCTGTGCCATTATCATATATTATAAAAATATTGGCAGGTCTCTTTTTCGCAATCAATTTCATTGAACTCTTACAGGGAAAGTGTGAACGGATTTTCAACTTGAACGAACGAGCTACTACAGGCATTCCGAGACTCATTGTGTTTTCCGTCTCGTTCAAACGCGGATGTTTTCTTCGCGGATTAGGGGGCTTACGAAGCATTTTCGTTTAATCCTTGGAAATAAGCAGCTTGGCGATGGCCGAAGTATGAAACACTTTTCCACCTTTTCCCGTCTTGTCTGTCGCATTTTTTATCGAGGATAATCCGGGTTTGATGCGAGCAGCCAGAGAAGAGACGAAAGGCACGACGCTTATCCGTGCTAATCCGACATTTCTTAATGGATCGGAGATGACGTTCAACTTTCTTAAATTGTGAAATCGCGTCACTGTCCGGTAAAGAAAATTAATTTACCTCATTTTCGAGACGACCGTGGGCGTAAAGTCCAACTGACGAAATCCTAGCTCCTGCGATGTCACGTCAGCCACGCTGCTATATCGAACTTGCGTGCAAGATGGCGTCTGTATGTCTGCAAAGATTAATGATAACATTTTTCCGTCAGTTTCAATTATTTATTGTTTTTACGAATGTAAATCACTCGCAGCTATTCCTCCTTGGAAAACCAGTCGCGGCAGTAACGGAGGATTATGGAGATGGAACGGAATAACGAAGAAACTGGAAATAGGCTGCGAAAGGGCTTACGAGTCTGTCTCTCCAGCACGTGACAGAATCAATACACGTTTCCATAAATTAATATTAATATACACGAGTAGTGGATGCGACGCGTAAGGTGTGTCAACTGAAAGTGGGAGAGGACAGAATCGGAATAGTACGGGAACAGAGGACGGATGAAACGACAGTCGAGGGATCACGATCGTACGATCTAATATGGACTCGCAGTCGTAGGGGGTTGAAAACGTTCCGACTATGCTTCAATTATATTACCCTCTGACGATCTGACATGTAACATCAGTTTTAAAAATGTTTTTTATTCTTAGAAAGAAAGTTTGCACACCCGTCCGAGCTTTCGGTCTGAGAAAAGCGCGTTATATCCGTATTCCGGTAAAATGAAACTTGACAAGAAGGAAAAAGGGGGCAGAAATGTGAAAGGCCAAGAGTCAAGGGATCGTCGAGCTGTAAGGTTATTTTCTTTTCCGGTGGAAACGTCATAGCCTGAGTCCTTCGTGAAAACGTTTTTGACATTATGAAGAGCTCTGGAAACTACGGTGGTCGCGATGCACCCCCAGGGGCCAGAATGCTGGTTGTGACGAGACAGCGAAATGGGGAGGGAGAGAGAGCGAGGACTTGGAAGTAGCGAGGTTACGAAAAGCGAAGTTTCGTATTCGCGAAATGCGTCTCACGAATAAACATCCAACCGAGCGCTGAGAGAGCAAGCCGGAGACGTTCCAAAAACAAGAGAAACATACTACTACAATCGTGCAAACGTAAATTTGTCTCAACCATGAGAGAGCACAAAATCCTTTCGCGAAGCTTTCTCACTTTGTTGCTTCTTGATTCTATTAAAATGTCATGTTGTATCTAGCTCTGCGATAGTGGAGTGAAGCGTAATAGAGAAATGTATTATTCATCGATACCAACGAAAGGCAAATGGAATATTTGGGCGACCAAGTCAAAAATTGTTCGTTCGATCTTAAGACAACCAATTTTAGTTGAATTTTTTTCTATCATCAACGACGATAATATTATTTATTAATGTCATTAACGTAACATCTTCAACCTTTTACATATGTTATGAAAAATTTGTCCATCGATGAGGCCGAAGGGGCGAAGGAAGCCAATTTTTTCGAGTGCACGTTGAAATAATCATAGCTCCCCGGCCGAGAGACAGCTTCAACGTAACGCTTTATGTTAGGGCTTGGGTCACGAGTTGCATCCAGTGGTGCAGTAGTCGCAATTGCAAGGAGCCAAATGGAATATCCATTGGTAGAGGGGCAAAACAACACGGGGCTCTTCATTCTCCTATCGCGGGACGCTAGTCTCGCATCTCATATTTTGTTAGTACATGTGCAATCTTTGGAACGTTGCCGCGTGACGCCCGAATTATCGGTTAAACGAGAGACGGATCGAGCGAAAACGTTCCGGCCCTTATGCACACCCATCCAAATACACATTTCCTAGTCCATACAATATTCATGCTGGGATATCGCATCTTGAGTGGGAACCATTAAGGCACCTCGTCGTCTTGCATCCAGATGTCTCTGTTGGGCTTTCTCTTGTATGACCATTCTCTCGCTAGGCTCTCATCCCTCTATGTGGTCTCGTAATAGTTTCTTGTTTTGCTCCACTGGACGTGCAACGTGCGTTATTGTTCTCGTTCCTAGTTATTACCGACCAACACTACCCAGCACCTAGCGTAATAACGCAAGATATAGTGCAGAAGCTAAAACCCAAATACATTGCTGCATACGAAATTATAGTGTCCCTTGGCGCGCGTGTGTGAGAGGGAGAGAGGGATATGAATAATATAACCTCGTTATATACCGATGCGAATATTCGACATTAACCGAGATGAATTAATCCACTCATTGTCCGTGCAAAATGCCTCCCATATATTTTAGCGCTTTATTTCGACGCTTTTATCGCGCACACTAAAGGCTCGAGCACACGACCCACACGCATGTATACGAAAGTGTTGTTTAATCGAGGGTAATAAACACATGTCTGTTGGTGGCTGCGCCATATTGAAACGAAAAAGTGATTAAACGTGAGCCGGTTGATGAACCAAAAAAATATTCACGCCAATCGAACCGAGATGATTTCGATAACAATGACCTGAATGCAATAGCGCTTTTTTACAAATTGGGATCATGGATTATTGAATTATATTTAATCGTCCTTCTTGACATTAGACTTTACTATAATCGAATGAATTTCGGAATATCCGATGCGTGGTTTTGCATCGAATGAAAAACCTTGCTCATGTTTCATGACAATTCAATCTTTTCAGAGTTTTTATGGTTGTGAATTTCATAATTTCGCGACTTCATTTATTTTATGTAATGTGTTTGCTAACAGACGAAACGTCGCGTCCGATCGATTTTTCCATCGTATCCCTAACTGCATAATCAGCACGACGAAACGCACAAGCTCCTTCGACGAGCGCGAGGGAGGGTAAAGGCGAGGAGGGCGTGGAAAAAGCAAGAGGGTGAGAAATAATCGGGTTTCGCCTCATTGCGACACCGGAAAGGCTCTTAAATTGTCAGGATCCATTTCGCGGCGGGATACTTAACGAACGTCGACATGCTAAGAGCTTTTCGTACCGGTTTCTTCCAACCCCCGACCCCTGATGGTGCGCTCTGCTTTTCTTGTGTGTGCGTTCTATATCTCCCGCATTTTTTTTCTTCTCCTTTATTCAGTGATTTCTGTATGATTCCGTTCGCGGTTTTTTTTCAACCTCGTTGGTAGATCTAGCGTCTCGTGTTTCGCCGATATCGCGAAGAGACCGAGAGAAAAAAAGAATCTGTCAAGCCCTCGAAGGTGCTTTGAAAGAGCGGAACGTTGACTCAAAGAAGCTCGCATTTTTTTCCATACCCCGAGAGCCCTTAACGAGATTCCGGACGATAAAAAATGTATGTATGTATAAGGCACACACACACATACACGATATATATATATATATATATCGCGTATTGTAACGTCTACGCACTTTGCTTTGATAAGCTCGCGAGTAAAAAACGAATAGGCCATTCTATCATTGACATAACCGTAAAAAATTACTGGCCCCAATGAGCTTGCCTGAATCGTAATAAAAAAAAATCATAACGTTATATTCCCGGATGGAACCCCGTAAAATGTACGAATTCAATTATAATTCTGTTATCATTTCAACAGCCACGTTGCAGCATTTGTTCTCCATCCTTCTCCAGTCTTGTTACCGTCGTTGTTGCAAATTTTAATTCAAATGTAACGAAGCGTGCTATTTTCATGATTTTGTGTTTTCTCGTTTGCAAATTTAACGAAAAATTCTTGTATACGCCTAGTTCAACGGCAGCGGTCCATCTCAGTCTGAATTTATACCGACGAACGTACGACGCGCACGCACACTGCGCGAGGCCGAACAGTGAGATTCCCGGGTATAAATGAGGACCGTAAATCCCCGTGGAATGATCCGGGAAGCGTTACTCCTCGTTTGCCCGGCGAAGCGAATCTTTCGCTTCTCCACGCTCTCGCCTCTCACCCCCTTCATTTCTCCCGTTTTTTCCCCTTAGTCGTCGTTCGGCGAGGACGGGAACGGGACGTAATTTCAATCTAGGCCGGACTTTTCCCCCGACAACGAGCGAGGAGGTAAACCAGGAAAAACGGGGATTCCCCCGTATTACGAAAAGCGACTCTACGACGTTTATTGCACCGATGAAGCATCGCCGAGGATCATTATGCAACGGACAACCTCTCCCTCCCCCGCCCCCCAATCGCTCGCTCTCTTGGCCTCTTTCGGGTTTCCCCTACTTCCGCGGACATGAAATTGCGCAATGGGTCTTAAGCATTTTCTCATAAAAAGCTTATCCGCAATTGTTCAACATGTCTTTAATTCCGCACACGATTTTTCCATTATGAGTCATGGAAATTGTGACTCTCGAGCGGATATTAAACTTCTCATTCCACGCATCGACCCTATTAATGCGGAATTTATGATTTTTTTCGTCAAATCAGTCGCTTTATCGTAGTGGTTTATGAATAATAATTTCCACAGCTATAATTTTCCTTCGATAATTGGGCCTAATCTGATAGAAACGCTATCTGCCTTAGGTATTAGCGCTATCCCAAATAGAAAGACTTGCTACATTTTTTTGCGAAGATTAACAGTCTCTTGGATAGTAAGACTATGTCTTACATACATATTTAACTATGTCTTAATACATATTTTTTCATAATCTTTCTATGTACAGCGAAGTTCTGTTTGTTTCCGGTGCTTGATTCCATTCTGTTCTTGGCGTGAAACATTATGGGTAAAGCACAGCATTATCCGCTGTGTAATTTAATGCTACAGCGGTTATTGCTGTGCTTTATCAGTAAATGTTAACTATCTTCGAGACAGCACCAAGGCACGGATAGCACACACGCGCAACACACATAAGTAAACATCGCACACATACATAGAGAGCACAAACAGTGAATTTTTCGGAATAACTAGACTTTTCAGGACAAATTGACTCCGTGACTTTAGCAAAATCGCTAAAATCACGGAAGAAACATATAATTTTTTCTCCGTGATTTTAGCTAATCGGCTATGATCACGGAAAACTTGATTTTTCAAGACGAATCGATTCCGTGACATTAGACAAATGGCTAAAATCACGGAAGAAAAATTTATTATTTCCTCCGTGACTTTAGCCGATCAGCTACAATGACGGATAACGGGATTTTCCATGAAAAATCGACTCCGTGACGTTAGACAAATCGCTAAAGTCAGGGCAAAATTGTTTATATTTTCCTCCGTGCTTTTAGCCGATTGGCTAAAGTCACGGAGAAAAAATTACACCTTTCTCCCGTAATCTTCGCGATTTGTCTAAAGTCACAGAGTCGAGTTGTTCTGAAAATCCATTGCTTTCGTAATAAAGTTCAATTTTGAAATGTGTTTGCTGTGTGTGTCGTGTCCTGTGTGCTGTGTGTGTGTTGTATGTGATTTATGTGTTGTGTGTGTTATGTACTGTGCGTGCTATGTGTGCTGTGTGATATATGTGAAGGGTGTACTGTGTGAGCTGTGTGTGCTGGGTGATGTATGCGTTTTGTGTGATATGTGCTATGTGTGATATTTGTGATGGGTGCACTGTGTGTGCTGTATGCGATAGCTGTGTGTGCGTGTGTTGTTTCTAATTAGCGCTATTTTTCCCCCAAAATATAGTAAGACTATAATCAATGGGAATTGGGAATTCGGAATTGACCATTTCCTCATGGACCATCGATGTCTAGGGTCTTGGAGTCGTCAGCGTCGATTTTCTTGAACACCAGATCTAATTTACCCACCGACAATTAGTCATCAAACGCGTGAAAATCCTCGTGAAATACGTCGGTGAAATGAGTCGGTACTAGCAATGTTCATGAGTACTCCATGGGAACCGAGATTACTCGGTACATAGAGTCGATTAAATTTCTCGTGGTACGAAAGATTAATCATCAAATGGAGAGCAAACGAGATTTCTCAAGATCAAGCCAGATTAGCTTGCATAGCGTAACCCGGTGAAAACCACGTACACGTATACGTGTAGGGGGGAGGGAGAGAATCACGTTTATGAAATATACGAAGTCACTACACTGCGTATGTATGAGACGAAACCACACGGTATATCGGTGTCCTCGGGGCTTGTTGAGCTTCTCGTCCTGACACGCCACGCTGATTATCGAAATAGCTTCTCGTCGCGCCGTCGCGTGTCCTCGAATATCCATACTCCACCTACAAGGGCACAGTGTATACCTCCAATATTCCCACCGGGAGAAACCCTCGTGTATAATACTCCTCGTACTACTTGTGTTCGTCTGTGTGTGTCACGAGACCGGTCATCAGCAAAGCTCGAGCTCCGAAACGCAGCATCGAATTTTACTATATACGTATCTACACACGCAGGCTGACAGTCTCGCGGGAGTTTGATGGAATCAGTGCAGCCTGGTAGATCACAGAGATGCAATAACTCTCGTTCTCATCGTCCCAACAGACTGGAACTCCAGTGGCCAATGTGTTATCGTGTTGATGTCATTAAAGGATTCGCCGGAACGAGTGATACGTTTGATAATGTCGCTTCTGTTTTCCAATTCGTTATTTAATATAACGTTCGACAATACGAGTGATCTGTACATTTTCCTATCAACATTGAATACCTCCATAGTCAGAAATTAATATCGCTTAATTCATGATTAATTAACGCTTTGGTCATAAATTTGTGATAAAGTCGTCATGTATTAATGATGAATGAATTATCGGGTCATATTCGAACCATTTCTCTTCGAATAATG
Source organism: Netelia inedita (assembly GCA_964017225.1). NCBI lineage: Eukaryota > Metazoa > Arthropoda > Insecta > Hymenoptera > Ichneumonidae > Netelia > Netelia inedita. The sequence goes on along the minus strand of OZ024924.1, from coordinate 1,123,245 downwards.
ACGAAAAGCAAAATAAACAAGCATGTGCTTGCTGGCTCCGACCGTCATGCGTCTCTGCGAACTTGAATAGAACTCCTCGTTGACGCATACACGGTTCTTCTACGGTAAACTCAATTAAAAAGTGGAATAGAACATCGACGACGCGAAGCTCCCATGTGTGCATTGGAAAAGGGTTGCACGAACGGTGATCCGGTTTGAACGCCCGAATGTGCCATGCCTTCCTCCCTCTTTTCCCGACTCATGTCGAAGTCGCGCAGTTCGGAACGTGAGCAATGAATCGCGTACCCGACCATTCGGAAACATTGGATTCGCGCCAAGCTCTCGCGTAACCAGCCACGCGCGAGAATAACGTGTTTTGTCGAAGCTGTTAATAGTACCTGATGGTAAATTCACCTGTACCTCATGCTTCACGTCGACGCTTCCCAATAAATGCTCGTCGATCGAGCACACTCCAACCCTCCTTTCTAGCTGGGACAAACCTTTCTCCCCTACCTCTTCGAACAGTTCACGCATGGTTCACAGTGAACGTTTTTCGTTTAAACGTGAAAACATCGGGGATCGATGTGATCGAATGAATCGTAAAAATTAAATAACAACCAGAGAATTGAAAAAAAGGGCAGTGATTTATAAATGTACGATTATTCCACTTGTTTTAATTTTTATATGAGAAAGAGCCTCCCATAGAAGAAACGGGACATTCTTCACCTCACGGGAAATCTCCCTTAATATAATCATCTTATTAGCTCGCTTTTCCTCACCGCCGCTTCCGCTAATATCGTTTCGTCTCTTATCTCCAATCTACCTTTTCGCGTTTTCACACATACCGAGAAAAAGGGAGAGAGAGAAGACGCGAAGTCTTCTCGCCCACTACAATAAGCTTCCATCCTGGAAGATGGAGCGAGAGGAAGTGAAATCTTGGCTCCGACTCTCCTCCATTCCGGAAATCTTCCACCCCACGTTTCCGCAAATCGTCTCGGAGAATGCCGCCGGAAAATCTCCGGCGAATCAACGTAATGAAATAATTAGTTTGGTCCAAAAAAATGTGATTCGTCGACCGATGAAATATAATGTTTTAACAGATGCAGTGTGGTGCGCACCCTTGTAACAACAACTTTGCTTAATCCGTGAGAAACACCAGTTTTCACCGCGTCTTCTCCGCCTCATCTCGCTCGATTTTTGGTCTATCGTCGCACGGAACCGTGCCCGGGGCGAGCTTAAGCTCGAAATTATACGCGATTCGCGAGAGCTTTTCTCCCTCGTGAGTATGGCAGAATCCCAGACACGCTATATTATATACCCCGTATAGTGTACTATTGTATTATAGTATGGGTATAACTGTAGGGAGATAGAAATTTCAGTGATTCCGGCGTGTGCGGGGCTTGGCTGCTAGGCCGTATGAAATGCCGTTGCTGCCTCGTGGTTGTTGCTGCAAAATCAATATCACTCCGGTCCATGAGAGAGAGAGAGAGAGAGAGACAGAGACAGAGAAAGCAACAGAGAGTAAGAGAGAACAGACGAGAGCACGGTGAAGCTCGGCCCGGTACGCCCTTCCCCCTTCCCGCAACATCCTTGTTCGCTCCCCGTACCGCGCGGAAAACGAGACCCGCAGCCACCCACTCGCACACTCTCTCTCTCTCCCTCCCTCTCGCTCTCGCAGGAGTGGCAGTAACGGCACGCTACCATAACCACCCCTTGTCATTCTACGAGCTTGCACGTTTCCAGCGTGTACCGAAAGCGAGATCGAGGGGAACTTCGTCCAGGCGAACCCACAGAACTAACCTCAAGCTTAACAAGAACGTGTATCCGTATGTACGATTAACCGGAAGACAGTTAATGTTCCCGAGATGTGACTTTGGGTTTGATAATGCGACCCAGAAATAGGGGATAGTAAACATTCTATATTATTTAATTTTTCTAAATGAAACAATATGGAATGTTTCCTTTTTTCGTTTAGGTTCGATTCGATACGATTTCCGATTTATTTAATAATTATTTGCAATCGTTATTCCATCCATATACATATTGCCGCTCTAAAAAGCATAAAACAACCCTTCCCAAAGACTTCCGTTAAGAATGAAGTTATCGACGATTTTTCGCTGCCGCACCATGAGGACGGGAAATGAAAGAAATAGAAAACTATACGTCAGAGCTCTTCTCTTTTCTACGACATGAGAACTGCATTAGAGAAGCTCGAAGTTGGTACACGTATATAGTCGACCAAGCGAAGAAAGTGTACGCGAATGTGTGTGTGATCGTGTGTGTGCGAAAGAGGGAGACGGAAGGTGAGAAATGACAGAGCTCAGTAAAACAAAGCAAAAGCACCGGCGGAGTCTGAACTGTGAAGAAAGTTGATGGAGCGCGAGAGGATCTCTCCCGTTTATGGGGCCGTATCTTGGACCGTGACAATTGTTGAGACGCTCCGCCACCTTTTTTTATCACTCTCTTTCATCATCTGCTTTCAGTTGGCTCGTTGCCACTTTAACTTCCGTGTACGCAATTTCACACTGGCGTTGATGACGCGCTTTAAAGACCGCGATGGTCTCGGTTGGACAATGGACCTTTAGGATATCGTGCAAAAGCCTTACCAAGATAAGAGTCGAAGCCAGCGATTCATTTTTATTTTTTAAGAAACTCCAATCTAAACTTGCATAAGCTTGAATATTGATTTTTAAAGATAATAATAATATTTTGACAACGATAAAAAACGAACCTAAAAAATAATACCTAATATCGGTATTAGAAGACGTGAGTAGAAAAAGCTAGTTGGCTTTTGACTCTCCGGTATTCGCACGGTCGGAAAAGCGTATTTCCGAAAGATATTCCGATTCTAGGGGCTTCATCTGCCTGTGCTATATGCGCCTGAATGGCCCGGACAACCATGGCGGAAGGGATGAGTGTTGGTGAGAATGAGTGAGAGAGAGAGAGAGCGTAGTGGCTACCTGATCGGAATTCTGACGAGTCTTTGGATCCCTCGGGCTGCTTTTCATATACATTCCCTTATATCCCGACATTGCCAAGGGATCTTATTCCTTCTCGATCTTTTTCTCTACACCTTCATCCTCTTTATCCATATATATCGAACGGAATAACCTCTTTCATGACTTCTTCCAAACGGCATGCATGCTGCCAGCAAAAGCCCCGATTCTCCCACAAAATAGAATCAGAATTTTCCACAAGGTCGTGCGAACGAACAAGTCACAGAGTGGTAGAACGCGTCGTATGGCTTAACGACAGTAATACGCGTCAAAGTTCTACCAAAGCAGGCCACCTGGCTCTTGTTATACGAGCGAAGCTTCGTAGATTCGCGGAGTCGTATAGCACGGAACTTTGTCCGAAACTTCCACCTCGGAAGGTTATACGGGATAGCGTGTGATACGCCGTGTTTATCGCACGAAGCCGCAAAGAGACCACTCTCACACCCATCCACACATCCACACTCCCACAGTGAGAAAACCTCGAGGTCTCGGGCTTGGATTAAATCGAATCACTGCGAAATTCATCAAAAGCCTTTTACTCGTGACGTTTATACGGGTTGATGAAAATTCGTCTTTTGACTCTCCAGGAAAACTTTGCTCATTCAGCATCTTGGGATTGTCGAGCAATTTATGGGGTTGGCAAGAACACCACTGCTTCGTCCACAGCAGATTCCGATAAATTGGTTTTGTACGAGATCAATTTGAAATCTGCCCCTTAAACGGATTTCCAAGCAGGTCATAAGGCAGTCACGTATGTGTACCATTGCCCCACACTTTCATCCTGTGTCTGACCATTACGACGGTAGTTTACTACCCGCGCAAGGGAGGGACTCGCTCACTCGAGAGTGAACGATGCGTCTGACCTTTCCGCTCCGTTAGCGGCAAATCTTGTGGTCCTCTCTCTCTCCCTCTCTTTCTCTCCCTCTCTCTCTTTGCCATCGATACTACACGGGCCATCCACTCTATGGAATCGTATACAGACAATTTTATCCCATCGAAAAGCGGTAGAGAGAGACGGACTGATCGCGGTCCATCGATCATCTCGCAAAGCTACAGATGGAACTATTATTTATTATACCGAAGGAAAATTGAAAATTAACCACGAAAGGCTCAATTTCTCGTTTAAATGTATTTTTATTCATGGTCCGTCGTTGTCGCAAGAAGCCGGAAAAATTGTGGAAACTTTTAAACTGTCGTTACGAAGTGACGATAGCTTCGAGGATCTTCATCCTCTCCGACCCCTTTTCTCGCAAAGCTTTCTCTTTCAATTCTTTTTTCCCCATATACATAGTTATATCCACATTTTTATAAATATCTATCCGTTTTCTCATTCTCCGGCTTCATCACATTTTTTCCTTCCACTTCTCTCGCGTACGTTCTCGACTCTCGAGACTCCTCGCCCGAGAGTGTCTCTACCGGGGTTTTCAACCCCCGAAGCGTATATGGGAGAACGCCAAACTCTCGTTTCACACCGAGAGAGCTCGGCGTACCCTCGGGGCGTTGAGCCTCTATAGATTCGCCGCGTCGAGGCTGTTCGCGAAACTTTCACGTGAAAAACTCGATGCTTCTTTTTTCCCTTCTAATTTACACCTGCGAGAAGACGGCCAACCCTTCGACTCGGGCTGCCTCCTTCCGTTAGCTTATCCTCCCCGACGGTTCTCGTTGCCTCGGGGAAAGTGCGGAACAGCGTTTCTGGCTATATATAGTCGGATGGACTGGAAAGGACTCTTCCACCTAGGCCAGTTTGTGTGCTATACACTAAATCTACTTCTCTCACCGTCGTCACCCAATATCAGCCGCGTAGAAACCGGTTGAGCAAGCACTATATACGGTGTCCAATCATCCATCTGGCGATTTATCGGTCTAAATGTATTTTAAGGGTCATTAAAATATTCGCAGATGTTTAAGGGGCTTGCTAGAACCGAACCGAGAATTTTATTTCGCAAATCATATTTCGAAGTCTTAGACGTTTATCCTCTCAATACTTCGAATTAAGCTTTAATGTAAAAATCGTTAAAGGTCTTTCAATGACCCGTGACAAGGTGTTTGTGCCAATGAACTTGGACCAGAAGATTACTCACAAAATTCAACCACCCTGTACATACACGCTTGATTTTGTGGACTCGGCTGGAGAGTACGTCCGAAGTACTTTGAGGGTCGGTTTTCATGCGGGTATTCGAGAGTCGCTGTGCCCCCGAGAGAGCGAGGCCCTCTGTGAGAGGAGGCTCAAGCGCGCGCGCACACACAGATACAAAGACATATGCGCGCGTATCAAGTGCAAGAAGGAGGAGAAACAAAGGGAGAGAGGCCTGGCGCTCTGGCGATGTTACTACTCTCTGCCATTACATGCTCCTGTGCCCGGAGCTCGGCTTTCACTCGGCTCGTTAACCCAGCAAGCTCGAGCTCACCGAGACTTACCCGCGTTCGATAACATTCCAGTTTACGATCGGGAAAGCCGACGCTGAGAGTTGGAAAAGGACCGACCGAGAGTGAGAGAGAGAAAGAGATCTTGAGAATATGTATGTTCTCAGTAAAAGTGTACCAACACTCGAACTTCGTGAAACTGTTGGATTTATGGCATATTGACTGTATTTCATTTCGTCACGAGGTCCTCTTGTATAAAAGTAACTCGAGCACACTCGAGCCATAGCGAACGGCTATGGGGAAATAAATGCTCCTAATAGTTGGTTAATAAAATTTAGCTTTGTGAAAGCTCGTCGGATACGTAACAGGTTGACAGGATAAGTATGAAAAAATAGTTTTACCATCATCGAAAAAAAGTAGCTGTGTGTAAAAAAATGAAAGTTAGTGAAAAGCACGGTGATAAAAAATTCCAAAAGAAAGAAAGCTCGTACGTATGTTCCGCACTCCCTTCTCATTTTCGTACACCATACCTTTTTCCTTCTCTCCTTCTTCGTCTTCGAGCCTACACTTATCTCGAACGACGGAATTCGTTCACTCTTTCGCAGAGTTCTCGGAGCTTGGGTAAGAAAATTCCTCGAGACTTTCCATACGGAGTTGCAACGAGGTTTGCCGTACCCTTCGCCGTCCCTCTTGGTGCGCCGGTCCAGTGAGATACTCTCACTACTTCGGTCCCGTTCGGTCGAAGCCACACAGCATCCTCCACTCAACCCCGAATCCTCCGAGCGCTCCTTCGGAACTCTCGACATACCCGGATGCGTCGATTTCCATTTGGTCTTATCCTTCTCCACTTTCTCTTCCGTGCACACGCTCCATATACGTATTCTACATTTCTATATATATATATTCGAGAGCAGCCTCCGCTGCATCCCCAACTGTTTCCAGTTTCGCCATTGGCGAAACTTTTCCCGTATTCTCTCTCTCCCTCTGTCTCTCCCTTTTTTCTCCATCTCGTTTGCACTCTCGTAAAGTTCAATTTGCCGGAAACGAAAAAGTTCTCGCGAAGGCAGGCGTCCCATCGTCTGTGAAGCTCGAGAGCTAGAGCGAATAGACGAGAACGCGGTAGGACACTTGCTCGGTTCTAAATAATAACAGCAACGATATAAAAACGTTATAACAGAGGCGAATATTCCTTTGCCCTTAAAACATTGTAATTGAATAAAATTATTGTTGTAATAACGTTGAAACGATGTGTACGAGGAAGAAAACCGATAATCTATAAGCGACTTTGGCTAATGGTGCGTACAGCTAAATTACTACGGTAAGTAAAAATAAAGAATACAACGTAATAACGATGAAAAAGGATGGGGAAAGAAAATGTGTACCATCGAGAGGAATCCTCGAGGGAACGGAAATAATAATTCGGGTGCAAGAAAACGGCGCCAGCTATATATCCTCCGGCCTCTCTCCGGTCACGACTGTCGAGACTCCACGGTATCCCAGATACTTCGATCGATTAGAACTGAGAGCAAAGTCTATATATATATATTACACAGGAAATGCGATATCCAAGTTTCGCGGCGCGCAGCGGCCGTTCTCGCTTAATTGCACGAAACAATAAATTCTTGGAAGGGCCGGAGCATATAGAGAGAACGGACTTGGTCGAGAGCTCGTCCGTTTTAGCCCCTTGCTGTTGCCTACCGGTGTTCAGACTCGCACGAACCAGATCCGCTTTTCCAATGCACCCAAAACCATATTCATTCCGGGTTACACATGGTCCGGTGCCCGTTCTCCGTTCCTTTCTCATTCGCCCAAATTTGCCCTCGATTCCCGCCAACGAACGCATATAACGAACGTTTCGAATTTCGCGTACCATTTCGCTAATTCGCGAATGACCTCGCCCAACATATACACGAGAATCGTATCGAATACTACGGCGAATAGATCAAGTATTATTGCCGTGAAACTTAGCTTTCATCTCCACTCAATCCGTCCGGTCATTGTTCGACTCTCGTCCATTCACAGTTAAATCGAAATTAACGAGTTACCCAACCATATCAAGGGCGATAACTAGCGCGAGAACAAAGCTGTGTTCGTGCACAGCGAGAGAGAGGAGGAGGAGAGAGAGAGAGCACCCGGTGTAACGAAAAACGCGATAGCACAAAAAATTCAACCCCCGGGAGACCTTGTATCATCCAATTTTTCGATTTCATCAGCCTTTTCGCCTATTTTTGAGAATTCGAGAGCTAGTGGAGGACTGGAGGTACCGAACATTAAAAAAAAAAATATCGGTGGCAATAGTAGTAGTCGAGGTCCGAGGGTAATTTTTGTGTCCACTTTTTTTAGAATCTCCCGCTCGTTTCCTGTGCGGATTGTTGCCTCGAGCTGATGGAATCGAACCTCGTTAGCAGTGAGAGAGAAAAAGTTGCGAGGGGATCGGTTTAAAAAAAAGCTTTCACGGGTTCCGATTACCCCGTCGTCGAAGTCAGATTTTTTTTCGAATGCGCGTAGGTATCAAGAGAGTGAGGCGAGGGGGGAAGGGAATTTGGATCGATGGATATAAACCGGTGAAGTATAACAGACGCGATGAATCGTGTTTTCCACCCCTCGTCCTCGTTACAACCCTTCGCTACCGGTAATTATTTATTCGGCGTGTTGGCAACAACAATGTGAACGATCGTATATAGGCGTATCGCTCACGCCAACGCGAATAAATACCGATGGTCTACCACGCGTTTCTCCACACCGCGTATACAACGTGTATGTATATATAACCCACTTCTGTTCGGATGACAAATCATTGTTCTCTTCCCGTTATACAACGGGAGCGGAGAGTGCGTGCCTCGTACAATAGAACGTATGCTATAATGCCGCACACTCTTCCGACGGTCTCTCTCTCTCTCTTTCTATCCCCGGACAGACCGCGATCGCTTCGAATAGACGGATGTATAGAAACTCGTTTCGTTCCATTTTTCCTGCCACCGATAACTTCAAAATTCTCGTTCCGACAAAGCGTGTATAGAAATATCCGACACGTGTTTTTATGAACGTTTAATTACGATTAATCAAAAGTCATAATTATCATATTTTTCTGGGGTTCTGATTTTTTAAATGAAATTCTGACTTTGCGACCTTCCTCGTATCAACGAACTGTCCGTTTTCGTCGTAAAATCGGAAACGCGAACGCGGTAGAACTCGCTGGTTCGGAAGAAAAGAGCCGCAAGAGCCCGGTGACGGGAAGGGTGAGTCGAGAATCTCTGAACCAGGTTAACTAACCGGAAGTGACGCGCAGATAGTCGTCGTTGAATGAGTCTCGTTTCACGTAGGTACATATAGAAGTGCGGACTGTGCACCGTTCCAGCCCTTTTGCGTTTGCGTTAGCACTATATACATATTATAACTATACATGTCTATATGGAACTGCCACTACTGTGGTTGCCATTGGCGGTTCCAGGAAGTGCTGAAAATGCCTCGAACGAAGCGAGCGAGAGAGAAAGAAAGCGTCGATGCCGGACGTTACGCGAGATACAGAGAACTATTCCCTTTCTCGCGAAATCGAACACTGTACACCTCGATGAAGCTTTTCGAACGAAAAACCTTCGCGATTCAGCAGTTGTATCGACTTTTCGAAAGATAGTACATTTTGTTACAAACCGGATAGTCTAGAAGAAATTTGGTTAGATAAATCGGTCACCAATTTATTGTTAACAATAAGTTATATTATTTAAAAAATGTTGACCTCTTTTCTGATGAGAATATTTCCTCGAATTATATAACAGCAACGTTGACGAGATGAGGATACGATCGATCGACTTCTCTCCGTAGTGGTGTTACACGCGAGAAACCGCGAACGACGAAGAACTGGTAGAGGCGAAGGGACGAAGGGATTTCTCGTCCATTCGAGGGAGTTCGGTGGCCTCTGTGGTCTCCGTCGAAGCTTCTATACCCTATAATTACCGGAGACGAGAGGCAAACTAATAATGCGGGGCTGTGAACTTCAAACAATACCACATGGAATTAATGACCCCCGACGTGAACCGACTGATGGGGCTAACTCTCGCGTGGATGTCACCGATATATACGATGGCCGGAAAGCGATTGCGAAGAAAAATCCCCAGGCCATAAAAATAACGTATCGATGTTCCATCGAAGGAAAAATAAAAAGACCTTTTAATTAAAAAAAAAAAGTATAAACTCATTTCTATCGACATTCATCAAATAGCGTCGGTACGTGGGTAGCGCCCATTTTTCATTTAGTAAAGAACGAGAATTCTCAAGAAGCTTCTCGAGCTTCGAAGTGACAAGGGTGGCCTGGAGAACGTGGCTTGTTTCTCACCGAGTGAGACGTGAACTCTCGAAGAATCAATTTCTCCCTGCCTCTCACACTTTGCGCCTGCGATGAAAGAGCCGAGCACTCGCGGAGGGTGAAAAATTATAGGTGTTCGTGCCGCTTGTCGGATTTTTCGATAGCCTCCAGTCACGTATACGTGTATTATACTGTATATGAAAACGCGGCGTTTTTTGACGAAATATGCGACCCGTATCCGGGCTTGGGATGGGCGGCGGGGGTTGGGGAGCTTCATCCCTTTTAAATTGACCACCCGGTATATCCTTCCCTCGATTCTTGTACATATAGCCACGATGTTGCCAGTGATAAAATCTTTTCATCATATGGATGTTGGAGATATATATAGGTACATGGAAGTTTGATGTATAGAAGAGACAAACATGCTAGCCACGTTTCGTTTCGACAAAAGTTTCCAACTATACTTCGTCTTAATTCGCTTAATGTCGACACCGGCTCCGTGAATCCACGCTTTCTACCTGACCAAACAACACGCGTTTTTCTCCGTTTGTTTCTCATTTTTTTGACTTTCTTTTTTACTCTTTGTTACCCACCGCGACGGGCGTGGAACGTGGAATAGCCGAAAAAGTTTGCGGAGCGAGAAACCTCGCGAGGCCATCATTCCTCGCGCATGTGTGTGTGGGGGTGTGTTTCTCGAGCGAAGGATAAAAAAATAGTGCCTGTTCATGAGCATACTACACACAAAGAGACGTTTTTAAGGAAAACAAAATGTGATCATCTAAAGTTTGCATCATTCATGAAAGAATTATAAATCTGTTTGGCGGGACTCACGTCGAGTTATACCACTTCTTATTTATTCTTTTTTTTCATCGGTACAGTTCGTTGCTCGAAAGTTTTCGTAAAAAGTTCGTTGCTCGTTGAAAACTTTATGATTGATGTGGTAGATGAAACCAGTAGTCTTTGTAAAAAAATCGAATGTGATCCATCGCACGGGTCGCTCGGTGTGTGCGTACGGGATGAGCCCTTTGATCTTCCGGCGAACTCTGCGAGGTCCTGTCTCTCTTTGGTCACTGGAGCGCCCAGTGACTGTCGTTCTCACGCGGTTCCTGCTCTTTGGGATAGGGCTTCGTGTTTCCCCAAGGACGAAATAGCAGGAAAGACTCGAGTCCTGACTTTTGTTTCGAAAGAAGATTTATTTTCAACCTCTCCGATTTCTTGACTTAGCAAGATATTTTCTTTGCTTTTTAAGAAAAAAATTCCCAACACACAAAAGAGACGGGTTTTGTATCGATATTCGCCATTCGGTCTGTATTTCTGTTCCCCTGGGAAAACAAATAACTGTCGGAGCGTGTGACCGGAAAGGCGAGGGGTTTCGTATTGCACGTTCGGGGATGCAATATTTCGGGGAATTCGTCAGGATTCGGTTGCGAAACGTGAACAAGAAGCGGTGAGCAAGGGTCGAACGTGGAATCGAGAGGAAACAAGGGATGAAAAATGGGGTGGGTATATCGAGAAACTGAAATGGGAAGAAATTGAGCTTGACTCGTATTTTCGCAACGAGGACGAGAGAGACTGAGACGCCTGGTTGAAAATCGTGCGATACAGTTCGAATTCCGATATCGTCGAGTACTGATTGGCGGCTGTGAGACTAGCGAGCAAGAGTCTCGAAACGGCTGAGAGCTCCCCGGTGAGATAATGAAATTCCATATACTTTTCTTTTTCCTAACCCTCCCTCTTTGCGCTTGCTCGCCAGAACCCCTTTTTTCTTTACTCTCCGTCATTCTAGCGTTCATTACACTCTACTCTGTGTCTTTGTCTCGCTCTCGTCCTGCGTCGTGAAAGTGGAAAAGATCGAGAGAAAAAGAGGCGGAGAGTATATTCGAAGCTTTAAACCCCCCGCGCCCCCCCCCCCGCCACCGCCGCCATCAACCCCCGTGCCCTTTCCTCTCGTCGTTATACGGATCCGTGAAAAATCTCGTGGGCGCTTCTCTCTCGCTATAACGGAGGGTAATTCCTTTCACAATTCTTTCACTCCGGAGCTCCACTCTTCCTCTCTATTTTTCTCACGATATCAGAGAGCGAGAGGGAAACACAGAAGAGGGAACAAAAGAACGTGAGAAATTTGCTTATTCGAGCATGTAATGAATACCTGCAGCTACCATCCATACATACCTATATATTTTTATATCCACCTCATTTTGTTCGTCTGAGCGAGCTTTATTCGTTCCACTTAACGATAATTTATCGTTAATGAAGCTTAACTAATAACAAGTAATAACCATTTTTTCCTGGCTATATCCATCGACTCTTTTTTCCATTACTTAGTTCGTACCATAATTGTAGTTCCCCAGAAAAAATTCAATTTTATATATTTTCATCCCGTTCACCCTTTTATATTCATTTTATTTAATCTGTTTTTTCACTTTCACCGAGCTGTTCGATTTCTCCATCACCAAACTTTGGGAAACCCGTTCCTAGAATCGTGTACCTTCGTTACACCGTCGATTTTAACACGAAGGGTTGTGTGGCATCGATAGCATCACGGTATCGAAAACCACCCGAGCCATGACAAGAGGGTAGAAAGGGGCTGATGGTGCGGTTGTGGCAAAGCTTCGCTAGCGAAGTTGCCGCGGTATACTAGTTCTCTTTCTCTCGCTCTCGCTGCCCCCCTCGCTCTCGTACTCCATAGACATGTCGCAGAGAAACTCTCGAGAAGCTCGGTACAGCGATGGCTCTCGGGTCCATTAAGTAGTCGAACCAAGTTTTGGTCAGACCATCATCGTCGTACCTTTATCACTTTTGCCTTGCGCGAGAACACGCTCCGAGATCGGTGCTCTCTGTTGATTCCTCGATCCCCGCTTTGACTTCGTATAGCCGTCTTGATCGACGGTAGATCCGAGTAAAAACGATGTTGCGATTAATGATCACAATGCAGATAGCTTGTTTCTATTGTTCTTAAGACGAGCATTAAAATTCTACAAGCGTCTTCCATTTTCCATTTCCCATCAAAGTATTAGCTCTACTACGAGACGATTAATTACAAAACCCGGACGACGCTCTTTTCTCCTTCAAACGAGCTCGGCTAAAACTGTGGGACGTCGACGATTTGTCTTCATTGGCGAGACGAGACTTATCGGTGAACGAGGCAACGTGGGCGTCACTGGAAGATCGTGATCATCGCACGAGAGCCACCAAAGTAGCGAGAGATGGATATATTGGCTCTATGTGTGCGTTTATGTGGGTCTATAGAAAGCCTAAGTGGTGGAAGTCAGGACCAGACGGATCACTTTCACGGGTTCGCCGTATCGGGACCATCTATCAATTGGTTTACAATATTCTCCAATCCCTCTTTTATCTTCTCTTCCTTTCTTTCCCATCCCTTATTAATCACGAATAATTCATTCGATGATAACAATAAAAGAATTTTCAATCGAAAGTATATGATTGATTTACCCTGACACGAGCTGTACCTTTAAAAAAAATATGTCATCTATTAAATCGTAATATGATATACACGCCGCCTCAATTTTTCCACTTTTCGCGCAATATTTTGTTTTCATCGTGGGAAAAACTTTTCCTATATACAGAAGCTTTGTAAGCGCTGCAAAATTGTCTTACTAGGTTCTGTTCCATCATCCTGAGCTCGGCGCTCACCTTTTTCCTCATATTCTCGCTATTTCTGATCTCATCGCTATCGCATATACAAACACGCATACACACCCACGTATGTAAGACGAGAAGGAACGGTATACAAAAAGTGAGATCGTTATAACGTTGGACGTTGGAAAAATTCCCCTGTTGCTTTTATTATGTTCGCTACACCGTGGTGTATACCATGTCTTGGGAAGGCAAGAAGGAGAAACGAAAAGTGAGCGAGAACTGGATGGAATCCCAGGAGGAATCCACGAGCAAAGGTTTTTGAGACCATCTAGGTTTAGCCAGAGAGCGTAACTTGTGATAGTAAACCGTGCGCTTCTCGGGATGGGACAGAACAACCCCACCGTCGGTCCGTCCGTCGGAACACGAAAGGAAACGTCGAAACTCTTCGCGAACCCGGAAACTCCGTATACCCAGGGTGAATCTCCCTTCTAGTAGGGTGCGGTAGACCGCGTGCTACCTCTCCCCATTCCCCGTCCGTTCCTCTCTCTTACCACAACGTTCCTCGAGAACAAATCCCGAAGAAAGAGCTTCGTCGACTTCGCCTTTTTTTGTCTTTCTTTATCGTTTGGAACAACCCCAGCTGACCATCTCTGAGTTTCGAGGATGAGAATTTTACGCACTACCGGAGAAGGCGAGAAGAGAAGAACGCAATTCGCACGAGTTGTATGCAGTGATTAATTTGATTTGCTCGCTGCTCGTTTTATTTGTCTTTCCGAGTGACGAAAGCCGAGAGAAGTACGAATGAAATTTGTTTCTTCGTGAAATGAATTTCTACTAACCGTCCCAGGATCGCATCTGTTTAACGAGGCAAAGCTCTCGCGGAGCACGGGGGGTGAAAGATCTCCTGTAGCAAGTTGCCAGCGCGGGTGGAAAAGGAGGCGATGGGAAAACGAGGATACAAGCGGATAACACCGTTAGATCCGTTTCACTGTGTATTAGAAGAATAAAAGTCCAGCCAGAGGAAAAGTAGAGATCGGGGGTTGAAGAGAAGTGCAGAAACGGTGTGGAACACGAGACAGCCGAGCGGTAAAACGAAATTGTCAACGTCCTCGCGGGCAAAAGTGCTGCTGGTGAAGAGAGATAGGGATCTTGGGGGATCTTAGCAGGATTCCACCGAGACAACCCCCTTCTTTTCTTTTACATTCGAGACTTACACACATACACATACATACGTAGATATACATATATATGTTTCTCGATATAAGTGCTGATCGCGTTCTTTTCAAACGCTGTTTCGCGTCTCTCGTCTACTGCTGAACTTTCTACTCTGCCAGATACACGATAGAGACTGATAAGCCATGACAAAATCGTACATGTCTTCTTGCTATACGAGACTTATATCGATGTAGCTGAAAATAAAACTTTTTTCGAGGCAAGAATAGGGAGGATTCTATCAGATTTCACGTATAGGTATAATTAGGGGTTGATTTTGTCAGGTTGGAGTTCTGGTTGATTTATCATCCTTTATAACGTGGTATCTACTATACTCAATAATTATATACAAGTATACTCACGAATAGTGAGGTTTGCCGGCTTGATGATCTTCGGGCAAACCTTGAAGAGTCCGAGCTTGAATCTGACGCTAACCGCTGCCGCGAGTTGCCTCGGCAGATGCGGGAGCGATAGTTTTTCTTCGGTGTGAAGCCAGGCGGGACCAAGAAGAGCGGTCGTGAGGGCAGCCAGTGCCGCAAGACCGCAAACAACCCCGCATCGGGTCATCCTCGAACCGCTCGTACCTCCTGTGCAGCACATTATTCTCGTTCGTGCTGCAGTGCCCGGCTCTCTATCTCTGTCTCACCCCACAAACACTACGTTCCCGGATACTCGTTATTTATTCTCTTTCCTCGAATCTTGATCCACGTTGTCATCGATCAACGAAAAAATAAGCAGCTATTTCTTTTCGCTCGATCTTTGGTAGAGTAATGTCAGGCTCAGGTAGAACGTCATCTCGACGTCATTTGACGATCCATACACTTCACTGGGCTCTTCTATCGATCGGCTACTTATTAATTTTCTACCTGACAGATCACAGAAAAATACATTAAGGATTCGGGCTTATAATTTTCGATATATACCATCGGATATGAAAAATTTTCCAGTTAGTTCTCTTTTATCATATCCGCGATCTTGTAAAAACGATCTATCAAACTTGCTTGACACTGACAGAAAACGATTGCACAAATTCACCGTGGCGCGAGAACCCGAGAGACTCGCGGATCTGCGGAGCGACTGCTCCCGTATCGTATAACTCGGGGATTCGCGCTGTTAGATTCGTAGCTGACAGCGAAAAGAGCAAAAAGCAGAAATGGCGAGTAAAAACGACTAGTTTGAAACGAGTGAAAATTCTCCAGTCCCACTTTTTTCGATACGTGCAAGTCTCCCCTCCACCTCGGATACATCGCGACACACCGCGCGAGCAGGCAATATTGGACGCGTGAAAAACGACGCTGGAACGATTTTAGGTCGCGACAAGCTGCTCGATGCCAAGTGCAAGCGATATAATGTTTATATGTGCACACGTGTCGAAACCTGTGATTCCAATATCTGTGTATCGCATTACGCGGCATGGAGAAATTCGCTCTACGCGAGCACGTTTCGAATATTTCCATCACAAATCATTGATTGCCAAGGGTGCAAAAGTATATCGTATCCAATGCCGAGATTCTCCTATTTATCATAAAAACTATCATTTCTTATATCTTTTCCGGCCATAATTTATCATAAAAAATGAAATCGCAGTCCGACGAGTCGTCGTATATCCGTTTCGCATTCCTCTCGTTCATCTCGATTATATACATTTCGAGGTTTTCCTATCTTCCCTAACTCCTACCTCTTCATTCACCCTCTCGACAAAGTTGAACCCGATTCGAACTTGGAGATAACTCGCTTATCGGTCTCAAGATTATTCGCTCTCATTGACGGGGCGGGTGGTGGTAGTGAAACGCGAGAGGGGCTACCGCGAGATCGCCCTGCTCTTTCCCCCGCAGCATTCTCTCATCAAAAGTCTCTTTTACTTTGACGAGATGAGACGAGAGAGAGAGCGAGATAGAGACAGAGAGAGAAACCAAGGACCAACATTTCTACAACTTTAATCGAATAGCAAACGAGATTGGAAACCCTCGGTTTCCCACCGGCGAATCCAAAATCGATAGATCGATTTATTTTGTCACTTATTTATAAACGTATTTATTCATTTATTTGCGATAAAATACGAGCTCTACATTGTCCGATGGATATTTCATAGGTTGCAGTGTGAGTTGGAGTGAAAAATACAGGCACGTATGTCACATACCGTCAAAATCGGAAAGTGCATGACACACATGTTGCAGTCATGAATTTATACCCGCGAGCTATTTCAAATAACTGGACGATATCCATACCTACATATTGGTATATGTATGTTGCATGCGCGAGATATACTCGTCATATCAACGATATATTTGAGTGTCTGTCTATTCTCATCCCTTCGCGTGTTATCGCTTCGATATATATATATTTTGATAACTTTCCCGATCCCTTGCACATTCGCAAAGAAACAAATTTGCCAATATCGTTAATTCAATATGGCAATGTAAAATTTTGCTTTTCTGGCAAATTGAACAAAAGTTTTAATGAAAACAATCATTTCATCTGCTATTTTGATGTCCGTTTCTGGTCAATACGCTTACATTATCGAGCACGTGGTACGCACAGCAATGTTCGCGAAATTCTACATCGCTTGAAAATTATACTGGACCGGTGCGGAATATATCTATGGAGCACGTGTACCCCCTATAACGTACGGCTGGAGAGAAATTCGAGGCAATACGAGTACTCGGTAGGGAGGAGAGAGAGAGGGTCGGACACGCTCGACAAAAGCGGAGGAATGCATCTGGTGTGTATGGTGCGAGAGCGTTAGCGCACGAAACTATACGCGGGAATAGCGTATGAAGCATAGCGGGCAATTGCGGCAAACGCTTTTGCAGTATGCTGCAATGACGCACCTGCACGCTGCGAATTACCGACTGGTACTATGCATCTCTACAGTAGAGCGTACATATAGCGAAATGGGGTTGGGAGGCATTCCCCTGGTGCGCTTTTGACGCTCTCCAGCACAAACCAAAAGCAAGCTAGGGATGATAATTGTAGACGTGAAAATATTTAAATTATTCCACGACGAAATTTATTTCCAGCGTATGACGATAACCATACCGAGATTATTTCGTAATTAAAATCACCCAGCGTGGTCCGAGAGAATATAAAAATTTATATTACGAATGAAAGGGATGGCTCGGCTTTTATCCGTCATGTGTAGGCAATATGGAACAAGTAAGATCATTTTTATCACCATGATGTAGCTCGGCTATAAACACGCGCTCTCTAGGACGAACGATGATGGCTTGGCGACTGTCGGAGCGGATCGAAAATACTCATGGATGCGAATTGAACCGGTAAAAAGTTGTACAGTGCCAAGAGACGATGGCACAAGGGCTGGATCGGTGTACCAGATAGTTGGACCGTGTGCCTCATTGCTATCTATATATAAAAAGCGATTTTTACCCGATCTCAGGGCTGTGCGAAACGCGTATTACATACATCAAAGTGATCGATATTTACCGAAGTTTAATACAACCTGATTCGGACCGAGAATTTTTTCTTCTCCAATAAAATGGTAACGAAGTATTTATCTTTAATGATCCACGAATTGGCCAGAAGTATGAACATAATTCAGGACGGCTTTGGGGATAATGGCCGTTTGTATTTTATTAACGGATAGATTAGGATGAACCGCAAGAAAATTTATTCGTTACTATTATTTCGAGAATGGCGCTACCACGGGGCGATTTTATTGGGACGGTGGTTCGTGTCGCGCGGGGGTTGAAAAGGGTAGCTAGTGGACGCTGGAGAGGATTCGAACGAACGGATAGTATTTCTCCATTACGAAAATCCGCCAGGAGCACGCGAGCGCTTCCATCCCTTCCTCCCTTCCGTTGGAACAGCTTTTTGGGGCATACCAGAGCCGCTTTGGCAAAAAAAAACCTCGCGCGCTTTGGTCAGTGGTTACGTTCCTCGTTAGTCTGAACGATTCTCTATGGTTTTTTCGTTTTTCAATTTTTTTTTATTTTTTTTTTTACGAGAAATATACAGAGATATATAGTACCATTGCGACGGGTGCTCTCAAGCTCCCAACGCTCATTCAGACGCCACACACACGCCGATATCGATATGCACCGCGCACACATTGTTTCTATCCGAATTAATTTCTTCGAGAGCCCGAGCAAACGTTTCGACGCCGTGGCGCTATTTCACCGATCGTGAAACGAAATATATACGCGCCCGCGCACACTCGCACAGAGGGGAGTTTAGTGGAAATCCATTAATGGTTCTCTCACACCGCTCTCAGAATCGTTTCAAAAAAAAGCTGCGAATATCGATCGCGCAGAAATTCTTTTATGTTTTATTTTACCATTCACCGCCACTTCTCTCGCTCGACTGGCGCAGTGCACTTGTGCGCGACGGTAACTGCTGAAAATGCAAGAGAAAACTCCTTCGCGGTTCGTGAAAAACTAATATAATGCGAGAGAGACCTCTCCTCCGGGCTACAGTTTCTACCCTTCGTCTCGCCCGTCGTCACTTCTTCCCTACTTTCACCCCTTCTCGTATATAAAACTTCCCTTGTAACATTACGTATAGCTACGTATGTACCTATATAACATGTTTTGTTTCTCGTATTACCTCACTAACTATTTTTCCCACTATTTCTCTTACTCCTGGGTCAAACTGTACGTAGGTATACTGTATATTTCAACTCCGAGGATAGTTCTACCACGTACACCCGAGACCACCCTCCTTCCTCCTCTCTGTCCACCGTATATATTTCACTCGCGTGCGACTACCCCCGCGCTTATCGCTTCCCCGGAACGGATACGCCACTTCCACGAGTGTCGCACGAATTACGAGCGGTCACGGGTCGTACACCCTCGACTGCTATAGGGTTGATATGCTGTATAGATGTATACATATATGTACACGTTACGATAGGTGGTCTGGATTCTTGATCGGTCCTTTTCTCGATTCTCTTCTTCACTTTTTGTTATCCCATAGAACAAAACCAACGACCAAATCTTTCTTCGCTGGAAATACGACGAGGTTCTTTGCGTTTATGCGATAATGAATATTTCGCGACGAATTTATCGGAATCGTCGCGAGAAGACGCTGAGTATAATATTTCACAAAGATTATTCGACTCGAATAATGGAGCCGACGATTTTTCTTCAATATTACGATGTACCGTGTGAAAATGTAATGAAGAGGTCAAAGAGAAAGTTTTCATCGCGAAACTACTTTACCGGAGACCAGAAAAGTTTCTCGAGCGAGAGTATTTCTCAAAGAGCCCGGAGGATAGGAAAATAATTATCACGTTTGCCCGTAAACGTAACTCTGGAAGGCTAACAAAAAAAGAACGATGTTATCGCGTCTTCGACGATTCTTTCACCGAGGTCTTGCAAAATGGTTCCTCGTTAGTCCCGCTTTTTTATAACCGAAAATATGAAATCCTCGCGGGTCACGAAAACTCTCTACTTCTCCTCGACCTTACTCTCGCAAACTTTTGGAAACCTCGGCCGTGAAACGTACGTGCTATAGTCGACTGCATGAATAAAGTACTGGAAAGCGAATGCTCGTAGCGGCACGGTTGTAGTCGAGTGTACAGATATATAAGATATGTAGTTTGATGTAGACTAGAATATAAGATGAGGGAGTTTTACGTCGATTCTCGAAGAGGTATTCCGGGTGGAGTTGTGGCAACGAGAAAGAGAGGACGCTACTTCTTATAGAGCTTTCTATGAGGGCGCGTGAACTGCGATTTGAACGGAACTTTTAATTACCTGGTACTTAAGAGCACAAAGTTGAAGAGGTACGGAGAAACGAGAGTCGAGATACAGAAAATCAAAGGAAGGAGAAATTTGAAGAATATAACGAAGCAAGTATAAAAATAAATAATGTACGCTGAAATTTTTTTTTCCATGTTTTTTCTATCATTATTAAATTTTTGAATATTCAATGATATTTGAGAACGGAATTGATTTGACTCTCTCTCTCTCTCTCTCGACAAAGCTCTTAACGGCTCGCAGTAATATCGACCTATCCTCAAATAGTCGAGCATTACGCGCGACAATATCGGAGCCGACAAGACACTTCACGTATCGCATATCTATATAGTTGCCATATCGATATATGTATACATAGCTGTGTACGATAGTGAAACTACAATCTGTGTGGCACCATCTTCAATCGAAGACAGAATCTCTCGCTCTCTCATCTCGATTGCGTTCATTACACACACAAACACACGAATGTGACGTATCACTAACACAGTATATTGCTTAGGGCATATCCTGTCTACACCAGGATCCTACGGTATGCACTTAATGTATGCGTAGGTATAAGTGCGCGTGTGTATGTGCAATTGGTATGAAACACACCAAGAGAGAGAGATAGAGAGAGAGAGAGAGAGAGACAGCTTGAATGTACTTTGGCTCACAGCAAGGTGGAAACCAATGTCATCCTACGGTATATGGTATCTTCGAGTCGCAATCAAGACAGCTATGGATATCATGAATAGGTTATCGTTATCGATCATTATCATTCTACCGTATTAAATTTATTATTGATTCACCCAAATTATAATGAAGTTAAAATGAAAGCTTCACTTGGATTTATTAATTAATTCTCGAATGGAAAAGAATGATTAATTTTTTTATCGCGATACGTTTAATGTTTTAAGAACCATTTTGTTTATTGGATGATTAAGGGTATAAAGACGAATCCTACCGTGACACGGAAACTTTGAGAGTGTGCTCGAAAATTGTCGCAGCGATAAACCCGTTTATCTTTCATACCGGCCGGCAGCGTGAGCGAGCGTGCCGGAGTGTAGCACATAAACACAAACGTACGAGTATAATGATACTAATACACTCTCGCTCTCATCTTCTGGCATACATCCGTGAGAGCTTAACTAGACATAAACTGGCCACTATGAGTTTATGGTTCACCTGCGATTTAGAATACTTGAGGATATGTAGAAACGCGCACATACTCGTGTACGCTTAAATACGCAAATCCATCTTGGGAATGGTCCAAATATACGTGTTATTACAACTCGGTCCAATACTAATAAATTCTTCTAACGTTCGAATACGAAGATCTACGACATCCTGACCGCGATAGACCACATTATTTTTTTATTACGTTTTAATTATAGCATATTCAATAATATAGAGCAAAACAGGTTTTTAATCCTTACCCACCCGATTGTTTATAAAAAAAAAACCGGCAAATATTTATTTTTATCAGAATATAATCTCTAATTTCTTAAATATTCGCCTTTAATTTCATCACATTTATCAATAATTAGAACCCGAACTCGCGATCTTTTTCGAATAATATACACGAGAGTCTCGAAACACGTTGAATTTCCGAGTGAAAAAGCGTAGACGCGTACCTAGCGAAGAGTGCGATTGACGCGGCACGCGAGCCAGAGGCGTACTGACGGCCCTTCGTAACGTGCGCGCCACCCTCAAAACCTCGAGGTCGAAGACTCCCCCGGACTAGCACTAGCGCGCCTGACTGAGGGGTTGAGTTCTCACCCCTTTCGCGACCCCCACACGCAGCAGCGAAACCAACCCTCTACCATCCTCCCACACTCTAATATGCCTGTCTGACTGTCTCCCGTTTTTTTCTGCAGCAATTCGCCGAGCCTGCAGGGGCAAACCTCGGTCGCGTGGCCTCGTATACATGAAAAGTCTCATTTCAAACATTGCTCAGCCACGATTTAAAAATGGTAACAATCTATTTTATAAAATAGATTTGAAGAAATATGTCGCGCCAAAAATTCGTACGAAATAATAGTTTCTGTTTGTCGAGGGAAGAGAGAGCCCAACGTACTTTACTTATAGCTTGTAATTTGCAGTACAGCGTTTGGCCATTAAGTACCCACTTATAGTATCCGATCGAGTACCAGTATCTCGCACGAATATAATGAAGTCGCGAGTCGCGCAGCACGCGACTGAAACCCGATCGACGAATTGGCTCATTATCCGGTTGTTTAACGTGGACCCAGCAATTTGCCAACGTTCGACCGGGAGCTTGATTCCGGTCCACCCTAATTTGATCGCTCCCTCGAACGATAGCGCGGTGTGGATTTTGGTCCAAGTGCTGGGGCTCTATACCTACGTAAAGCGTGCGGGTTTCGCACACCCAGGAAGTATGATCGGATCGACGGGGTGCGCGCATCTGTCGACGACGTCCAACCTATATAGAATACCTCTCGCGGTGAACATCCCATTTTCCCCCTTGCTTCTATTATACGTCGAAAGCTCGAAGCATCGAGGACACGGATCGAACGAGCGAAGGGGCGTCAACGTATTTCAAATCGTTTACGGTAAACCACCGAAAGCTTTTGCGATCGGCCTACATGCAGCGATCGATCATTATATGCGTATACGCAGAGATCTCCAACTACTTCCGTCCCTCAACGAGCGTTGCCTAAAGACACACCTTGAACCGCCTCGGCTCTCGTTCGCTCTTTTTCGTCCAACTCGAGCATTTCAATACTCGCCCGTATCTCAATCACGTGCAATAAAAATAAATGCGAAAATTTGATTCGACATGAAAATAAAATTGTATTTTTGTTACAATAGGAGCGCGGTAGGAGGGGGGGGGGGCTATTGTATTGAAAGTTTCTTCAACTATCGATCGTCATCGGTCGATACCGCGCTTATACTCGGTGAGCGCGAGACCCCCCTCCCCCGAGGGCCGCAGGGACGTCCCAAGTGCATCATTATCTCTTGGACGCTGTGAGCGAGAGGACGAGGCAAGGGGAAAGTGTCTGTGCCTCTCCGACCTCCCCATAGTCTCGGTAGTTTAGTCTCGTGACACGATAATCATTATCGAGGGATGGTGGAAACGGTGAGAGGTTACCTGACTCCTCCCTCTGACTCGCAGCCGGGAAAGACGTAGGTGAAGGGACTGGGTGACGAGGAACGATAGACAGAGTTATACAGAGTTGGGGAGTGCCCTGAGAGACGTTTTGACGATGCGTCACTCTCGCGAATGCGCTGTAACCAACACTTTCCACCCACCACCGTGACTCTCGTATCTATCCCTCCTCGCCCAACGCCCCCTCTCGACGGTTGTACGTAAGCGTGTCATCGATATATACATTAATAAAAAGGGGGGTAAATCATCGATCCTGAGAAATTTTATTTCCATCCAGGAATTCCTAAGGATCATAAATAATTCGACGATGGCATTCACGCCTCACATGGGCAATGCGAATACAGAGTGCTTTACGGGTAGGCATCGCTATTTTATATAGAAAAAGCTGAAGACTTTTTTCATCTATCACGCACTGCCTTGTGCGTTTCAGGAGTGACAGACTGAGTCGAGGTCAGCTTTAAGTCCTGATATTTTCTATCTCCACCCGTATATAGCCCGGCTCGTATGTACACGTATATACGTTGTGAATGCACGAGCGAATGGAATCAGACAGAGAGTTCTATCCCACTTTATCGTCGTTCCACCATGCCGAGAAAGATGAAGAGAGAAAGAGAGTCCTGCGCGGCGTAATGACGATAACCTCTATGGCTTCCGAAGCTGCGATACCAACTCCAAGCTCCAACAATCGCGCATTCCCTCGTACCCAACCTTCCTCCATATAATTTCCTCTACGCTCGTGTAACAGATATGTATATGCTTTCCCCGGACCCTTTGTATTATAGCTATGTATAGTATATGCCACCAATTTCGATTCGAGCATAGCTGCTCTCGTACCTTTACTTATAAACATATCACTGATAAATCCTTGCAAGGGTGTTTGGGCCATAATTTTGGCGACAACGAATTTCGTAGTTCTCTTAAATGGGCACAATATCCATATACATTGTTATTTATATACCACATAGCACTGGTATACAAAACATGACGGAAGCCTTTCTATAGCTATTTTAGAACTCAAAACTCCTGCTGTTTCAACAACGGCATACTTATGTCAAGAAGAAACATGTACAATACACCAATATTTTTCCCTGTCCTACCGTTTTCCCACCATTGATCTTTGGTTCAACTCCGCATCAAATTCCAGCGACAGTACAAAGGGCGTTAAATCGAAATCGAAAGGCAGGAGAAATGGATGAAATGAAAAACGCACGAAGGACGGAGGTATATATTAGATAGAAATATATACGTACGTGAAAATAAGTCGGAGAGGGGAGGGTGGTATGTACGACGAATAGGGAAACGGGGAAGGCAGCACAGTGAGAAGAAACGGCAAAGGGAAGCGAGAGGAGTAAGTTCCGGGGAGGATAACCCCGAGAGTCTCCAGTGTGCGCACCAGAGAGGCAACGTTCGTACAGTCGGTGAGGGTGAAATTTTATTAGGATCTCGGAAGCCGCTGCATCGATGACGGCGACGAAGACGACGATCAGGATGCGAAAGCAGAATGAAAATGGAGGAACGGATAATACACAATATATATATACCTGTATTTGTGTGTATATACGTCTGTGTTGCTCATATATATGTATATAGAATCTTGAAGTATATCCAGAGGTATCGAATCGATCGAGTCTCAATTTGGAAAGTCGCGTCATACAAGACGAATATCTCGGCCCGTCAAATCTACACCATGACTATCGTAGTGATGGTGATGCTGTCGAAGCATCTACAAAGGAAAGCTGGATGTGACGTCTCCAGGACACCTTCCTCTCTCACTTACCCTCGCTCTGTCTGTTTGTCTCTCTCTCTCTCTCTCTCTCTCTCTCTCTCGCTTTCACGTATAACTCTCGTACCGCATTTTGAGCTTTCTCACGATACGCGTGCAACGCTCACCCTTCGCTGTGGACCCCCTTCTACAACCCCTCACACACCACCTACACCTCAATATCTATGAGCCTTCGCCTTTCCGCATTTCACTCTCGTCTAGTCTCAGCTCATCCCTCGTCATACACGAATGGATATCGATATGATATGCACGGATAAAGCATATATTCAAAAAGATATGCTGCGATACTTGCCACGTCGTAAAAAAGACCTCTCCAATGCAAAAAAAAACGGATAAATATTTTAGTTTTTTTATCGATGATAAAAGCATAGATGGACACAGCGGGCAGATGAATATATCAATTGTATAAAGAGATGGAACGTTCGATCCGAGGACCAGATTCTTTCGAAAGCACGAAGTACACACAGTTTAGAACACAAAGCACGCGCGTTAAAAAGAAGAAGCTTCCTGCCTGTGATTGCGAGGAACCAAGGGTCAAAAGGTTTAGTAACCGCGTTGGGATCCGATGTGCCAAGGCAGGAATTGCTAGCTATAAAAAAAACACTAGTAATTCACATGGGAACCATAAAACTGTTTATCACCTTCAATAAAAAGACTCCGTGGACTTGGGGCGTTGAGCTGGTGAATCGTCCATTCTTCGGAACGCGTCTGGTTCGTCCTTTCCTTCTTCGATCGTCCAGAAATTCAACTTCTTTCCCGATTCTTCCTCAGTTCTTCAGCCTTTTAACCATGTGCTAGCTCCAGGCGTCATTCCAGAGCCGCGTGGTGTAAAACCATAGAGATATACGTATAGAGCTCTTCGTGAAAGGCATCTTGGTAAGGCAGAGCTCCAATCTTAACGACGCTTGGCAACGATAAAGTTGGCCAGTCGCAGCAGCCGTGGGAAAACGAGGGCATCGCGACCGCAACCGCCCGGGCTCTCCATTGTTTTGGCCTCAACGCGGATTTTTAGTTCACCCCTAGCGATAAGAGGTGGGAGCATATCCGTCCAAGTTTTATGTCCCTGGAGCATCGTCACGGATGAGACTTCCAAGGGAAAAAAGCTCTTTGCGTTTGTTTTTATTTCGTTTAATACTTCTCCCTAAATCATATCTCCACTTATTCTTCGAAGTCTTTTTATAATAGCAAGATGTAATTAAATAAAAAATATAAAACTTTGGACTTATCGTTGTTTGAGTGATTGAATTCCTGAAGGTCACTGAAATTTAGCGATGCTTCTCATTTTCAACTTGTAATTGATCGATAGCTCTTGGGTATTAAAGGGCAGTGCATGCTGTTTGATCGCTCTGTCTATTATTCCTCATTCCACATTCCCGGTAATCCCCGAGTTAAGCTTATCGGCACGTTCTTAGTCACGCTATTGGGCAGTTACCGTATGAAAAGCTCGCCGTACAGTCGTTGATTGGATGCAGCTTTTCTCACGAGCTTAAAGGCTGGAATGAGGGATTTCTCCTTCAGACCCCATTGGAGACAACGGACTGGAGGCTGCATTGAAGAATTCGCAAATGAGGGAAGCTACGTTTGAGAATAAACTTTGATCCAGTGCGAGTCTCAATATGAGCCTGCTTTTAAAGACGACTGATGGTAAAATTCCTCTTATCGACTCACGATTGGTGACAAGAGGGACATACCGACAGTTGTAAGCAGAGAAAACGTTCCGAGTGCGTCTACTGTTTACCTTATCCTCAGCCGATACTCTGACGATAACGAAGGTCGAATCTTCAACTCTTCGTGGAGGGTTAACAAAATCCCTTGACTGCCAAGAAAATAGATATTTCACTATCGTTAATGCAGAGATCTTGCAAGGTCCATTATCTTCTTTGCCAACAATGTGCAAAGGGTAATAGACCCTTCGGAGTTAGCCCTACAGTGGCGCCCTCCAGTCTACACGAAATCTCTCAGGTACTGAGAATTATAATCATCCAGTAACATCGAGCACTGCATTAGTAACCAACTTTGATGGTAAAGATTATAATAACTTTTATAGAGAAAAAAATAAAGCTCTTCGTACAGTTTGGAACGCTTCAAGGGATCGAGATACGCATACGACAAACACTTTAAACCCTGAGGGGGTTCTTCCTACGCTCGTCCAACTCTCTTAGGAAGCCTTATAAATATTTATGAAATACGAACATCTCCTACCCCCTAACTGTTCACCCTTTATTCGTCCCAACCCCCGGAATGTAGAGAAGGCGGTCACGAACAGCGCAACAGCAACAATACCAAGGATATGATAACACGTGCCGTATCGTTATATCGCTCACGTAGCATTTGTAATATTCACCACCGTGTATATATTCGCCGAAGGGAGACGCGTGCTGTATCCCGATATATAAACGAGTAATTCGCACTTGTGTGCGTGTCGACACTGGAAATATCATACACGGAGATGGAATAATAAGGAAAAATATGGGAGGGATTCGCCGAGCGGCGTTGAATTCATGTACCTACCCATGGTAAAATCTCTGGCAGTCGTGTCACCTGGAATTACGGTGGAGAATAATAATGATAGCAATCATAAGGGTATTTTCCAAAGGCTCTGTTTTCATTCCTCGAGGGGAGATAATCGCAACGACGTTAGTAGAAAAGTATACCAAATTACTTAATTAAATTAATGAAGTGCACGATGTGACAACTAGCATCGTTCGCTGCACGCGCAGCCTTCTGTCATTCGCATCTACGTGTTGCACGTTTATTCAAATAAATAGTTCTGAAAATATCATAGTAGAAAAGATCTTAATGAAAAGTGTTATTTTCCAAGAGACAATGAACTAATTATCGCAAAATTATCGTGTAGGATGTATCCAAAGAATGTACTCGATTCGAACATAAATTAATTTCTGCCTATACGTAAAATCGTAATTCTATCGTGCGGTAACATACGTATGTACATAGGCATGCATAAATACGTATAACGGCATATATTTGCGCGCACATATCGAAAGTCATAACCGTAGTTCTGGCGCCCTCGCGGGAGTGCTGCTATTACCACCCCTCCCCCATCTGCGTATTACGTACCTATATAGAAGCCCCGGTTTCCACAGTTCGATTATTAACCCCTGGTAATTCGGCTTTATCGACAATTGGCACTGGAGGGTCGAGGTCGCACTCGTATACGGGCCGAGGGACGCGAGAGAGACTGAGAGGTAGCAGCATCCGTACGTTGTACAGAGCAACCTCACCTCTTGCACGCGGGCGAGTGAGGGTTTCGAGTGAGTAGAGCAACCAGCCCTTGCACGGTGTATATATTCTTGTCGAACACCCCAAATAGCGGCAGCACGACGGCCTGCTGCACTGCTGCCCCCTCGAGTAATCTGCGTACCAGTAATACCTTGAAATATTAAACGCTCGCAAACCCTCCAGCCCCTCCCCCCATTCTACCTTTATGCCATTTCTACCTTCTAGCCTCCCCCCCCCCCCGCCCTTCCTGTCCCGTACATGTACATGTCGTTGGCGCGATTTTACTACCCGTGGAGTTGCACGCTCCCCCGTGAAACCTCCGTAAGCCCATCAACCCTCACGATACTTATTACACATACAGTAAGACTTATGTACTTAAATATCTATAGGGAGTTATAGTACTATAGTGTATGCATATACGTGTTAAGTACACATACGGAGGGAACGTTACCGAGGTCTCTGGTGTATTGGAACTTTTCTCCTGTTCTCGTAAAGTGACCGTCTCAATTATCGCAGAAAGGGACCTAGGGCTCCCCCCTAGCATAACGCGCTTCTCGTTTTAGTAGTTAGGTATACGCCGAGTATACCAGGTGTCGCTCCTCGAAGTATAAGAGCGCTCTTAAATTTTTTTATCGCTCTCATAAACTCTTGTCCACTAATAGGGGTAATTCTAGAATAGATAGGGACACGAGGGAGGACGGATAATTATTAGCTTTATTTTATTTTTCCCGGCATCATGTAAAAACATATCGTCGGAGGACAATAAATTTTAAGTATGACATGCAAGAGGTGGAACGAGTTGACGAGGATTTGTCAAGAGTCGTTAGGTATTAAATGAATCGTTTTAGTAATCGTAAAAGTAATCACCGAATTCGTGGAGAATGTGCGAATCACGTATACCATATTTATTCTCCAGAAATTTAGAGAAGAAATATTATCGTCGCTATACGTTATTTAAAACAAAATATATCAGTAACTTTATCATCGGGCGGTACTTATTTGTACATCTGCCCTTTCTCCAGCTCCGCTATCCAATAACTCCTCCATTCCCAAGCCGTCCTTGCTGTTCTCAATAATACACACATCTACTCCTATGTATCCAGTAGCGCCAGCCTCAGAGAGATTGTGAATTGTACCGGTATTGACAAATTCCTTCGACCAAAAGGGAAATAGCCGAACATAGCCCGGAGCCCGACCGTGCGAAATGCTCCGACGTATTTGATCGCTCGTTGCTTGTGTTGCGTCCCTTGCGCTCAACTTGTGGTGGAATCGCGATATAACAACGATCATTCCGTCACAGAATCTCAATATCAAACGAGAATATCAGTGATAAGCCGTATTTTTCGAGGTATTTTAAAAAGTAAAACATAGTTTACCGTTAATTGTTAATCATAAATATGAAACGATCGATTAAAATCACTTACCTATAGTTTGTGATTCTTGATGAAGATCTAGGATAGAGTAGGATCAGGAATAGGTAATGTATTTTTACACAAGAATCTTAATATAATAACCATATTATATAATAATGTATATGTGTATGCATGGTTCTTAATACAAGCATCTTCTCGTTTTTTTCTCCATATCGTTTTTTTTCTAGCCTACCCAAGTGGACGCGCAGGATCGTGAGCACAATGTAATATTATTCTCCAAGCATCGGTTTCCTCGGCTACTCCCATACTTTTTTCGCTCTCCCCATCTACAACGTTCGAGAATCGTCGCGGTTTCCACCCGTCCACTCGCACCCATGTAACATTTATTTATCTCATATATTAACATGTTATTTTATTTTTCTCATATATCGTATCCGTATGCGTGGCAGCTAGCTAGCGCGTGGTTAACAAAATAATTATCATGGAATATAACAAACGTCGTTGAAATAAAATTGCAAATGGTAATTAAAACAATTTCATTACGCTATAAATCTTGTCTTTTTCTAATCTCGATGATTAAATTTAACAATTTCATTCGTGTCTCACCTCGTAGAACTGTACAGTGACGAGGAGAATTTTCTTTCGTCCCACTTCCCTTCTTCCTCTTTCGTTCGCAAATTTCTACATTAATATTTTCATTTTTCTTGGACTCCTCGTGAACGCTGTCTGCACCTAATTACATATACAAACTTGTCAAATTGTCTTGTACGGCAGGGCAGTGATGTCAACGTAATAATGTTTCTTTTCCTTCACCCGATTTTCGAAAGATATTACAAAAAAATTATCTTTCTTTCATGGACGGGGTTTTTTACCAGTCGTCTGATCGTCCGACCTTAAAAGACTTATGGATTAGTACAAAAAGACAGCGATTTCGTTTAAGAATAAAACATATGGAAAGGAGAAAAATACAGGTTTTCGAGATATTTTAATATCTACATTCGAGCTCGTTGAACCGTTTTTATCAACGCTCGTAAACGAATCATCGGCAGTCTGTGCAGTACAGCTGTTTCTACTTAAACAAAAATCTGCAGCGTCATCTGCATATTCTTTCCCCGCGGGAAAACTTTACCATCTGCATATTCTTTTTCTCCGCCAGCGTATTCTCTCTCACTTTCTCTCGTGCGTTTGGCCATGACGAAAGATTGAGCGATACGAAAAAAACGAGAGGTATAAAAAAATGAAGAAAATTAGGAAAATATTGTTGCGGGTAAAGTCGCCTGTGATGAAAGTGGGCACGGTTATGAGAAGGTTGTTCGAGGAGCCCTCAAGACTCGGAGTTACCACGGCACGTAACAACGGAAATATAGATTTGCGCGTAAAGATATATATGAACGCAAAATAATATGACTGTTGTTATTGGTATACATACCGCGAATATATATAATAGAAGAGAAGGCAAAGAGTGATTCTGTAAAGTGAAGTTGAAATTTTACGATGTCCACGACCACGACGCCAAGGTGGCGTTGTGATAGCGGTAGCTCTCTGGAACGTATAAAGACGTTTTACGATCTTCGGATGAAACTTTCATAGCGATCCTGAGGAGTCAGGGTTGAAAACCGGTGGCTCTACTCCTCGGGAGTGGCGAAAACAGAGGCCAGAGACCAAAGAAGAAGAATAAAAATAAGGGGAGTCAAGGAAGTAACGAATAAAAAAAACGAAAAGACCGAACAGCAAAACTTTAAAACAGAATAGCACGGGCAGGAAGGAGAGCACACAGGACACACGGAAGTAATGCGGTGAGTTGCCCGCGTCTCCTTATCCTCGAAAAAGCCCTCACGAGGTTTACGGTGTTGAGCACACAACCGATTGTGTGCAGGGAGGGGAATGATGGCTGTACGTGTGGAAAGGGTCGTCTTTGGAAAAAAAAGAAATGTCCCAAAGCTCCAACGAAGACCAAACTCCGAACGAGAGAAAGAGAGAGAGACGAACTCGAGTTTACTAATAAAAACGAAGCTCTGTGGGTTCTCTCGGTCGGTTGGTATCGAGCCAAGTGCCAACAACGTTGCTGCTCTGTTCTTCCTTTTTTTCTATTTCTTTTTTTACTTTCCTTATTATATACTTTCTTCGGTCACCATCGGTCGAGATGGAAAACAACGAGACCGGCGATGATACAAGGAACAAAGTGGTAGAATGTGCAATACTAAAGTGTCTCCGGCAGAGATGAACAATACCCATGACTCGATGACATTTTATCGTACGAAACACGATTCTTCCTCTTTTTTTGTGACCATTGTTCAAATTATCTGCGATATCGTCTACCTCCGATCGGAAGTTCTTTTTTCGTTAGAACCGGGATGCACCTGGATAAATTTATAACAATATTGTCCATACGATTTACCATCAATCTCTATGTTTTTTTGCAAAATTACATTCGATGATTCGTAACGGAGCATCAAATGCAATTACGACGAGATTCACGGGGTTATGATTATTTTTTCATTTTTTGTTTGTTTCCCATGGACGGATATACTCACGTCATCGCACCGCACATTGTTGTCATTATTCATACTCTTACTCGCATCATAATTTCATACATTTCTATGTGATTCCTTGTGATTCGTGGAATCGTGGGTTGATTAGTGAGATAACAGAGCTTTTACGGTGTCATCTACACATTTAACATGTCTAGACGGCAGCCAGCAACGGTGAGGATGAGAGACGCCAAACGCTAGATTCATCACAGCGCAGGTGCCGAACGATCGTTAGTCTTCGTTTTTCGCAGTTTTACCGTCGCGAAGGCGTTGTTCCTGGGAAATTCAAGACAGCTTTTTTTTCCTAACCACACGTACCAGCAGATATATGTCCTGCAAAATCTATCGTTATATTTCTAAAACTACCAGCAACAATCGAGCGTCACGAGGTTCGAACTTTTCATAAAGATCTCTATGCTTCAGGCTAACGTTACAACGAAAATCTAGCAATGGAAACAATAAAATGATTCGTTAATACGTATACAAAAACAAGACGAAACTAACGAATCCTATACAAATAAAAATAATGTAACGATAATTATGTTTAAAATTATGTATAGATATATATTAATTATATTCGTCCAAACGTTTTCCATCAGCCAAATGTCCAAGGGTATTAGATCACTTGTTCTTCTTCTTCGAGACGGATGTGTCGACACCCCAAAGATCGTACCATGGTCCACACGTATTTTTGTCTCTTTCCCGATCGCTGTCACGTCTCAGTTTGGTCCTAGGCAGAAGTGTCTTTTCCGTGACGGCTTGATCCTTCACGACGATACAGCTGTAAGTGGATTCTTCGTCGGAAGCCTCGGTTTCGGAGAAACCCTGCATGAGACCATCCTCGTCGTCGCCATACGCCTTGTTTCTTCTGTCACCTTTGGCAGCCTCATTGTTTTCCTTCAATTCCGCCACTACCATGTTTCTCTTTGCCTCCAGGCTTCTCTTCCGTTCCTTCTCGATAATCGCCTTACGCGAGACGTTACCAACGAACAGTGATCTTTCCTCACGGTGCATTCGATATTCCGATCTCTCCACGAGTTTGGGTCTTTCAGCGGGTGTCGGAAAGTCCGATTCGTAATAATCCGACTTGTCGGGAACGTGCATTCTTTCGGCCGGTTTTGGCTCGTCCTGGCGTTGTTCGCGTTGTTCCAGATAATGATGACGGTGTTCATTGGGACGGCTCTGCTCTTCGTTCGTAATGGTGTTGTCGCTGTTCCTCGATAGCTTACCGATGCTCTTGCCCGAGCCAGGACTTCCTTCCGGTGTCATGGTCTTTATCGAAAGCTCCGTGTCGTCCTTCGATTTACCATTGTCGTCCTCGACAGTCTCTCTTTTGAGCATTTTTGGAATGTCGACGAGCGATCTGTGCTGCCACAATGCCATGCCCTCCAAAACATCAGAATCGCGTCGAAAACGCCAGAAAGATTTGGTCCTCTTAACGAGCTTCGGACTCTTGGCTTCCAGATCGAAAGCTCGTCCGGTCTGCACCAAATGGCCCAGAGTCGTCGTCTGCCTCGGTAGGCCACTCTTTCTCTCGTTCTTCAGCGTGTTGTTATTCGTATCGTTCATTTCTGCGCTTCTATTCGCCTTGGAAGCCCCGACGCTCGTCTCATCCCTGCTACGTGAATTCGTCACGTTACCGTTGTCCGTACGCCCTCTGTACGCCACTTGCTGAACCTTCTCCATAACTTTATTTCTCTCGAGCTTGGTCTCGAAGTTGGATTCGTAACCACGATCTTTCTCCAATGTCGACGGATCTCCCGTGTATCTTCCTGTCTCGCCGTAGATCTCCTCTTTATCGGAATATCTACGTTCACGGTAACCAACAACGCCCGAACGCTCGGTCGGTCTCTCGGGCGCATCCTCGAAAGGTGGCCTAGGTCTGTTCTCGAATCGGCGACTCGAGCTAGCCCGCTCGGCGACGTTTCTCTTCCTTTCAGGATTTTTCGCAAAAGTCGTTCTCTCGTAAGTACCGTTGCCAGAACTCGTGATGACCAGAGTGCTGGAAGTGTTGCTTCGAGATTGCTGTTGCTTGCCGCTGTTATTGCTGTTGTTATTATTATTGTTATTATTGTTGGTGTTATTGTTGTTGGTGGTATTGTGATTGTTACTGTTGTTATTGCTCGCTCGCTCGACAGGATAGCCCCTCTCGTATCTCTGCGAGTGTCTCGATCTCGCGTCGTTGCTATTCTCGTAAGCTCTCTCGTAACTGGGCGGTGGCTTCTCGTCCCTCTCCAAACTCATCTTGTGATCCTGCTGGTGATGTTGCTGCTGGTCCTGTTTGTATCCGGACTCATTGATAGGTCCGCGTCGACGCTCCACAAACTTGGGTGGACTGTGCTCGCGTGCATACTTCTGCGCCGTTTGCTCGAGTTTCTGAGCGATATGCTCGACTTTCCTACCCGTCTCGGGAATCGTAATGGTACTCGTATCCTCCGAGTCCGTGCTCGTTGATTCGCTATCGCTCTTCTCATTCTCGTACTTGTGCCCGTCCCTTCTGTCATCCGCCTGTCTGTAACGACGCGTCGTCTCGTCCCGTGCATCACCACTTCTGTCTTCGTAATATTTTTTTGCCTCGTACTCGTCCTTGTAACCAACGCTGGTTCCGTAATTATCCTCATCGTCCTCGAGACCATTTTGCGTCCTAATCTCTTCATCCTCGGATTCCTCGATGTCGCGACTTTTCTTGGAATTCTCGCGACGATCCTCGTCCCGCTTTCTTCGTCCGGTATCACCGGAACGTTCCTCACCATTCGTGTAACGCGAACGTTCATTCTCCTGTCTGCCACCTCCACGACCTGTGGCTTCGTAATCGCTCTTGCGACTCGAGTCACTTTTCTTCGCGTGTTTTTCGCGAGATGAATTCTCACAGTCGGAATTGATGGCGCGCGAGGACGTCGAGTATTCTTTGTTCGAATGAGAATCCTTGGATTCTTGATGTCCTCTTCGAGCTCTACCCGCTGCAGGACCGTTTGAATATTTCGGTGGTCCAGCGTTTTCGTTTCTGTCATTGTCGTTGTTCGTTGATGTTTCCCAGATGTCCATGGCATTTCTGTACACGTGCCAGTTTTTGTCGTCACGTGGGATCGTTTTCCAGGAATCGTTGTTTTCCCATTCCTTCGAGCTAGAATTTTTCTCATCCTCCCTTGATTGACGCGACTGCTGCTGCTGCTGCTGCTGCTGCTGATGTTGCTGCTTTCCACGCTCCATAGCCTCGACGCGATCCATTCGGGTCTTTCTTCGTCTTTGTCTGCGTTTCCATAGTCACGGTCGTGGTGATTCGTATCAGTTATCGTCGGTACGTTTCGTCCAAGTCGTGGGTGTTTCCGACAGTTTTGTTTGTTTGTTTTTATTTTGTTTTTCGTTTCAATGGTGAACGGGACACGAACGTAACGAAAATAAAAATGAAAAAAAAGAAATAGAACTGTTATAGCAGGACAATGATACGAAAACAACTGACAACATCGTCATTCAAATTTTTGTAGCGAAATCTTCGTGCCAAAGCAACCCGCGACACATGCTCGAGCAAT
The DNA here is from genome assembly GCA_964017225.1 of Netelia inedita. Lineage (NCBI taxonomy): Eukaryota > Metazoa > Arthropoda > Insecta > Hymenoptera > Ichneumonidae > Netelia > Netelia inedita. The sequence goes on along the minus strand of OZ024924.1, from coordinate 1,087,508 downwards.
CGTTTCACACTTGTCAAATGTTTGTTCTCGATTATTCCGAAGTATCACGCGCGGAAAACATAATTAGCGAAAGGTTGCAGCGTTTATACAGGGATTGTACGATCGCGCGGTATATCGAACAGAAATAGAGATAGAGATGCAAGGGCCACCACCGTCACGCGCGTTTTAATTCCATCGCCCACGGTAACGCATGCTGAATCTACAATAACAACGAAAGAGCAGAGATATTGGGAATTCATATAATGTCTAGTTTTTTTTTCTGAAGTGGAATGGGACTTATAGCCAATTATCGGTCGACCATAATTGCCAATTAGCACGTTTAACGTTGAACAAAATATTGACTTTTGTCCCGTATTTATAGTCCTTGAATTACAAAATCCCTTCTTACGAATAGTTCAATTAAAAAGAACCTGCACAATTAAAAACTGCGAATATAGAATTGAATTCTCGCGACAGTTGTAAAAAGTGCTATTTGACGAAAAGCCATTCTCTCGTTGTCGTCTTGAGGGGCTATTTTTATTTATAAAAAAAAATCTACCCCTTCACCGCACTCAACAGGTAAATGCAAATTACAAACGAGAGTATACCGTATGCGCACAGTTCTGGAAAGAGGCGCTGTTTCAATAGACAAGAAATCGGGTGATCGAAAAAACCGATGGTCGGAACGGAAATAGAAATTGTCGAAGGGTAAATATCGGTTGGTCGTTTGATCAAAATTGTACGTTCGAAAGTCACGAGATCAGCGTTATTCGATTTCTCGAATATTCTAGATTTGTTCGTTGAATTGTGCAGATACAGAATAAGTCTCCGTGATTCTCTCGTCTCGCTCTCTTTCTCTAGTTGTTCGCCTAGACTGCGAGGGACCTAAAAGGACGCTACCGCGAACGAGTCTTTGAAATTGCTCGAGTCCGCAGCATTACCGGAGAGTGAGATGAGAGAATCGAGTTCCTCGTTGGACCAGAGCCAAAACTCATCCACGTAGATTCCCGATGGTCCTTCGCGCTAGTGCCCTCACTTCACTCTCGTGAAACGAGAAATGCCGAGCGAGTGCGCGCATCAGCGAGATTAGCAATTGTACAAAGCTTTCGGACGATGCGGGAGATAATAACGAGAGAAGGGCGAGGACGTACAGATAATAAAGCGTTTGGGCGATTCTACCAAGGACGTAAGGTTGGTTGCCACATTCATGGAAAAAATCGTGTACGCGATGCAAAAAGACAAATAAGAAACGGTCAAGCTTTTGCGATAAAAAGAAAATTGATTTCTATAATCAACGAAATCATATTTGTTCCCACGTTTGTTTTTTCATGAAACAACAACCAATAACTGCACGAAGGTTGCAGAAAGCGCTTCTACATTTCACAAGGGTGTATCATCGAAGGTCTACACAAGACTCGAATATAATACACGGAGAGCACGAAAAGATAAAAAAGATTTGATACAGTGGAGTGGGAGTTACCTCATGGCTTCGTCGTCGCTGTAGTCGATGTCCGGCTGAACGGGAGGTTCGTTCGAGAATCCACTGTCGTTGCTGCTGTGAAGCGAGGTCACGGCCTGAGGTGGTGGAACTGGTGGTACGGGAGGTTGAACCCTTCGACCACCTGCTAGCATTGTCGGTAGGGTTGCTGATGGACGGATCTGAGAAAAATAGCAGTGTTGAGGAGAATAAAAAGAAGGTAAGAAGAAAGAGAATGAAGACGTGCAGGGATAACGGAGTTAAAGGAATAAGATCCTCTTGGAAACTATAATCGCTTATCTCTCGATCGCATGCGTACGAGTACGAGAAAAAAAGACAAAGACTTTTGTTCCACGGAGCTTGTGCGTGCAAGAGAGATAAATCTGTATTTTCTTTTTTTCGTCCGGAAAGAAACGATACTTGGCGCTGATTTCTTTATCCTTTATTCTTTTATCGTGCCTAGAATATGTTATAATTCATCGAGGATATCGTCGGACATTAAAGAGGGAGCTGAGAAAAGGGCTGGGATTGCTCGAAGGGGAGAAAAGAGAAAATCATGAATGAGCAGGGTTGTATTCTTACGGATTTTGGCTGACGTCCCGTCGGGGTTGCTATGCTGTGCGAGCTGTTGCTCTTCGGTACATTGATCGGTGTGCCGTTCGCGACGTTAACGTTGACGGAATTATTGTTGCCGGTGCCTCCGTGACTCAGTGACAATTCATCGAGACTCGGCGTCACGGGTGGACGAGACGGTGGAGGTTTGCACGGTGGTACGACCCTCGGCTCGGGCGAACGTCCATTATTTACACCGTGACTCGGTGATCTTCCAAACACAATGATAAATATATTTGTTATTAACGCGAAACAAAATGTTCGCACAAGACAAAGATCTTCATTTTCATTATTTCGCAAATTCGTGATAAAACGATCGTAACACGAGAGATATAACCCAATGAAATATCGTTTCCGTGAACCGTTATCACGTCGTACTGTTATATCTCAAGATTTTTACGAGCCATCCACTGAGAAACCCATTGCCGACAAGTTTATGGGAACACCGTGACGTTCGTCATTCCCATATCCTCCCCTGACCCCCCCCCCCCCCCGCGGCACGTTTCTTTTCTCGAAGACTCACTCTCGTTATATTTCTCTCGACAAAAGATTTTATAGGGTTATTCGAAGGGGGGCATGAAAAGATTGGTCTGGTTCAAAGCAGGAGGGATGTTTAACGATATTAGAACTGGCTGGCTGACTTCTGGGGTCGTGTTTACGGCCATCAAAAACATTATTTTTTTACGGCAATGTGTAATAGAGGTAGGTAGGCACTGACCATTCCCGAAAGGATTCGTTCGAAATATATATTTTTATTCGATATCGGTCGATCCAAAGTTTGAAATGTTTTGACCTCGTGGGTCATTGCCGACGAGAGTACGTGGCGGTCCCATCTTGTACGTTCGAATTAACATCATTGCCAACTGAACACGCACGGATTTGTGGCAAGCGGAATGGGACTATAACGTTTATATGCATATAGATGCGTTTCCCTCTTTCCCCATTTCTCTCTCTCTCTCTCTCTCTTGGTTGGTAATTCTCGTCGGACACAATAGCACAGATACAGTATACACAAGTCCGGGGGTTGAATTGCCCCTTGCCACGCATCGTACCCTATATATCTATTTCACGCTCACCTCGTCAGCTATCAATTATTCGCCAACACGGACCGTGTCACGTTTCACTTTTCATTTCGCTCTCGTGTATACTCATTCGAGTAATAAAATTCCACAAATTCATATAATAGAAAAAATACTCACCCCAGATTGTCGTCGATCACAATTTCCGTGTAAGCGAGAGGAAACCATCCGGAGCTCTGTGTACGAAGATTCTCACCGAATTGCCATCCTTTCTGCCGATCGCCTGACGAAGAGCGAGAGAAGAAAAGAAATTTAGGGAAAAAGATAAAAATAAAAATCGTGACTAAAACCCCCAAAGTTTAATCGAGCTTTTGGACTCGTCGTATTGGCTCTCGAATTATAAAATGTGTCGAGCGATTAGCATGATAAATTATTCAAGAGACCTTCGCGAGGACTTTGCGGCTTTTTTACCGTATAAATCAGCTTATGTTTTTTTTTTATTCGAACTCATTTCTCACCCCCTTGGAAAAACAATCGCGTCCCTACTTCTCCATACTCTTCTACGTTGACGGTTTTTTGTTTTCAACTCGTTTTTTTTCTTTTTCAGTTTGCAAAGGACGAGCACACACTCACCCATCAAAGCGATAAGGTCTCCCTCCAGGAAACTGAGCTGATTCTCTCCGGAGCTTAGATAAGCGAAGAGTGCACGAGCGAGCGGTGAATCGCCCCAACCACCGGTCGAGACTCCGGTTCCAGTGCTGCTTCCTCCTCCTCCTCCACCACCACCGCCTCCTCCTCCTCCTCCACCGCCGCTTCCACCCCCGCCTAGACCTACGCCACCGCTGATGCTGCTACGAGAAGCTGGTGCCATGGATCTCGGTCGTGGCGGAGTTTCTGGTACTTCTGGAGAGCGCGTGAGCGAGAAAGAAAGAAGGAAGAAAAAAGAAGCTCGATAAGTGGCCCGTGTGCGCAACGTTTTCTCGCTCGTCTTTTCAACCCTCTGCTCGATAAAACGAGCTTCTCCCTCTCGCCAATGAAATTGGTGCGCGTCACGCCGCGAGAAACCGAGAATGCATTTCTCTTCGATTTAAACGCGAAATTAATTCAATGGGGTCGCCGCGTATATATTCTTCTTATTGGGAGAAATTACTGCGGGCTATCCTTTGAATATTTTAATATCCCTGAAATATACGATTCGGAGCGAATCGGTAAAACATTTTTTCGAAATCACTTTTCATGAAAGACTATTTCAATAAAAATAAGAATAAAATCAATGGTACATTAATAATAGTACAATGAAATCGTCCTATCAAACGATATTTGTATCGACGAATATGCCAAATGTTGTTACTAGCAAAGGGTTTTTAAATCGAAAAGTTTGAACGTTGATTCGAATGCAATAAAAATAGCGACGGGGATGGATCCGTACGAAAAATGTATAGGAGAAAAAGCATTTCCAACGAAAGCAAAATTGTCATCTCTACGCGAATTTTATTAGCGCTTGGATGCTGATGGAATGTTTACGCTGAAAATAAAAAATAAAAATAACACGACATTCGCGAGAATTAAAGGCCTTTTTCGTTCCCTTTATTCTCGAAACTGGCCATGCACACGTATAGGCAACAAGAGTGTCCGAGTAGGCCACTCGATCGCTCGCTCGCATATCCGGTCAGAAACACCGACAGGTTGAATGTTACGAGTGGAGAACAATTGGAACTGTACTCCCTTCTGTTAAAGCAGCGGAGAAACGAATGACGGGAAACGATATACACCGATATACATATAAAATGCGCAAGCAGGGTTGAACGGGCTACCAACCAACCAACCATGTTGCTAGGTCACTCGAAAAGCTCGCAACCCACGTGATCTCTCTCCTCTTTCATATGTATAAACCCGGGCACATATGTGCGTATACCGAAATCTCTACCGTAACGCGTTGCGTTTTCAACAGATCGTGAAATCACCAGCGATAACAATATTTGATCCCCTTCAGCCACACGAGTGCTACACAACGGGCTCTTTACGGTTTCCGTGCATGTATACGGAGGATCTAGCGTACTCGCAACTTCGACAGTGGTATTTGACAGCTGAAACGATCATAAATTTTCCGGAAATAATTTCACTCCAATTTGAATGTGCAGGTAGAAAATCGTTGGTCCGCTCCATTCCTCGCAATTTCTCACCGGCGGATGTATAATAATAACAATAATTATAACGAAAGTGTCCGAGTTGTAAAAGCAGTAAATACGAAATGTCACAGTTTCGAACGAGAGATAATATTTTGCATCGGAATTAAAATATTAATTTTAGGAAGCAGTGGAATTTCATGGATAATTTTGAAATTGAATGTATCAGCTCTTACCTGGACCGAGTGAGAGCGACGATGCATGAATATTCGCCTCGGACTTGGCTCTGGACAATACAGGAGCAAGATGATTGTTGCCGATGTGATGTAGCGAAGATGGTGGATGACCGGGAGGCGGTGGTGGACCAAGACGCAGCTCCAGACACGAACTGTCCATGCTGCGGGTTTTTCTCAGCTGAGAGCTCATCGTGAGCTCGGATCCACAATTTTCCTCGTCCTCGGGCCAAAACGAGACTTGCTGCTCGATACCAATTAATTTCATTAACTTTCTAATTTGATAAGCGATCGAATTAATCGAAGAGGAAATATCAATTTGATAAATTGTCATTTCATGAAAATCGATCAGCTGTTATAAAAAATAATCCAATTACTCTGAGTCTGGAGGCGAACATGTCCTCGACCGACTGAGGAAGATATTCCCTCGTGCCAGCAACCTCGCGCCACTCGTCGACCGAGGGATGGAGTGCAGCCAGTGCGACCTCGTGAAAGTTCGCGTAATGTTTCGCCAGCGAGCACTGTCTCTCCAGAACGAAGCCGTATCTTCTTCGCTCCTGGGTCATCGCCTTGAGAGTTTCGAGAAAGTGGAAAAACGAAATAGAGAAAAATAAATAATGTTGAACGCGTCGGAGAGAGAATTTGTGAACGACGTGTGCGCGTTGGCTGGGAGACGAGTGCCCGTGGATGTATAAGTCAACTGGGACAACTTGAGGGTGTTCTATGTTGTATGTATAGAAAAAAGTTGACTTACATTCTTCAAGCTCTGCTCGCAGAATGCATCGAGCTTGGACTTTTCCTCCTCGAGTATCTGCATGTTCTTGAGCTCTTTGTCCATCGCCAAGCCGCTCTTGCTAGCGCCGCGCGACTTCTTTCGTTGCTTCTTCATCGTAGCTGCTGCCTTGCTGTACGTCTCCGATCTCGTTTTGTGCTGTTGAAGAAATTTCTTTTGCTCGCTCTGCACGACTTTCGTATCTTTCTCGAGATTCGTCTCCAGTGGTACGAGCAGATCTACGTAGAATGCTCTCAACTGCAAAAAAAAAATCCCATCGTTGATAGAATTTCATTATAGACAAAAAAAGAGGTCGTCTCGTTTAACGCTTTCTACGTATCAAAACATTATTGTTCATTATGAAGATAAGTTTATTAAGAGTACTCCGACGAACTTCCCCTAGGTCTGCGAGGCGACAAAAACCGCGGGTTTAAACAAGGTGACTAAACGTTTACCACCTTGAAAAAAAAAGAAAAGGAAATCCCAGCGGGAAAGAAAAAAAAAGTGCGGACAAGTCGAGTGAAATCGCGCACTGACCCTCTCGACGTTTCTCCGCGACGAAATCTCTTCCATGACTTGACCTCATTTTTTTTTACACAGCGGCTTAATTACACTCGGCATGAAAAAAAATGGACACGGAGTGAATGGAATTTCTTTTTTTATCTCTCCCTCCACTTGCTTCCTCAAGCTGCTTTTTCCTTTGAGTCAGCTTCGCACAGCATCGGAGATGCTGCATCGGCGGTATGAAAACTACCCCTGCGAAAACGTGTTTCCCGACGCTGAAAGATCGTGTCGTCGCTTAATTGGCGGAAACGGGCTTCCAAACTCTCTCTCTCTCTCTCTCTCGCTCGTACACATACGCACACACTCTTTCTTCGCTATACAAGAGGGAACAAATATATATAGGATCTCCGTTTCTGGAGGAGCAGAATCAAGAAAAAGATGGAGTGAGGCAAAAAAATGTAGAAAGAAAAGCTTCGTTCAGTAAAAGAAGCTAGTAGAAGCACGGAAATAGAGCGATGTATATATATCGTGTGTTTTCATCTCATTCAAATTAGCAAAGTGGAGTGGAAGAACGAAATAGAACCCGGGGGAATTCACAATTTTTCTCTTTCAATCTCCGTCGAATGCGGTATGGAAATATATAGTATATAGTATATATATATAGATATAGATATACGCAGGGATATTCGCTCTCAAAGTAATTGAACAAAAAATAAAACCGAGTAACCGAACGTTTTTTCTTTTTTTCATGACATCGTGGAAATTAAATTTTACGATAATTAATGCAGGGTTTCGTTGGTTAACATCGATTATCCATCTTTTACGAGAGTCTGTCGATTTATGATTTTTATTTGATGCGCCGGCGAGACCCCCTCGAGTGTAACCCTCCAATTTTTTTCAACCAATGTTTTATACGTCCGCGTTCATTAAAAGCTGCTAGTCCTCCCGTTACGAGCGCTATTTTTTGGTGAACAATTTTTATACCGTTTTCCGGCTCGATAAACAACGATCGCAGACCAAGATAAAATTGTAACATACGCGTTGGCCGTGTCCGCTATATATTTTTGTGTGTTCTCTGTTTTTTCGGGTGTTAGAGGGATCCGGGCCAAACAGAGGGAAAAGGATAGGAGTGAGGTGTTTTTTTTTACACATTTCGAACGTGCCCACGGTTTTCGCCTCGACCGCAAACGGGGTGAAAAGCTCGACTTTTTCGCAACCATCTCCTATCTCACTCTCTCTCTCTCTCTCTCTCTCACACACCATCCTTAAATCTCGAGAGGATCGTAGTTCCTCCATTTTCTTTTTCCTCAATGAAGAGAAAAAACGGACGGTCGTCCACGAGGATTACAAAAATTGGCTCTCGTTCGAGCATTTACACGTTTTGTTAAAAACACCCATCTCGAAGAGATTTTTATCGGAAGATCGTCCGACGATTCGTTGACTCGCCTCTTTATACGGAAGAGACAAAAGGCTTCCGTTTTATCCGCCGGAACTGAACTTCGTTCTTACGCACATCCCCCCGTTGGGATTTTTAGAAATACTCGACGCGAGAAATAGCTGTTCGAAATTAATTAAGCGAAAAAAAAATACTTTATATATAATAATAACGTTAGGGACGCGAGCAAAAAACCCTTCAAATTCCCAAAGCCCTTTTGCAGCTCCGGCAAGGGTTACCTCGTCGGGTGGTCGAACTCGGGTATGTAGAGTCACGAAGCTTTTCAAATCCGGGGTTCTCGATTTCCACGAATCGTGAGGAATCTATATAATACCCGTGTACATATATACATCTATATTATATACGCATATAGTATATGTGTATAAATACAGCGAAGAAAGAGAGAACGAGTTGGAAAAGGACGATGGGCTCTCCCGATCGGGCAAACATCTCTCTCTCTCACTCTTCATCCCCAGTCCCGGTCACTGTGCAAATTTGAACAGGATTGAAACGCACGCGGCGAGCACGCTTTACTGCCACCCCGTCTCGTTCTTCCCTACATAGAGAGCACGCGCGCGCGCGCGATTTTTTCCCAGCTTCCCCCTTTTGCCTTTTTCCCTTTCTCTCGCTCGCGCGTTCTTTTTTCTTCCACCTTTATCGACCCTTTCGCGCGTCCTCCGGGCCTCGCGCAGTTTTCCCTCGCAACATCGGCCGAATCGTTCGCGCGATGCGTTCTGTCCCTCTGTGTGTGTATGTATGTCCATCTCATCGTCGCGGTGAGAGAGATATAAAGGGAGTGAAAGGGAGTTTTTATACGAGTCTCGGTGTCGACTCGAGAGCAACCGGTAGCTCTCTCGTCTCGTCGCGTGGTAACCACCGGTGCTTTTACCCTTCGCCCACCCGGTCTATGTATTATTATATATGTTTGTACATGGAAATGCCCGTGGCATGCGAGGTAGACGTAGAACACACTTCAAAGGCTCCACCACTCGCGCGTACCAGTCTTCGTCCGTTTATATATGGTACACACCATATCCGAGGATATACGCAAATTTTATCGAACGACTCTTTCTTTTTGTTGGCTTCTTTTTGATTTTCAAATCCCATCCCCTCTTTTCATTTTTATTCCGTTGTCGAACTATTTTGTCGACGTGTGGATAGAATTTTATATATAATAGAAATTACAGAAAGGAGTAAATTAAACAGAGTGACTTTTTTAAGTTCATGTGCGAATGGTAGATCCGGCGTTTATTGAATTTATGATCGCATTTCTCATCTAATGCAATGTGGGACAAGACCGATAAATCTACATTGGCTACTTTATATCAGCTTCTTCGCTTCCTCTTCGATTTTCTTTGCGTGACACACGAGAACGAACGGAGAACCCGGATTCGTGAACACAGCTATATATATATGTATAAAAGAGAGCCGCTAATACCGTTCACACGCGAGACTATCGATTCGTCATAAATCTCTGGCTTACTCGCTCCGGCATGTCTGCCCGGTTACCGGAGCCTACTACTTATTACAGTCGAGTGGCCGAGCCGATGGATGAGAGGATTAGACACGAAGCTCGTAAACGTCGCCCGAGGCAAAAGTAGCCAACGGCCACTCGTAAGTTTTCACCCGAAAACAAAATTTGAGTAGGTTTTTCTTTTAATTAGAATTTAATCTTCGTATTATCGTCGCATCTCGCTCGACCAACTACTATGCCGTATTACGTGCCGGCGAGTACTTTGCGGTAACGAGCAAAAAATGTATCACTGATGGTCATTCGAGTCTCATAAAACCAAAGCGAGTCCACTCGAAACTTTTCTCAAAGATATCAGAGAGATACGACGAAGATGGAAAAAGACGCGAGAGGGAACGAAATGGGCGCAAAGAAAAATCTTCTCGTCGTGTATATCCATCAGGGGTATTGCATCAAGGTAAGAGAGAGAGAGAGAGAGAGAGAGAAGTAATGGTCGAATCGAGGGACTTTCCCTTAGGCATTGCTATGTGCAAGCAGTCATAGCGGTTGGGTTATATCGTCCGACGACTTCAAGAGTCTTTCTCGAGAGCTCGAGAAGTTTCTCGCTGTACAGTTCGACGGGCTCACCGTGAACAGTTTGCTTTCTTATACTCTTAGCTTGTATCTTTTTTCCCCTCTTTCCCTCTCGTTCGTTTCTGTATTTTTTTTTACCATTCTCCGTCTCTTTACCGGTCTCGGCATTCAGTCGCGTTCGCCCAGCAAACCATATCTCAGCAATCCAATTTCTTCGTCGTTGGCCGTTTCCATCGTTCGCTCGTTCTACCATGCTTCATCCCCCTACCCCTCTACCTCACTTCTTTTCCATATTTCTCATTCGATCCTTACGCGTCGTGACCACTTTATTTTTCGGTGGTTTCGCGACTCGATGCACGCACGAGCGACGATAAAAACGACGAAAAAAGAAAATACATAGGAGGGTGAAGATAATAAAAAGACGATTTAAGTGTGAGGGGCGAAACAAGCAGAAAAGAGTTATTACGGTCCTCTCGCGCTCCTATTATGTCGGTAAAAAATCTGTTCAGACAGTCGGAGGACTACGCGCGTGTTGGTACTCACACTCGAGACTATTGTAGCGTTGCAACGGAAAGTAACCGCTCGATCAGACGGCGAGGAAGCTCGGTGAGGTAGAAGAGAAAAAGCTGCTTTTCACTTCGCGGCATGTGAGTACGGTACACAACACACTCCGAATATTTATCGCGCCATTCGCGCACCCCACCTCCTTCTCTTTAAGAACACCGGTAAGAGCCACATTTTTCCGGGCATTGTTCGAAAGTACCCCGACAAGGGTCGGAGACTCTCGACCGTGCAGTTTTAAACCCCCTCGGACGAGATGTACAGGGTGTGCCATAGTTTAACACGTGGAATTATTCGGATATAAAAGTAATGGCGTCGTGTACGAGGTTTCTTTTATTTTTTTTATCTGGCTCGAAAAAAATGTAACGAATAAAACGAGGAAAGGGTTAATGAAAGAGTTAACTTTTGTTCGATATTTAACCGGCGCGCGAGTTATTAAAAATTTCAATAAGGCTATAAAATATCTTTCCGCGGAGTATTTCGCGGCCGTATTGTATTCGATAAAACATCAGTGGGCGTGTAGCGAGAGAAGAAAGAGGAACAGCAGTCGAACACCCTAAACTTTTTTAACTTTCCAATTAATGTAATATTCCACGTAGAACTACGAACCGCAGGAATCTCTGCCTTTCCCCTCGTTCTCGTTCCCTCTATAATTTCCGTCTCTTTTGCCCTCGGTTTTACCAGCATGTTGTACACCACCCAGGCATTTTCACCGAAATACCCCCGAAGCAAACCCACCCCATTCTCGCGACTCACCATCGGTCTCGCCAGCGCTGCCGCATAAATCAGCACGCTTTTAATTGCCTCGGTAAGGTTTATTTAAATAATTTGAACGCCAGTGACTTTGCGCACCAGTAGAAAGTCGTTCCTGCTCTGCCGGTGGTGGTGGTGGTGTATATTGCAGAGGGGGAGTGAGAATCCTCAAACCCCCGTTTTGCGAAACAGAGAGAGAGAGAGAGAGAATGTGTGCGGAAGCTGCGAGAGCGCTATGTCGACGACTATCCAATTTCGTTTGGATAGCACGAACGAACTTTGGTCGTCCGGTACAGAGTGTGTGTGTGTGTGTGTGTGTGTGTGTGAGAGAGAGAGAGAGAGAGAGAAAACGGCAAACAGCAAGCAAAACTGTGCCCCCATACTTCCGTTTAACAACCCAACACAGCTGAAGCATCGAACTCACCCTTACACACACGGTGAACTCGCCGGTTCAGCGATATTTATATAAATATACATATTACGGGTGATTAAAGCTTCTATGATTGATAGAACGTATACTTATATAATCGTATTATTTCAATACGAATGTTGGTCGAACTCATTAAAACTCGTACTACATTTAAACGGCCGGATTCACTTTAATATCAGTTGTACCTAATTAATAATTATGGCTCTGGTCTAAATGGCACGTACGACTTTCGTTTGATTATATTTTACGATACGAGTCAATATTTGTCAAAAACTCACGATAATCATCTCCTGCTCCTGGATCTCCTTGTAAACCTCGACGATTCTCATAAGCGCCGAACCTAAAATCACAAAAATGAGTAAAAGTGGTTAAACGACGTATGAGTGCGCGAGGTACGGTTGGGGTAGGAGTATGTTTTGACCAATCGTCGAGCTTCGGGGATTTCTATGAGACATTTTCACGATGGAAACACGGTTACCGCGAAGAGGCCAGTGAAAAGTTTCGGTGTGGGACTACGATGAGCTTTTACTTTTGGGTGGGGTGGAGAGTGCCGGCACTCTGAATTATTCAGATGCCGGCGGCGCCACCACAGTCAACGACAGCGTGACGATACTTTAATCCAGGGTGGCGCACGGTGGTCCTCGGTATCTCAAAACCCCACCGACTTACTCGGGGTTTCGCTCGGTACAGGGTCGCCGCGCAAGGCTTAAGTAAGAGAAAGGCCACGTGGGATGGGAGGAGATTGAGGGAACGCGCTTTTCGAACGACTTTCTCGAAGCATGGGTCGGTAGAAGAGACGAGCGACGAGTCTGTAAAACCGCGAGGAATGAGAAACGATAGGAGGGGGGGGGTTAAAGCTGAAAAGAGGCTCGAAGTTTTTTTCTCGCGGACGCGTTGACGGGAAGCCCCCGGACGATGAAGGAAAGGGAGGGGACAAAGGGGGGTAAGGACCAAAGATCGCAGGGTTACTCCAGGGGAAAAAAGATAGAGGGTTGAGGGCGACGGCAAGGTCGAAAAAACAAACAGGATTGGTGGGAGGATCGCGATTGCCGGAAGCTGAGAGTTGGTAAAAGTTTGCGTGTGCTCTGCGGTGATGCGCGACGCCCGATCGAGCTTTCGAGCGTTTCGATGTATAGAGATACAGACGACTGGGAAGCATTCGGTAGGGTGGTTTAACGTAGGAAAGAGTGGAAACTCGTGCGTTTTTTTCTGTTTCTTTTCTCTTCCGCCCCTTTCTTCTTGTCTTAGAGTTTCAGGCGCGTGTCTTTCGGAACGTGTGTGTGTGTGTGTGTGTTTGTGTTTGTGTACGTGCATATCCGGGACAGAGTCGTAATGTTGCGACACTTCCGACCCGGATGAAACGACCGAAAACAAATCCTATTTTCACTTCCTCGGCTTCTGTTCTTCGTCCATCGGGGGGTTTACGTTCGGTCGAGAGAATATGCTGGTTCGATACTTTATGTTTTCGAAACGGAGTAAATTCCTATTGGTCGCGAGCTTCTGCCTTCGTAACATCGCGAAACGAAACGTCGAATATGTACTATTTTTTTTCGATAAATATAAGAGCGTGCATTATAGACACTCGAATGAATAGGTTCGCGAGAGCAAAGATAGGCCGCGAGAGATTTAAAGGGGAAAGCGCCTGAGCACCGTGGGGTCGTATCTCAACTGTGCAATATCGTAATCCTTCGCAATACGTAAAGCTCGTCCTGGCGTATCGCGCGGTATATAGTATTAACGCGAATACGCAGCTACGTTACATATGAATACGTGGCACTCTCCACGTATGTGTATGCGCGTATATATATAACCGAGGGATACATAGAGGGAGAGAGAGAGAGACAGACAGACAGAGATAGAGCGGAGAAGGGGTTGAAGAAGGGGTGTCGAGGGTGTAACGCAGCGTAACGACGCTCATGGGGCTTTGGAGCCCTATGCGCGGCTTCCCCAGGATCCGGTTAATGCTCGGGGCAGGGGTTTAGCGCGCCAACGTAAACAGCGCTAGCAACAACAACAGCGACATCGAGTTGGGCGACTGGGTTGTATGGAGCCCGCAGAAACGCCAGTTATTATCGTTGTATAAACGTATTTATATATATATATATAAATATTATATATATGTAGCACGTCTATTAGAGACGAGGAGCAACGTGGCTAAAATGTATTTTGCCCCTTTGCTGTTTTCTCGTCTGATGTGAAAAAGACCCTTTTTTCCTTTCCCCTAAGCCGTTTCACAGCGTCTCGTCGAGTATTATACCGAGAGTGATAATCCTCGAGTCGCGACGACGCTATAAATCCATTGATTTCATTTTTAACCGTGAGAAAAGTCCGTTTTCTTCACCAGGCGCGATCTTAGAGAAACCGCGACGATTGTCAGCGGCTAAAGCGCAGTAGTAAAAGTACGTAACGCGTCAGACATAAAAGGAGGGGATTCTCGTTAGGTCGAAGAGCCAAGGAGACGAACAGCCGTACGCGCCAATGCGCGGTAACTAGACGACAAAGTGCGAGTTTTCCGAGAGAAGGGTGTTCGGTATAAGGGGTTGCTGGTTTTCCGATGGAAAATTCGATAAGAAGCTCGTGACACTAAAAATCCTTCTAGTGGGACAAAACGATCCTCTCTTTCTTTATAGCGTATACGATGCCTTTTCTCGTAAAGACGAGGATTGTTTTATATGACGGCAAACTTTTTCAACCGTAACGAGTAAAGAGGGAGGAAGGGTGAAACGGACAAAATTAATTAAAAATTACTCGCAATTCCTGCGAGCGTTATCGTCGAGAACTTGCAATTTTATCAAGGTCGAGAAGGCGAGTTGATGGTCTGAACATTTGTTTCAATTCGCAAAATTAATTAATTTAAAAGCATTTCAAGACAACAATTATTTTCGTGATATGTTTTTTTTTTATATCAAACTCGAAACGGTCTGTTATGAGAGGAGTTAGTCGATACTGCGGTCAAGCATACCGATCTTCACAATTGCACTGGCAACCGATTGGTGATTGAAGAGGGAAGACTATGAAAAAAAACAACCAACAAAGGACATAAAGCAGTGCAGAAAAATCTACTTCAACCTCGAATGTCCTTCCCGAAGCACGCCAGTAAATTCAGCCGGTTTTTTTTCACAAACGCCTCCCTGTGGCTCGAGGGCGAAAAAAGAGAGACACACATCGATGTAGCGGGATTCGCTCAAAATCGCCAACAAACTGTATTTACCGAGCTCCAATATTTGGCATGAGTTCGGAACGAGTCACAGAAAGAGAGAGGCCAAGCCGAGGGGGTCGAGAGCGAGAGGGAGGAGGTCTATATGTACTCACTATATACATATACGGATGAAACACATCGATGAACTTCTCTATCTCCCCGCTGCGAGGAGAGACGCATCGAATGCATCGAGCCGGTGCACGAAAGCCACCCGGTTTTCCCTTCTTGCCTTGCACAATCGCCCATTCCGTTTGATTCCATTGCACGCTAGCCGGGGTCTCGCTCGACTCCACTTCCGGCAGACGCCTATATGCACACACGACGTCCTTGCCGCTCTCCGGAGACTTAGCAAGGACGAGACAGTGGAGAGTCGTCACTGGGAATCTCTCGGCGGACCCTCCGGCTGGGAAAAGAGGCGGAGGAGGAGGGTTAGTTCTCATTCCGGGGTAGTGGCTGTGGTGGTGGTGAGCGCACTGCCTGGAATCCATCGGCCATCGAGCACGCGCCCGACCGGAAGAACATTTGGCAACGTTACACGATGGAACGCCGCACTTCCGCTGACTGCCTGAATCCGCCCCCGAGAGCCCATCTCTACAATACCTCCTCCTCCTCCTCCTCATCCCCTTCACCAACACAACCCTTATACCCACGATTTCAGCCCTCGCGCGTTATCATGCAAACTCTGCGAACTCACCATTTGCTCCCTCTCTCTCTCTCTCTCTCTTGCGACTTCTCTCGTTATGACGAGAGTAAACTCACCCCCTCAACGAGCTTAATTTTGTTTTATTCCGCTGCAATGCGAAATGGGGTAAATCCCTGCCGAGGGTGTAACCGCAGTTGCATAAATATAGGTATCGCGCGTGTTTATGTAATCGAGGAGTTTTTTGCCGGGAAACCTACTACACGCCAGTCGTCAAATATCGATAATTGTACCAACCTGGTTCGCTATTTGGGAATACTTGTGACTCGCAAATGCATTATTTGTTCGTAATATACATCATTAAATTATCGATGCAAATTGCGAGCCAAATTTTTGGTACGTCGATGAATATTATCTCGTTAATTCGAAATACCATGTCTAATTAATGACGATTTGTTCGTTGATGTAAGCTTCCTCTCGTTGTTTAACGAGGAAGATAAATAGAAAATCAGAGAGGCAAAGAGTGTCGGGGTAAGCCTAGCTGTGAGTTTCGCCGCAGCGACACGGAAATGAGGCACACACAGAAGCGTAAAGTACCAAGCATGGCAAGGAGAGAGGCCGGATGGAGAATTAAACATATCGTTGGAGACTAGAACTCCGGTGCTACGCGATTTCCCGTACCAGGGGCGCAGGGGTACGTTGAAGAGCGCGTAAATAGGAGAAACGACGTCCCCGAGCTCTTGCCTATGGATAAGATATAGGTATTTATAGTACACGTATCCCGTTGGGACGTTTAATTAATGGATCGACGCTGTCGCCGTTGGTACCGAGGTATTACGACGCCCTTTGAATATCAACCGGAGAAACTCCTTCTTGCTCAGGTGAATGTCAAGTGGCGATAGTTTAGGGTGTTTTAATTGATCGTGTACGCGCGAACGTTCGTAATACATACAAATTGTATACGCAATTAGTGTCATCAAAAGGCGTGTCTAAAATTTCGGTATTTGATTTAAAGACGCGAGGAAGACAGAGGAAACATTCCATAGAAATAAGCTCGTCGGGGGGTTGAAAATTCAACGTCGAAAGGTCGTTAAAATAACGCTACGATCATTTCGAAAAAATATGACCTCGGTCGTTCCATCAAAGACACGGAACGAAGCAAAAACGTACTTTTCCATCTGTGAATATAAATGCGGATCAGGGGGTAATAGGACGGGAAGAATGAAGGAGACGAGAAAAGATGGGGCATATAAAAGAGCAGAAGACGCGAACCGAATGCGATGGAATGCGGATGTTCGAGAGGTACGAGTGAGGAAAAGCTCGTCTACCTTCGCTCGCCGGTTGAGCGTAAGATGCGAGGCAAGCCAGGGTGAAGGCGGAAAGAGGTGTGGGGAGGGGAAGGGGAAAGGCGGATAGTTTTCCGCATCTGTGCCCGCGACGCGATGTCGGCAGTAGAAGTGGCATCCCCTTAGTGCTAACCGACTCTTCGTTCCATCTCTCTCACCCCCTGAAACCAACCCCCCCCCCCCCCCCCCCCCCCCCCCACCCCGCCTCCTTCCTGCCCCTTACCCGAGTACGGTTGGTTCAAGGGGTGGAGGCGCAGTCGAGGTTCGGTTGGAGGAACGCGCGAGGGAAGCTAAGAGAGAGAACAGGAGAGGAGCCTTGAAACAACAATCGTGCGAGTTATCGTGCTTACGAGCTCTCTCCGGAGCTTTCACTTCCTCTCTCTCTCTCTCTCTCTCTCATTCGCTCGTTCTCGTTTCGAGGGTAAGACAAACAGTTTTGCGCCATTCGACCGTCTCGAACTAATTAACGTGGGATTCTCGCGAGCATATCGGGTCTCTCGAACAAGAACGCGAGCTTTTCCTTCACTTCACCCCCCTACCCAATTCCCGGCCCTTTATTCTCCCTCTTTCTATATATTCTCTTCTGTATTGCCACGGTTTCTACGCTTCGTCTCGATTCCCTCCAGTGAATCAGTCAATAGTATACATCTGTATATATACCTATATATATATGTATGTGAATGTGTAGCTGATAAACCAATGGCTCATATAGAGATATATGTGTTGTACAAGATGACGAAGCTAAAAGTACAAAGTGAAATGGCAGCTTATACAAGAGTCTACGTAATCGGAGGATAGGACTATATGTACCGATTCGCTAAGACACATATAGAAAAGTCGAAGCGTAATAAGCTCGCTAAAGTGCCCACGGGTAATCTCGTTCCGATCATCTCGCGCGTTTATCTTTCCACGAAGTCAGCGACTTTTTTTCTTGTTTCTACGATCGAGGGGATTGAAAAAGCTACTCGACTGACTGTTCGTTGCCATTTAGGTCGAAGGAGAGTACACGAATCTACGCGGTTCAATCGTGATCGATCGAACGTTTCACCATCGAGATATATATATCTTTATAATACCGAGACTCTCACCCCAGTGGAAAATTGATTAGATGGCTCGGCACGTAGATAAGATCATACGAAGCGAAAAACAAGCGAGGGTTTGTCGACTTTTACAGAATATTCGTATCGATCATGATGGATGAAGAATATGGTAGAAAGTGCGAGGAAGGGTAGCGATCCAGTCAAAAGTTAATAGTTCCAATAACCGTCTTGTTGGTTCACTGATAAAATCTCCGACCAACCCTCAAGTTCTGGAAGTTGATTTTCCCTCGGAACTGACTGACGTGTAAAATTGAAAATTTTATGAGAATTGTACGAGAGAAGAAGGGAACGCGTAACGGAAATTTTCGCGATAGATTTAGGGTCGAGAGTTTCGAGGTGGCGAAAGTTTGGGGTACTGCACGCGTGTTTCTAATGTCGAAAAGATTGTTCTTTCCAGGAATACAGGGAGAAAATATCAACGGCTGTTTCGGGAGCATGAGGAAAGCAATTTTTCACCGGAAACTTTTCTTCCCTCTCTAATACACGCCCTCGAATCTCGCGCTCAACAGGGTTGCGTCTAGAAAAAAAAGGGTTAACCTGACAAAGGGAATAGTCGAGGAGAGTGCAGGGGTGATGAATCGCTCGTGATTCTCACACGCTCGAGAGGTTTCAAGTTGCGAGCAATAAACTTCAATCCTCGTCAATCCGCACGATCTTGAAGGGTGAATGGGAAAGGAAAATATAAAGAAAGAGCTCCCAGAGATTTAAAGTAGCATCACCGAATTCAGCCGCCCATAAAGCTCGGCTGTTCTCGCTTTCTCGCGTGCGAACGCGAAACATTTCATTACGTTAAATTGCAGCATCAGTTAGAGAGCAGCGAAAGAGAGTGAGAGAGAGAGAGAGAGAGAGAGAGAGCGTTTACATCTCAGCGAAGAATGATCGAGACGCTAGCAAGAGCGACGGGTAGGGAGACGAGCTTGACTATATATAGGTATGCAGAAACGTCGCAATGCAAACGTTCTTCGCGCGAAGTAACTAAGCGAAAACGAGAAAGGGGTTTCTGCGAGAGGCAAGAGGAGGCGCGACAGAGGGTAGGGAACAACGAGAAGCGAGGATTGTTGGCGAAGAGGAGGAAAACCGAGAGAAGAGGGAACGGATAGAAGTGGGCGGTTGGTGAGGCAAAAGGGGGACCAGATGAGAAGGTGATGGGGGATGATTGTGAGCGAGAGGAGAGGCGCGGAAATTCGAAGACGAGCGACTACGAAGCTTCGCCGCTCTACACCCCCATCTTTCTCCCTACCTTATTCTTCGTCCCCCTCTCCTCGTATCTCGGTATCGGCACATTTGAAATGGAAATGCCGTCCTAAAATTCTATCTCGCTCCTTTGGCTCTGTCTCGCAAGGGTATACATATTCTTCGGGTTACGTATGAATATACATATATACATATCTTTGTAAATATAGGTATATACAACGAGTTTGCCACCGCACTCAACATCCAACCCTCCCCGACCACCCGTTTTCTCTCCAAACTCGCCGTAGTTTCACAGTAGCACTGTCGTACTGTTTATACCTATATATATACGTATACGTATGTCTCTCGCACCCCTGCGAAGCTTTCATAACTCGAACCGACACGTACCAACGGCGCCATCTTGAGGGTTTCGTCTTTCCACTTTTCGTGCGTGCGAGTCAACACATACCACCACGGATACCGAGACCGTGACGAAAGAGGGTGAAGGGGGGGGGGGGGGAGGAGAACGAGAGAGAAACGTTCGTTTCTTTCGTGGCTGCTGTTGCAGACAAGAATGTTGAGGGGTGAATGAGAAGGGTCGGTCGTATTGTCGGACAGAAAGGCGAATGACCGGAATCGATGTACGTGAAGAAAAATATAAATGGCGCATCTTTGTTTTTATTCTTTTCGCGAGGGTAAACTTACTACTGCCGGGACATCCCCGCGTATTTCATATTTCATGAATTTTCCGAATAAAAATCCGAATAAATTTCATTCGAGGCGAATCATTTTTTTGTCGATCTATATGTAGATGAAGATTATTCGAAACATGGCTCGTGTTTGACTCGTATCTCTCGAGGGTGGCTGAAACGTTTAAATCGTCTATGGCGAGAGTGAACGAGAGCATTTTTTTCCAGCTGCGAGGAGACATTGCACAGTGACAAAGGCGCAGGCAGAAACGTCGCTGGTAAGGTAAATACCCGAGACTATAGTCAGTCGCGCCATACTCATTTTTTCCCCTCGCTCTCCCTACCTCTAGCTTCTCGTGATGGAAAATCCTTCTCCCATAAAAAAATAACCTCTACCAGAAAGAAGACGAAATAGAGGGGAAAAAATCACGAGGAAAAACGAAGACACGAGAGAGAGACGAGGAAATCGAGATGGCAAGATTTTGGGATTTCGTTGGGAGTAATGGGCCTCGTCTCTTGCGTGATCCACCGAGAAATGGTATATATAAGCGAGCCAAAGGTTTTGAGGTACACGAGGAAACCTATAGAAGCCAAGTAGAAGAGAGAGAGAGAGGGGGAACCGAGAAACAGACGAGAGGAAACGAGAAAGATCGGTAGAGAGAAAAGAGCCAATCGCAAGTGCGGTGGGGGTTGAGTCCGTGAAGCAAAGGATGGCAGCGAGACAAGACGAAGTCTCGCGCTGGAAAGACGTCCAATGGGCGCACCAGTGAGAAAGAAAGAGTGAGAGAAAACTGGAAGGGTGAAGGATGCAAGGAAGAAGGAAAAGTCGAGAAGGTTGAGAGGGCATAAGAGCTGGATTCACGGGATAAGCGTGAGATAGAGCTGTCAAGAAGAGGGATGAAGCTAACGCGTGTTACTCCCTCGCTACACATGTACTATACACAGATATAGATATGAACGAACCGTCACATATACGCGTCTTTTATACGTGTATTGGAATATATTCTTGTACCTGCGGTGCTGCCTATACATACAGTAATAACGCGAACGGATAAAACGTACAGTATATTAGAATTCATACGAGTCCTTCTTGTTGTATAAATCCAACGTTCGTATAAATGCCAGTTGGTACGTACGTGTTAGTTATACGAACGAAAATTCTGCGAATTTACGATTTTACCCAAGCATTATCCCCTGAGACTTATATCCTCCCTTGCACTTGCCCTGCTTCCTCGCTTGAATACTGCATACGTCGCGGTGTACTCGTTACGCACGTATTTCGTAATACCAGCTCGCTTACGCTATACGTGCCGAAAGCAATCTTACACGGGGTTTATAATAATTTGCATCGTTATTATTTTCTATGCGTGGAAAAAAAAGCTCGGAATTAAAATTGTATTCGCCAATATTACGAGATTTTAAACGATTTCCAATAGTTTTTTGTTTTTCATTCGAATAGCGTTCGTCGCGTAACTATTTACATACGTATGTAAGCGTCTGTACGTGTATATAAATGCGCGATGTATACGTAAGGTTTAGCTATAGATGTCCCATTCGCGTGCAACAGAAGCTATTTCGCGACCCCGCAAAAAGGTACAAAGTGAAATAAAATAAAGTGTAGTAAAGCTGTGGAGGGTGGGATAAAGAGAGAGAGAGCGAGAGAGAGAGGGATGAAAGAATAGAGAAAGAGAACGAGTTAGCGGACCCGTCGACCAACCGTTTTCCCTTTCTCTTCCGCCCTCCGTCACGACTGTTGGGAGGGTATTAAGTCCATGAGGCTACGTGAGAACGATATAGCCAGTGTACTCGCGATGCTAGGGGTGTGGTGCGCGATTCTACTTTAGATTAAATTCCGAAGCAACACTACATCCCCCGACAGACCCAATCTCGTTTCTACCGAGACGCGGGAGCGAGGGAGCCAGCGAGCGAACGAGCAAGCGCGATAGTCAGCTTTTCTCGTGAACGAGCTTTGCACCTTCGCTCTCTGTATATATATTTCCAACCAGCCACCTTTTCCACCTTGCTGCACCTCCGCCTGAATATATCCGTATAATGGGGGGAGGGGGATGTATATATATATATATATATATATATATATATATATATATATATAAGAGTGTATATACATACATATATATGCGCCATATCTAGGAGTTTCTATGGCATTTATATGCATGCATGTACCACGTCGTTTCCACTCGATCTCTCGGCCTCGGTCGGGCAGATGACTATCTCGACTCTGGATCATCTCGAGAGTTTTACATACATAGGTATGGGGCCGAGCGTTGAATCTAGTTAAGTCTCAGGATTACATAAGTGCGAGACGTGTCACCACGCGGATGCTTAGCCAGACGGATATGTCGGAGATTATAAATCGAGGATTTACCTGATTTTTGAAAGGGGATGTTCGTCGGACGAATATGTTATTAGGGTTTTAATTTTGTGGGGATGAATTTTAAAAAAGTTCTTACGAGTTACTGAACGTTGTTGACAACGAAATAGTTGAACTTTGACTTTGTTTTATAATTATCCCTTCTTCTATTTCACCTCTCAAACCAAAGTTAATACCGCTCTTTCACAGTCTCGTCCCTGCGTCTTCGAGAGTGTATGTAACCATCGCTCAGTTCCAATTGTCTCCAATATCCCGTGTAACTTTAATTTTCCATCTCCTCGATATTGCCTCGTCGAGACTATCGTCGACGAGTCCGTATATATGTATGACGGGGGAATATCGGATATCGCTATAGAAATCTTTTACACAGTGATATAAGGGCACGAAGGTATAGAAACGATTTCTCCGGGGGTATTATTTATCAACCGCGTGCTCTTGGGGATATAGGTGTAGGGGGTAGGGGGATATAAAATCGGATTTTCCTAGATTTACGAGAGAAGGAAGTGGGCCGTTCGGTGGCGTCGGTGTGGTACTGTACAATGCACCATATATCGCATACATAACGGTTGCAGTAGCAAAATTTCCTTCCACCCTCTCTCGCTCGCTACCTCTCTCTTTCTCCTCTTCCTCTTTCTCTCTCTCTCTCTCTCTTTCTCTCTTCTATTGCAGCTTTTGGCGCGCGTGAACGCGAAGCTGTGCGCGATAACCGCGAAAGGGGTGAAATCCAGCAGAGCCATTTCTCAGAGAAAGAGAGCGAGAGAGAGGTAGTTCGAGGCGCGCGTTCCAACGCCACTAGAGAACAGGTCTATATTTATATATATATATATATATACGTATATATATTTGTATATATAGTTGGCTTTACTGCTACCGTAGCAAATTACTCGACGATGGCAATTAATAAAGCCCGTAATGGCGTTGCTCTCGCGGGCGGAGGATAGCTGTGCCCCGGTACTATCGCTCTCGTTTCTCGCTGCCCAGGCACACAACGGGAGTGCCGGGGCTCGTGCGAGAACAGCAGACCTCACTCTAGCTCGGTTATATCGTTAGTCCGTTATAACAGTGTGTATAACAGACAGAGAGAGAGAGAGAGAGAGAGAGAGAGAGAGAGAGAGGGAGGAAGAGAGAGGGACCGGTCTCCTCCTCGTTAATCACCTCAACGGGATCGTGCTTTTGTTAACGCTCGTGCCTCTTCTCTTTCTCTCGTGACATCGCTACTTTTACACTTTAACGCGCCGCGGCCCCGTGACTAGAACGCCATGTAGAAATGACCGTTATCTACTCACGATGAATGGACACAAATAAAAGTACCAACATACGAGGGATACTTAAAGAACACGAATTTTGAGTAAGTGCAATTTTATATTTGAATATTTTTTATGAATATTCAATCAATATTGATGAAGAATTTAAAAATTCACCGTTTGAAAATAGGGGAGAAAAACTCGTGTCAGAATTCGTTCAGGTTCATGGACGATCTCGACGAGGTGTCTCAAGGTTGCGAAAGTAGGAGAAAAAAAGAAGAGGAATGTGTCGAAGAAAAATGGTGTTAAGACACGTTTGACGAAAAGTGTTAGGAAGGGGGAATGAAGCTTGTGAAAACGTATGTTTATATATATATATATATATATATATATGAGATTCCCGAGACGTTTGCGAAGGTGCTGGTTTCTAGACGCGGAAAATCCACTCTAGGTTCTATGTACGGGGTTGGGGAGAATGTGTCAACGGTGACGGGGGAGAACGTAGAGATGAGGAAAGAGAACGAGGGAGGAACGGGGTTGCACAACTGGTGAGAGCGAAATCGTTCGGGTAATCCGACCACGCGCCTCCAACATATACCTATATATATACACATAGAGATGTATTAACGCGTGTAATATATATCTATAGCTAAAATGTCGTACATGATAGTGCAGTATATAACCGGATAACGTACACGTGTAAGGGCGTCTGTACATGTAACGAACGTACGTGCTCGTTGCACAGACACTCTCGCCTGGGTGACATGGGAAATACGCGTTAGTGGAAAGGTCGTTTTTCCTATGGAAATTGACTTCACCTAGGAACGAACGCAAGTCATGCACACGAGAAATAAAAATTATTTCATAACGAATAATTGTCATTAAAAATGGTTTCCTGACTACTGATATGCGAATACGTGACGAGTTTTCAAATATTTTGGAGACCACAGCGTGATGTATAATAGACGTAGTGGTAGTTGTTGATTGGAGATGATGTAGTCTACCAGAATGCAATTAACACGTGCCTCCGATAAAGGGAGGGTTGAATTCTATCTCACAGACCGAGTTGACCCGAGGTGTTCGATGCTATTCACGGTAGTGATCCCTCGAGCAAAGGGTTGGAACCAAAACCACTTTCAGATCAAAAAATCATGATTTTCGAAGCGTCGCCATTGACAGAGAAATTTATTTGACTTGATGACATAAAATTCCCGTCGAAAATTTCTCATTTGGGCGAAATTGAAATTTAACCAGCTCCCCCCTAGCCCTTCCCTTGCAGGCGTTCTTGTCATGACTGTGGCAACGCGTTCACCGATAGGAAATCACGTGGATTCCATCGGTCGATAGAGCGATCTGCGTGTCTCCATGTAGATATACGCACTACCTCTACCATCGCCTCCACCTCTCCCTCCATCCCTCCTCCCCCTCGCCGCATACATATGTATCATAGGAGGTTTGCATCTAGACAAGCATCAGGAGGAAGCAGTCTATTACGCAGTGGTACGGCTCTCTGCTTTCGGCTACGTATATACGCTGTGCATGCATTCAGGAGGGTTAGAGACATAGACTGCTGGAAGGACGTGTGCATGTGTGTGTCGGAGACGGAGAACTCTACCTTCTATACCCCGGACTGCATTAGGAGGATTTCACGGTCTGTGCGAAGGGGGCTTGGCCTCTCGTCTCGTGCGGTGAGACGTACGTCGTTATGCTCCGACGCCTGTGGTACGACACCCGTACCTCTAGTTATGCATAGCGCGAGCACTCGCTAGTGGATAAATGCCGATACGGATCGGACAAACGTATCGAGATATTTCGAGTACATTTTTATCGTTGATAAACGAGACTCTTTTATTGCTCGACACGAAATTTGACGAATACGTCACGTGACACGGTTCTAACATTTCTCAATCACTCGACACGGTAGGGTCGGTGGTTACGTACGAAGGGGTAGAATACGTACAAAGGGATTGGATCAAAATCTCGTTCCGATACGTTCTCGATCTCTCGTTTGCGGAGATGGGGATGGGGGAGACTCGTGTGAAACGTGAGAGCTTTCGAGAATATTTGACGTATAGTGGCATTGTAACTGCGGGCAGACCGAAACAGGGCGCAACATCAAAGCTATCGTCACGGTCGTATAATAGTGCAGCGAACGAATTAATTGCCAGCCGCGATGAATTCAGGACCATGAAAGGAGAAAGAGATGGAGGCTCGCAGATGGAAAGGGTGAGTTGCGGGTGAGATTCGTTGTGTCCGATTTGCAGATAGTAAAGCTATTCAGAGAGAATCAGCTGACGCAGAGAGAGAGGAAGGAGAAATGCAAGTGATCACTATGATACCCTTCGGTCCGGGGAATTGCGAGAACTCGAGGGAAAACTCGCAGTTTCACCCCCGCGACGCGTAGAAATTGGGACATTTGAAAATTGCGCGTGATTATACAGGCAGCAGAGGGCAGAGACCATCGTTCCGGTTCACACAGCTGGATCGACTCTCCAAATCCCAAACACTAGCCGTCCATTCATGCCTGCCCTTTTATCTCGCTTTTCAACGCCCCCCCCCCCCCCCGACTAATCCAAAAATGCCCGCGGAGTTTTCGCAACGTCAATATATTTTGCAACGATCGCAAATGTATCCAATGCCATTTTCGTTTCTTTTATTTTTGTATTTATAAAAAACAACGTTTGTTTTATTTTTAAGCGCGTTCGTGCATTCCCGACATTCATTTGCCCGGTAAAATTCAACAGTTTCAAATAACTGACGATGTACGTTAAATTTTGTGTTAAAACTAAGGGGAAAAAAGAAGAGATGGAAATTGTTGGACGAAATATATTAAGCCGCCTTCGTGCGTGAACTTCGGACGAGGGGATTTTCCACGAAAAAACATGGCGGTGGAGCAAACCATCGAGGGCGTATGTTCAGTGTTTTTGTTTAAAGTCTCTTACTCGCGGTCTGCGTCGGTGTGTACGAAATTAAAATTCCACCAAGGGGATGGGTATAACGGTACCACACATGCAACGTGCCCCTCCGAGCGTCACACGTGACGCGCGGGGGCTTCGTTCAACGGCCGTGTAAATGTGCTTTAATAATAATGTAAACGGTTAACGAATGGGGCGTTAACGGATGAGCGGCTCACCGTGAAACGATGCGATGCCCATTTCGGCCCTCCGACGAAAAGCAACGGCTTTCGCTGTTATACCGTACCGGGAGAGGCGGGGGGGGGGCGGAGGTTCGGGGGTTGTACGTAGAAGAGGGATGTGAAACGTGGTTGGTCGGTAAAATGCGTCCGGAATTCGCGGTGTTCGCACAACACGCGCGCAAAAGCTTGCTCGTTTCGAAATCGCAACGAGCGCTTGAGTAGGTGGCAATACGCATAATTGTATAAAATTACGATGCACGCCCGAGCCCTCGTCGACCCCGCTCGACTCTCGTTCCACTTTACTCTCCCCCCCTTCTCCGTGATCCTCGCAAATTATTGTCGAGCGTCAGAGAATCGCTCGCGAACCACCCCCAGGGATTTTTGCACAGGTGGAAGCATGCCCGATGGATACTAAAGAGGGGTGCGAAATAACAGTTTCAACCCCCCGTCAGGGAAAGGTGGATGGAGAGCGAAAGAGCAAGCGGGGCTGTAACCAGTGATTTCAGCTGTTCCTCCGGCTCGTAAAGCGCGAGGGTCGTTGTTGTTGCCCCGAGCGGCAGCACAGATTTCCACCCGAGAATCTCGACCCTCCTCTTTAAAGGACTTCCGAAATGAATTAAATTACGATAATTCGCTATTAATTAATGCGAGGGTAATGTTTGTATCGACCTGTGAAAAGGACGAACAAAAAATCGTACGTTTTCGAAAAAAATCCTACGCGCTCAAATCCAATAGCGAATTTAAATCTTTTGGACACGCGTATTAACTTCGTTCAATCTTCGGACCAATACGGTTCCTCTGAATACGATGTAACGAAAGAAAAAGAAAGATACTCTTTTATTCACGTCGCAGACGAGAGCGGAGATCATTTTTTTTCTTTTAACCAACTAAATTTCACGCCTCTAACCGAGTTTCAATCTTCTTCGAGGCCTTGCGACTACACGACCCTTCGAGTCGTCTCGGGGCTTCCACGCTGTGGCGCCGCAGTCTCGACGGGCTCGACTTCCGGTGAGACCAGCCAGATCGAGGGAGTGCCTCGCTTCTTTTTTTCGCCTTCTTCACGCAGGGGTTCCTCTCGTCGATGGTTAGAGAGCCTTCTGTACTGTAACCCGTAGAAGCACATTCGAATCGATCGATCGTCTTCTCGTGGACTCGAGGCAAGACGAAAGTGAGTGTGAGAGAGAAAGAGCGGGGTTGGCGTTACGTCCCGGGGAGTATGAAGAGCTCGAAGGGTGGTTGAACTCAACCCATCGTTCGAGCGAGCGATATTGCCAATTTCGATATCACTCTCATTTCCACGGAGCGTCGCTCCCCCTTTCTCCACTCGAATTCTGGGCGAAAGGGAAAAAGTGTGGAAAAGTAACACCGAACCGTGCACTGAATTTTCGAGGAACTCGAGAGAAGTTCCCCGGCACACAATCTTTTACCCGTGAAAAGATACGAACATTTTTCGTATCCTCGAATTTGATTTCGAATATTCTTGTACCGAGATTTATGAAGATAAAAAAAATTTTCTCAACCACTTGGCGAAAAGATGTTGCATCTACGATGGAATAATGTGAGATTGCCGATACCCAGCGAATTACTGGAGCCTCAAGGGAGCGTCCATTAAATGCAAAGGCTACCGAGATTTTAGCTCGTAGGAAATTCTCGCCTCAGTATTATTATCCTAAAGTGAGAAGGCTAGAATGCCCTCTACAACTTTACCTAACCCTGCCATTGACTATATTGAATCCTCTCGACCCCTTGCCAAGATATCCGGCTTTCCTTGGGGGGACGAGCATTCTAGCCCCGGTATTTGAGATTGGCTAACCACGAAGGTGGCTCTCTTACTATGATATGACTACCGAGAACACACTCTCGGTTAGAGCGAAATGGCCGAAAGATAGAGGTAGACGTCGAGGAATCAGCGAAATCCAGTGGAAACCAGCGTGTTGGGGAAAAGCCAGGCCTCCAATGGACCGACTAGAGGTCGTATATCGTTATTCAAACGAGGGATGAATACGTATATCTATCTTTTGATATTTCATCTCAAGATGTTACTCGCAATTCTACTTAAAAAATGTGTCGATCTAATCAATTGGAAAATATCGATGATTAATGATAACACAAAAAAAAGATTGAAACGCAATCTTGCAGCTGTTGCCAGCAAGGACATTCGTCCGTGATAAGGGTCGGGGAGCAAGGGGGATATTAAATCTACGGAGTTTGAGGATATAGCTACGGTTACGGAGTGGTACAGCGTCCCGGTTGAGAGAAACTCGATGCTCGGAGAGCGTCCGATAGCGCGTTTGCGAGTTACACCCTAGAGGCGGTGTAGGTGTCCCGTGACACTTCTACAGAACGGCAACCCTCTACGGATCCATGGAAAACCGGGGGATGAGACCACGTTTCGAGCGAACGTGATCAGCGGTGAATTTCAGCTATATATATATATAGAGAGAGAGAGAGAGAGAGAGAATGAGAGAGAGAGCGAGAGCGGGGGAGGTTACTGCCTGCGGAGGTATAACGGATATACCCATGCCATTATTTCGAAGGTTGAGCGCGTCTGCGTGCGTATACGTGAGTCGAACGTCCACTATCCGTTTCTCGCCTACTACGTTTCGAGTGTAACCCTCGTGTATGCCGTTTCCTCGAGCTAGCTACCGGGTTAACCACTAAATTGCCCAGCGTTAATGTAACCTCGATTCCATTTGCCGTTGTATTCGTATTACACGTATGAACCTAACACTGGGGAGAGAAGCCCAATCTCATCGGCACAGAAGGGAGGAGAAACAACGGTGTTTGCGTTGAATCAGTGCACAAGATTAGCCTCCATTGGCCAGAGGCATTGTGGACACAATGCGTGCTCCCGATAACTTCTAATTGTCCGTGACACGAGCCGGAAGCGAAAACAGGAGGTATGTGTGACGAACGCACCTGAGGTGCTTCTTAATTCTCGACAGTTTCACAGTGTAGCTCCGTACGCGAGGCGATAATGTATCATCGGACATAGAGCTTGGACTGTCCCGGTTACCGACCTCACAAATGGTCAGCTTCGTCGCGCGGAATATCACGCGCGCCACGGGCCACTATTTTCTTCTCGCTCCTCTAATCTCGTTAGCCTCGTACCGACCGACCGAGTTTGAGGCGAGTCAACGATCATGGAAGGCATCGGGTAGAATGGTGCAGAGGGGGGTGAAAAAAAAGCAACACGAAAAAACGAGGTTGGTACGAGCAACGGTAGCTTTCACGGAGGGGCTTAAGGACGGTTAAGCGGACAACGATGCCCTTATTGGCTTTGGAAGCCTCCGAGGCTCGACGAACACGCTCGACCGGGGCAAAAGTCCTCCTCCCTATACCCGCCGACACAACAACCCTAGAAGAAATTTCTCGTCTCGACGGGTTTGTTGTTTGGCGGCGTGTACGACGGGCAAGGAAAAATAAGAAAGTCAGACGCGAGGAAGATATACTTGTGTGTTATACTTGCCGTACATGTAGCGAGAGATTGTCGTGGCAATAACGAGAAAAGATCGTGGCCGGAGTCGAGAAAAAGGGATGAAGCGAAAATCGGGAAACGGCGTCTTCCGGGTCGGGTCTAGGAGTGAGTTAAGCCTCGGATGCAGCTTGCGACCACACACCACGTGTGCCGTTAACTTGTGTTCGAGACAGGGCAGGGGGGGGGGGGGGGGACGTTGACGTGGCGAAACGACTATCTCGGTTAGGGACTAATCAATTTTCACTCACCAACATCCTGAGAACCGCCCCAAGTGCCCAGCTGTGCCTGTCGCGCCAGTCTGGACAGCGCTTCGACATAGACTCGTGAGGCCGACGCAGCGCCTGGAACAGAACAAAAATCATATTATGAAGGAAAAAAACGATAACTCTCTTGATTTTCTTGATTTTCCGTCTCGAACGACCCTTACGAGTCACAGAGATGACAAAATACATGGCCGAGACTTTTTTATTTAGATATATCGAGTGAGAACAAAAAATGAGACAAACAACCCTCGTATTCTCGTTGAAGACGTTATGGACCAGAAGAAATTGGGACGATCGACGAACGCTTTCAAACGGAATTTTCCCACCTTCTCCTCTACGAACTACCCTATCTCTCGGTTCTTCAATTTTGTCCCTATGTGTACGCCCAGCGGCTGAAAATTGGCGGTGTGTGCCTTGTTTCTCTCAATACATCCCCTTTCTCAAGCATTCCTCATAAATACGAGGGTCTCGTGAAGCTCGCGCTTACTGCCTGTTCCTCTTCTCTCTCTCCCTCTCTTTCTATCTCCCTTGTACTCGTTGGCCGGAAGAACATGAACCGGAAAGTTTTCACAGCACGAGCCAACCCATCCGCTTCGAGCACCTCGTGCCAGTCCTCGAATGGGCGCCTTCGCCCCATCTCCATCGTGGAGGGTGCGCGGTCTAGCTTTCGAGAGTAATACTCTATACATATATACATACGCAAGGGGTTAGTTTGTCTCGTGCGGGAGGGGGTGGTTTACCCTCGGAAGAGGAGGGAAGAACAACTATCGTGCGTTCTCCGGGACACAGATGCACTGGTATACAAGGAGCAACACACCCTCCATTAAAATCCACTAGACCCCCCCCCCTCCGACGCACACAACGTGTTGTAAAACGAACGAGCATTCGAACGGAATCAATTCGATCAATTCCATTCCACGGTATTCCAAATGGATTTTCGTCAAACGTCTGTTATTCAAGGTTCAAGCGAGGGGAAAAGAAATTGGGGCTTCTTCGTGCCAACGGTAATATCGACGACCCCCCC
This sequence comes from Netelia inedita, assembly GCA_964017225.1. Classification (NCBI taxonomy): domain Eukaryota; kingdom Metazoa; phylum Arthropoda; class Insecta; order Hymenoptera; family Ichneumonidae; genus Netelia; species Netelia inedita. The sequence goes on along the minus strand of OZ024924.1, from coordinate 1,055,879 downwards.
TTACCGCCGCCATTCTCGAATCGTCGCACTCCGTCAACCCCTCAGATTCGTTTCTCCGTGCTTCTCCGTCGGTCCTTCAACCCTCGACAGCAGTCACCGACCAACGAGCGAATACTCCGACGTATAAGGTCTCGGAAATGAGTTAAAGAAAAAGATCACCACCCCCTCCTTCTACTCCTCGTGTCTTCCATTATCACCCTCTTGAAAAAAGTCGCGCGAGGCCAGCAGGCACCGCACGTTCGTATATAGCTATATATATCGTGAAAAAGACAAAAGCGTCGCATTAGCCCAACTGCTCTCGTGGAATTCTAAATGCCCTCACGAACGCACGAGAGAAACCGAGAAACGAGACGGAGAGATCCTATCGCCCTTTCGTATATCTATAGATATTGACGGTGTATCGGGTGTCGATCTTCGAGGGAGTGGTGACTGATTCGTACTTTCATCACTCGAGGCCTAACACCCCGTGTACCCACGTTATAACGTCCGAAGATTAATAGCGGAAGCGTTCGGAATTTTCATTTGCGAACTATCAACCCCCCTCGAGCGATTATGAATAAATGAAAAATACCCCTTTAAATTATCTCCTCGACTCCCTCTCTCGAGGAAAATACGCTCGTTAATTTCTATAGCATCGGAGGTACCTACAAGTTTTCTCTGCGAAATTATGACAATTATGGTATAAGTTGTTCACAGGAAAGTGTGCTGTCCCGGCAAGTTTTAAGCCTGCTCTTACTAAAACTCTGTACGTGACTCCTCGTACAAAAAGAAAAAGCGAACTGCGTCGCGCCCCTTCGTGTTACTTGCCCCGGGTGTATCAACGACCTCGCGTACTTCAGCACCACCGGTATTACCTCGCGAGCTTTCTTTCATACCCGGAGGGTGGCTCGGAGGAACGGAGAGCGAAGAAAAAGCGCCCCGACGACGAGAGCACGCTTATTGCCGTGTGAAAGACGCGTATCTTGAAAAGCATTCGCGACCCTTGATACACCTTGTAATCTTCGTACATATACTTTTTCTTTCTTTCTGTTTTCTTCGTCTTCCTTTCGACTCGCGAGCCGTTCCCATAGGAACTGGCGTTTCGTTTTCTCTACATACGCACTTCGCCAGAGGTCATATTGCCACCCTCACCTAACGGCCCATTTTTTCTACCCAATGCGCTCCAATCCTTACGAGGAATTCTACCTCGGTTTATTACCATGCGAAATTTTCATATCTGTAATGGCAAGTTTATAACTAACGAATCTCGCATTGATCAACATCAGTAATTCGAAATTAATTCGTATTACGCGGTAGTAATAATATCTTCAAGGTAAGCGGTGGTTCAGCGTGGTAATAATTTTCGTCCAATTTCACGACTCGCTGCGGTTGGCATTTGGTTGATATACCTACGTCGCGAAATAGGAACCACACGTATAAAGGGAAATTAAACTTTCGTAGCTGGTCGGTGGGAAACTAATTAATTATTCTCAATCAAGGACAAATTCGGGCACTTCATTTCCTGGTGCTTTGTAGGGCTGATAACTATTTTGTACGGTGGACAGATATACCCCGCAAATAGCAAGGGTGAAAAGGATGAAAGACTCTTGGTTGCGCGCGATAGGAAATTAATTAATCCTCATTTACCTCATGATTATCAGATTTTTCATTGACAAAAGCTAGGATAATTATCGTTGGGGTCGGAGCTGTTGTATATTTTGTACATTGATCTATTATGGGGATTGGCGCGAGGGTGGAATTGACCTTTGCATCGAGCTACTCGAATAGGCGTTAGGTATGTATTTCCCCCTCTCGCGCGCTCAGGGCAAATTAAGCCGGAAAGAGGGAGGCGGGGGGGGGGGGGGGGGGGGGTTGCTGACGGGGATGAATAGCGGGGTTGGTTTGGTCTTGTGAACTGTAATGGAAAAGTTCGAACTTGGACGCGGACGAATTGGCCTCTGTAGCAATCCCTTGAACCGTATCTCTCTTTTCAATCCCCCCTCCCCCCTCACCCCGCGTCTTCATCCCTTATTTCGTTCCGAGTTCCAAGATGCGACCAAAGAGGACCGCGAACTCCCACTTGATTCGCTCAATGGGGTCTCGAGCTTCCACGCCCTTTTCGAACTTTATCCACGTGAACAAAAATAAATAAAGAAATCCGAAGGCAGTCAATTAGTCCGTCTTTCGCTATGCCCCATAGAAATTGGTACCGCGCCGGCTAATTCGCAATTGCGATAACTCATTGCGAACAAAATCCGTGACTTTCGTCAAATTTCTCAAGGGATTGATTGAATAATTTAACGGATGAGAACGACCAGACGATAAAAATTATACGTTACGAACGAGTCAATGGCGGCAAAAATTCACCCTCGATCGGCTAAATCCCGGGGGTGATATTTTCTTTTCCGTCCCACATACGGATGTCCCGACGTAATTTATCACGAGCCAAGGTGGAGAATTCCGGACGCGTAAGGAGAAGTGGTTGTGGAGTGGAGCGTTAAAAATTAAATTTTATCTCGTCGTTTCGCACTTGGAGGTCTTTTATAAACGAGAATATATATATATATATATACATACGTATGAAATATACGATATGTACGAGTGTGCGGAAGAGTGCACAAGCAAAACATTAAATAAATGTGGATGCTCGTCGCTGGGGTGGGAAGAGGGAGGGTTTCGGTCGTGCACGCCACGAGACAAGAGAACGAGAAGAGAAGCCTCGGAAACTGCGAGGGGGTGTAAGGTCAGAGATGTTCGCGAGAATAACGTCGCCCGTACCCAGACCTCGTGTACAAACTCGACTCTATACACTCGTTTTAGTCCGATGCTTCTGCCCGTTTTCACGGCACACGAAACTCTCGTGTACACGAAAGCGTGATGCTACACCCGAAAGAATGAAAACGTAAAATGGAAAGCATGAACTAACGCACACGTACATACGTATTTCGCGGTAAAGCATAAATTCAGTTGCTCGACACACGGATATACATGCACGGTTTCCGGCCAGGAAAACTCAACGTTTAGTTATCCTGAGGGAAGAACGAATGAAAGAAAGAGAGAAAAAAAAAGATATGAAAAAGATGCAAAGGATCTCTAAAAAAGCAAACGGCGAGAGAGAATGAGAGAAGGGGGTGGTCGCATTTATTATAAGCTTAAAACGAGTTCGCGCTTTCCCGGGACAATATTAGTGATACCATAATTTCCGCGAATGCGCGAGAGTAAGAGCGAGATAGCGCGTGAGAGAGGGGTTGGAAGTTACGGGGGTTTTTTAAGTGGGCGAATAAAAAAGTGCGAGAAATGCAGAAGACTAAATATATATATACGTATATATCTAGTCTCCTTACGTACTCTGCATCTCTCGCACTTTGTTGTTTATTCAACCTGCATATACATATATGCATGCCGTTTTTTTATAAACGCTATATATATGTCTGTTCATGGAATTCCGGAGGTTTGTGGGTTGAAGAGTGTACGAGAAGGGTGCTCGTCTGGCAGCGAAAGGAGTGGAGTCTATGGAGGAAAACCAGCTGCCTGGGCCAGGAGGAGCATCTCGGCTCTTCCAACCGCCGCAGCTTTAATACCGTATATACTTCATTGCTACGAATGTACGTGGCTTTTGCCGAAAAAGCAACGGCGAAGGAACACGCTTGCGCGATATCTCGCCTGGTATATACATACATATAACTACAATATGAATTTAGAGAAAGAGACGAGGAGAATGAGACAGCGAAAGGAGCCGAGGCATTAACGCGTGCATACAATAAACGCAGTGGCAGTGGCATCGGCGTACACTAGCTGGAAAGAGCCCGAGCCACGGAAAGCTCGGGAAGAAAAGCTTGCGAGTCCCGAATGTAGACGATATAGCTGTATAGACGAGGCACAGCAAAAGCTCCGTCGAGACCTCTTCCGTGTATATGCCCCGACCCGACAAGGAAATGTTTCGGGGCGAACGCTTATTTTACCCAGGCACTTCTCTTCTCGGATCCCTTATCGTACATGCATATATATGTATTTTGTACGATCGACCAAAACATAGCACTCTGGAAAAATTAAACGTCCGTTACCGCGGTCGCCTCTTTTCGTTCCAGGATATAAGCTTTCATGGTTTTACCCTCGCGCGACTGGTGTCTCGAGACCTCGACTGGAATTACGACGAGGCAGACGATCGCGGTATTCGAGTGGAAGATCGAGTTAAACGTACGATTTTTCGTTCTATAGACACGAATTATCGAGGAGGTACACGTATTGCCTGATTTTTTTTTATTATGCGGGTATAACGTGAATCGTTTCGAGATTCGTACTCGATCACCAGCCAGTCTAAATTTGGATCGAAGTGCAAGTGGAATCGAAGGGATGAAAGGAGGATGGCGAATCGTCAACGTAACTCCGAGATGCGAGGATGGAGGAAGCATCTGCTAGCGAACGTACCGGTTGATTCGAACTCGCGTTGAGGAGGGGGTGAGGACGAAGCTGCACTTTCGGCACTACGGAAGATCCGACCGGCTGGAAATGCTGAGCAAGACCGAAATTGCGCCCCCACCTCTCCTTGTTTGCGGCTGGTCTGCGGGGTCTCATCCCTTATCGCAATCTGTATGTATATACGTACATTTATGTTTGTGTCTGTGTATACATATATGTAATAGAGAACGGAGGGTACTTTCGCGAAGGAAAATTGGAACGTGCCCGATCCTCGTTGGATTCGGCTCACCAGTGAGCATATACGTGTGTTTCTATATATTTTGTGTATTCGGGCCGTTGGACAAACCGATTTAGTCATTGGCATCCCTTGATCAACGAAACGTTAAATGTTTTGTTACCAGACACAGAAAAAATAATGAAAAAATTGAAGATATTTTTTAAGTGCCTATTATACATCTGTAATAACCTGGTGTATTTTGAAATGGAGTATTTATGTTTGTATGGAGAAGACAACGAGCGAGGAAACTTTGCTATTTTATTTGCACCCATTTCCCTCTCGAACGTGTTTGAGTGTCTGTATATACACAGACATCAACCACCCTGGTGGCTCGTTCATCCTCGTCCAGGAAATAAGTATATAAAAAGGCCATTCGGTCTTTCTGTCCGCAAAATAAAAGCATCACGGTTGTTTCTACCAGGAAGGGAGAGAGAGAGAGAGAGAGAGAGCTATAACTGCATAGGTTCGTATCATTGGTCTCTTTTCTTTTTCGACGACGTTTCACCTTTTCTAGCTCGACTCGACCAGCAAGCAGAGTCTCATCGAGTTCCGTCTAAAGGTATATACGATAAAAAAGGAAAAATAGAAAAACGAGTAAAAATAAATGCGAACCGTTTGTAAGAAAAGTCTCGTGAAGAAAACAAAGGGGTCTTTAATTATCACCCCTGGCAGCGCTTTCTCTCCTCGCCTCATCTTTTTCCGACCGTTGGCAATACCAGGTTTCTCGCAACGGTCCCAGAACCACCTTATCCTTTTTTCATCGAACTTCTCCCCCATTACTCTTCGTTCGATTCGGTATCGGATAAATCTTTAAACGTTGGACATTTCAACCCCTCTCATCCCCGGTTTACGTAGCAGTGTCGAGTATCTCTAAACAGTAAAATATAAAAAGTCGAGTGCACTCGGTGGATATATATACAGGTATAGAGACGAAGAAGAATTCTGAATTGGATTGAAAGATGCTATGGAGCACGAGAGCCCGTCGTCGTTGTCTCAGGCTGAAGACGCCGGTACCTACTGTAGAAAATAAACCTATAATCAAGCACTGTGTATAGCAGGCAGAGTGAGCAGCTCGAGGACAATGACGACGGATATAGCCGCTTTCCCATTATTTATATCTCCGTGTATAAACTGTTATCGCCAACCTCCCCTCCTCGAACCCCATCAGTTCCACGTAGCTACAATACTTCTTGATTAAACCTATTTGGAGCTTGCGTGATTCCACGTTTCGCCGGAAGCACAAAACAACCTCTATATTGCCCTTTACGCGTTGTATATCTATGTCTATAGGTATGAAAACGATGGGAGTGGAAAAGTCTGGGAAAAAAGCAGTAACTGGCAGGAATGCGAGGTGAGGGTATGGGGAAAGTCATCGCTCGACTCTATAGCTCGTCGCTCGTTGCCCTCTTCACCCCGACAACCCTGTACAAACTGCGTTTCTGAGTTTAATGCAACAAAACTCTATTACACCTGGTGCGCGAAAATTCCCGTCCAAAAAAGAAAAAAAATGAAAATTCAACGGTTTATCGAACAGGGGGGAAAACTGACGGGAGGCGAAATAGATACGACGCGAAAATAAATACGCCCAGGCAAACAAAACACCGGACGGTGATATTTTTTTTATCCCCTGTCTATTCCCGAACGCCTAAAAAAATATTACAAAAATACGTGTTTTTTTTTTACTACAACGAATATCCGATTTGTTTTTGAACGGGGGTGTGTATGTAATGTTCCGAAGCCGAGTCTCGCTTGGAATTTCACGCTAAAAAAGAAAATGTACGATTTCACCCGAAGGGCTAATTTTTTGCATCCGATAATTTTCGAAGGCTCGACAAAAATATTTTTATAATTGCGAAATAAATCGCGATTACGATTTTAATGAACGGTTCTAAGAAATACCCTCGAAAATTCTCACTCTCGCCAACGAATTCATCCCCGGAGGGGTGCATACAGCCACGTTTCGATGATCGATTGCCATTGTCCCTCGGAGTAATATCAAACAGAGAAAGTCCGAGAGAATTTCGACCGGAGATATAGAGGACAGAAAGGAATCTATAGCCTCGGTGTCTGTCTGTGTGTATATGTGTGTGTATGGGTTGGCCAAGAAGTGCCGTTAGCGCCTCTTTGGCTCGTTTGTCAAAGTTCGCCCGATCATTTTGGCTCGCGTGCCAGAGAGCGAGCGCGCTAACCCTCCCCCCTCACCTCACCCCTCCTTTCAAGCTCTAGTCGCGATGCTTTTGCCGGTAGCGCGTTATCTCTCTCTATCTCGAATTCTACCAGCTTCGTACGCGGGGGTGGAAAGATGAAGATCGGCGGCTAAAGAGCAGTATGCGAATGCAAGTTCGAGGAGAACCTGCTATCGATTACCATCGAGAGTGGACCACTTTTGAGCAAAGCGCGGAATAAAGTGCACTCGCTGGGATAACGTTGGTAGACCTGGCTTCCTGTTTATATGTGGGTGTGTGTATGTTTGGAAGTCAGTGTGCGTATACACGATGCGCACGAGAGGAGAAAAAGAATGGGCAATTGAGATGAGCTTCGCCTCGAACGAGAAGAGAGAGGGACAGAGAGCACTCCAGATGAGAAAACAATCGACCAATTTTTCATCCCCACCCTCGCACCACGAAGCTCGCGAGTTTGCGAACGTCCGGTGTAATTTTTCAAAGTTCGCACATAGACGAAAGGAGAAAACTCTAATGGTTACGTGGCCTCGGTGTTCTTTTTCCTTCAACGTTTTTCAAAAGTTTCTTTTTTCTCCACCCGACGTATTTTTATTCAACGATAAGAGGAAAAAATCATAATTTTTAAAATAAAGAAAAATCCTTTCTCTCGCCTACACGAAGAATCCATTTCGCACTCATTTACTTTCATATTTTACTCGCGTTTAACAGGAGGGGGCGGGTTTCCTGAAAACGATCGTAAAAATAAATTTATAAATTGAAGGTTTTTTGATGCATGAAGAATCTCGAATGGGTCGCGAATCCAAACGACCGTCTGGACCGACTTCCGGGGCTTTACTCGAGCGAATGGAACAACCTTCACGAACTCGTTGCGTCGCCTCGACGAGGATTCAATGGTGAACCGTCGAGAAATTCACGAAATCGAGCGAATACCTACTGCACCCTCGTTGCAAACGCGCGGAAAACGGGAAGAAGGAGGGAGTGGGGGGGGGGGGGGGGCTAAAAAAAGTGAGGAAGTACGCGGAAAGTCAGAGGCGCAGTTTCAAAAAAAAAAAAAAAGAAACGAAAAAAAACCGGAAGGAAATCCTGGGCGAAAAGACTCGAGTGAAGTGGCGCGGAAATATTATTCGAAAGGGGTGAGTATACGTATATACATATATATATATACGAGGCTGAGAAAGTCAGCCAATAGAGGTAGAATTTCATCGACTGTGTTGCTTCGCCTATACGCGAAGCGAACCCGTGAATATATAAGTTTTCTCTTATTAGTAGTCGATGCTCGGATACCACCGGGTACCGGAGGGCTTGAGAAAAAAAAGAGAGCTCGTTGAATTCACCGGAGGTCGAGGCAATAATTAATAAAAAGTAGTATGAAAAAAACGCGGTGAGGGTGAAAAAAAAATAAGCGTGACCCCGGAGAAAGAGAGTTCCGTGAAATAAGAAAAGTGAGCTACGGATCGTCGGTGGAGAAGTTCGTGATGGAACGTCAGCCGGAAAAAATAAACATCGATGTTAGCTCGAAAAATATCGCGCTATTTTTCTTCCCTCTCGTTATCCCGGTAAATGGGTGAGAATTTTCTATTTCATTATTAATTTAATAAATTGCCGGACGATTGAAATATGCTTTCTCAAGGAGCCGACAAACGCTGGAAAATGGTCGAGTTTAGCAAGTGAATTTACGATCCGCGAATTTCTGTATCTAATCAAACCGAATAATGCACTCAAATACGAAACTGTCTGGAGAAAAAATGTTTATATACTTTTTAATATAAAGCTCGCATCGCTGGAAGACCCCCTGGCAAAGTATGTATATGTATATATATATATATATGTATATGCGAGTGCACAGAGTTACACGGGAGGGGTAGTTGGTGGTATGAGAATAGCCGGATGCCGCCACGTCGGGAAATTCCAGGCGTTGCGCGAGACGTACCCAGCTCTCAGCTGCCTCTCGCCGCCTGCATTCCATTCCAACTAAGAAGTACGCAGAGCCTGACACTTCGTATAAGTACTACAAAAAAATCGCAGAAATCGATTAGGTGACTTTAATTAATATATTATTATATTATTATTATTATTATTATATTAGGCTCCAAAAAATGATGTTTTGAAATTGCTTCTTTTAAATAAACCAATTTTTTGTTTAAAGTTCAGACCCTAGGATATTGTAATACAAGATTCCAACCCTCGACGCGTTCGCGTCTCTCACGTAGTACATAGTCAATCAAATCAAAGATAATTAATTCACTTTATATTAAAGTTGAATGAGCAACTAATGGCAATCGAATTACACAAGTTGTCACCGTACACACTCCCGAAATCCCGGCGCACATACACACGTATATATATATATGTATGCGCGACTCGATCCACCCTTTAAACATCCTATCCCTAAATCTGTGTACACGGTTGGTATACATCGCGTGCCTAATTCGTAACAACAAAACCCCCGGAAGGCTCGAAGCCCCCTCTCTAAAATGTCCAGCTAGGAGTAAGAGTTTGTGTTAGGCGGAGGAGAGGACGAGAGCTTGGGAGTGTAATACACGTAAGCTGAGAGCCCTTCGTGTCGTCCTTGATTACGTGCACTCTCCGGTGATGACGAGGGAGAGGGGTGGAGGAGGAGAAGGAGGAAGAGTAGGGGGTTGTTTGCATTTAGGAAGCCATCAACGCTTAATCGCGTTCCTTGCCCGCAACGTCGAGAGATTGCAGCGATGGAATGGGACGAACCAGACCAGCCATCTTCACCCCCCACCCCCCCAAAATCCTGCTTCTCTCGTTGGATGAACGCATGAAAATTCTGGTACGAGAGACGGTCATGCCAGCTTTACCTAACGTTTCATATATACGTGTACTCGAGCTGATGACGGGCGGCAAGAAGTAAAAAATTTCAACTTATACGCGGAGATTTCGTTTGCCCGGCGAGTAAGAAAAAAAAAGAAAGAGAAAATACCCACGAACTTTCGAGCTTTCGAATTTTTAAGCGAGTTCAACAGAAAAGTCACTAACTATCTCCAACTACAAGAAAAATGGTGAAACGCGATTGAAGGATGTCGAGCACCACGAACACATTTGTTTTTTTTTCGAACTCTGCTTTAAATCGTTTTCCCAATTATAAAATTCGAAAATCTCGTAAGCGGTTCAAGTTTTTCCAACAAATTTTGTTTGCATAGAATGCAAAGTTTCTAGGCTCGCGAATGACTCCCCGACGTATCATCGTAATAAAAAGAAGAGAGATAGTGGAGAAAAAAAGAAAGAAGAGGAGCGTAAAACGTCTTTTCCACGCCACCGTCACGTTTTCAACGTCCACCCTGCTCTTCCATTTTCACCCTCGCGTGGCTTTCTCACCACTCCTTTTCGTCTCGGCATCCGTAGCGAGCGAGCATACGAGAGAGAGAGAGTGCAGGTGAAGCGTTAAAGCGTTATTCGCGAAACTTGGAAAGCGGTCGTGCTTGCGAATCGCGCATATAGTAATCCCCCCCCCCCTCTCTGTCTTTCTCTCGTCTCACTCTCTCTCTCTTTCTCGCCCCCGTACGGTCTTCTCCACCTTTCGGTATAATTAAGACCAATTAATATTCGCCGCTCGTTTTACCACGCCAACTTCAACTCTCGACCCCCATCCTCCTTCGGCCAAACTCCACGATGCTTATAAGGATTCCTCGCGGTAAGGGAAAAGGGAACTGCTGTGTCGGACGGTGATAACGGGAAACGAGCGCCCACCGAAAAATCGAATTTACGCCTTCAACCCCATTCCCCGCCCGGGTTTCCCCATTCCGCATTCTGTACACCCTAAAGTTCAAGTCCCGTCCGCGACGGTTCAGGTTCAACGCACAGAACGCCAAGTACGCTGCACATTCGTCAGGTACAATTACGAAGGACTATGGAAGTGGAGAGAACGACCCCTTTATAGACCACCACACCCACACACTCTCTCTCTCTTTCTCTCTCTTTCTCTCTCTCTCTCGCTGTACATCTCTGTCTCTCCCTCACTGTCAAGTTAAATCGAAGGGCGTAGCATTGGGTCGCTAGGGAGCTCTTATTATAGCGCGAGAGCGAGAAAGACCGAGAGAGCGAGTATTAACTCGGTGACGCGAATCGTCCGTTTCCCGAGCTCTCGCAACGAGATCAGCCTGGTCCCAGAAGTATACATAGTTATGCGTGGCATATAAACGCGATTGTATACGGGGCTGGTTGTCCCGCGCACCGAAATCAACATTCGCAGAGAAAATAAATTCACGGGGACAGGCGGTATGTCGAGGGGACGCGAGAATGAAGGGGGAGGGTGAGAGTATGCATGTTGCAGCGAATCGAGAATCCTGCGGTCAAACTCTAAATCATCCCCTATTCTCTCATCCCTCTTCCCGTTCACTCTAATGGCTCGGAGAGGACCCGTTCCCGTTAGTTCGTAAGTATAGTACGGGCTATACATCGCCTGTCAATTATCCTGCACGCGCACTTTTTTTTCTTTCGTCGTTCTCTCTTTCTCTCGACATGGAAACTCACCCTCGACGCAATATAGGAGACAATAGGGTACTCGAGAACGAAGATCCTTCAACCTTTTCTCCCTGACTTTTTTTCGCGATACTCGAGTACTCTCGCTCGGGCCTGTTGCATTCCGGTTGTCTTGTCTACGTTTTCTTTTTCAACCCTCTTTCTCTCTCTCGTTGTATTCGCTTTCAGGGTACACGAAGTTGTTCTCCCTCTTGAATCCCATTGATATGAGCCATGAAACTATCCGCGATAGTTACCAAGTTTCCTTTTTTTTATCCTCTTCTGTTTTCTTTTCTTGTCTCTATGTTTTTTTGTCTTTTTGTCTTTTTATCGTCGTGCGTGTCTGTCAGGTTTCACCAGGGACGCGAGAGGGAGAGAGAGATAGGGCGGGCAAAGAAGAGCGACGACCTTTGCAGACTGGGTAAAATTTTCCGGCCACCCCAGCTGAAAGAGCACCCTCTGACGAGAGGAGCGGGAAACCACATTATCGCAGAATGACAAGGAGACCTCTGAAACTCTATGTATATGTGTATACGTATACATACATATAGACAGAGCGTGCCGAGGAGGGAGGGGGTTATACAAGTGACGCGAGGGACGTGAAAGATAGAGAGAACGTTGCGAGGAAGAGGATGAACAGAACGAACGGGGATATACACAGAAGAGAAACGTAAACTTCATTCTCGGAGGACAATGCTCACTGTCGGTGTACGATTCAATTATTTTCAGTCGGCCTCTGTCCCTTTCGCTCTACCGTTCGTTCGACCTCCCACCCCTGTTCCTTCCTCCCGTCGTTCTCTGTCTTTTTTACGCACCCCTGTCGTTTCAAACTCACCCCCTCCTCCTTCTCCTCCTCATCGTCCACCCTCATACCTTCGCGTACATAGACGCACAGACACCGCTCGACGTGAAACCCTTAATTTCATTATCCACTCGAACTTTCGTTTTCTTTGTTTTTCGCCCCGTCCCTACGTTCTTTGTCAATCTTCCGGTCTCGCGTATAGACGAACCTTTTATCCACGCGAAGGACGATTTTCCTTTTTCGTTACGGCGTTTTTTCTGTTCTTTCTTTTTACACCATCCGATAATACGGCAATTCGAAAACGAGAGGGACCGAGAGAGGGTAATGAAAATTTGTGGATGATTTAATTTAACACCCTCGTATATCACTTTTACCGAAGGGTGTGTATACGAGTGGCCTTGTCGAATGATCATCCCCTCCGTTGCACCGAATCGATTTATTACAGGGTTTTCGTGATTTTCGAACGTACTTTTGGAATTGGCGTAATAATTTCTCGAACTTCGAGAAATGACCGATAATTCGAGAATGAAAACAAGAAGAGAAGGGTTGAAAGACTTTCGAGGAAACACGGTTGGAATACGTTCGATTTCCAACTACTAGAGAATAAGGATCACCGAGAATAATATTTAAGGATTATTCCGGTGCGAATCACGACAGGTTGGAGAGAAGGCAACGTTCCGAACCATTAATATCGCTGAGCCGGCAAATTGGATTACGTCGCGAATCCATTTAGCCGTGTACCGCGCTAGCTACTGCGGGGGCGAAGAAGGAGAGCGCATACAAGCTGCTTCTTCGTTTCCCTTCTCGCTGACGTCTTTATTCGCGAGAACGCGACGTATATATGTATGCTTCCTTTCTCACCCTCTTACGAGCAACCCCCGTAGCGCGTTTCTTCCGTTGACAGATTACGATATAATTTCGTAATTTCCCTTCGTGGAGGCTAGTTTGCTAGTCTTCTCTTTATATGTGCGTCTGATGTATATATGTATATGCTCACGACTACAAAGTAAATTGAGACGTAACGAGAATAAAAGTGCTGGTGTGTACATATATAGATACGACTTTGAAAGAAAGTGGTACCGAAGAAAGGATATCGTGGACGAAGGGGTAGTTTTATTTTCCCTCTTTTTCCACCCCGTTCAATTTGTCCCTGTGGCGAGAACGAATGATCGAGGGAATTACCCGAGACTCGGCACGGCATATATATCGTGGAGGAGACGAACGAGAATGAGAATCGCACTCCCCGTCGCGATGAGGACGAGAATATGCCGCGAGGGATAATTAAAAAAATCCAAGGGTGAAAATGTATATACACTCGTCGAGGGGAGTTCGTGACACGAACGCTTTTTCCTTCATCAAAAAGATCTCTTTTTTTTCATTATCTAAAAACGAATTTAAAAAAAGAAGAAATCAATAGATTTTAAAAAACGAAAATTTTCGAATCGTTCGATCTGATTGATTTCACGTAAGTGTGGTTTTTTTGTCAATTTTATCAACGGGAATTATCCCACGTCTCGTAGGGTCGGAGTTTACGTCTAGCCCACGATCCTTGGAATTTCGTGAATCGATCGAGAATAGCTTACATATTCGTAGCGATAGAGCGGAGACTGCGGCTCGCATACCGCAATCCGCGTGTGACTGTGTTCGTACTAATGGAGGCATTACCACAGTAGCGAAAGCTCCGCAAGTCCGTGAGTGGTAGAAACGAGCCAGGAATCACCGGGGAGACACAACGTACGTCGGACTATATACTCGAACATTTGGCGATGCACATCGAGTACTCCACGGGCGCTCGACAAGCACAGATCGATCACTTCCGGCTAATCAGAGCGACCCTCGCCCCTATGTGTGTAGACAGGAAGTTCTATAATTAACCCTATCGCGATCCACGGCACGTGTCGCAAGCCCTATCGTGTCCAGGACGAACGACAATGTCGTAGACAAACGCGTACGACGATCTTACGCCGAAACGCGGTCAAGGTCGTTGCGACATCATCCCTTATTTTGAGACGCGATGATCAACGACCTCTCGCGGTGATTTTCTTTTGGACTCGAGCGATTCTCATTACGCGCGTAAACGCGTTCGACTGATTACAAATTCACCAAAGTCGTCTGTACTTGGAGAACGAGAAAGAAAAAAAAGTGGATTGATTACTTTTAAAATCGCGGCGTCGATTCCACGGGGTTATCGACACAATGGAATAAAAGAGAGCGAGAAAAATCCTACCGTTCGGTTCATTCGCATCGACGACGGATAAAAGGAGTATTAAGGTCGCACGGTAGAATTCGCGCGGAACGATTGAGACTGTATTTACGCGCGATCATCGCACGAAGAGTTTTTCGTTAAAACGAGGTCGTAGCCCAGCGGACGCGAGCGATGTAATTTGAAAAGTTTTCTCGTTAAATTGCGAAAAATGGAGGGTGACGGGAGTTAGATAGGGGAGGGGGGGCGGGATTGAGAAGAAAAAAGAAGCGCCGGGGAACGAGAGCAGCGAGAGTACCGCCTGTCGAAGCGAGAGAACGCAAATTCACAGACGCGACGGAACGGGTCGAGAAGAATAGGGGGAGGGGGATGGGACTCGAGAATGGACGGAAGCCCGGAAGCGACGCTGGCTTCCGGAAATGCGAGCTTGCAAACTGAACTGTACACAGATATATATACGTAGAGGCTGAAGGGGGATGAGAAAGTGAAACGTAAACCGGATGTCGAGGTGGACAATCGTGCGAGGGGCGTGCGAACGGTGATAGATACGCGAAAAAGGACGATATTTTGAGATCACCCAGATGAACCTGACCCCCTCACACACAAGTCCATAAAAAGTCGTCTGTAACTTCTTTAAAATTCTCTTTCGAGGCGACGCGATCTTACTTTCGCCAAGGTCTACGTTATTTTCGCGTATAAAACTTTTGAAAAAATAAATAAAACTCTCTTCCGACGAGGGTTTTGATATCGTAATAATTGATTAACCGGATCACGAGGGAAGGAGAACACGACGCAACGAAACTTTCTGTTCGATGAACAAAAAATGTAACAACACTAGTACGGGGGGCAAAAAAGGCACCGCAGTCGAAACATCCCTCGGTCCGACACCCGCAATTTTTATCCACGATCTACATCGATAGTTACGTACGTACCAAAAGGGCGCGATATCTCTCTCGTTTTTTAACCCCCCATTCTCGCAACGATAAGGGTTGACGAGTGGCACGAAAAAATAAAAAATAAAAAACAGTTCGACGCTACTGGTCATATCGATTTACGTGTCAATATCCAATATTTCGTAGTTGACGATTTCGAACAAAAAGCTTCGTTAAGGGGACATTGCAGCCCCGGCTTTTTACCCGAAAATTAACAAGTCCAACGAACTCGTGATATTTAACGAGAGGTCCGATGGATATCGTCGAAACGCGAAGGATAATTAAACAAACGCAAAAAAACCTCATTAAACTCTCGCTTAGAGTTTCGTATAAACGAGAAACAGACGGAGATGGGACATAATGAAGAAAATCATTAGCGAATCTGAGAGATTTCAGCGCGGTTCCACTGTACCGTGAAGATACGGATATTAGGCGCGTGTACGTATACAGAGAATACGCCTGACACGGTCGTTGAGCTGTACTACTTGATTTATTACAGTCTCGTTTTCGTCCCTTATGTAAAACCCAACGGTGCGATCCCCTACCCAAGTCTCGATTTTTGTTACTAATATTACTCTTTCTGCGTAATACACTGCACGACAAACCATGATGGACGAGAGTAATAGAGTGAAAGAACGACAGAGAGAAATGGAGAGAAAGAGATGAAGAGAGGGTGAAATTCCAGGCTGAGGGTATCATGATGAAGAAGTTTAATGAAATAAATCGAATACCAGAGGCCACGCCACGTAATTACACTAGTAATATAGCATCGCGAGAAGCTCGCTGGACATGCTGAAAATATATATATGACGAATATAGAGGAAACTACAGGCGCCCTGCATACGAGAAAGAGAGAAAGGAATATGCATACACGAGGGGGATTCGTATGTACAGACTGATTTTAATTATGGAAGTCTACATAACGGTACGTTCGAAATGAGAACGTCGAGAATCCTTTCGGTTCACCTAGCGTTATTGGCAATTGCTGCCTTTCCCCACCCCTCCCGCTGCCCTTCTCACCAAATAATCGCCAAGCCCTCACACGACCGAGAAATATTCTGGTTCCGAAAACCGAACGAACCTTGTATTTCCATCGGGCTCGACTTTGTCGTTTCTCGTCATTCCCCATATCGTCGAGCTTGCGAAATTGCTCGTCGATCTCAACGTGTAATATCTTTTAACCCCCCACCCCAACCCTTCTTCAATCCTAGCTTGCAATCCGGTAACTCAACAAATCCACGTTTGCATACACGAGGGATATATATATACTCCCGTATAGATATATACCTGTACGTGTCTGAATTTTGCATACAAAGCCAAATCCGCATATCCCTTATGAATTCACTTATATATCTAACCCATATAGGGGAAAAAGCCGGTGTTCGATATTCCCGTACGTCGATTTACTTACGTAAACGCGATTCTAGTTTCTCGCCTTTCGTTTGTCCTTCCTTCGTTCATCCCTACGTTTCAATTATGGATACACGATGGAGTGTTTTCTTCTTGAAATAGATACGGTGGTCTTACCCTCGTGATGGAAAAAAATCATCGGTATATCTCCACGAAGCTTCGAGGGGGGAGGAGGGGATGAATTTAAGAAATACAAAACGAGAGATAAATTACGATTCACGCATGAAATGATTTTGCAGTTTAAATTCGTGGAAGATTTTCGTATTGAAATTCAACATGGATGATTATCAGTGTCAACTTTGATATTCCTCTAGAAATTTCCATCATATTCGTGTTACCCGAGAAATTTCCGATCGAGAAATGACTGTACAAAGTCATTTTGGGCGACTTTTTAGACGCGTATGGTAATAATTATAGAGTGAGAAAAATGTTTATCGGGGTAGATGCAGGCGTACGAGGTAAAATCGAACGGCTAGCGGAACCCTTTAGCACCGGTGTTATAATAATGCACTCGGAAAGTGCATGATACCGCGCCCTCTCGAACCTCGACACACGCACACGCACGCAGGCAAGGGATATGTATATTCGTTTTTTTTTTCATCTCTCGCGGTGGCAACTCGCGTATAATTACAGTTTCGGTAGTGCCGCGGGTGCGCGCACACAATGTGTGTTAACGCACGCGGCGCTGACCAAAGTCTGCCGTTGACACCTCTCTCGAAGCGTGGCCGGGCGGAGCTCGGGGTGAACCGGAAGAGGGCAAAAGCGTGTTCGACGCTCCAGTGTGCGACGAGACCCCTGCGAGCTGCCCCTTTCCACCCCTCTCTCTCTCTCTCTCTGTTGCCACAGTGTCGTTTTAAGCCCTATATGGCGCTCTAAAATCCCGCGAAAGGTCCCTCGCGGGCGTCAACCCGACCGGAAATTTCATTCCACCGCTACAAATTCTCACTACGATTTGTAACACGCAGTTCGGCTAACGGTAGAAAATCTGATTTTCCGGTTGTTATAATAATGTTATAATAATAATAGTAATAATTTTATATTTAATATCATTATTATTTGGGAGCGAAAATTCGAGAGGGTGAGAAGTTTTCGAACGAGGGTGGCGATAAGGGAAGTTGCGTTAAATGCATTATTTTCGAAATTCGCGATTGGCTTGTTTTTTTTTTGTTTGGGTTTGTTTTCAGACTGATTCAACGTTGTCGAAGCTGGCAACGTTTACGAGCTCGAGGCGCAAAAATTGGCGAAGCTCTTACGGGAAAGCGGAAACAACGAACCGGAAGACAGAGACGCTTGTATTAAAGGCGAGACGGTGAGAAAACGAGAGAGAAACAGGGGGAGAGCAAAGTGTACAAGCGCTAGCTTTGCCAATTTGAATGAAGCCAATGGAAAATCGTGACGGTTTGCACGCGTATATGGGAAGCGCGAAAAGCTTTTCTTACGTTTACTATGTATATAAAGTTCAATGGACGTATATATGTGTATATTGAAGGGGAAGGGTGAGTGGGACGAGGTGGAAGGATACGCGAGGAGCGAAACGCCGAAGACGTTCTACTCCACTCGCCATATTCTCTCCATCTCTTCTCCTCGTATCGAATTTCGCAAGGGCGGCAAGAGCCGGAAGTGAGTAAAATGGGAATGAGAGAAAGAACAGGTGCGAGATGTACCCCGCTATCTCGGCGTAGAGGGAACAAGCCGGCATCCGAGTACCCGGAAATAGAACAGAACGAAGGGGAGTGGGAATAAGCGAGGGAACGAGATTCGCATTTTTCACGAGCTTCGAAACTCAACCGTGTCTGGAACATCGTGAAAACGAATATAGCCAATTTTCTTAAAGTCGAAGGATACGGTAAAATTCTTCGCGAAACCTCCCTCAAAATTGTATTTTCAAGCACGTGCTTTCCCTGGAATTTCTTATTTCCTATGCGAAATTTACGTATACAAAATTATCGACAAATTTTTATAATATTGTAATAAAATGATCGATAACGGATTCGATGATATATTTAACATAATGCAGGACTGTAAAATCCGATTGTTCCTGGAACACGAAAGAGAGGTTTAAAAAAAATCCCATTTTACGATGCATCTGTCAGAAAACAAACATCGCGGAATAAACAGGGACCAGCAGCTCGGATATTTCGTCTCCCTTTTTCTGTCGAAGAGCAAGTCGTAAGTCTGCCTGTCTTTTCGCGTAACGCGCCCAAGAGTCCAATACGCTCATACACACACACACACATACACACACACACACACACACCTCTCCTCTACCGTAAGGAGATTCCCATATAGGTCCTCTGCCTGGTAGTGCCAGTCGTAAATCTAGCACGACGCGTTGTACACGTCGATATTCCACGAGAGCACGGTACGAACGTAAGAGAGAGGCAGAGAGGAAAGGGGAAAGAGGACAGGAAAGCTCTGCCTGCCCCGAAGCTATAGGTAACAGCGAGAGAGAGAGAGAGAGAGAGAAAGAGAGGAGCGGAAGAGCTTGCAACAGAGTAGAGGAGAGAGGACAGGCGGGAGGGCTGATGCAAGCCGGAACTCTCGAGTGTCCGTTCGCGCGCGAACGCCATAAATATCGCGCTTTCTCCTGTGTGCCTGATCCTGATGGTGTGCAACGTCGTCTCCACGCTGCAAGCTCCCCCGCCCCCGCCCCCGACCCACCTCCTCATGCCCTCCTACCATCGAACTATACATCGTAACAGAGCACCCTCCTCCCCATCCCATCTTCATCCCTATTGCCACCTCTCCCAGCATCCTCGATGTACGCTTCACAGGCAAACCCCCGGCACATAGTCTTCCCGTTCTCCTCTCGGTCGCCGTGACAAAGCCAGATTTAAGCTCCGCTTACGTAGGAGCTTTTCTACTCTAACCATCTCCCGGAAGCTGATGCGGTTCTCCTCTCTCCCTGCGCTGTCGCCTCTGTGCTCGTCCTTGTCTCGTATACGTGCCACACGGGTTTCGAGCCGAGACGAGACGAGACGAGATGCCCGACACCCTGTTTTGAATCCCCAATCGGTTTATACGCGGACAACGGAGGCGAACGTGGATAGGAGAGGGGTATGAATGAGAAAACACGAATGCTCGCCACGGAAAAGAGAAGTGTCTTTATACGATGAGTGGGGAAAAATATAGTTAAGCTCTTCTTTGGAATTTTTTTCGCCACGTCGCTAATGGACGAAGAACGTGCACGAGGGATGAAAATCTTCGGCGCATCGTTTTTTCGTACATACGATCGCGAAGCGAGATCGGAACTTCTCGAGAGTGCTATTGTTGGAAAAGGGGAATTCGTCTAGTTGACGAAGAATTTTAAGGTTGGTAAAAAGACACGCGACACACTCGAGAAAAAGAGAATAAAAAGAAAGGAACTAATCGAATGAGCACGGTCAGAGTGGTCGAGGTCTCTACTTTCCGTTGGTTTGTTCGTTGGAGGTCCACATGTCGAGTGTTTATTTGTCCGGTGGAGCGAGTCCCATGGTTGCTCTTGGCCTATATATACCGAGAGAGCTTTCCTCTCGATACAGTGATCGATTCGATACTAGCTCGGGAGTTACAGGAAGGGGTGGAGATGCCAAAGAGAGAGAGAGAGAGAGAGAGGAGAAGGAAGACCGAGTAGAATCGAAGATAGAAGAGATGGAAGTAGAATTTTCGGTAGAAGGAGAGGATCCACTCGAGAAACTTTGACAAACTGACACTCGATTCCGAAGCAGGACCCAAGAGACGAGACAAAGTTCTCGGATCTTCGATTCACAACCCTCTTTCTACCCTCTCTCTCTCTCTCTCATCTTCCTTCTCCATTTCTCAGAGATCTTTCATTCCTATTAGAGATATACGATGCAATACAGAGTCGATTGAATTCACTCACCATGAAGAGCTTTGAGATAGGCTTTTCCAGCGTTGATCAATTGCCTGGCACCCGGATTGAACTTGTCCAAAATGTTCTGCAAGCAAAAATCAAATGTCGAAAACTTTAGATGAAGAACTCGTTCCAAGTGTCCTTGATATAAAGAAAGAATGGTAACTATTGTGTATAAATGACAGGAAACATTTTTGCTTCGCTGTCCCAATTTCATGAAATATGCGACAAGTATATTCCGGTTGAAGTTCTTGGGATAACGCGAGCGTCGTGTCTCATTGCCAGTTTGTCTATACACCGATGGTACACCTACGTGCTTTTATATATACATCAGGTGTCTCGACGAGATTCCCGTAAAAGTAAAGGACGGAGGGAAGAAGGATGAGTATCGCAAGTATTCCAAGGTAGAGAGAAGAGGGTTGAATATATATACAAGGGATGTATGCAGAGGAACGCCGCTGGCATTCTTGCTTTGAAGGTGCCCTCTCCTTCTCCTTCTTTTCCTCTTGCTTCATCTCGCATACACGAGGAAGAGCTGACGAAAGCTTGCGTTAAACCCCTCCCCTCACCCTCCTCGAAGCTTCGAGCGATATATAGTCTAGTTCCAGAGACGCTCGCTCGTTCTCGCAAATACAGGGTGTCTAGGGGTGGAATTCAGACTAGGGACGCCTTCGGCTACCTAACAGGGTCCAAGAAGAAGACGACGAGCGAACGCGAGGACAACGACGCGCTGAAAATGTCAAGGCGCATGGTACTGGTGACACGACGAGATTCCGCGGGACGGAATCAACCCTGTCTCCTTCAGAAACGTCGATTTCGCATTAATTTACAGAAATAATAATCTCAGGAACAAACGAGATTTCATTTCGCGCAATTACGTTGATAATTAATCAACGATTCGTAGATCGTCGGGAAGGTGGAAGGCAAGGGGGCTGGAAATCAACTGTTGCAGTTTAATTTCATCCCGGGTTTGTTGAGAGGAAATTTACGGAGGGTAGTTTATAAACGGAAGGGTGCGGAAGAAGGTTAGAGAAACGGGGATGTCACACGGTTTGTCCGATCGAGAGGTAGGTAGGTAGGTAGAGAGAGAGCGAGAGAGAGAGAGAGAGCGGTTTCCGAAAACGCGCGGGGTAAACCGAGCTTAATTTACCCGTCAGTCGAACGATCGATATCCGACCGCATCGACATCGTGCTTGCGGGGTGGCAGGAGGTAGAGGAGAGCAACGACGCTGAGGAGTTTCTCTCGCCAGGAGTGCCGGGAAAGAGAAAGCGGGGTGGCGCGAGACACGATGGAAATACGCCTCAACTTTGGCAACAGAGTTAACCCGTGGCATTTCTATAGCCGCGATGCCACGTTTTAGCGCATAGCTTGACTGAGGGAATAGAAATGTTCTCTTCCGTGTGTCTATGTGTGTTTACGTGTACCTATAGGGAATGTATTAGTGCCTTGGCAAGAACACTCGTGAACAATGCACCGAGTTCTCTCATTCGCTCGGTGGAAGAGAGAAGGGATCAATTCGTTTCGTAGTGAAGGTGATGGAGGAACGAGGGAGAGGGTTCCAAGAGGATGTTTGCAGCCTCGGGTTTCCCCTGGGAATGACACTGGTGTATCTCGCTGTGGTACGGGACATCGGGGACGACTCTCTCAAAACACCCGCCAAGTGCGCGCTAAAGTAACAGAGGGATACTTGATGAAACAGTCTCGAGTTTCGTCCTCTCGTCGACCAACCTTGCCATCTGCTGTTACCGAAAATTATCATCCTTCGAATGAAAACTCATTCTCTCGATCGACAACTAATTTTACCCCATATTATTAAATGATCGATCGTTGATTAAAAAATAATAAGACCGAGGCAAGTTCCTCCTTCTTCGTTTGATTGAAATTTCCCGATTCCATCGTATAACCGTATCAAAGCCAAATTCCGAGGCTTACAGTTCGTTCTTAATGCACTCCGGTGTGATGGTATTACGAATGCTCCGTATTGGAAGCGTGAATAATCCCAACAGCGTGCGCAGTTTCAACCTCAAAACTAACCGTCTCTCTTTGAATCGGGCGCGAGGCTGTACCAACTCGTCCACGTGGGGCTCATCGTCATCATCCGCTTTGGCGAGAGGTGGATTCCGCAAAGCGGAGCAACGATGGTGTAAGCCTCGAGTCTGTTGTTTGTTGGCCAGCACGCCTAACCAATAACACTAGACATATATATTTATAGGTATATATGTACGTGTGGCATAAAGGATTGGAGATAGCGATGGCTTCGATGGTCAAAGAACCCATTCTCCGATTGAATATCCCGATGCTCCGTTGTATCGGAGAAACGCGACAGATACAACACAGCGGCGAAAGCTTTCCCTGTGCTCGAGCCAACCCCACACAGTAACGCATTACCATTGCTCGAGCACAGCCCTTTGCGTTGAGCTTTGCACGCTCGAACGAGGATCATACGAAGCGAAACTTCGTTTGAATCCGGGCGTCTGTTTCACCTTGAAACATTTCAACGCGGTCGGACGGAACAAAAGCTTCAGGGTTGACGATAGGAAACCGCGATGTCTCCCGCGATGTCTTCCGCGATTTATGATAAATTTTGCAACGTTTGTTATCGCGAGATATTCGACGCTACGTCGATACGAATAAACCAAGTTGATTTTCTATCTTGTACGATACGAAGTAACGAAACGGTTATTACGAAATTTTGGCGATCGCTTAAATTAATTTCACCTTTTACTACCCGTTCGAGTTACGTAGTTCTGGTGAAACGAGCGGTTAAAAGTCGCTCGTTCGTAGTCCAAAAGTTTTAATCGTTCGTTATTGCATGTATAATAAACTTTATTAACCGGACGAGCAAAATTTCGTTTTAAAATTATCATCAATTATTTCCCTTTATTTTTACGTTAAAAGCAACGAAAGTAATAACGATAAAATAAAAGAATATAAAACGTATGATAATACGTAGGCATATAGTAACGTTCAAAATCGTCTCGGAGCGTGTGATTCGAGAATTCATCGGCGCAAAGTCCGAGAGGTGAAAGCAAACCTTCTCAGCACTGAAAACGATCATTACGTTATGCCGCGATCGTAACGTGTTCATAAGCACCGTATAATGTGTATATAGATATATTAAATTTATACGACGGACAACGAGCGTTCACAGGAGGAGAATGTGCGTTAAAGGTGAATGTTCGATTAGTCGCTTTATACCGGAGGGGAGATCGTCGGACGTTGATATTACCTTTCAACAAATTAAAATGTGTTACCAACGGACACGAATATACGCGTATACACGCACACCCGCGCAAGTCCGTTGTGTCACTCCGTTCCTGCACCTTTCTCCGTACAATTTTCATGGCGTCCGCGATAAAACTATAGACTGTGCTATCGTGTAACCACGCTAGAAAATTACGCAACCCCGTTGCATATCTCAAAACTCTGGGCAACCGCGGCGTACCGAATACCTCGGGCAAATATGCAAATTAATTTCCCATCTCTCTTCCTCTCGCTCCTCGTAATATACATAATGGTATTCTCTCTTTGTCTCTCTCGCTCTGTCTGGGATTTCGATGGACGATAGGCCGGAGGAAGAATGGGACGGAGGTGTTGGAATGAAAAACCGGTCGTACGAGAGCTCTCCGTTCGGCATCGCGTGAATAAAGAGAGATAAAGATAGATAGGATGCCCGGAGGTGGTTCGTACGGTCCGAGCATGATCCACTCGATAGGATTCATATATTTGAGTCTCGTAACTTGGTTATATACATATAGTTATAAACCACGGATTATATCACTATACCGCGCGCGGCGTGCCTCATCATTCACTTCTGTCCAGATGTGACCCACACTGTTTTCAAAGTCAACGGGGATTCTTGTTTTTTTTCTGGCTCGTTGACCTCGACATTATTATAAATGGGCATTAAAAGAGAGAAAAAAAACAGGCCTAAATATGCGTTGAATAAAATATCGCGTAAATCGAAATATTATTATCATTTTTTATAGAATTCCGTTTTTTTTGACGTAAACTAATAGATAAAAAAAGGGTCGAGATTGATCGAGGAATTTCATAGACGGTGTATAAAGGAAAATAAGTTAGAGTGGATTTCTTTATCGCCCTTGGCCAGAAGCGAAGGAGAGGGAGTTACAGCACTGACTTGGATAGTTACAAAACCGGACAGCGAGAAGAAAGGAGGGTGTGTTACAGCACTAGGAGTTCAACGAGCCAGCAATGAGGAAGCGATCTCGAAGCTTATTGACTCTCGCGGGCCGACCACCACCGGATCATCATCCGGAATCGATTCGGTTTTCGCTCCGGACCCGAACGCGTTTAGGTCTTTACGCGGGAGAATTTTAACCGCGAACGAGACTGGAAGGTTGATACGGGAATAATATCGAGCGGAGGATCTAAGATCGTTGGTCGATCGACTAGCGAGAAATCGCGAGAGAGCCACACCCCGATCCGCGCGTAGGATCGCGAGCGTGATAACGAGCAATACGTCGCACTTCCGGGTAGGTACGTGCGAAGGTCATATTTATAATAGCCTCTACTCTCGACAAATCTGTCATCGTGTTTTATTAATTTTTTTTCATCTCTCGGTTGCTCGTAATATATCGACGTGGCCGATTAGCGCCAGGAAATCGCGAGAATTGAAAAAATAAAAGAGGGAGGAGGAGGAGGAGGAGGGAGTAGGGGTGAATTAGCGGTACAGGATATGCCGTTGGCTCGCCGTTATCCGCGCCCAACATGGCAGCATCCAGGGCTCTTTCTTCGGACCGACTCGTCGAGATACGCAAGAAGTATAATAAAAAAGAAGGAAAGAAAGAAAGAAAGAAAGAAGCGAGCGTACGCCGAGAAGACGAAGAAACGATGCAGCGGAGTTCGATGAGCAACGAGACCCGTGTACCAGGTCGAGGATAAGAAATCCTTCGGAGCGTAACGCGTGCACAGCCCGAGCGATCAACGGTAAAAAAAAGCGATAAAAAAAAGAACAAGAACGGAAAGAAATAACGCGGGAAATACCTCGAAGTGTAACGGTAGTGGAGTGTTGCGTGAATTTAGTTCCAAGTCGGTGAATCGATCGGCATTTTTTCACATAATTTTTTCTTCTTTTTCTTTAATAATCATTTAATGTTTTTTTTTTCATAGCCGCCTTTTTTCTGGTTATGACAGTAACGAGGGGTCATAATTTCGGGGACGAACGAAAACACGCATTTACGGTGGAAAAAGCGGGAATCGCGGGTATACGAGGTTTTTGACACGGGGCGATATATCGACGTTTAATCCGGCATATATCAGAGTTGTCTGCTTTGTTAGGACCGTTGTGCGCTGCGAGCGCGACGAATCGACCGATAAATTCGAGAGGGCATTATCGATACACGCGTCAGTATCACGCGGTTTTCGCAGGGGGTTGTTTATATTTCTATGGGAAAATAATATTTTACTTTTTTTTCTCCTTTTTTTAATTTTTCGTACACCTCGTCGACTGGATATATCGCTAATGAACGAGTGATGGAAGATCACGAGCTATCGCATCGAATTTATCGTTTACCAAAATCGTGGAAAAACAATATTGAAATGTTTAGCGGGGCTTCTCGTCTCATCGACAAATTTCGCAGGGAGGACCGACGCGGGGTGTCAAAATCGCCCGAGTATTTCGCCCCGGTATAACAACCAAAAACACTCTCCGCAATCCCATTATCTTCGGCCGCAACCCTCGACACCGCAAATCTCTCGCGCGAGAGCGAGTGAGAGACCGAATGGCCTGGGGAGTTTGGGGGAAAAAAGAGCCGGTAAAAAGGTGCCGATGTACATATATATATGTATATACATAAATATATGAAGCCGAGAGTGCTGGAGATTGCAACACAGGAGCTAGGGAGAAAAAAAACGTGCCAATGGGAAACCGCGCCCGCGCGCGAATTCGCTCTCTCGCGGCTTAAATTATTTAGGAGTATTAATTATTTCACCGAGGGGCGATACTCTCCCGAGTCTCGAAACACCCCGAGAGCCTTGCGATAGATGGTGCACGGGTACTTTATTTTTTTGTGTCCCCTTCCGACAGAAAAACCGAGTACACGCTGGGTCGCAAAAAAAAAAACAGAAAAGTAGAAATTGGAAATGAGTAAAAAAGTATCTCCCTTAAAATTTAAATAAAAAATTAAAAAATTAAAGTTTTTTCTTGTTTTCTTTTCAATTCCTTTCTTCCTTCTTCGTAATTTCTCCAGTGCAGTGTGTGAGGGTCACGAGGGACTCGCCGGCTGGGTTTCTATATGGGTTCTTACCATATGCATGTACGTCCAGCATTTATGTGGGGGGGTAGAGGAGGGGGCTTTGGAACGCGCGGAACCCGGTTGGTACCGTTAACCGCAAGATGGATCGAACCCAAGCCTCTCTCTTCCTCTCTGTCTCTCTTTGCCGGCCGGTTCTTTTTTAAAAACCGGTCTCGGGTCGACTATCGTTTCAGATACCAACATCAACACACGATATATGCGCGTGACACATATACCACGAAAACTGAATAAGTTTCAATTAAACGAACTCTCCTTAAAAAATACTCCAAAGAGGGTAAATTAAATCCTATTTTCTTACTTGGGACAAACGCTTATTGTTATTTTTCGAGACAAAGTATACGAGTGACAAAGAGTCGTACAACGAGCGAACAATTTCTAAAGAATATTAACGATCCTTGGATGGATTTGCTGGGATCGAGAGTTCCTCGAGTCATATTTTACACCGAGAGAAACTGGTACTCGTGGTACACATTCAATACGAGTTTCGGAACATCGATAGAAATGCAGATATATCTCTTTCACGTGGTATATGGAAATTGCGTGGATATTATACGGAGGAGCTCGAACATGTGTCATCGTGCTGAGCTCCTTTCCCCGTTACCAAGATCTCCAATTTATATTCCGCGATATTTCACGCCGAAGCCAATTTGGAGATCTCTTGACACATTTATATATATATATATATATGTATGTACATTTATACGTATGTTATATGTAGGAAGAGGACACTGGTCGTTCCAAGTACCGGACACCGATTCAAAAATTCTCTCAGCAGGCCATTGAGAGGCGAGCGACCTCGTGGAAATTCGGTAGATAGTCGTTGAAGACGTGTACGGTCGAGAAGGACCGGTCGTACGTGAAAATGGGTCAACGGGTTGAATGCATGCACGCTCGTTTCTATACCTACGTATACGCGGGCTTCGTGCTTGCAGTCGCATACACGAGTTTCGACGAAAAAAAAATTCGTTGTTATTCCATCCGCGAACATGTCCCGACGATGCGAGGAGGGGGTCACAGGGGAGTCGGGGCTTGTCCTAACAACCGGATTTCCCCCGCATCGGCACCGCGTTGAAAGAAAAATCGAATAATCGAGAATCTTGGGAAACGAGAAAATGATGCGAAAAACGATTCGGTCCGAAGCATCAGGGCGCGGATTACTCAAGTCCGACCTACACAGGGTGATATAAAAAATAACAAATTTTCTCTAATTCTAATTTTACACAATTTTTCCCACGATTATCCGACTCTAAATTTGGATGATTTATTAAGAAGACGACGAGACGAATTGAATAACGTGTAGTAAATTCTACGAGTTCGTTATTGTCCCTGGAAAAATTATTTCCGCGAATAATTCCGACCACCCTGTACATTCGTTTTCAACTTTATCAGAAATCAGGACACGATCCAACGATGTCGTCGACGGACTTTTCCCCGGACAGTGAATCTCAGAGCGAGAGGAGAATCCACGAGACGCAGTGGATGCACCGGAGATGGCGCGTCCCACTTCGGGGACGCACGGACAATGCCTTTTGGTCTCTA
This sequence comes from Netelia inedita, assembly GCA_964017225.1. NCBI lineage: Eukaryota > Metazoa > Arthropoda > Insecta > Hymenoptera > Ichneumonidae > Netelia > Netelia inedita. The sequence goes on along the minus strand of OZ024924.1, from coordinate 1,027,518 downwards.
TCTCTCTCATTCTCTCCCTCTATTCCTCTCTCTTTCTCTCAGTACCGCTCGTGTGCTTGGCTGCTTTTCGATCGGAAGAGCCAAGTTGTCGCAAATGCGAACGGAGGCACTGTTAGCGGCACGAACGCGGAGTTGCATTTCCCGCGAGAGATCTCGCGCTTCAAAACCCGCAAGCATATCAGTGTATAGTTAACGTGTACGTTCAAGCAGCGAATGGGAGGCCTGTACGAATGCATCAACTGCGATACGGGACGCTCCAATGCATCCCTCGACCATCTACTCTACCACACCGTTAATTTAACTCCGTCGATTTACAACCTGACGACTGGTACCGGAATATACATATATATAACCCATCGACGATGCGACCAGTTATTCACGTTAGCCAAGGATCACGCGAAATAAATATCGAACGTGCTCGAACGGCCAATATTTTTTAATAATAATAATATTTATGATAATAAATAAAATCTTATCGATATCTCGGTGATAAATTTAGTTTGTACGGGGTGCGTATTTTTGTTTCTAGAACGTCGAGAAAGTGGAAAAGAATCGGCCTATTCGAGTGTAAAATGTGCAAAGATCGGTGAGAGTGAAAATTATTGAAGAGCGAGCTTTCCGACAATTTGTCGAATTGAATTTATACCCCTCCGCGTTCGACTCTGCCGTCGTTCGCGTTTTTTCCCCTTTTTCTTCTTCCTTTTTTCTACTTCCGCCTGCACCAGCCTGGTTACGTATATGTATAGGGTTTTTTTTTTCAAGATCTCTAGACGTCTCTCGTGCGCGTCGTACGTCTCAGTTGTACACGCGGGCGCGCGCAAGCGGCCTCTCATCTCCCACAATTCTATCACGTAGAGAAACTTCTCCTACGGGAGAGATAAGCGAAGGACGAACGCACCTACGGTCGCCCAATCTCGAAACTTAACTCGATATACGTCGACGAGCCGAGAGAAGAAAACGAGGAAAAAAGATAGAAATAGAGAAAAAAACGAAGGAGAGAATGGCGCGGAAGAGAACGAGCGAAGCACGCCACGCGGTCCATCGATTTAACTTCGTCGATTTACGACCGGCTCCGCTTTTTTTTCGTTCCTCTTTTGCCTTCCATCGCCCTTTTTTTCTCTCTTCTCTCATTCTTTCACTTTCGTTTCATCCTCTCGTGTGTTTTTTTTTTATATTTTTTCCCTACCGAGAAGTCGACGCGTTCGAGGAGGAACGGAGAAAAAAAGCGCGATAAAATCCCGCGCTTCGGTCCCGATCGCGCGAGAATTCTTCAAAGGAAAAAAGCTCCGCGTTGGCGGAGAAGTTATTATAATTACGGAACTTTGATTACAACGGGGAATAAAATAATTGTGAAAGAAAAGAGAAGGAGGATTAATCCTCCTTCTCGTGCTCTCGTATATACGGATATTCCCTTGGATTTTACTATTCCATCGACGATTCCGATTGGCGAGAATACCCTCGCGAATTTTCTACCGGGGCCTGCTAATTATCGTTATTAACCCCTTAAGCCGCTCTTTGCTCTCTCGCGAGGGGTGGGAACGACGATTCTCAAAAAATCTAAAGTTACAAGAATTAAAAAATTAATTATTTACCTCTCGTATACGATTTTTCAACCGGTAATTTATCATCCCATAACGGAAATTCGATTATCGGAATCATTTCGCTATCCCGACAAAATAATCCCCTTGCCCCCAGCCCCCTCCGTCCCCCATCGCAAAATTTTCCAAATAGCCAAATAAACGTTGAAAAATGAATCGGGGGTAGACCGGTTTGCAAAATTGATATTCCGCTCGCGAATCTCGATTGGCTCGTGCGAATTACAAACTCTCCGATCTGCTCATGATCATTAACTAATTGCTGATTCAATGAAAATGATTTGTACTCCCGAGAATGGCATTTCGAGCTCTCAAATGCGGGGACGTACCGTTTCCACGATTACGTAAAATATATACGTATAGTATATTAAACACACACGCGAACGAACGAACGGACAGACGGACGGACGGGCGGATGGACGGGTGGACGGACGGACCGACAGAGCCACGTGAACAGCTTGCGGGAATATGTGCCGGACGAGACGGGAAAATTTGGGGGAAACTCACGCAAATAGTAGAATAGGTTGTACGCGAGAGGGCTCGAGCATTATTAGTAGTAGTGGCGAGCGCGTGGACGGACGCGCCAGACCGGGACGGTTGAAATCCCCCCCGGGTCAGATTGAACAATGCGCGCTGGTGTGCGAGAGCCCTCGTTCTCTCACTCTCTCGTTGTGATGTTTACCGGCCGGTCAATCGTGACTCGGACAGCTCGGGGGAAAGAGAGAAGCGTAGATGAGAATGGGAGGGGAACAAACCGCGACTGAACTCGTGAGGCGCGGGGGGGGGGGGGGGGCGAAATTGCGTAAACCCGGAATGCCCCGGAGCGACGCGACTTGCCGGATTTTGAGAGACAGACTCGATTCAACCCCCGACCACCCCCACCCCGCCAACTTATCCTGTGCATATACACGTATAATATCCAATTTTTTTACGCCACATTTCCTTCTCTGTTTACCCTCATTTTTATAACCCACCGTGCCGTTTATAAACAACGAGTATCAGCAAAGCCCTTCTGGACTTTCCGTTTCCCGTACAGTTTACGTTCGCTCTTCTTACTTTCCATTCCTGCACGATCCTCGACGATTTTCCTTTCGTACGAAGAATTTTTATCCGGAATTTCAATCTCGAGAAGCTCTAGCTTTATACTTGTATTTTTCATGAATTTATTATTGTTATTATTATTATTAAGTAGAAAAATTCGGGTTTAGTCAGACGCCGAGGAAAAAGGTCGAACCGTTCTATCGTCCCTTGCTATTTTCCCCCGAAGGCCCTGTGGACACCTGCTGTTACCCCATTGTTGCAATAGCGCAGATTCCATTCTCGACACGGGCGCACACACGTACCGCCTCGGCACATCGCATATAGAGAAGGAGAGAAAACCGTGCGCGATAATATCGGGTAAAAGTCCGGTATTGTTCGGCCGATTACGCGCGCCCACGTAATCCTTAATTATACATTCAACGTCGGTGCATGGAACAGCGCGACGCGCGCGACTCTCGGTATAATTCTATCTCTATCTTTCTCTATACGAAGAGGAGAATTCACATGAAGCGGAGCACAAGAAAACATAGCCCGAAGGCTTGAGAGATACGTAGTATGCGCGACACATGAAGCACGCCTCGGCCTTTTCCGAAGGACATTGTTCCTGAAAATCCGCAGCCGAGAGAGAGAGAGAGAGAGAGAGAGAGAGAGAGAGAGAGAGGGAAAGAAGGAACTCGCACGACGACGAGAAATAACTCGAATCTACGTCCCCCTCCCCCCCCCCCTCCTTTCCCCTTTATACTTTATACGTTTTATCGATAACGATGCGAACGTATTTGGTACAGCCTGAGGGACAAACGCGTCGCAGAATTATGAAATAAGCATTAAATCCGATAATACTAATTATATCGAATAAATTCGCGTAAGAACGAGCAATTTTTTTTTACTGGTTTACTAGTTTACGAGTTTTGTAAATAGTATTAGAATACAAACTCGTACCTGTCTCTTATCCGACAAAAACGAGCCTCGTATCTTATCACACGATCGTAACTTTCTTTATTCGCGATTCTTTTTAATAGAAGTCGCGACCTCCCATCAAAGAGCACAGTTACCCCGAGGTGGCTGTGACTATACGCTATAATAAACGAATATCTACGCGCGCGATGCACTTTTGCCAGGCTCGTGTTTGCTCCCCCATTTACCCCAGCGTTGTATTTTTTACAAAAGCCCTCGTACATTCATAAGAAATTTCACGACTCGTGGCGCTCGTAATAATAACAATAATAATGCTTTTTCATATCAAAACAACCTTGGCTGCTTTTGCATCAACCTCGGTGAGATAAAGATAAAGATTTTTTTCAACGATAAAGTTCCTCACGCAATTGCTCGTCAACGATTTATTATTTAGAAATATCTCGCTATATCCGTTTACGGGGATATCAAAGAAACGTAAGACTTTCTTTCGTATTTCCCTACGAAAACGTGTTTGCGCCAAGCGCAAAGTGCGTTCTCGTAACTTATTCTACGTTTCATGCTCCAACCCTGTATACGTCTATATACATATATATATATTATCACATATCCGCGTATTACCGTGTACGAGAATCTTTCTTTCTTTTTTTCTTCGTGGTATGCATAACTCGTGAAAATAAACAATATAAAAGTAGTGGGCAGGCATGGGTGGGGCGGGAAGGTATGCGACGATGAATGCAGTTGCGTAGAGGAGAGAAAAAAATATAGTTCTACCTGGCCGCGAGAGACTGACTGAGGTTTGAAGATGAAAGACAAAGAGAAAGACGAGTACGATGATGCTCCTGCTGCTGCTGCTGCAGCTGCGGCGTTGCAGTTCAACGATGTAAAAAAACGCGCGCGCATGAGAAGCGCGCGAGAAAGTCGCTTTCGCTCGGTCTCTCCCGAGAGATCTGCGCGCATATTTCGCGGTAACGACTACCGTGTGTACCATCTGCGTACACGAACTTACACACGCAGACATACGTACAGAGATCGAGGCTGCGCTCTTGTGCAGGTTCCTAAGGCGAGGAAAATCGTCGATTTTGTACTCGCGTCTTCTATTGCCACGATCGCAGCAACGACCCAACACTAATTTACTGTTGGACGTCTATATGTATATATTTATGATCCTTATGATCGTTGTAACTCTCTCATGATCAATTTTTGCTTGGACACGGTTTCGCCAACGGCTGGAAATTACGGATCGCTGATGTGTATAATTTCACATTCTTTTTCTTTATTTCGCTTCGTTTTTTTTTTTGTTCTTTTGATTCTTTTATTTTAATGCGATACAACGGTCTTGGAACAAGTGGGACTCTCGAGAGAGTGATGCACGCGCGACATTCCGGATGTGGGTCAGTTGGTTATTGGCTTAAACTCATTATTTAAGGTACTTTTTTTTCTTTTTCCAACGATATTTCCGAGGAATTAAATCTTCGTTACACGAGCGAGCAGGAGACATTTGCGAGCGAGCGGAGAAATAAAAGGTGCCGGATACAGCGACGATAAAACGAATGAAGCGAGATCGTGACTATTATAACGAACGATCCAGGATATAATAACGCGTCGCGATTCTTCGCTAAATGAACGCTCGACTCGTAAAAAAAAAAAATCTTTCGAAAAATCTCGGATATCTTAAAATTTTTATTTTTTTTAATTTTCATTTATTCAAGACATAAACGAATTCGGAAAATTGCGCGTTACGTTTCTCGATAGGAGGAAATGAAATTACGAAAAGCGAGAGTGCATCGGAATTATCCAAAGCGGACGCGTGACTGCAAATAATACGAGGTGGGAAAAAAAACAACGATGTTCCGCTAATGTAATATTTATGAATTACGCTTTTAGATCTTGCCTGATAATTTCGCTTATCTGAATCGGCACGAGTCGTCGAGAAAAGGGAAAAGCACGTTAATCGTTGAATTACCACGCGATTATATTATTACCTCGTATACCGCATGGTGCCCGTGCGTCTATAAAAAATGTGCTCGACTTGGATCGTGCGAGTTGGAAAACGTTGAGCAAAGGGAGAAAAAAAAATAGTCGAGCGATAGAATGAGACCCTGAGACGCGGAAATAATATCAAGAGCGAGAGTGAAACGTCTCTCTCGTCACGTTTGACTGTATTTCGCGTCGGTTAAGTCGCTCGCGGTCGGACGACTCGAGATACCCGTTTTTCTTGTCGCGGTGAGATTGTTCCAGCGAACTCGAGATCGAGATTTCGCAGAAATTCGTATCTCTCTCGCTTCTCGGGCACGAGAGAGAGAGAGAGAGAGAGAGAGAGAGACAAAGGTGAATTACCATAAAAAATTATTTACCCTTTAGTCGTAAGAAAATAAATATTTTTCAAATATTGTAATTTCTTCGTTACCTCGTCACGTCCAATTTATAAATCTTGATTAAACACGTTTTCTCTTTCGTCGCGACGATTAAAACGTTCGAATAAACATTATTTTTCAAACGATTGAAAAGTCGATTGTGGGGAAAAAAAGAGGTAATTGCGTTAGCGTCGAGCCGGGTGAGTCCGGTCATTCATGCGTTTATCGAATGAATGCGAGCGCGCGACGAAAAAGAAAACCACTCTCGCTGAAGTAGTCGAGAGCTCGAGCAAGGGGGTGGGGGTTGCTACGGGGCTGTACACGCGTGTGCAATACGTGTAAGCGGAAAAACGAGAAAGGTAGGAAAAAGAAAAATTGTGCCGAGAAGTTGAACGGTCGCGCGTGCCTAAGCTCGTCTTTTCCTCGACGGTGAGCATTAGGTGAAACCTCGTTCTCGCTGGACCAGTAGATAGAGGTAGCTGTAACACCGAGGTGGAAAAGGCGAGCGGGTGAGTTATGGAAATTTCCGGTCGGAAAATCGAGAAGGAGGTGGGGGAAGAGGGCTCGTCGGGTAAGCGTTATTCGATGGAAAAGCGGTGGTTGGCGGAAGTGGACGCCCGAGGAAATTCGATCGGCTTCCTAACAATCCCGGGTCTGCCTTTTCCAGAAGCCCCTTTTCTCTTCTAACACGTGCGTGGTACGTAGATACCACCCCAAAAATCTCGACGGCATACGAGATCCACCGAGTCAGAAACCGGCCTCGAGAATAGAGAAAATCCTTTTTCGGATAAAATCATCTTCTTCCCCTACCCCCTACCACCCGACTGCCCTTCGTTTTTTCTTCATTTTGTCGATTCTCATCTCTCTCGGTATGAAAATCGGTGATTCGCAGGGAAAAAATCTGAACCCGAATACGCGATGGCTTAATAACATTCTTTTTTTGTTACCATGCAAATTACCCTCTTTTTATTCACATTCCCGTTCGCTCCCAATTTCAGCTACGAAATTAGGGGCAATAAATTTCAAATGTATTTATTCATTTGCCCCGTAAAATACAACAAAAAGCGCAGAAAAAAGAGAAATTCCTCGTAAAAAATCTTTTACAGAGCATTTTATTTTCTCGTAAAAATGTATTTCCAATCCCCCCCCCCCCTCCACTACTATTTCGCGAACACGCGGGGCGCTTTAATTAAAAGCTTTTGCATCGATAGCCCAGCCGACTGATTCAACACAGGCGGAGGTTGATCAAAGGATCTTTTCGGACTATGGCTTAGTTAAAAAAATGCAAAAAAAAAAGAAAATACAAACGAAATTATGAAAGGTTCGATGAAATGGAACGCGAACTACGTCGCGCTCCGTATACACCGAAGAGATATTTTTCGCCTCCTCGAAACGCTACACACGGCAAAGATATACGAATGTGGTGTTTTGTGGCTCGTGGAACCGTCGACTATGGAACCGTAAGCGTAAATTCGATACCAGTGCCCGAGATTGACGTTGTGGAAGAATGGAAAAGAGAGAGAGAAGAAGAGAAAAAGCGGGAGGACCGAGGTTCGGTGGTTTCGCGTTCATCCCCGCAGCAGTTTATGACCGAGGAACAAAAAAGCGGGACTATGGTAAATAGGATATGGGGACAGAAAGAGAATACGAGGAAGATACACCAAGCACGGCCAAGGGACGCGGAATTGGAACGAGGAAAAAAATGAAAGTAGAAGTACGATGTAGATTGGGAAAAAGGGAGGGAGGGAGAGGGAGAGAGAGAGAGAGAAAGAGTGGTGCCACCCCTGTGGCACGTCCGGAAAGCCCGAGATGACCAATCGTAAATATTCATACGGAAATTTCTGAAGCAACGGGAAAACATCAATTCCACGACATGCTGAGGGACATTTTCATCACCCGCGTCTCTATTTTATCTTTTCTTTCTTTTCTCCCTTCCATCCTGTCGCCCGTTTCCATCCTCGCTCTCTCGATCGTTCGTTTTCCTCCTACGTTCGCGGGAACGTTGTTGACCGCTCGTAAATAAAATTCACCCTCGCGTCGCGCCCCACGCTACGATAACCCGCGATTAAAGCCAAAGGGGTGATGAAAATAACGAAATCTAAATTTGTCGTGTACCTACGACGCGAAATTTTACCCCTAACTAGTCGAGCCATTGGCGTTAATGTACGATCGTTTTACGCCCGCATCCTCGAGTGACGAGTACGGAGGTCATTGACATTCGACCTTGTTGGCGAAGAGACCGCGGGCACGCGTCCTTAAACGTGTGTTCAAGTATACGCCGATATATATACGCTCCCCAGCGAGAGAAACTCCCGTCGTAAAAAATTATATAATTCTTTGTCGGAGGTCATGGATGCTTGAAAACGCGAACGCCGCTTTTGCAAAGGTCCGGCCGGGAGGCGAGCGAGGAAACCCAACGAACGGAACGAGCGGTTCGGCGCGGTCGTAGTAAAAGCCTCGAAAACCAGCTCGTATTCGGCCGCACGGCGTTTATTTCGCACATGCTCGAACCAACGGCAAGAAGGTAAAGAGGCCAGTGTGCTCGATACACTTTTACGCCGGTCGAGACTATGGTAGGACGAGGGGTAAGACAAAATAGTGATTTTTCGTCGTACCGAGAAAATGAACACGTAAAAAAGAATTCACCAGCACCAGGACGAAAGCATGAAATTTTATCTTCCACAAAGAGGAAATTGGAATAGGAATAAACACACATATTTCATCTTCTTTGAAAAAGTTTAGCAGCGTCGTTACGTCGGAAAGAAGGACAAAGGGTGAAAAAGAATAATCGCTCGTACGCGGGTTCGTTACGAGAGTTCCTTCAGAGTCCTTGGTACGCGTGCATGGTGTCAACGTTATCGTTAATTTAACTCCACGAGGCACGCGGCCACCTAGCCGAGGAAATGGTGGAACGAGAGTCGCGTGTAAAAGAGACAAAGACAGGTAGAGCCAAGGGGATGAGAGGGTTGAGGGTTGGGGTGGCTCTTTGATCTACGAGAAGCGTATTCGTAAATTCAACGCGACGTATATCTTCATTGTGTCTTGTGCGACATGTGATAGGGAGAAGGGGAGGAGGAGCAGGAGAAGGAGGAGGACGAAAAGCTACCGCGAGAGACAAACCACGCACTAGACGCCACGAGCGTCTCTGTGACGTCCGCGTTTCGAGTGAACGAAGCCACGTACCAAGAACGTAAACGGCAATGAGAATTAGAGAATTCGCGAGTAGTTGGTGAGCGCGGAGGACTGGCAGTGATAGGAAACTCTGTGTGAAGGAAACGAGGATCGGCGATGAGACAACAAAGAGATGAAAAGCCGGAGGGAAGGAGTAGGATGTACGCGATCCACTCACGAGTGGAATAGAGACGAGTCGCTGGGCCCTTCCGTGGCCCACTTCCTAATTGGCCATTAACATTCTCTCTGTACCGATCGCACTATTATTCTTCAAATACGAAAAACTCATCCCCTTTCCAATTAATTCATTATTCATTTCATTTTTATCGATAAAACTGGAGACGATCTAACGCCCGCGCTGGAAAAGCCAGAAGACAAATGCACGGATGACTCGAGGGAAATACCGCGAAATAGACTTCTTCGATGTCAAGATCCGAGCCAATATAGACGACAAGTAGTCAAGATAGGGAGAGGGGGGAAGAAAGAGGAGAACGATCGAGTATCGCGCCCGAGACGCTTGTAAGCGTTATCGGAGGAATCCCGTCTCGGATTGCTTTCTCCTCTGCCCCCCCCCCCACCCCTCGTGGAGACGATCGAGACTTCCCAAGACGAGAAACGCACCCGAGGCGCCGATTGACGTCATCGGCCAGCGAATCTCGGTTGTTATTTTACTCCACACCGATATTCTCAATACGAGATAAACAAAAAATTGACCAAATACCGATAAAAAGAATACAGTTTTTTTAAAAAACAAAATCATTACCCAAACCGCCTTGTCTTTATTCGTTCCGCGTTTGTTCACTCGGGGAAACTTACGAAGCGAAGCTCGCACGGACAACGCGGCGCACATAATTCTCGTGTCCACCGCGAATAATAATAGTAAACGAGCGATCATTGAAAGTATCCACTACCTGTAACAGAGAGAGAGAGAGAGAGAGAGGAGGGGGAGGGAATTGGAATTTCGTGTACGTTCACCATCGTCGTTTACCGTCTGTGCTGCAGAGGCGGCCTCGAGGATCATTTAACGCGTGATCTGTCTTTCTCTCTCTCGCTCACTCTCGCGGGCACGACAGTAAACTGTACGATAATAATGTAACAAGTGGTCGGTACCTACTACGTATAATACAACGCGAACGAGTCGCGATATGCTCAAGGATTATTATCTCGCGTGTGTCTTTACTCGCGGAACGCATATATCCATTTCTACTTTATACCTCGTCTGTTGCAATCTTGGCTATACAGATTTCTTTTCTTTTTCATTTGGAATGCCAACGAAACGACGTCAGACGTCAAAGTGACTAAGAACGTCTACCTGGCGAGCTCGAGGAGGAATTTTTTTTCCAACGCGCGAATTAAAAGTCACGAAGCTCGCGCGACTCGTCCTCGCTCAATATGCTAACTAACCATTAAATTTACTCGCGACCGGTCTCACGGACAACCAAATTTATCCACATCTTCAGCATCAAGCTGGTCCGAATGTTTTTTTTTCTTTTTTATAAAATCTTTTTTTTTTCGAACTATTTGTCATTCTAATGGAAATTCAATGATGAGGGATGAAAAAAAAATTATTTAGAATCCTCTTGTCGTTTACGTAAAGCGGGGTAGAGTGACAGCGGGAGAGAGAGAGGGAGGGTGAGAGAGGTGGAACAGGAAAATGGGGAATAATTTAATCCCCTGTTTTCGTTTCACCCTCGGAAAACAAAAGAAGTAATTCGTGTGCCATGAGCCGGTAGCATTCTGTGACCACGAGGCATACGATTAACCATACCGAAATATATCTATACGCGTATCGCACGAGCCGCAGCGAACGGCACGATATGGTAACGAATTTTTTTCGCTCACGGGAGCACAGAAGGTAAAAATTAATTTAGCACGAAAAGAAAGGAGAATGGGGTGAAAGAATACAAAAGCAATGTTTTCACGTTTGCGACTGACCAATTTCATGTGTAACAGGACTAAAAGTTGTCATTTATCCCCTCAAATATCTATATACGTGATATCTAAAAAAATGCAAAAAATACGTAAACTTTGCTTTCTCGCGAGCTTCCCGATAAACGAGAATTTTTTATCGAAAACATCGTTTACAGGTCGTACAAAAGTTCGTCTACCATGGGTAGTTTACCCCTTTAAAAGGTATTGCGAATGTAAAATATTCACAAAAGTTGTAGTTAAGTAACGAGCGGAGATGGAACCAACCCCCCAGTCGCAATTTGCGATACTAAGGGTCGCCGAGTGGATAAAGTTAGGGTTCGAGAAGGAATACGTTACTGTAAACGAGACGAGAGGGTGAGCTCGGACTCTTGCGGCAAGGGATATTAAAAATTAATCCTCATCGCGACTGACGAGAGGGAGAGAAGATAGGTCCTGGAAACCCGAGGACAAGTGATCGTAATGAGGGTCCTAACGAACGCACTGTGAAACGCGCCTCGCAACGATATATCGGTCCTGTGGTGGTTTGGGTATAAATTCACCCCTCGTGGACTACACCGAGACTCGACTTAGACGCACTTCACCGATCTTTACCTCCCCCACGTACAATTCGATAACTTATCACTACCAAGAGGATTTGTGATTTTTAAACTGCTCTCGCGGCCACCTTACTTTTCGTCTCTAATTGTAAGTTTACTTTTTTGTCGAATTTACCAAAAAAAAAAAGGTTATCACATAAAGAGCCATATTTTTTATTTGAAAAATTACCTAGGGAATCGGCTCTTTGTGTATTTTATTCGCGACTATGTAAGCTTTAATATGCCACCAGGTTAATTATGTTTTACTGATTTCTCACAGTTTTTTAAAGTCGCTAAATATGATCGAACACGAATCAATCTTCGTCCGTTCTTCTTTCTTTTCTCCCCTCGAACATTAATCTTCGAGACAATGAGACTCGTGTTTATTATTAATGACATTTTTTTCGTTATCTTTCAAACCCTCTTTGACCCCCTAAATTTCTCCAAAAATATTCAAGCTGTCGAAGAAGCCGAAGCGTTTGAAACTATAGCCCCTCTTCGAGAGACTAAACTACCACTGGCTCAAGTTTTTTTTAACCCCCGGTAAACGATGTTTCCGATAAAAATTATGGATATATATATGTACATATATATATATATATATATGTGTATATATATATGTGTGTACACGCAGGTGAATGGACCACCGGAGGGTGCACCAGTGGGTTCTCTGTTCTCTCGCGTTGACAAGCGAGCCCCACGGTGCGAGTTTATCACACAGAAGCGTGTTTCCCACTCCCCTGATACGAAGACCGTTCAACCACCACCACGAGACAGTATCAACCCCTGCCACCCCCCGTTCTTCATCATTCGCACCCCTTGGCTCTCGTGAATTTACCAAACTATGCACTACATTATAACACCGGAGGATAGAGAAACGCAACTCGGCTGGCGTAAAATCGCCGGATATTCAACGTTGTGGCCACGCCATCAGAGATGCGGGGGTGAGTGAGAGAGGGAGAGAGAATATAGATATTAATTGGCTTCCGATCCGGCAGCGTACAACCCCTCGACTCTGTGCTCGCTCTATAGTCTCGATACAGAGGTGGAGGGGGAAGCCCGGAGAGTGAACCGAATCCGCGAAAATTAAGGGATCAGCCGCGATTACGAGGCGTGCAATCCCCCCAACCCCTATCTTGCTCGGCATGAAATTGCGCGCTACCGCAACTCTCTCCCCCCATCTCTCTCTCTCTCTCTGTTTCTTTCTCTTTCTATCCTTCAGATGTACAAAATCTTCGGCCCCTTAAAACTTTCAAACACAATTTCATCCTCGATCATTTTGTTCGACACTTGGAAAATCCATCAAAGTATTCGTTCGTCTCTGAAAAATGTTCTTTCGAGACACTAGATTATTTCTCCGAGTTACCCAATGCCCGCTGGCCTTCCTGCTCCAGTTTTTATTCTCCACGCTTCCTGACTCTTGGTGAACGACATAACGCATAAATATACGTTATATCGCCATTACTAAAAGATGGCGAAGGTTATGAGCAAAGCCTGTAATTCATCTCCGTAAATTGCTACATTTCTTTCTATCCGTGGGTTAATGGCTAGGTGAGGTTTTACCGAGCGAGAGCAAGAAAACGGTGAAACAACGAGTCGTCGAGAGAGAGAGAGAGAGAGAGAGAGAGAGAGAAAGGGAAAGGGAGGGAAAAGTCGAGAGAAGAGGTGAGAGTGACGAGGGGAATTAGCCAAGCGTTATTATGACGAAAGCTTCTCGTTTCGTAGAGAGAGAGAGAGAGAGAGAGGACAGTGAGGGACGTCGAGCATCGTCAAAGAGTGAAAGTGTCGTTAACTCCCGTGTCTCTCAGCGGATTATCCTCGAGCGGCTGTTGGACTCGACTACAAGGGGCGGAAGAGAGAGAGAGAGAGGGAGGATACGAGAGGAAGAACCGCTGCAGCTGAATAGAAGGCGGAGATCGGAAGTAAAACGAGGGAAAACAAAAAAAAACGGGGCGACAAATAGCCGCCCGTAAGATTTCCCCGACTTCCGGCTTTCGGATAATAAAGGCGGTAGCATTTCCGCCAAGGTTGCGACCTATCTCTAGCGATAAGGCGAAAAAAGTGTCTCGCAAGAGAACTCGTGAGAGCAATGGTTCGCACAAGTTTCGAGCAAACGCGTTCGAAACGAGAGTTTCGCGAAGGGTTTTCGGTATAACCCGCGGGCCATGGGCGAACGACTAATAAGATTACGCGAGAGGTAAAATCCGATCATCCCTTCCCATGCCTCCTCCTCCTTAAGCCACTTTCTCTCCTTCCTCCCTTCCTCCCTCACTCCCATCCCTCATTCCCGTCTCTCACTCTTGTCAAAATCGCGTTTACCCTCCACCTCCACCTCCACCCCCCCCCCCATCACCATCCCCATCCCCCCCAAAACCCACCGCGACTCTCATTTTGGCCGAGACGGCACCTAATTATCGGGGAATTTTGCGGTAACCGTAACACCCCCCAAACTCTCCGCGCGAAGAGGCGAAAGCCTTTATAATTCAAGAGGACTTTCATGGCTCTTCCAACGTCCTCTAGTCTTAAACCCTCTGTGTACCCGCGAGCGCGTACGAGAACGAACGCTTTTTGCCACGTTCCATCGGTTTCCCTCCCTCTCTCTCTCTCTCGTTTTCTCCTATCAACGTGTATCCCCTGGTGTACTTTCGACGAGGAATTTGCTTCTCAAGCGAAGCTTGTTCCTCGTCGAGTAGACTGGGGTCGAGTTTTCGCGAAAATTCCATCACCCGAGATTAACGCGCTCCTACTACCTCGAAACGAGGCAAGAGACTTCCGCGTGTTTTTGGATTATAATGAGTCGTACTCTCTCTCCCACTCGCGTTCGACTTCTTCATTGATACGACGAAGGAGCTTTAGCGGTTGCGCGAGAAATTCTCCTCTGTGATGAAATATAACGAGGGACAGGAGGTAAAAGAAGAAGGCAACGACTCAATTCCCACGCGTCGTTCGAGAACCCACCAGACAACGTGCAGAGAAAATTATCGATTCCCGTTGGTAGTATAATTTTTTAATTAACGATTTATATAATTATCGATCGATCGAAGAAACGCGATCGTGTAAAAATCGTCGATAAGTGCGTCGATGAAATATTTTTTACGTATCGAGAGACACGCGAGTCACTCTCTCGCGAGTGTACAAAACGAGAGGACTCTGGCGAGAACCAGGTTACATAAACGTCGCGGTTGCTCTATTGCTCCGGACATTCGATACTCTTTACTCACTCCCCTCTCTCTCTCTCTCTCTCTCTCTCTTCGTCTCATATTGGAAAAATCACAACCACGCGATTCACGACGTTAAATTACTATCTATGTATTTACGTTTCGAGCTAGTGAGAGGAAGCCGAGAAGCAAGCGAAATGAAGTAACGCTCGTTCACCGCTCGTTATAACACGGCTCGAAATAACAATGCGTTCATAAGCGATGTATCATAAAAAAAAGGCTTCACGTTGCGTGTCGCAAACGAGAGAATCATCGCCTTCAATTACAGGAGTGAATAGAGCACTTTTGAATAATTCGCACAATTGAGAAAATTGAGACGTAATAAAGATATTGTTACCACGCGTGCCGACAATTTCGTTATACGACCGATAAGATTTGTAGTCATTGCAGGTGTACGAGAGATAATAAAACGTGTATCGTGAAATATGTAAGAATATGTACGAGGATCGAATATTTTGATGAAAGAGGTAATAAAAAATAGATCGAAATTAAAAACTCACTTTGTAGATTCCATCGACGAGCCTGGTGAGCTCTTCGGTCTCCATGATTTCCTCTCGTGTTTCCCCAGCTTACTCGTCGATCTCGCCTTCACCTCGTTATAATTTATTAACGCGAGCGCGATAATCGACGAATTAATGAAGCTCGCGCGAGCACGCGCATACGTAAAGATAAAGATAAACTGTGCGAACGGATTTCACGGAATACTCATATTTTTCACCGACTCGAGCGTTATAAAAGACCGGATTTCGCTTACTCGCTCCACTTTTCCCGATTCGGGCGACGCGAGCTCGACACTATACACGATATATATGTACGCGATTTTATACGAGAGCGTAAAATCACGAGAAAACGAAAAAGATAAAATAAAATAAAAATAAACCAAGCAACACCAAACACTGGCGTATCGACGCGTCGAGAAAAATCTCCTCTACTGAGATTTTCTATCTTGTTTTATACTACCAAGTTCCGTTCGTAATAGTTTGCAGGATGACGATGATGATGCGGCAGTGTTGAGCTCGTCAACCACGACCCAGACTCTTCCGCCCGTGTCGGTCACGCCAGCGACAATCTGCCAACAGAGTTATTAATGTCATAATTAATAATCGACGAATCGAGAAATTATTATGTTTTTCATATTAATCGCGATAACTGTAATAATGTTTTTTAGCCGACGATTAAATTTTTAAAACGAACTAATTAAGAGATTAATTATTATCGTTGTGATATTAATTTTCGAAACCTTTGAAAAACGTTTCATTTTTATAATTGAAAAATAGCCTCGCGACACCGGAGGAAAATGGGACGATAAAGATGTTATTACCAAGAGGGTAGAGCGTGAAATCGGAATCCCGTTTTTGTACTTGTACGATCGGTCGAATATTACGGTTCTCGGTAAAGAAGGCACGTGACGATCTCGATCCTGCTCGCTCGAGATCCGAGTCGGCCATTTGTATCGGACTACGATTCCTCTCTTAGCTCGGCCTACGAAGGATAGAGGGAAAGAGAGATAGATAATCTCGTAGCTCGAGAAACCGCGATCCAGAGGGTCTTACTCACGGCTGTCGCGGGCAACGTGAGGTCACGTTTTCCAGGCTATACTTTCATTCCGCAAGGACACCCGGTGTACATAGCGCATATGCGGTGCCCGGAGGAGATATAGGTACAACTGCAAATACTACCAACGCTATATATAGCTAGGCAAAGATCGTGAACGTTTTCTCCGTCTTTCATCCATCAGCTCCACTCGATACTAAAATCCGCTACGTCTACCTGTTATCAAGAGCTACGTCTTTATTTTCAAATAAAACAAACAATTAACCTCGAGTTTGTAAAATAAAGAAAATCTTTAATGATTCGATTGATCTCTGAGCGAAATTGGAAATTTTTTTGACCAATAAATTCAACGACCAATAAATAATTATCAAAATTTTTCTTGGATTCTCAAAGTGTCGATTCGTCACGTTTTTTTTGTTTGTTATTGTCGATAAGTACCGTTACGAGATGATGGAATATTATGACGAAATGAAAAAATCGATGGCTATTGGCAAGCTCGGTGTCGACACGGAATCACTCGAGACATCTCGGGTACTCAGCCACGGTACAAGACTCTCGCATTACCCTCCTTTCAACGCCGTCGTCGCGTCGTCGTTTCGACGAGAGTCAGTTAGGAAAAAAAAGGAGCAACGAACGACGACGAAATAACGAAGACGAAACGATCCAATCGCGATGCTTCTAGATCTGCAAAATGTCGAGGGGTGTATATAGGGCTCGTGAGCGCACCCTTACCCCGGGGCCCTTATCGAGGGAACACCCTTGCAGCGAGTATATATAATACGGGAATCGACGAAGGGTCGATCATGTCGGCGGATCTCGACAGCGCTCCCACTCGACGAATAACTGGGCCAGAGTGTAATAAACCCTTATCGGTTTGTCTCTCGCCTTCTCGTAAAAATACAGACACGAGCGAGCAAACGTAGAACGGGCGGTATCATTTATTTTAACCAATTGGATTTGTTACGTCGAATTATTCGAAACGCAATCCGTTACGTGACCCCGATGCGGTGCGATAAGCGTCCGACGTATCGCGAGTCATTCGAACCAATTTCATTATCCCTCCTCGGACCCGATTGAATTTTATCAGATTCGCGATAAAGACGAAAGAGAGAACTTATATAAAAATATTACGCGATATTATTATTATTATTATTATTATTATTGTGTTGTTTTGCTTTTTTTTCGTTCGAGCGAGGAGAGATAAGACGGGAAGCTACTTTCTTTTATTCGTGTAACAAGCACTTTAACCAATTCGTTGCGTTATATCACCCTCGATGAACCAATATCATCGACGCTCTCGCGATAAAACTTAACGTTAATTTTTGTTGTCTCTCGCGACTTTCCAACCGGAATAGGCACCTCGCGGGCAACCCTCTCAGCGTGTACTCGTTTTATTACGATAAATACTTTGGTTACTCCCTTACCTTATAAATATAGGATTATTCGTGTATATCATAATAGCGGCGAATACTGGTTGACCGATGCGATTGCAAATGATCCGTGTCGATATATAACCAGTCGGGATTTCCGAACTGTTCGTATTCTCCGAACGCTCCCCGTTTTACCATATAGTTATATACCTATATACGTCTCGGTGGGTAAGAGGAAAAGGTGAACGTTGTACTCTCCCGATGGAGAGTTGTACGAGCCAGAAAGCCACAGTGCGATGCAGCCCGGTATTATCGGGTTGAATAAACGATCCGAAACGTACATAGGTATATAGGATATTTCACGAAAACCGGTATGCGCCTATATAGGCTTTTGCTGTCTTTGTGACTGGGTGATGGAGCACCGGTTTTTGCACCGTACTATAGGCTACTATCTCGGGCTCACTGTTTTGTTACCGAGTCGTGGCTCGAGAGAGAGTTTATTGTACCAAACACAGCCCGCGTTGGGATGAAGCCCGATTTTCTCTGTACGCGGGCGATATGCCCCTCTGTACCGTGTGTTTTACGAGCGGGTCACGCCGAGACGAAAGAGAACGAGAGATCTTTCGAATCAGCCAAGAAACTATGTAATACCATTCGATCGAACGAAATTAATAATAAAATATGAAAACAAGCGATACTTTATTATCTCGACGAGACGACGTTCGATTAAAAAAAAAAAAAGAGAGAGGAATTTTGTTGTGCCAATGGGGTAGAAAAAATTGCAATTTTGTGAAAAGTTGTTTTACCACCGATCGTAAAATGGTTACGTCGTGCGGAGATAAAAGAGGAAGAAAAAAGACAGAGACGCGATAAGGAAGAAAAAGTGATAAGAAGTTTTGTCGTTGGATGGAGAAAACTACCGTTGCGATGTTCGTCTCCTTTTCTCCCTCTTCCCCTGGCTTCCAACGTTCAGGCACCGATACCGCAAATTCGTTCCACATTCCTTGGCTCAACGCTTGGTGCACTTTTCGCCCGGTGAATACCTATACGCGAATTGCGAAACGAATACTTTGACACTGGGAAGGTGTGGGGAATGAGAATGGAAGAGAGAGAGAGAGAGAGAAGGGGGGAGAATATACTCGGTGAAATGCACGCGCGAAAGAAGAAGGGGGGAGAAAGGGAGAATTAAGGGAATTTCGCGCCACGAGGAATCGCGTCTCTTTGCCCGCGCGGTGAGCTCTCGCGAGAAAGTTAATCGCGGTCGGTCGCACTCGCCTCGCTCTTCTCGTGTACCGTGTGCGGCGCGAGACTCGAGCCGATTCGCACCGGCTGTTTTGTCGCGTTTGCAATCCGACGATCCCGATTCCGTGGTTTTTGACTATCGGTTTTTCACTCCCTTCTCATTTATTTTACACACTCGAGCCGTAAACGCGACTATTCGCGTCACGTTGAACCATCGAAAAACTTGCCGTAGGTACACGAGATGGAATAAAAAATCGCTCGTGCATCGTTCCCACGCGAATACAAACGTAAAAACTCGCGCAAGAATTTATATTCGAGACCTTTTCTTTCTTTTATTTTTTTATTCATCGAATAAAATCGATATTTACCATCGAACAAAAAGCAAATAAAGTTCGATGAACGAGACGACTAAAACGATATGATCTTTCGCGCTTCTTCTTTAGCGAGTATTTTTACAATTTGCATGAGAATCCGATGATCGCTGGAAGTTCAGATTCGTCGTAAATATTTTTCGTCGACGATGCTTGATTTAAATGCGAGTCGCGAGGTCGACGAACCTACGCGACGTGAGTTTGAGGCCTTTTTTACCAAGAAAATTATATGTCGGCTAGACTTAACAGGTAGAGTTGGTCCAATCGACTTTATCTATACTGTATTATGCATATATCATACGTAGCTATGTATGCATGTATGGCTTGAATAGATATGCGTATACAGGGTGAATTCTGTAAGGTGTCTCAAACGGGATTTTGGTGCAGATAGGATCATTACAAACAAAAGTTGCAAATATACATTAGGGATATTTTTAATAGTTTACGAGATATGAATATTTAAAGTTGATCCAATCACAGCGGGCCGAGAATCGTTGGAGCCGCCCACTCTCCGTCCTAGCTGTAGATATAGCACAGTTTAGGACGTTACATTTGGGATCGCAAAATTCAGAGCAGTCAATTATTATTATTTTATTACGCAGTCATTTTTATTTGACGCGCTCGGCAAAATTCAGAGCAGTCTATGCCCGACAAATAAAAATGACTGCGTAATAAAATAATAATAATTGACTGCTCTGAATTTTGCAATCCCAAATGTAACGCCCTAAACTGTGCTATATCTACGGCTAGGGCGGAGAGTGGGCGGCTCCAACGCTTCTCGGCGCGATCTGATTGGATAAACTTTAAATATTCATATCTCGTAAACTATTAAAAATATCCCCAATGTATATTAGCAACTTTTGTTTGTAATGATCCCATCTGCACCAAAATTCCGTTCGAGAAACCTTACAGAATTCACCCTGTATACGTAAAGCTATACGCAGCATTCAAATCGGCTCGACACTGCTGGGTGAGAGGTACCGAGAGCGAGTGAGAGAGAGAGAGAGAGAGAGAGAGAGAGAGAGAGAAGAGAGAAGAGAGAGAAGAGAGAGAGAGACTACCATGGAATGTCGTCCTGCTAGGTCCCTCACGCTGCTATAACGGTTAACGGAACACGCGAGGTGGACTCCTGATATCCTACAGGCGCGAGAGAGCCACCGAGAACCTACGTATTCTCCTCCCCCTCCCCTCTTCTCTCTCTCTCTCTCTCTGACCGACCATCCCTTCTCTACATTACACGCGACGTACATACGTACAGATATAGTCGTATGCACATATCTCTATATCGCGTACTATAAACCTCGAGTGGGTACGTGTAGCTATCTACGTGTGCACCTGTGCCGGACGAGTGCACGCTGACCATTGGGCACGTGGGTGGAACGTGGCGTGAGATTGAAACAGTTCAAAAGATATACGGTCCGGAGAAACATCTCTCTCTCTCTCTCTCTCTCTCTCTCTCTCTCTCTCTCTCTCTCTCTCTCTCTCTTTATATATATATATATGTGTGTGTATATATGTATAGGGCAAAGCTTCGGAAAATAAAGGGAATGGAAAATATTTGTTTCGTATGTGGGAAAATTTTAATTAAAATTGAAATCGCGCGTTCGAATGTCGAACGAGCGGATTATGGGCAGGAATAAAACTGTTGTCATAAATTTCAATGTTTATCGGGAGAAGAAAAAAATGTACGATTAAGAAAAAGTGGTTAATTTTTTGTATAAATAGAAATTAGAAAATAAATAAAACACGAGTCTCGGCGATGAAAAATTATTTGATCGCCGTAAGTAATCGCGTACGAAGAGACAAGTTTATACGCCTCGCTGGCGATAATTAACGATACATTTTTTTTTATTCGATAAAAAATATTCATTGCGAAAGTTACGATAAATTCGAGATCGCATTGTAAATTAAAATTTCACGCGACCTAAATAATAATCTTTAATACCGTTTTTTTTTTTCTTTTTTTCAAGAGCGAACGCAGACTTCCATTTATTCGCGATACGAGACGCGCGATACCTACGCGAGATCACGGAAATCGCGTGTACACCGAATGACGACGTGGAGAAGCTTCTTCTCGTGTTTCCAGTTCATGAATCCAGCGAGTCTCTCAGTTATAGTCCAACGTGCTACGACGTTTCACGTAAATACATAGATATATATATTGATAAATATATCGGAAGCGTTTCACTGCCTACAGCCGATCTTGCATGCGCACTCGGGCTCTCGCCGATCCCCGCGTTACTTACGGGGCTATAATTCCATCTGAAATACTCCTCCCACCCCAACCCCTTCTAGCAACCTCCTCGAGGAGAGTGTACCGAGAGAATCCTATTCGCAAGCTCGTGCGGTCCAAAGATCGCGAGATATTTATCATACGCGAAACGCGATAGATATTTACCGTAGGTATTTATATGTCCGACGTATATATTTATATCGTCGTATATATTTATATCATCGTATATATATACGTTCGTGCTCGCGGAAGCGTACACGATGCCTGATCCGAGATCGAAATTGAACAGCAGAGAAAAGAGAGTGACGAATACGCGTGTCAATCGAAGCACGAAACGGCAGATACGAGAGAGAGAGCGCGGGGCCCGATTCCGTCGACGTTCACACATCAATCGTTATGGAAAGATTTTTTTTTTCTTTTTTTTTTTTTTTTCTGTTCTAAATCTACGCGATCCGTTCTCGTAACGAATTTTCGATGACTTTTTGCAATTTGTCGCAACACCGTAAAACAAGTACAACCGTACTGAAATAAAAAACACGTTTGTCATAAAAATCCATAGCGAATTCCCGTGGGAAATGTATATGGTCGAAATGAAATTTTCAATCCATGGGCAATACACGGATTTTTTTTTTGTTGAGAGAAAAATGACGAATTGCGTGAGAATCGTTGCAATTACAAAACAAACAAAAATATTCCGACGAGCAAATATGACGATGTAAATATGAATAAAGATTTTTCAACTATTGTCGAGGAGAAGTTTGAAAAGGAGCGGCGATAAACAAAATTTAACGAGAAACGAGAAGAAAAATAAGTAATCGGTTGGTATACATGCAAAAACGAGACGCGAACGGAAGAGAGAGATCGAGAGGCAAAATGCACGAGCCAAGAGGACGATTCTCTTTATCTTTTTCGTCCGTCTACCCGGAGTTCGAGTTGAAGGAATGAAATTACGACAGTTTATCCCTTCCAGGGATTTCGTAGCTTCGCGTCCGTTTATCACGTTCGTTTCAGTTTCAGGGGGAGGAACAAGAGTGATGTGAGGGAGGGAAGGAGTGAGAGGAGGGTTTGAAGATTCTCGTTGCACACGTTTCGCCCCTAGTCGTCCCTCTCGGGACTGAGGCAACGTCGAACAATGTCTATATATATATATATAAATATATCATACGGTAGACTCGCGTTTCCACAACACAAACGTATCTAATCGCAAAGAACACGCGTCACACACGAGCGAACGGCACCGAAAGGAGAAAGGAGGATGAGAAAGAGCCGCTTTCAACCCCATTCGCCAAGAGAGAGAGAGAGAGAGAGACGGAGAAAGACGAGGGAGGATTGAAGGGGAGGGATGGAAACTGTCGCCGCTTTTACTCTTTGAAATTCACTCCACCGTGAGTGTTATACCTGACTGAATGAGAATCACATTAATTTTCATCTACACTTTTAATAATTATAAGAGAATTTTGTAAAAGTATCTTTCGCCCTTCGTACGCTAAATATAGATTATTTCATGAAAAATTTATTTTTTCGAGCGAAAAAGATCTCAGATAATTATTTTTGTTCGTTTTAACAGCTTCGATCATACATATACATCGTATGAAAATATATATGCATATGCATGAAAAGAGGGGAAAAAAAAGTTTATAGAAGAACGACGTGTTCCAATTAGAGGATAGGTAGACCGGCTACTTCTATCTCGTGGTTCGCCTCTCTGCATAGCTTTCGCGAATGTACGAGAAAACTATCCTGTGTCTGTGTGTCTGTGCTTGTGTCTATCTGGTCTCACTCGAGTCTCAAGGGCACCCTATAGTTTCTCTCCTACTTGGCCAATTACTCGTCGAGATTCCAACGTGTACGTATCTTTCATCGTTAGTTATAAACATATATATACACGTGTATGTATAAGTTCGTATATTTATGTACTTTGGAATAGAGTATGCGATAGCCCGGAGTCAAACTTTCATAGAGAACCTGATGCTTTAATAGCCAAGGCAAAAGTCTCGCGATTCCATGTGTCTCGCGTCACGACCGGGGCAAAAAGCTCTATAACTCTCTCTCTACGCTCGACGACCCCGATTTTCCAGCTTTGTCGCTCGCCCCTTTAAAAGCTTTCATTTGCAATCACGAGTCGCGAGAGACCAAATCCTCTTGTCATTTTGTTAACTCGATCTGCCTATGCGAATCATCGTACGATTTTTAAAATAGACAAATAAAAAACTCGGACGATAAATTCAAAATTCCCGCATGAGTCATTAAGCTCTTTTCATAGACTTGTAAAATTTTCAATACATTTCTCATGGATAAATAAACGCGTAACTATATTTCGATATTTCCTGATAATCGATCCCTAACCAACGTGATTCTAGGATTAAAAAAATTATTCGACATTAAACGAATATTTTTCATAGTTTGATAATTTTTCTCTTGCATTATAAAAAAGAGAGAGAAAAAAGAAGAAGAAACAAAAACTAACACCGACGCAACATCGAGCTTCAAAGGGTTAATTAGCAAGTTTGCAAATTTTCGAGATGCATTCGTTAAGCTCAACGAGTGTGAGGGGCGGTCACGCTCAACTCTTCGAATATATGCTTCGCGTTCGTTCTCAACTCTCTCTCTCTCTCTCTATCTCTCTTATCGTGTACGATATTATACCGTCGCTGTATATGACATTATGCGGCTACAGTTGCGTACAAAATTTACCAATGTATACGCTGTGGCCGACACGAGAGCGGAGTGTGCAACTCCTTAATTAACGAAACAAGCTAGTCGCGCGCCACCAACAACCACGAGAGAGAGAGAGAGAGAGGGGGGGAGAAAGCTTCGGGGGTTGTATGTATCTGTGTGTGGGGGTTACAGTTGGGCCAGGTCGTGGTCAAAACTTTTGAAATGATCATAACTATCCGGCTAACCGCAGTGCGTTGTTCGCTGGTGAGCGTCCTCGTGGTCGTAATATTATATATCTATATCAATAAAGTTAAAGCACAAGCTCGCAAGGGTGACTTTTACTTCACCGACCATATCGGACGTTTTGCTCACCTGAAGATTAATAGAGTTCTCCTCCTCCCTTCGAGGTCGAAAAAAGCTCCGGAACTACACGTGTATCATCACTTTAATAACACGAGATACGAACGATAAATAATAAAGTAAACGTTAATTATTTAATCCCGAACAAATATCCAACTTACTCCCGTATTTATATATTTACTATTATTATTTTTTTAAAATTATTATTGTTGTCGTTGTTGTTATTATTATTATTATTATTGTTATTATTATTTTCGTTAGTGCGATTATTCTACGATCAAATAATTTTCTCCGTCACAAATTCTCAAACACTATTCTACTATTAAAAAACGTGCGACGACTTTTGAATATTTTCTTTCGTTTGTTTCTATGGAATTTGAATTATTGTTTATTATCGTGATACGTGCGCGTGTACGATCTCGATAGAACGAGGTGATATGGGCGTACCGTTCGTACCGAAGCGCGCGAAACGACTGACTCTCCCGATCTGTCGGCCAGCTGGCCTATGAAGAGGTGGGGAAAACCGCTCGAGAGAGAGAAAGAGCGCGCGCGCAACCGGAGAGGGAGTATAGTAGAGTTTACGTGCGCGTAAGGATATTTAAAAAAATATTTTTTACAAGAATAGTATAAAAAAGTTTACAACTAATTTTGTTTTTCTTAGTTAAAAAAAAAACACCCTTATTATGAACAAGCGACGAAAAAAAAATTCAAATTCGCGTGAAAACGTTTACGAATAATTCTGAATGCGAATGCATTAATTTAATTGAAAGAAGTCACCCCCAGCCGACCCTGCTCGAGGGGTCGTTCACCGGGGCAAGCTCCAGTTCAAGATACTCCCGCCCTCCCTCCCTCTCTCTCTCTCTCGCTCTCTCTCACCGTCTCTTATCAACTTTTATATCGCGCTGTAAATTAGTGGCACGAGTTGCGTTAATAGGAAGAAAGAAAATCATAAAAAAGAAAAATCAACGAGATTTTTTTATATTACGTTTCTGAAGCGTGTTTTCATCCTCAATCGACTTTTGTACGCATTTATATGCAAATATATCAAATACATCTGTAGGGAGAAAAAATGTGAGGCCCGAGCGACGTTTTGTGCCGCATACTTTTTCTTCGAGTTGCACAGCCTTGAGCACCGACCGGTATATACATGTGTATAATACAGGTATATATTATATATAAATATATATGGGTATATATAAATATAAAAGAAGCGACCTTGATTCCAGCCTTTAACCACATTCCACCATAAAGCCTGGATGAATTCCAGCAGTGAAAATTGTATCCGAGGATCGAGCAATAGAACGTTCGTTTCTCGTCCATGACATCAACGATCGATAACAAAAAAAAAACGTTTCTCGAGCGATGAAAACAAAGACGCAAATTATCGTTCGTACTGTCGAATGATCGTAAAAAAAAAGATGAAAAGACAAAAAACATGGATGCTTCTCATTGTTTACCGGGTGCAACGTCCTCTGCTTGTGCAACAACCCGAAAGAGAAAAAAAAAAGTGCGCACAGACGACTTTTGTTGGCGGAAAACGGGGTCGAGTAGGTATCCATATTCAACGTATCGTCGAGACCGCAAAGCTCTTTTATCTCGAAGCACGTTTTCCTACTCGATTCACGGAATTATCGAACTTGATAAAAAAAAAATGAAAAAAAGAGCCAACTCATCCCTGTACCCTTTTCAACAACCCTTTTCTCTTTTCCCCGAGAGCCTAATCAGGATTCTAATTCGACGCTTCAGAAACATCGAGAAAGGCATCGAGAGGGCGGTATTGGAAGAGTCGAACTTTTCTCTACCGTTGGATTGTTACTATATCTACGTAAACGTCTCTATATATATATGTATATAAATGTGTATAAGGTTTCGAAAGGGTGGAGGGAGAAAACGTCGAGTAGGTAATTCCGATGCCGATCAGAGGGATGCGATAAAGTTCGGCCAAAAGCTCTCTATGGGGCGTTCCATTAATCTCGATCGTGGTCCCCAGCTCCGTCTACAAATATACAGCTCTCTCTCTCTCTCTCTATATATATATATATATATATATATATATATATATATATATATACCTATGTGTGTATATATTCGCGTATTATTACGTTCTCGGGATACGCCGTGTGAATTCTCGACTCGTACTCGCCCAGTTTCATCCTCCAATCTTCTCTCCTAGTGAATATTTACTGCGAAACGATGTGTCCCTTCGTATATAAGTACGAAATCTCCGCAGTGATTTTATCTAACTATTTGAGACCTTCTCGCAAACCCACCCTTCCTTTATGCAAGCTATCAGCATTTACGTTTACGTTTTTCCTTCATGATGAAATTCACCATTGAAATCTATCGGCGTACTTAAAGAATACTTTGAAATGATTACTCGATAAACGGGAGAAGACCCATTTTCACCCCTCGACGAGACCGAACAACCCCCTCGCCGATAGCTGTAAAAGGCATCGATACTACTCTCATCGTACTACGTACGTATATACCTGGATATATGTATACATAGACTATATAGACGTCTGCGGAAGAACATTTGGAGAAGGCATTCCAGCCTCTCCCTCCTTCTCTCTCTCTCTGTCTCTCTCGATTCATTGATAGCACATCTCGCGCGAGTATGTACAGAGTAGTATACTCTCGTTGTGCCTCGTGTACCATCGAGAGATGCGCATTGTTGGCGTGCGTTGTGTGTACCCGCTTTACACGACTCTCTCACCTCGTACACGTCCCCTCGAATTACAATTTACGTTGTCGGTTTTAACGCTCGCGCGATATTCGTACGAAGCATCCACCCCTGTCCCTGACACCCGACGTTGGGGCTCTACCCACAATGTATCAGCTTGACATAATATATATCTCTTAACGATAAAATAAAATAAAATATAATCACGGATGAACGAAGATTATATTTTAATTTTTGTAAGGCGATAATTCGAGGGATGAAAAATTATTTTTACGTCGTAACGTACCTTTTATCAAATTTAAAGATTTCTCTCCAGAGTTGCGTGCCTACCTTTTCCTATAGTCGTTCCGTTCACTGCTGCGACGAAGTAGAAGAGCCGAGTTCAGACGTTGTTATGTACAGAGGCATGACGAGGACGAGGATGACGAGACGGCCGCGTGAGCTCCACTCACAGCGTCAAACCTCTCGTCATCCCCGTAGTCTCGGCTCGTTTACAACTTTATCACGCCAATTTTAGCAGAGTTAACGAAGCGTGTAACGAAAAACTGTACTGGAAATAAATGGGCGAGTGAAAGAGAAAGAGTCGTGGTTAACTCCGAACGCATTTTCTTTTTTTTTCTTTTCTTTCTTCTTTTTTTTGCCGGTGGAGGAAAAAAAACGTCGAGTATGAGGGAAGGTGAGGGAAGTTTTAAAAGCAGTTTACCGCACGTTATGTAAATGTACGAGTCCTTCGGCTCGAGTAGTCTCCGCGAAGAATTTTCCTTCTCGATTAGACTGAACGAACGCTCATTTTTTATTATTTTTTTTAAGATCGATATCCAAAATTTTTTGTTTTTTCTAGGCAAAGAAATAACGTGCCGTTTTTTTGTCGTTTATTCCATTTTACGAAATTCTTCGGTGAAAATTCTACGCCCAACATTTCGAGAAAAAAATCTCGATGTCAATTATTTACGTTCAAAATTCCGTGTATTTAGATTTCACCTGTATTTTTATATATTTTTCATGCACGAAATTCCGTATTTACACACGCTCGCTTCATCGTGTATTTGCAAAGGTTTTCCGACGAGAAGATTCGTGAATTTTGTAGACAACGTACCTTTGGTAAGTTCGATGCTCTACTGACCTATTTTCACGTTCACTGCCTCGATATTCATATAGATATAGATATAGAGACCGTCCGTACCCGAAGGTCGGCAGTTGTAAAAATTTATTGAAATTAGCCAGCGACTGTGAATATAGATATACTAACGATAAGCCGACCTATATGTATATAGATATACTCCACTTCTCTGATTTGTCCAGAGATGGCGTCACCGTCACAATTTCGATAAATTATCGTTAGAAAATCGTCAGACACATTCGCGGACACATGGGTGTATGAAAAAAATTCCTAGACACGCTGTGGACTTTGAAATTTTGTAATTATTGATATATTATTAATTTTATAATTATTAACTCAAGTTTTGTTTACGCTCGTTCTAACATTGTAAGTATAAAGTGTATTAGTATTTTTTATAACGATTTTTTGTCGGACTAACTGGACCGACAAATTCGAGAAACCCTCGTAACAACGAAAGAGGAGTTGAAGAAAAGGATTGTGGAGGAATAGGTTCATATTAATCCAGAGTATTAAAAAAAATTATTTCCGACGTAACAACCCTTATAAACCCTCTCGCATTATTTCAAAAATCGTACGTACGAAATAATTATTTTTACGTTACTTGTAATATTCGTTTCTTTTTTTTTTTTTTTGAAAAAGTGATATTTAGGGCGTAGGGTCGTATCTCTTCCTAATGTCATTTATGATCCAATCTTCAAGGGTATAGTTGTACTGCGTCTCGGTGATCGCGTCGATTTTGTAAGCCTTAAAAATTATCGGCGACAACACCCGATGCTTTTGCAAAGATTCATGACGTAATGGGCCTTTACCCGCGACGTCGCAAAAACCGTATATTTTCACGTAATCCCCGACTACCAAAGACTTTCCTTTCATACCTAAGGCAGTTTGCATCCACCAGTCTTTGTGTTTTAGATAGAAACTAAAAAAACAAAACAAAAATCGTCCTTTTATTCACGACCGTTCGAAAACATTATTGTCAATTTTTTTTGCAAACATCCTACTCAACGGTTCTCTATGCGACGGCATTGTACTATTACTGAGCTTGTCAGCGACGATTTTTTTCATCATGTCCGCATACTTTTGCGTATTCCTTTCCGAAACCCCGTACTTAGCGTCGAGTACCATTCTCCTTCTCAAATCTCTTTCGTACGTCTGTCGCCCGTACAAAACTGTTATAATCCCAGTGCCATCCTGGGCTAAAATAATCGAACGATTAATCGATTTAATATCCCTTAATTATCTCGTTATACTAATATTTAAAAAACGTTATACGAGAATGTATGTACCAATAAATTCCAGATACTTTCTGTTACTTTTCAGTTCGAGAAAGGTTCCGACTATAGTCATTCGTCGAATTATGAAATCTGGCATGTTAAATGGATACCAATCGATGTAACCAGTTTGAGGATTTTTTACTGGCATTAAACGAGCGCATTCTTTGATCAGCAACGGCACAGGCGGAGGTTGACTGTCTGAAATTATCGTCGCATCGTGTTTCATTCGAGTTCTCGTAACTTACGATTCGCGAATTAAACGATCCATTAGCAACGGTGACTCGAGTCCTATCTACCCATCCATCGGTTACGTAGGTCGCGATATTATTCGCGTCGCGTTGTCAAAGTTTGAGGTTAAGTTGTAAAATTTCGATAAAAATTATTTTTGTATGCGAAAAAATTAATTTTCACTCGTATAAGCTAACAAAATACAAGCTAATGTGAAATTTCGAAATTGGCTAGGACAATTGTCGATAAATTCCTTCCCGACTCACCGTTTGTATTATACTTTGGAAAGTCTCTCGACACGCGAAATTGCGGCCAGTCCGGCGCGTCCGGATCGAGATCGTGAATATTAATTCTCTTCTCGTTATTGCCGTTATCGTCTTCCCGACAATCCAAGGTCACAACTTTTACCCCTTCAAGATCCATGTTCGCTCGTCTTACAACAAAAATAACGAAAAAAGAAAACGTCGTTGCACGCGTTCGACTCCTATCACACTGCTTTGTCCCGCTTAAACTCGCACTACTCGCTCGCCGGTTTTGTTCCTTAGAGTCGATATACAGCGACCGCTGCGTCTGCTATTTTTCTACCCAGTACTCGCCCTATTAGAGAGAGCGTCCTTGTTCCTTCTTCGCTACCACGCACGATAACCCTTGCCCAATTTACGCGCCAATTTATTTCCAACAAAGTTCCTCGACAAGTGTAATGAAATAATGTCTATTTTTTTATTTCGTCGTCTAGGATAATTTTTCAAAGTAGTTTTCGTAACGAAAATCATCTCGACGAAGATTCGTAAATTGGCGCATGCGTATGGCGACATTCTTGCGACCCAATAAAGCCTGTAGTATACACATGACTATTCAAATTATTTACTATAGAGTACGATACGCATACACGTACTATATGTTAGCATCAGTGTACGCTGCACGTGGTGAATATAGCCGGTAACACCAGTGGTACGGCGTAAATGCGAGAGGAAGGGGTAGTTCCGAGAATAGGGAGATAGAGAGACGGGAGAGCACCGTCGGGCGATGAAAACTCTCGTAAAGGTGATCGATGAGCTCCCGAGAGGGCACCACCGGAGTTGATACCGACACCCTCGTGGTCTCTCCCTCCCTCTCGCATCGTTTCACATTTTTCGAGTCATACACTGCCCCTTTCCCGACATTAACAGCAATTCGCACCCAAGAAATAACAAATAACAAATGTGTTTATATCCACTCGTTCCTCCCCGTCTATTCTTCCTCCATCAAGAATTTTTTTTAACAGGTTCTACACCCCTTACATCGAATATACTAGATAATGGGTATTAGAGTAGGACGTGAATGCAACGGGGTGAAAAATATTTCTATTTTCATTTTTACGATCATTTCATTTCATTACGATCGTTTGAAATTATGATTAATCGCGGAAAGAGGAAAAAATAAAATGATAAGTCGCAATTTAGTTTCCCGACGATTATTCTAAATTTGGTCGTAACATTATTTTTAATAGTTTTGTTTTTTTTTCCCTCGTGCCGATGGCTAGAGTTCACGGTGCATTACAACGTATAGAGCCTCGAGAGTTTCGCGCGAGAGAGAAAAGACGTAGATACAGTCGCCAGAAGTGGATCAAGTTATTATAAAAGCAGATGAGAGAGGTTGAAAAAAAAGAAGGGCGAGACGGAGGAGGGTTGATGAAGAAAGGTTGACGAGCAAAGTAACTAAGAGAGTCTCCTTCGTATTCAGTAGCAACCGAGAGTTCGGTGAAGGGGGGAGGGATGGAATAAGAGGAGGAGTAAGAACAAGGGAGAAACGAGGGAATTGAGAAGAATTATAACGAATCTCTAGCTAGCTTTAATTATTTATATCGAGATTAATTTCTTCTGTCTCTCGTTCTTTCTTTTTTTTTGTGAAAATTTCTTTTTTTTTGCCTCCACGACGAACGAACGAAACGGACGAAGGAACGAAGAATTTATTTACACCCCTCACTCTCCATGCACTCGCTTCTTTTTATTATCCGCCTTTGATTTATTTTATATTATTTTTTATTTTGTTTCTACTACTCTCGTACGACTCTGCCACAATTTTCATCACTGTTTCGTCTCTCGTCTGCGTTTATATTAAATTTGTGCGAATATACTTCAATGAAGAAAACCGGAGGGGGCCACTGTGTAGAATGTCTTCTACAGTGGCAATGGGAAAGAGGAACGTTGAAAATCCTCGCGATATATTAAATCCTTTCCCCGTTTCCTGTCTCGGTCTATTTGCAATTCACTCGTAAAAGACAGATATACGCGTGTTATATATTTTAACAGTTTGCATGACGTCGCGACGAATATACGAACAAATACGCCCCCAAAGAAAACAAAAAATTATTAATTGACATCCCTATCGTTGCAATTTTAATCCAATTTAAAGAGAAAAAAAACGTAAATACATTTTATTACATCGAAATGGCAAACTCGACGATATGTACGAATATATAGGTACGTAGATAGCGGGGTTTAGAAAAAGAGAGTGAGAAAGAGCGGGGGAGAGATACGCCCTCATATTACCGGTACCCGTTGCCAACTTCATTCTCCACATGGCAGTGACAGGCTGGGTGATGGATACCGCATCCGTAAACTCCGTCCAAAACGTACCAACGTGTATATATAATCCACCTTTCTATCTCGCTCGCTCTACTATTTCGAGCCTACGCGTCTCCACCTCCTCGAAAAGCCCTCTACCGCCGCACACACCACCTGCCATCGTACCTACGTATACACCAACGTTTCGGGGCAATATTTCACACCCCGTTTACTACTCTCGACATTCTGCGCGACACGTTTTCTCTACCCGAATGTACATTTTCCGTACTGCCGGCTCTCTCGTGACTCCCTCTATTCCCCTTCCGCGTCCCTCTCCAACCCCCCCTCGCTTTTTTCTCTATCACTCACAATTTTCTTCAACCCTCTAGCATCCTCTCGACTGGAAAAATAACACAGAGTTCGGGAGTTCACGAATCGATGAAAGCTATAATAGATTCGGAGTGACGCGGGAGGGATGGTGACAAAAATATACACACAATGATAACGCGAAGGAAAGAAAAGAAAAAAAGACGACTCGATTGGGAAAACTAGCGATTTGTACGGATACGTACATCGAGAAGGATAGTCACGGGAAGAAAACATCCGTATAGTTGCTGTATCAATCCGTTGGATAGAAAAAGAAACTGGCTGGGTAGGAACGATAAAAGTTTGAACGAGACACTTTTATTCCCGAGCCTCGCCCATCGCGCCAACTCTATATCGAGCTTTGTACAGTTAGCTAACTTTGTTCCTGCCTATAAAATTCTTCTTTCATTCGCAAATACAAGATTCTACTCGTACCACGATATTTGATCGACTTCCGGCACTCAGGCTCGGTCGAAGAATCAAATTTCTTTTTTTTTCACCCTCGTAACGTTAACATTAAAATCGCCAAGTCTTGTTTTTTTTTTCTTCACGATACAAACTCCCCCTTCGTAAAGAAACGAGAAAAAAGAAACAGCGAGGAAGAAGGTGAGCAAGGGTGAAGTTGGAGAAAAAGAAGAAGAGGTACGCGAGGGAAAAGACTGAGCTACTCGAGAGGTCCCTGAGGATGCGATCTCTGGGAGATAAGGGGTTGGAGGGATCAGTGGCGAGGGCTAGGAATGAAGTTGCGTGTGCGATGGCAGGTCCATCGATTTCTTCTCTCGCGGCTTAT
Organism: Netelia inedita; assembly: GCA_964017225.1. Taxonomy (NCBI): domain Eukaryota; kingdom Metazoa; phylum Arthropoda; class Insecta; order Hymenoptera; family Ichneumonidae; genus Netelia; species Netelia inedita. The sequence goes on along the minus strand of OZ024924.1, from coordinate 993,922 downwards.
TTATACCCCTCGCGTCTCGACAACATACCACGAAAAAACTTACACATATATAGATACGAGTCTCAGGGAACATACGATACCAAAAACGCAATATAGCTTTCGCGCAGAGCCTCCATTTTATTCGATGTTGCTTTCACGATTGTACGTAGCCGGTGTGAGAACCATAAGGGAGAGAGCTTTTACGATCCGCTACCCTCGCTACAACGTTGGATCTCCTTCATCCTCTTCCTTCTCCTTCGCCCTTCTTTCTTTTACTTGCCCCAACCCCTTCATGCACCACGGCGTTTCATCTCGATGCGGTACGTGCCGCGAAAGCTCTCTCGCATTGATGCACATCCCACACACACCCACGGCTTGCTCCCCCCCCCCCCCCACCTACTTTAACCCTTTCGTCCCTTGACTCGACCGTTAGCTCGCACTATCCTCGCCCTCGATAACAGGTAAGAGCATCGAGGAGAGCTTCGGCCCTCGCCGCAGATTCCCGAAGCCTTTTCTTCTCGCCTCGCCTTTCTTTTCTCCCCTGGCCCTTTTTTTATCTCCCTTAGAATTTCTTCATTATCCGTTGAAACGCCGTTAAATCGATACTCCCGCGATTTGAAATATAAAAAAAAGACGTATATTCGATACTTTGTTCGATAAAGCGTGAGGAAATAGCTCGTGTAATAATTCTCCAAGGATGAGCGAACGAGAGCAAAGGTCGTAAACGTCGGACACACGCGAGGATATGGTTTACGCCTTGCACTTCCGCCAGTTCGATAACTTCCGGTGTATCAGTTATCGGGAATAATTCTTCGATCGCGAGAGCTTCGAGAGATTGCCGTTGGTCAAAGTGAGAAAGACGAAATGGAGAATCTCCGAAAGTCTCGTAAAAAAAAAAAGCTTTCGATCCGGCTCTCCGCAATATTACAAAGTACCAAGGGAGGATCTCGTGTATATATCCCTCGTTGCATTTTTCCCCTCGCCTGGTGTGCGTGGCGAACGAATTTTTACGAGTACGCGCGTAAATACGCGGTGGTCACTTGGTACGAGAGGTTGACCGTTATTATACGTGGATAAAGGCATGTACCGACGTTTCTGTACGTACGTACGACAATAAAGGACTGAACGTTACGAGAGCCAATGTAGATTAGCATACGATTTAAAAAACCGTCCGCGGACTCTTTCAACGAACGTTTCGTCTATTTTTTCGCTTTTTATTCTTTTTATTTCGTCTCTCGTCTAACGTAAACGTCGACGCGTTTTCTTTTTTTTCATTCGTCTGTACGTCTCTTGTTTTTTTTTTAAATTCTTTTTTATTAATACGTTATACTGCATAATGCATGACCCGAGTAGAAATGAAACTCCCCTTTTTCGTCATATATGTCCGCGAAGAATTTATCCGTCTCTACTTTCTCTCCTGCCATTTTTACCTTCTAACTCTCTACCTCTCTCTCTCTCTCTCGTTTCTACGAGCTTTTACAGAGGGATTGCGTCTCACGGAATGAAAAAAACGCCGATCCCATAAGGTTCATGAAAATTTCCCCGATTTGCTTCGTTATCGAGACGAATTTGTAAAAGAATTTTTCTATAAAAAAAAAACAAACAAACAAAAATGAACAGACATAAATAAATAACGAATAATTCAAATTCATGAACGTCTTTGAAATTGTTCTCGAAACATCGTTGAAAAATCGAAGAATGTTTTTCTTGGTTAATTCTCTCGGGTTCGAGACGAACGAGGCAAAAGCGCGAAATGAAATTGCAAGCTATGGAGAACGCGTTTTCTTATTCGTGTTTTCTTATCCCCGTCATGACGAGAGCGATCCTAGGAATGCCATCGGACGAGAATATAATATCTTTGAAGGATTCCAAGGCACACTGGATTCCTCTCCTGTTCTCCTACCACCACCTACTATATAAATATATCTCCGCTTGATTCTTTTCCCTAAACCTCCCTCCCCTCGCTCTACCTTCGTTTCGCCATTAAACTATAACAGCGTTGGCATTCTTCCGTCCTCCGCACCGTGTCCCTTTTTCTCTCCCACATTTCTCAATATCTTTTTTCAACCACCCTCCTGCTTCCTTCAATTTTACAACGATCGTCATTTTTTTTCTTATCATCGTCATTATGCAAAGTTATCTCAAATCGTTGAATCGCGACCGTTTCGCGCCAACGAGCCTTATACCCATGATAATAATAACAATAAACAATAATAAAAATAACGTCAACAAACGTCTCCTCGTCTCGGGAAGACTCGACTCCCTCGTTCTTTTTTTTTGCAACATTTTTGTCAGCAGAAACAAGAAACTCCGGTTTTCCTTAATTATTTCCAGTCCACGGGAGAGTGGTCATCGAGCGAACAGAAATAGATATATACATAGAAAATGAACGAGTCCCAACGACGAGGAGGCAAACTCATCTGGGTCCCTCGTCCTCGTCGTCGTTCTCGTCGTCGTCGTCGAGTATATCGTTTGGACAAGAGTACAGTCTTGGACTCTCTCTCTCTCTCTCTCTCTCGCTACTGGTGCGACCACCGGTACACCATAAACGCGAGACGATGGTCATTACCGTTAGTTCGGGATCGTTGCTTACGGGAGAACGCGAACACTCGCGATATATAGATATATCTTTCGAGACTTTGTACCCAACACGAAACCATAATAATACCCGTAAACGTTCATCCTTTTATACGTATACATCGAGCCTGGGTTACCATCAATGACGACACCGATACTGTTACTAACTTTAGGAACTTAATGTACGAACAGGCTCGTACACGCCTCCCTATATGCGTTTAAACCCCTTGGTTTAACCCCACGAATCTTTCCTCAAGTTCCTACTCGTCGTTAGACAATTTTCTCCAAGGAAAGTATGGAAGAAAATTAATTCGATCGTGAACGATATCGTTTAATAGCGATTAAAGATTTGATCGGTGTAAAATCTTGATCGTATTGATAAAAAAATTTTTTTTGCTCGGTTTTGATCGATAAAACCGTCGTGTGTGATTCAACTTGTATTCGGGATTTGAAAGGCTCCACCACCGTTACGAAAAGCATCTCGTTTACGAGGAAGCTATATTTTCCTCGCTGTTGGGACACGCGTGTTTATCGTATGTATGTGTATGTATAAACCGTGACTAATTCACTCGGCAGTCATACGTATTCACTGTGCGAAACCTCCCCTGCCCGTATACGTTTCTCGCAAATACGAAGCTCGTTTACATTTACCTGTATCGACCCTGTGTCTATCTTCTAACGGATCACGTTTACGGCCTGACGAATATATCTATAACGATACGTACGATCCGCTTTCCGAGGAAATTGACTACCTTTCGTACGTATCGATAATTAGTGGGGAGAAAGAAAAAAAGAACGTATTCGCGGTAACCCAGTTCTGGGACTAATTTCGAGTTTTGCCTTATCTGTGTCAGCTGGATAATGATTAGCCTCGATTACGCTCAACGTCGTTGACAATTTCCTATTTTTCTTCAAACGATATTTTTTTAAAAATTTCATCGTTACGCTCCAACTGAATAACGAGAATTTCATTTAATTATTTATAAATTATTCGATATTTATTGTACCGATGATTAATAAAAAATATAGCGTTCTATTTAAAAAAAGAAAAGAAAAAGAATTATGGACTTGCATGGGCAAGAATTATAACGTACGGTATAAACCTATTTACGAATTCTACACGTACGACGAGGATAAGACAGCGTGCATCACAGACTGCCGCACCCTGCGCCTGGTCTGAGGTAAGAAATTCCGAGGGCACGTAAATTCACGAGGAATACTCGGGGTACTTGTACAAACACGATGAATCCAAAGAGGAGAAGCATATAGACGGGCGAGAAGCCTTCTGTGTTCGCGATTTCCAACGCTCGAGACACAAGAGTAAGAGAAAGAGAAAGAGAAAGAAAGAGAGAGAGAAGCCGAGTAAACCTGTGTGTATTAATGGTACCCACGCTGGCTTCCCTATGCAGGTAAACAGTACGTAAGTACCATGTGTCCGTGTACATGCGAGTCTGAGTCTAAGAACGTGTCGAGTCGATGCTCATGCAGACTTTCTAAACAATCTAAACCTCTACCTCCCAGTCTGAGCCTTCGTTGATTCTCAATCACGCGATTTACAACGTGCCAACGCGAACTATTCCTCGTAGTTACTCGAATCACCAGAAAAGAGGAAGAGAGAAAAAAAAAGTACTATCGATACTAAAGAAATGTATCGATTATATCGACTTTGTTGCAAAAGAAAGGGAAAGAGAGAGAGAAATGTATCGATACATCTCGATTCATTCAAAATCGTCACGTACACTTCGTTTTTTCTCCCTCTCTTCCCCATCCTCTCGCGACAAATCGCTCGTTCGTGCGTTTCGCCGTATCGAGGAACTTTCTCGCTCGGGAAAACTTTTCTCTCCTTGATATATCGTTTTTTTTCCTCGATGTGTACGTACGTGGTTGATTCATTGTATATATCGTAAAATATATATCGTCGGTGTGGTCGAGTATAAAAATTGTTCAAGTTGGTCGGGGTCGAATGAAAATTGTAGAATCGAATCGTACGATTTATACAGCGACTGTTTCGTTCGACCCCGAGCTGCCTCCCAAGCCTGGATAAGACGTATACATACTCGCGTATACGTTAGATTTTTTTTTTATCCCACTGTAAGATTTACAATCAATATTGTAAAATTACTCGAACGACGTATTTGTCAATAACGTGCAAAATAGGACGAATAGGTGATCGTCGATTTGTATAACGTATGCGATCATTTTCAGTATTTTTCTTACCTCGAATCGCTTTTATTCTACGTCTCGTTGGCCCTTTTATCTAGCCGGAGGGTATTCGTTGCGTCGTTGGCTTCGTTTCATTTTTCTTCCGGCAGAAACAGGAAGAAATATTGACGATATCGACGACTTTCTCGTTCGCGCTATCGTCACTCGTATCGTGGAGTTTTCTTTCTCAAAGATACAATCGCCCAAGGCGTTTCAACTTGGTACAGTATTCTTTTAACTTTTGTCTTTGTCACTGTCCGTTTCTCCGACTTCGTAGCTTCCTTCGTGTTTAATGCACGATACGACTTTACTAATTGGGAGTTTCGCGTTATCAAAAGTCACCTGTAACGATAAAAACGAAATACGACGGGACGAGGAAATATTATTTTAACGCACCGACACGCACTCCGGACCGGAGATGAACTTTTTCGAGATCTTTGGACTTTACGCCAATGTACTACGAGGTCACTATGCACTTATAGTCAATTTTCCGACACGTACGGAAATAACCGTAGGTCACGGTAATCTCTAGGATTACTTTTTCGTATTAGAAATTCACATTTGTGAAAATTTACGATGAATTTATCACTTTCCTTTCGAAAAGGAGCGAATTCCGAGCTTTATCAATTTTCCGAATGGCAATGTGATAAGATAATAATAATGATAATGATAGGACAGATTGTATGGCGCAATGAAAAAAGAATGAGAAAAATCGATCGTGTGCAATATTTACGGTTATTCTTCTAAACTCTCGATCGAGGCAACCTTTAACATTTGAATGGTGAAAAATCTGTATGGCCTGCAAGTGGCACGTGCAATTGAATTTTTCACAACGTGTACAGTTATTTACCTTTCAATGTGGTTGTAGGATCACCTTTGCATCCAACACGAATCCGATGCGCGTCGTGGTATAACGGTGATTTCTCAGTCAAGTTTCTACGCGTTAATAAAACAAAGTCGTAGAAAAATAAGATTGTTGCGATAAAACGTATTAAAAGAATGAAAAGAATCGTTAAATTGCCGAAGAGGAAGAATTTCTTAGATCCGTTTTCTCCAACGCGCTTCAACGTTGATCTCGGTTCAATTTACTGTCCATCTTTTTCTAGTTCCAAAAATTCGAAAAAGATAAAGAGCAACTTGAACCAAGATCAAACTTAAACCGCGTTGGAGAAAACGGGCGTTATACGTACGAATAGCTTTTTCGGTCCATAGGAAAGGATAGTCGAGATATCGAGGATGTTGAAAATATTGTGCAGTCGGAGGGTCGAAGAGGCTGCGGTTGGAGACGAAAGAAAAAAAAATTCTTTGGTGAACGTTCCTTTTTTTTTAGCCTTTTACCAATCTCCCTTCAATCTCGAAAATGTCGAAACTGCAAACACCAGGAAATTTTTGAATACGACGAATTAAATTTCAACTTGACGAGAATCGAAACGTAAGATGGAAAATTTCAAGTTTTTCATGGGAAAAATGTAGAAAGATAATTACTCGAAGTTGTGGATTCGGGAGTTCGAACCGGACGATGATCGCGGGAATATAGATACGCAAACAATTTTTTTTTAACAGTGTTTTCCCTCATAGAGGAAATTTTTGATGTTCTTTTATTGTTCATCTCGGTCCGTTTCTCGTTTTATCGAGACACGGAGACCGAGTTTACAGTTTAATCTTCTTCTTCCTCGGCTGCTGCGTTGGCGGTACCCTTGCGCATGTTCTTCCTCTTCGCGCGACCAGCACGACCACTGCCGAACGGCGATTTGGTCGAGAAGTCGATGTGCTTTTGCGAGTCCAAACGAACGATGAACGATGGAATGTTCACGACCTGTTTGCGAACACTGAAAAAAGAAAGGAATATTCCGTTTATAAATGTACGAAGCGCGATGAGCTTGAACATTTTTATCGCTACGACTTGCGCTTGCCAGTTATAATTTTGGCGATATTTGAGAAAATCGTACCGATATGCGCATTTGTCGAGGAATTTCGACATTTCCGAAGAAATACTCGATTTTTCAAGACGTTAAACGCCGAACGCGAGGCTCGACGTTCAAGTGGTCTATTTGACATAAATCGACCTCGATGAGACACCCGACTTATCGTTGACGAAACGAAATACGTTTAATGTTTCCTCTCGTGGCGTAAAATTTTGGCCGAAACCATAAATTTCAGTGGCCATTATGAAAAAATCATGTACGGCACGCATTGGCAAAATAAATTTTGCTCGCTGGCGGTCTCAGCGCGTTTCCTCGTATCTAAAGAAGCAAATACAAATATCGTAATCATACGATTTCGAAAGGACAACGTTTTTTTTTCTCCCACGGATATCAAGGAAAATTCTAATTTCACTTTTTTATTATTTCATATATCGATTATTTTCTATATACAAATGTCTCCTGGTCATGAAGATGCGAAGAGGATAATTAACCTCCACCATTGATTAATCCAGGTATTTTATCTAGCCTCAAAGATTAGAAATCGCCTGTCGAGTATCAGGCGTTCCTTGCCCAAATTTCAAGGCATTTTCAAAAAATTCAAATATATCTAATTTTTTTTAAAAAATTTGTTCTAAAAAATATAAGAACGCTCACCGAATGTGTCTCTGACGAATGAGAACACGGGCGTGATGGATCGACTTGGCTAATCCAAGCTTGAAGACTTGCGTCTGTAGACGCCTTTCCAAAAAGTCTTCGATCTTAAGACCAAGCACGTAATCGAGCTTCATGCGTCCCTCGTCCAATACTCCGATCCTCACCAAACGACGCAGAAGTGCGTTACCTGAAATAACCAACAAAAATTATGAAATATTTGTGCCAATTTTTTTTTTTTTTTTTTTTTCATAAAAAAAAATTGTTTTTTACAAGTTTTTCAGATTAAATATGTTCTTTCACTGATAATTCAGACAAGAGGTGTCAGAATATATATTTAATGAATCATCATTTTAAATCTTGGAAAATGCACGAAGCATGATCATTTTTTTCGAAGCGGCGATGCAATTCTAACCTATTAGATGAAAACGTGGGTGCGTTACCTTCGAAAAGACGTTTGGGGTCTTTCTCCTCCAGAGTAAGCAACTCTCGAGCGGCCTTTCGGATTTTGGCAAGTGTGTACTTGACTCTCCATACTTCGCGCTTGTTGCGGAGACCGTACTCTCCGATGATTCTCAACTCCTGGTCAAGGCGAGCCTTCTCGTAAGGTCTCCTCGGCGTGACATAGGTCTTCGAGAAGACCGACGGGATTCTACCGTTCACCATGTTGGACTATTACCTGGATAATTCGAGAAACGAACTTAGGCAAGGGGATTCGCAGATTCTTGCGCGAAGCGTTAAATGGCCGTGATACGCGAAATACGGATTTGTCGGTGAATGTACGGAAACTTAAATTGTACTTTTCTTTCCAAAGATCACTGTACTAATCTATTTATTAACTGGGCGTGTTTGAATTATACTTATTTTCTGATTAAATGCGACTTTGAATGAAAAAACATGCGTAACGTGAACAGAATGAGAGTCCGAACGAAAAACAATATGGCTGACGCGTGGCAGCCCACGCGTAGCTCGCCGACCACGTTTTTTCCGAACAGGTTAGATGGGTAAATCGTAAAAATGTTGATCTATTATGTAACTTCTTTTGTTAGCCGCGCAACGAGAAAGACTTTCAGCATTAAAAGGGGCTATTGTGAGGTATACGAAACGCGAGAATTGTACTTACGTGTGTCCGCAGGAAAAAACACTTCCGAACACTCCGAGAGTCCCGTAGAAAATGGCCGAGGATCGGCGATCGCGGCGTCAACGGATATCTTGTCCGACGCAAGCGCCGCCAAGCGTAAGAATTTGGTAACTCTCGACGTACGCCACATCCGGCTGCGCAGCCAGAGAGGCGCGCGATTTCAAACTTGATCATCCGTCGATAAATGCGTCGTCGACAATATTAAAGCAATGGATGATAAGGTAATTCTCACAGTTTCCACGCATTTGGAAAATAATACTCTCCATGAGTTATTTCAGAATATACCTAACGATAAGATAAAACGTTCGTCACAGGAAAAATAACAATTATCCCGGAATATTTATCGTAATTCGATCGACTAAAGATTTACCGATAACAATAATAATAATAATGAGCGACAGACGACTCGTATCCGCCGCGTATTATACGAATCGACTCAATAATAATACCGTTCGAAATAAAATATATATTCAATGATTATTCTTCTTCCGGCTGATACGTGTGCACGTACGAATCTTATCAAAATCTAGCCTTACGTAACTTGCGTCGTTATACTGCGTATATTTGGATGACAGCTTATTTCTTTGTTTCACTCTGGATCGTACCTATCTCAAGTTTACGATTTTAAGGTTATACACTGGTTTTGCGGGACGTTCTATCGAGTAATGATGACTGTAAGATTATTTTATATTACGTTCGCTTGCGCGCTGAAAATAAGCTTGCACATATGTATACATGCATATAAATATCGGCTATGGAAAATAATTTAAGCTCGTTATAAATCGCATTGTAAAGTTTGTGGTTTTTAAATAAATGGTCGAAATATTCCTATTCTTGTTTGTTTTTTCTCGTCGAAATGTAGCACGCTAATAATCAACGGTGAAAAATTGGACTCGTCGAGAAAATAAATCCGAGGCATCGATTTGGAAATGCTCATTGGTCCGCATCGCGAGTCTGTAAAGTCACGTTTACTAAATCACGTTTTGCCTCGATATCCCCGGATCCGACTTAAATATGCTCTGATATGCAGGGTCGTTTGGTTGACCCCGACAATGAAAAAACGCCGATAAGCGAGGACGTAAGTAATCTGCACGCTCGAAACGTGCTCACTTCTCTATCTGCTACTGTGACAAGTCACTCGAAGGATTAATTTGAATTTTACGAAACGTGAACTTTTCTCTAATACCCAGTGTTTTGTTTATTTTTTTATATTTTTTTTATCTCATCAATTATTCGATTTATAAACTACAATGGATACTTTTACCGCCGTGAGTATTTTCAATTCTGTATTATTCCGTTAATTTTGTTTTATAAAACCATCTTTACGAATTCACTCGGAAATTTAAATTTTTAATTTCCTCCTTTGTTAGTTTCGTGTTTGAAGATTTTTAGTTTTTAATTCTATTTTCTTCGAGATTCGATCATGATCCATTTACGTTAGAAATTTTGGAAATCACGTGATTCATTTATATTTCAATTTTTTTTTTTTTAAAGGATAATAATTAATTCATTTGTTGATAATCCATGAATCAGTCGATAGAAACGATATATGACGCATTAGCATGTTACCGGAGCCATCAGCATCATGAGAGGCTAAAAAGTTATCAGCACAATTGCTCAACAATCCCCAGGGGGTGTCGGCAATATTTATTCGATTACGACATAATTTTAACGTCATTCAATCCGCGTCGTCTCTCAGATACGAACGTCATCAACTCGGGAAAATATGTTATTCGTTTAATATTAAAAACGTACCGATAATACCGAGTATGCTCTAATAAAAACAAGTAGCGGGGGGAGACGTAGCAATAAAAAAATATGTCCATGGAAAATTCTCATCGATGTTTGTATTAAAAATGATCAAAGTATGTATGTTCGATGAAACGATTCTGATAAAAACGACACGATCCCTTGACCTGAAACAAAAGACATGTATAATTAATGATACAAAAACGTGAGATCTTTGGCCACGAGAATAATTTTCCTCCGCGAAATCGCGTGACTCGTACGATAACGAGGAATCCAATGTGATAACCCGCAAACGAGATTTTTCCTTGCGGTTCATTACAATCATAACACGACCCCTCGTACCAGATTACTCGGTCGCTCACGTGAGTGAACTCGTGCGAGATACATTACATTACTGCAAACGCACTTTTGATAAGACTCCAATGGAAAAGTCTCGTGGGTTCAATAATTTGATATTAACCGCTCGACCCCTATATACTTTTAAATAACTTCTTTTTTTTCACATTACAGTATCCAATTCTAAAGTCTTTTCTCGCTGGCTCTTTCTCCGGAACGTTCTCGACTATTTTGTTTCAACCCTTGGATCTCGTGAAGACAAGACTTCAGAGTAGCGTCAATGCTCAAATCAGGTACTTGTTTACTCCAAAACACCAAAACCAAAAAATTCCATGCTCTTGTTACGAAATTCTATTTATCACGATTCCATGTTTACCCAGTACACAGAGAAATGGTATGGTGAGAACCCTCTTCCATATCGTACAAAAGGAAAATATCTTTGGACTATGGAGAGGCATGACACCGGTGAGCAATTTGGATATGGAAAAGTTTCAAAATTTATAATCCGACGCTAACCATGGAAATTCTGTTAAATTATACTTCGCAGTCCATAACTCGAGTCATCCCTGGAGTAGGACTTTACTTTTCGTCTCTCCATTGGCTAAAACATGCTTTATGCTTGGAAGAATCGATGTCGCCTCTTCAAGCTGTTATTTTAGGAATTACCGCGAGAAGCATGTCCGGAGCACTTTTAATACCAATTACAGTCGTCAAGACGCGATTCGAGGTAAGAAAAAATTGTAATGTTTGAGAATAATTTGTCTTTATCTCGTTGAAAATTGTTAAAATAAAATCTTTTGATGTTTAGAGCGGAGTTTATAAATACGCGAATATGAGCGAGGCTCTCAGACTTATATACAAGCATGAGGGAATCAGAGGACTTTGCAGTGGATTGGGCCCGACTCTATTACGAGACGCGCCATTCAGCGGTCTTTATCTCATGTTTTACACGCAACTGAAGGATGCCACATCTACCAGTGAGTTTGACGATCTTCCACAATTTTTTTTTTTGTTATTCAGTCGCATCATACGTTTTTATTAATCTTCATCCTATCGCGTTCGACCTTTTTTTTTCCTCGCAGGTCTCGACAGCAACAATAAATCAGTTCCGATTCACTTCGTTTGCGGGATAACGGCAGGAGTTCTCGCATCAGCGATAACACATCCAGCCGATGTCGTCAAAACGAAGATGCAACTTTACCCGAGCGAATTTAAAAACGCCCACAGCGCATTTATCTTCGTTTACAACAAATATGGTATTTTGGGATATTTCAAGGGAATAGTGCCGCGAATGCTGCGAAGAACTCTCATGACCACTATGGCCTGGACCGTTTACGAACAGGTTATTAGCAAATTTCTCAAATTTCACCCTCCCGATTTCATCGACTTTTTCTTAATTTTTCGTTATTCATGAATTATTTTCATTTTCTCTGACAGATAACTCGCAATATCGGTCTCAAGTAACTGTTTGCGCGAACTTTGGAAGGAAGTCGATGTTCGTTTCATCAGTATTGAGAATTTAAAGGCTGTTAAATAGGCACAACCACTACGGAATGTATTATTACTATTAATATGAAAAAAATGTATATTTGTATTTAATATAAATAACGATAATCTTTATTCGACCTGTTGCTGGATTTTGTTACGTTCTTTTTTTTTTTGTTCGCCAATCGCTCTTATCCCTCGTCGTTGCGCCGCTACGATTGTGCCGTCTTGTGTTTCGTCGCTTTTTTTGTTTATCTTTTATTCATTAGAATTAACAATTTATTACGATCATGTTACAATACGAACAGTGGACAAATTACCACGTCAAATCGGTTCGTTACGCTTAGACAATCTAAAGTAACAATTGCATTCGATGTGGCTAGAAAGAACCGATTCACGATAAATCAGAAACACCATTAACTGCTGTTTTTTTTTTTTTTTTTTTTTTAAGAGGATTTTGGACTTGATCGATTTACTCTTCGAGCAAAAGAAGAAGAAAAAACAATTGGTAGACACAGAATTGGATTAAAAATTGGATTTTTGTTTCTTTCTCTATTTAAAAAGAAGAATTATTTTCTTTTATCCCCCGTTCGACTGGTCGATTTTCTTTCCGAGTAGAATTCATCAAAGATTATGCAAAATCTTTACCTTAACAATACATTAAGCTGGATGCTCGTGTGTGCTCTACCGCTCTAGTTAACGGTCCTCTTTCACTCTTTCTCTCTTTCTCTCTTCGATTCTTCAAACTCTGAAAATAGACAATGAAGATTTCAAAACTTTTTGAATATGCCGATAATGCGATTAACTTGTTCGTTGTTTGCTTTCAATGATTTTCACAATCATCCGTTTACCAGTAGTGCTTTGTCTCTTATTATCAAGAAATTCAAACGATCGATTCGCGTTGCTCGTAATTATTAAATTCGAATAAACATCCGCGTCCCGATACGCAAGAGGAAAGAAGAACAAAAATTATTCCCCTCCCAAGTTCCGTTGACGATAAAGAAAAAGATGTTTTTAATCGAGCCGAGAATGGGTACGCTCGATATTGTCGTTGTTGATTAAACACAGTCTCTCTATTATCGAGAACAGTGTGGAAATAAGGAAAAAGAAGGGAGATTATTATCCAACGCGTCGTACGAAATTTCGTAATGGAAATCGAAGAATGCAAACCGGAGACAAGAAAAAGGGTAAGAAGATAATGTTATATTGGTTAAAAATGAAGAAAAAATATATATATATAAATGCAAAATGAGTTTTACCGAGGACTCGACTCGTAGCGAACGACGATATTATTAATCATATTCCCAAACTCGCTATTAAGAAGACATGTTTGGTATTATCATTCCGACATAAATACCTCATAAATGCGTGGCGGAAGCTACGAATGTATAGTCACACAGTCACACAGGGCACTGTCGTGGCAGGTCTACTGGTAGTAGGCACTGATTTCCTCCACTAAACCACTAATTTTTTCTTTGCGAAAAAAATGATATAAAAAAAAATAATATCTATGCACACATTTCGTCGATTTCGTGTTTGTTTGCTTTTTTTTCTTTTTTTTTCTTTTTTTTTCTTTTTTTTCTCTGAACACAAATATTCGTCGTATTTTTAAAGAACCTGTTGCGAAGGTCACATGTTCCATATGAAAGCAAGGATAGGTATACCTTCTCCCATCTTGCTCTGTTTTTTGTTCCTTTGTTTTTATGTACTAGCTATTACATTTATCGTTATTAAAAGCACATTCTTCTTTGATCATTGTCGATCTTTTGTTTGCTGTCGAATTTGCGAAATTTTTTTAATATCCCGTGAGGTGAAAGTTTTGTTTTTTGTTTTCTGCATATGTAAAGTTCGTAACGAGCACGACGCTTTTGAAAAATTAATAAAAATTGTCTCGATGATTACGTTACGACGATAATTTATACGTGGAACGATTAAACGCGAATTTCCTTATTTCTCGTCGTTATCTTTTTGTCTTTTTCGTATTCATCGATAAAATCACAGATATTTATCAATTTCTTTTGTTTTAGCACTTATTTTTATCGTATTTTCATGTTCTAACTTAACTCACCTGGTTTATTGTACCTGTACAGTAGTAATTGAGAGATGTAAATAATTTATCGTTTAGTGCATACCTGGCTCACTTCTCACTCACTAACCAATCAAGAGTAGTTACTTGTGACTTCGGCTTCTCGAACGGTGGCGACGACGATTGTGACCGCTCGAACTTCGATGGTCGCGATTTCCTGAAAAACAATCATCGAAAAAGTTAAAACGTTATTAACACGGTTTTTTTTTAAATAAAAAAAATACCGATAATGTATTCTTGCCTTTATCTCGATTGTGGCGCCTGTGATTCTCCTCTTCCCTATGACGCTCGTGGCGCTCGCGAGATTTACTTCTACTTCGGTGACCGAAATTTCTGGAGGATGAAATAATGAACTACGCGTTAGTCTCGGTCGCACAAAAATGTCGGAAGAATGTAATTTTAAATGATGAATTTGATGAGTCACCGTGTCAATATCAATGTTTGGCGAAATGTCGGCTGGGATTCGGTCGATGATTCCCCGTGTGAAAGGAATGACAATGGTTTTTACGTTTCGATCCAGACTTGGATCCTCTTCAGCAATTTTATTGAAACTATACATTACAATATGTCATTGAAGATTAGTCAATTAGCTAATTAATCTATTTTAGTGTATTGTACGAAATATTATTATTCCTTACAATACACCAAAATCCTCCTTATTATTCCTTACAATACACTAAAATCCTCCTTATTATTCCTTACAATACACTAAAATCCTCCTTATTATTCCTTACAATACACTAAAATCCTCATTATTCCGTACAATACACTAAAATCCTCCTCATTATTCCGTAAAATACACTAAAATCCTCCTCATTATTCCGTAAAATACACCAAAATCCTCCTTATTATTCCTTACAATACACTAAAATCCTCCTTATTATTCCTTACAATACACTAAAATCCTCCTTATTATTCCTTACAATACACTAAAATCCTCATTATTCCGTAAAATACACTAAAATCCTCCTCATTATTCCGTAAAATACACTAAAATCCTCCTTATTATTCCTTACAAGACACTAAAATCCTCCTTATTACTCCGTACAATACACTAAAACCCTCCTTATTATTCCTTACAATACACTAAAATCCTCATTATTCCGTACAATACACTAAAATCCTCCTCATTATTCCGTAAAATACACTAAAATCCTCCTCATTATTCCGTAAAATACACCAAAATCCTCCTTATTATTCCTTACAATACACTAAAATCCTCCTTATTATTCCTTACAATACACTAAAATCCTCATTATTCCGTACAATACACTAAAATCCTCCTCATTATTCCGTAAAATACACTAAAATCCTCCTCATTATTCCGTAAAATACACCAAAATCCTCCTTATTATTCCTTACAATACACTAAAATCCTCCTTATTATTCCTTACAATACACTAAAATCCTCCTTATTATTCCTTACAATACACTAAAATCCTCATTATTCCGTAAAATACACTAAAATCCTCCTCATTATTCCGTAAAATACACTAAAATCCTCCTTATTATTCCTTACAAGACACTAAAATCCTCCTTATTACTCCGTACAATACACTAAAACCCTCCTTATTATTCCGTAAAATACGCTAAAATCCTCCTTATTATTCCTTACAATACACTAAAATCCTCCTTATTATTCCGTAAAATACGCTAAAATCCTCCTTATTATTCTTTAAAAATACACTAAAATCCTCCTTATTATTCTGTAAAAATACACTAAAATCCTCCTTATTATTCCTTACAATACACTAAAATCCTCCTTATTATTCCGTAAAATACACTAAAATAGACTAATTAGCTAATTGACTAATCTTCAATGACATATTGTAATTTATAGCTTCAATAAAATTTCTGAAGAGGATCCAAATCTGGATCGAAACGTAAAAACCATTATCATTCTTTTCACACCGGGAATCATCGACCAGAATCCTAGCCGACATTTCACCAACCATTCAATGTAATTTTATGCTAACGTACCTGTGGCCGATACTGTCATGACGGCCTTTGTCCTCCTCGGGACGTCTACGCCTCTTGTCTCTGTCCCGATCCCTTTCCCTGTCTCTGTCTCTATCTCCTTCTCGTCTCTTTCTCTCCAACTCCTCGTTGGCGCGAGCTCGCTGTTTCCTATCTTCGTCCCGCTTTTGTTCTTTCTCGTCTCTCGCACGCTCGCGCTTATTCTAAAAACATTCGTCGACAATAATTATTAAAAATTGACTCGACGTCTTTCGAAGAAAAAAAAAATCATCAAACAAAAATTCACCATAATCTCTTGCAGAGCGCTTTTCAGCCTCGCGTATCCAACGTGCTGTTTTCCCATAAGATGATCGTCGATCCTTTGCTGAGCATCGCCGACTATGAGAAAAGCGCCGCAAACATCGCAAACTTCCATCTGTTTCTCTTGTGCGGCGGCTAATTCTGCGGTCTAAGCAGCAAAAATGCTTTTTACGTTTAAACAAATTTACATTTTACGCGTAAAAATAAAATCATTCGCCTTTGAACGAACCTGATTATAGTGACTATTGTCGTTGGATTTTCTCAATGTCTCGCGTTCCTCCTTGAGCTGATCGCAAAGTCTCATCAAACCCTGCGCCTGTTCAACGTTTCCCTGTATTCCACTTTGTTCGGCCTCTTCGACGAGTTTATTAATCTTCTCGGTTAACAAAGCTATCTGTTCTTCGTTTCGCTGAGTTTGTGCCGGTGTTAGAGTCGGCTGTAGTACGGAAATAATTAATTTTTAATCATTCGTTAATAATTCAAGCAGATTTTAACGAATTTGTCGAAACTCACCGCCTCGGTTCGTCCGATAAGAGCTAATCTCTGTTTTCCCTTGATAATCTTTCTCTCCACTTCGTTGAGCATTCCCTGACAGAATCTGATGAATTCATCCTCGTACTGTTGCTTTCTGTACGAGTAGGTAGCTTTCTCAAAGAGATCTCTCGCCTCGTCGTCGTGAACTCTTGAACATGCACCCAAGTCTGCGCGTGTGTTCACGAAAAGATCGTGCGGACAGAATTTGACGAGATAGAGTTTGCAAAACTGAAATGGAAAAAAAAAAAATGACAATCAACAGTCAACAAATTAGCGTGGAACATTTCGAGTAGCTGATAATAAAAATTACAAAAATATTTCGATTTGTCTCTACGAAGTTTTTGCCGTGCCGAAAAAGTTTCGGATCGAAATCTACAGAATGGATAATCTCTCGTTCGTTACCTCGGGATCCTCCCAGTTCAGCTCTTTGGGTTTCTCGTTCGGGAGAACATTTCTGTTTCTTCCCATCAATTCGTCGAGCAACGCGGCAGCGGCTGCAGCAGCCATTATTACAAAATGCTTCTACGCACGGCTGGATTAGTTCGTAAAAGCATCAACAAACAAAAATCTTCGTTGCTTCATTGACGAAAAATTCCACAGACCGTATTGCCCCGACGCCGCACGAGAAAAATTACGCGTATATATAATCGAGACACGGACGTTAGTACACGAGCGATTAAAAGCTTACGATTTATTTACGACGTACCAACGAGTAAATGGATTTATAAATCACGATAATTTCCGTGCGAACACGCGGATTACGTAGTTGACGCAAAACGATGCTAGTCGCCATTTGTCGGCGAAGAGACGAAGGTGGCGCTGACGATCGCAGAAATAGCCGCCATTTTAACTCGATTCGATAATCGACCATCGATTAGTCGATGGTTCGGTATTAACTTCACCTAATGAGTTAGTTTTAATGCAAGCATTCAAACGATGAAATAAATAATGAAATTTTCCAAGAAATTCCATCCTTATCAATTAGTTTACAGTGGGTCGGCCTAATCTCGATATGCAATGAGTAAGTATGAATATTTTCGTATAATTCTTGTATCATTCCTTTATTTCTCTGCGACAAATTGTAGAAGCGATCTGTGTTTACACATGGCACAATGCATTTCCATAACCACTATTTGGCAAATTTCTATCATTATTTACTTTAATAAGACGCGATAACATGGAATTTCGATCGGATAGGATAGATCGTAGGTCATTTTTCTTTAGATCGCACTCCGCCGAAATATCGTAGACTTCAGCATGTTCTTGCGAATGATGTGCCCACGCAAACAGAAATTCGATCGTACCTAGGCTCGTCCCTTGCCCAGATATTCAACGATTATAGTAATGAAACGACGAGAAAACTGGTGGGTGTCGTACCGCCGTTAAAAGGCCCTGTAGAACAGTTATGGATTTCACCAAGCGACCAACTAGTTGGAAAAGTTGCTTTAAAACCTCCCTTAACAAACAAATACATCAAAGCATGCACTCATCAAGGAATTTTAGGTTTTGTCTCTCACCGTATACCCAAAAAAAATTATCAATGGATATTTAGTTGCCTTAGTTAATATAAAATAATACATAACTAGAAATCGGAGAACAGGCAGCATTGAGATTTGAGGAAGCGACAGAAGATAGACTTAGGCAAATGTTGCAAGAAGAATCAAAGGAAAATCGAAAAATGTTTGCAGCTGAAAAACGTCGAGCTGTTGAACTTGCTGTTCAAGAAGTTCGCAAAGAATGCGCAGAACAGATCGAACGCCTCAATAAATATTTTGCACAAAATTTAGAGGTCAATAAAATTAGCGTGTCAATAGATTCATTTAAAAGGTGATTTATCAATCGTTACCAACGTCAACAATTTCTAGAATAGAAGGCCCTCTCCGAAGCGACTGAAAAATCTAACAAAGAAATGCAGAAAGCAGTTGTGCGAGAAAGAATGGAAGTTGAAATGATAATGATGAAGAAATTAAGAGAAGAAGTGGGTAAAGTTGTCGATTCGTTGTACGATGAGTTTCAGCAATCTTTTCGAGCTCAGAGAGATAATATGGTCGCTGATTTTAACGCTATAATGAGGTACAAAAAGGAATAACGATATTTCTCAAGGAACGCAAAGATATAAAAGTAAAATCATCTCGATTTCTTGTCGCGATATTTCACAGACGAGAGCGTAGAAAAGTCGATGCCAGAATTGAGTGTTACGATCGGCAAAAGGCTCTAGAGATGCTGGCACAACGTCGTGAATTTGAGACACAGAATATTGCGGAAGCTACAATGATTTTGTGCACAGAGAGAATGCGCTCCAGTTCTGAGAAACACGCGATTCATCAAACTTTTGAAGTACATATTTTTGCATAATTAACTTCCTGCAATACTTAATATAACAATTTACAATATTTATTCGATCATTCAGAGACAAATTGAAGCTTTGCAAAAGCTCCTGCTCGAATCAAGAAAAAGTGCGAAAGGGGAAGAGATACAAGAGATGAAAAATAGCGATATGGCTAATGGCCGTGATTTTTTTCAAGTAGTCGAAATTATAGCCAAAGATGGAAATCTGTGGAAACCGGTTCAACTCGATCCAGAAGTAAAGAATAAATAGAATAAATTTAATCATAGCAAAAATAAATCATTTATTTTGATTTAATCGATTCTTTCGTAAACGATCGAATTAAAGATTCCTCACTTCGACTGTACGGACGAAGAGCCATCTTTTCCGATAGTTTCGTCGGAACTGAATTTCTTTCCACCCGATGAGTACACCGACAGAATTTCCGAGGCCTCGGCCAAAAGTCTGCACAGTTATGATAGTTTGCCATTTTGCTACTTCGAGGATAAATTGTACGTTAGATCGGACTATCGGGAAAAGGACGATGGGATAAAAATGATGAATGAAGAGAAGAAACCAATGTCGGAATTTTCCGAAGGTGCTCGCTTCATCATGGAGCTCAGGCGACCAAAATCATGTTCCGGAAAATAGCGTTTGACCAAATTTGACCAAATTAAAATCATTATTGTAGCTATAAACTTTATTTTTCGTCAATTATTTTACACTGACGATAATAAATAAAACGCAAGTACACCTACACGTAGAAATAATGCAATAGTGCATATTATATATATATATGTATAGTTGTATATATAAAATAATAAGAATGACATCCAATCGACTGGTCGCGAGTAAAAAAAAACGGAAAAACAGTGAAAACCAAATTTGTTTGAAAGATGAAATTTCTATTTGATGAAATCTCAAATATTACGTGTATCACTCATCGATTAT
Source organism: Netelia inedita (assembly GCA_964017225.1). Classification (NCBI taxonomy): domain Eukaryota; kingdom Metazoa; phylum Arthropoda; class Insecta; order Hymenoptera; family Ichneumonidae; genus Netelia; species Netelia inedita. The sequence goes on along the minus strand of OZ024924.1, from coordinate 973,703 downwards.
CATTTATCACCGACCATTTTATTTACAATTTATATCTCGCCCCTCATTATCTTCGATTCTTGTGATCTCCTCATAATCTCTGTCCCACGTGGGACCGTGATACCATAGTAATCTCGCAGTCAATGGCGAGAACTCCGTTGATATTTTTTCTTGCATGTTTTTGTTTTTTATTCGTACTCTTGCTCGTCCGGTCGCACTTGTGGGAACCTTCTCAGGATGTGTTGTTGTTGCTGTTGTTGTTGGAGCTGAGGTCGTCGTTGTTGAAGAGGAATGTTTACTTCCTCGGGACTTCGGAATACTTGATTGATGGGTAAACGATATTGAGGAAGTCCTTGAGGTGCTTGAGGACGAGCACCACTCGGCAAACTGTTTATCGTCGTCGCTTGCTGACCCAGGAATACATGCTGGAAGTTACGAGTCGAGAAATATTTGCCTGAATTTGTTAAATTAGCGTTTAATTACCTGTGGAAGAGGACGACGTTGGGCAGTTTGTTGAGCCTGAGTTCCATGATAGTCGCCAGAATCACGCTCGTCCGTGTAAATATCAGCCGGGAAATATCTCTCACTGTATCTCAAAGTAACGTTCGGTTTGTTGTCAGCCTCTTGCTGATTCAACGGTTTGTAGAGATATTCATTGACGAAATGGTACTGAGAGCTCTTCTTACAGCTGATGTCACCACTAGGTGGCATGCAAATCAGATGAACCTGAAAAATTATTAATAAACCATTATAATCGATCGTTCGTAAAGTAATCGCACATCTTTTGAGTAATTGAAGATTTTTCTCGTACCTGATGGAAGGTAAAACCTTCGGGGCAGATCCACGAGTGTTTAGCATTGTCCTGACAGTAGTGGAAAACTTCACAATTGAGATCCTCGTCGGCATAGTATCCGGTTTGCTTCTCCACGCAGTCAAATTTACTCTGGGGCAAAAGAAGGGTCAGACGATCGGGCTCGTCCTTCTCCTCCTCGATCTCTTCGGCTTCCTTTAAATTTACATACTCGTTTAAAAAAATGCAAGTGGAAACAGTAAATATTGTCGTTGGATGGGAAATAAATAAATTACTGTACCGGAGCGTTTTCGGGATAACGAGGGGGTGGTCCAGAGCGAATAGGACCATGACCACGCTGACCAGCACCTACTCGGATCGGGCCTTGGTGCTGGTATTCCCGAGCGCCATCAGGAGCTTTTCCACGATATAGCTATTTAACAAAATAATTTCTAATTAGATTAAATATTGAACTCTTTCGATAATAAATTTCTCAAAACTTGAATTTTTGGACCAACCGGCTGTTGAGGATTTACAGCTCTATAGATAGGAGCAGGAGCAGGGGTTGGCGTGACGGCGTTATCCTCGTAGCTGTTGTCCCTGAAAGCGTGAGACGCTGCACCGAGACCAGGAGTGTAGAGAGGACTCAGGCTCGTTGGTTTTCCGGGATAGCCGGAAGCCGTTCTCGCTTCTAGCGAATCGTAGGCGTTTTGAGCCGCAACACCCGCCACCCATATCACCAGACCCAGTCTATACATTTCTCTATAAACACACGTTATAACGACCAATATTAATAAAATAAAATAAATAAAATACATCAACGTACGAGTTCCAGAGAAAATAATTCGTTTAATAAAAATTATCCGACGATTAATACGAATAACCGTTTCCCGTACGAGCACCGAGGTCAATAGAACTTTCTCGTGCGCCAAGCACGTCGAGTATAATACCGCAACGACCTCGAGTCTACGAACCGACACTTAAAAAAGAAAAGGAGAAAAAAAGAAAAAGAATTCCAAACTGTTCCACCGTTCTTATAGCGGTGCACAATAATATATCTTATAGGCACAATTTGCAACACGCCTCTCACTGAAATGTAAAAGGCGCCCGGAATGATATAGAATTACGAAAAAATAAAATAAAAATAATAATAATAAAATCCAGCTAGAAGCGAACGACCGGTCGAGCGCAATTCCTTACGGATCGGGAACCTTCCAAGTGCGAGGCTGCCTACCACGATTATTTTACTGGATATGTATTTTGCCTTTGCATCCATATAGATACGTAGAACGGACTATCGGTTATCCAAGTTCCTCGAGTCATTCATGCAAATCGTTTTCTACCTGGACCAACCAACCACTCGTGGTTTGTACAAAATAAAAAAATTTTAAAAAAAAGAAGAATAAGTAGCACCGAGACCGTATCTCACTTTCTCAGCTTAGACGATTACATACGTATGGTCCGAACGAGCAAGGGTACTCTCTCGAATATTGTACTTCGTTTTTATTACTCGTGTTCCGAGACTCTTTCTCTCGCAATATGCAGTAACGAAAGTACCTACGGACATGGTATATATCATCATATATAGATATCTATTTTATGTATGTTTACATGGAGAAATTCTGACTTTCGCCAGTAGTTTACTTTATAACTATATTTTCAACGCTTATATACGTGAGACTCGGATAAGTGCATATACACACAGATATATATATATATATATATATATATATATATATATAATTATATGTCTATTTATCCGCGAGATTTATATGTAGTGGCAAAACGAGTGAGCTGAATCATTTAATCAAGTCGTCGATAAAGGAACCTCTCGTTTATCATCACAGGAGGAATATAAATTTTTTGGCACAGAATCGTACACAAGGTGAATTTTTGTTGTTGTATATAGACGAAAAGTCGAGTTTTAAACGCGATCCTTAATAAATCGGTTAACGTTTATTTTAACAACACGGTTTTTTCGTTCATCCCTCGCGTATCTTTTCTATATTATTATGCAATTATACAATTATCCCGACTATCGTATTTCGTGAGATTTTATCTCCTGAAAATTGTGCACACATTGTCGTCCATTCGCTGGAGATAATGGCACGGTACTTATCGCGCGAGATGTAAACCTATTTTTTTTTCTTCTTTCCAACGAGAGACGTTCTTTTTTTATGGGAAGTCTGGTGTGTCACTAGGTCGAGCTCCGTAACGCTTTTCTCGGTGCCACCTGTTCCGCCTATAAGGGGATTATTTTTCTCTTTTCGCATTTTATAATGGCTATATATTTTACAGTCCCAAGGCAATTTTAACGAGCTTCGCCACGTATAGGACGATACGAGGCACGAAGCGTGCACACACGCGGATACTATTTTCTCTCATCTCGTGCGAGATGACGAGACGCGAAGAGGCAATAAAATGTCTGCGAGATGAAATTTAAAGAGGGAATAAGTAAGTGTAAATCGAGAGTCGAGTCATCGTCGACCTAGAACGTGGTGCGAGATGAAAACGAGGGCATTGACCGTTGGATCTTCGAACGATTAAAAGTAATTTAAACAATTTGTTTTCATCATTAAACTTGATCTTTCGCCTAGAAAAGTTTGGCGTTTGAAAAAAATCTATGAAACTCTAGTTTTTAACAGTTTCAGGAATAAAAAGGCAATTGAAAAAAAAACGTCGTTTTATCGATTTTTATATATTGACGTTAGATTTGAAATTGGAGCCGGGAGATTTCTCAACAATGATAAATAAACGATCTCGTCGAAATTCCCAACGGACACCTGTTGCTAAACACGGGTGAAAGAATCGTTCGAAATACACGTACTTATATATATCCACGCCGTTGTGGAAAGTCTCGCGTCACTTTCTATAATCTCCCGTGCTTGAGACACGCGCCTCACTTCGTAGTCACGTCTCGTTTGTAACCCAGAAACTCAATAATAGTTTCGGCTGTTAAAGGCGAATTGTGTTGAGAAACGTAACGAGGAACGAAAAAAACGCGAAACCTCGTTTCAACCTCTCTTTTTTTCTCGCCGCGGATAAAATTCGGTCAAGATTGAGACCAGCTTCACTCCACTTGTCCTTGAATCATCGTACGCAAGATTCACAAAAAAAACAATTTTTTCAATATTTTTTCCAATTTACATAAAAATTTCGGTGCATGGTCGATTGTTTGGCCAAAAGGTCAGAGTTGAATATTGTAATTCAGTGGGATAAGCGTATAATGATGATAATAATGACGCTAATATATCTTGCGTATCGGGCTGAACGTCAAGTAGTAAAAGACGAGTTACGTCAGACGTGACAGGGTAGGAGTCGCGCACGAGACGAGCGCACCTGAGGATGCTGCACGGGGGTCATACGGCTTCGCCGATGGGTCATCGTTCTCCCTCGAGGCGATTCGAGGGATCTCGAGACTGGAAGATACGCGCGTATAGTAAACGGTGACTCGATGAGTCGGAATGGATCAGCTGTTGAGCGGCAACTTTGTCCGACTGACCCGTTCGCTCCTCCCCGACGAGCTCATCCGATCATTATTTTTTTCCCCCTCGATCATATCGGACAGGTCTATATTTTACGGAGGTTAATTAACTCGAGGCTAATGGGGGAATGAAATTTCACGACGAAGCTTGGCCATTGTTGCGTCATTGCTCGAGGGTTGAGGCAATATTGGTATATACGCTCTTTATAACGAGGTTCGATATCGATCGCGATTATTCCTACATTATAATTGATTTAAAAACAAACTTTTTCTCTCCATGTTTCGAATGCGGTTGTTATCGTTTATTTCTACGTGAAACTGTAATCGTGGTAAAAAAAGAACAACATTCTTCAACAACTTTTTGGTATTGTTTCTTGTAATTAATGGGAAGCCCGCGCCCATTTCCGTCACGGAACCGAGGAATTTCTCGAGTATATAACGCGATTCCCGACTGGAACGCGTCGGGCTCTTACGTGGATTAGCATTCGGGCGCGCGTGCCCGCCCATGCGTTATGTCCGTAAACGGAATTCCCCGATTGCATACGCGCGAAACACGGGCAGTGTCGACGAGGATCATTAGCGCGAATCGATCGAGCGAAAGAAAAGATGGTTGGTAGGTAGATAGGTGAGGTAGGTGAGGTAGTAGTTAGCGCGACGAAGGAAAGGAACGAGTCGGCCGTTTGGTCGGTTCGATTCCAACTCGCGCGCGCCTGCCTAGCTCCACAACGCCGAGAGTGAAAGTGAGATTGGGGCCTCGCGAGACGCGTTGCTCTACTCGGCTGCTGCATTCGCTGCGTGAGTCCCGCGGCGTGTTCAAAATTTATCCGTATCGCTAAGAACGAATCGACTCGTGTTGCACATGCACCTTCGTACACACACACACGCGCGCGCACTTTCAGCTACCGATAAATAATATATCTTGCGCGACCGCGTTCCAGGGTGGGTCCCCAAGAGCCTCTGGCTGGTCCGCGTGCCAACGAGCGCGAACGCCCTCCATTCCCTCAAATCGCGCGACTGTACGCGCCCGTTATTCTATATATAGATCGATATAGTTATAAGCTCGTCGATCGAGCAACGAAAATTTAAAAAAAACAGTTTCCATTTACGTTTTATCCGTCGAGACTTTCGAGGCTGTCGACACAATTTAGCAACCGAGAATAAGCAAAGAATCGACCAAGTACGGTCGTTCACCTCTAGTCGATAATAATAAATAGTTGGAAAATCGTTGGAAAATTAATAAGAGTTTTAATATAAGAAAGCTCGCGGTCGAGTGATTATGATAAATTTGCATCGGAGTTAGATACGACGTAACGATAATAATTTATTCCCGCTGTAACACTAGTTCGCGACACGAGGTTAGAGATATGCGCGACGGGTTTGTCAAAGAAAGCGACGATATTACGCAACGGGTGAAGAAACTAAGGGACAACTGGTCCAGCTGGTTGTCCGAGAGAAAGATCGAGTCTCTCGCGTGTGTATGCGTGTGTTTCTCTCTCCCTCACGTAGATATCGAGGTTCGCGTCGACGTATCGACCGCCCGGGGCTCGCACGACGACACGGACCATATCTACTTTTATTTTGCCTCCCTCTTGACACAGCGACACGCACATTTTTCAATCCGCGAGCGCTCACGCCCCGCTAGGTTTCGACTCTCGCTTTCGCGTTTTATACCACCGACCGACCGACCGACCGACCGTCCCGGCCGTGCGAATCGGACCACTTTACCGGGACAATTATACTCGACCGTTGGAGAATAAAATACCAGGTCGAACGGTCGTGCGTCTCGACGTAGCTGTACTTTATCCCCGCGTAAGAATTCGAATTGGACGAAGATTGAAACCCGCGTCTATGGCGTCAGATACGCGGGAATTCGCGCGCAATCGTCCGAGCGTAATTCCCCGAGAGAGCTATTAGCCGTGTGCAATTTGCGAAAAAAGGATAGAAGAAAAATAAATATAGAAATTTTTGAAATTAAGAAAATAAAATTGGATAAATCGGAGTCGTAAAGGGGGTGAATTGAGTCATGCGGAAAATTGATACGAATCGAAGGGTATCGTATCGCTGAATTAATGGACGAGATATAATACGCGGATTAACAATGTTATATGCGAGATTGACCGCTTGAAAGTGAGATATCGCGAAGGGAACCGGTTATCGTTGCCCGGTCGTGTGTACCATTTATATTCTGAAAAGAAAATTGTGTCTGTCGCGACTGGTATACAATTCTATAACCGGTATATTATTGCTAATACATAACTGTCGAACGTGTACAATGAACGAGGAAAAAAGGTCTGCTCGAGGAACCGCGACATAATGCAAAACTATGTCTGTTGCGGCAACGCGGAATTGAATTTTAATGCAAATTCGATCGAGAGATATAATAATAATACGGGAGCACAACGACCCGTTCTATTTACATTTCGTTATTCACAAATATCTCTTTTTTATTTCATTAGAAAAATTCTATAAATTAGATTAATCAAACAAATAAAAAATATATTTAATTTTGGCATGCACGTTAAATTGTCATACAAATATAAAAAATTTGTTCCAAAATAATCCACGTCACTTCAAATTTCGTTAAAATAATCGATTTTAATCACCTTATTACGAATTAATTTCTATTCTTACCTTTTTGATCGAGGACGAGTCGTTTGAATTGGACGGATCGATCTTGTCTTTGAAATAAACGCGAATGCGATTGATCGTAGGACGATCGAGAGAGAAAAAAAATGGTTCACGAGACACAGACAGGGAGATACGGAGACGACACGCACGGGGTTTTATCTTAGGCCCCCCGGTACGTCGCGTTCACTTATATAGCGTGCCACGCTGAAAGTTGCCTCCACCATAGCGAGACTCGGGAGATCATTTTACGGTGGGGAAATTACGGTGGGAGTTTGACTCGCGCACATTCGTTCCCGCGGCTGCTGCGTCGATCCCGCTTCGCGACTTCGTCAAATTGCACGTGTACGGGAACGCATACGTGTGCATCACACCGTAAGAAATGCAACGAGCGACGTGTCTCGACCACACCGGTCCATCGACCCAAAAAACCATCCCCGAATATTCTCTACTACGTCTCAATCTTCACCCCGATTCACTCGCCTATTGCGTAATAACGAGTACGTTCGCGAACGAGAAAAACAAAACCGTCACAAAGGATCGTACGATGAAAAAATAAGAGCGTTGTTAATATATAATATGCAATTGCCCTAGATAAAGTTTACGATTAAATCTGGGACATGCATTATAACGTGCGCTACACGTTAAAATATAATTATACATTTATATATATAGCACCAAGTCCGTATAGGATATCCTATTGTTCAATTATAGGCACGATACATATACGTATGCAGATACACGTATCTACATGGATTTTCTAGTAAGATGGAATGTCGAACGTTCGCTAGACCATGAGTGACTAATTGAGCTAGTGTGCGAGTTTCTGACAATGTGACTCACCGATTGTACACAAGTAATTTCGAGAGACCGTCGATTTTTTATCGATAAGCACACACCCTGAATTATATCACTCGATTCGATCGAACGACATTTTATTTGACGACGAAAAATAACAAAATTTAGATCCCGATGATAATTATGATTGATTAATCATTTTTATTATTCGAATTATGATTTATTTTACTTCGGTGAAAGTTTTTAATTTTGGGAGGTCGGTATAATTTGAAATAAAAAATAAAAATAAAAATAAAATACAAGTTTTACGAATCCTCCCTTCCGGGGGATTATCCTTGTGGTGTTCGTAATGTGTATTATGCGCGGGCAAGTTATTAGCTCCGCTTCGGACAGATCTTATATATATATGTATGTATCCACGAAGGCGAGAGATATGTCATAAAAAAAATAAGAGCGTTCTACGAACAGGATCGTTCGACGAGCTCCACCGCTGACACGCTTGTTCAACGAGTTAGAAAGAGATCGAGTTTTCGACGTTGCGCAACAATTTTTCGATGAGCGGAAATGCGTCTCGGGGATCGATTTAACGCGCCGAATGTTTTTCCCAGGTTATTTTCTCTCCGTACGAACGTACAATAAGAAAATTCCTTAAATACCGATAACGTTCTACCAATTTGCCCCTTTATTTTTTTATTCACATCCGGCGCGACGATTTTGTACTCGACGAAGCGTTTAATTCGCGAACGCGTAAAAAAATCGTCTCGGTACTCGGGTTTGTCCACGTGACGCACGAATTCCGCGCGGTGAAAAGGCTTTCTACGCCAAACGTTTATTCGCGAGGGAATTTATCCTGGCGAAAACGAAAATTCGATGATTACTTTTTACGTCACACCCTTCACCCCTCTCTATTTTTCTATCGATGTTTGACCGTTCGATCGATCTTTCGCGATCTGTCGTCGTTCTATATGTCCATGTTGGATCATCGACGATTTTTTTTATTCGCCAGAGATCGAAAGAGAGAGAGAGAGGCCTCGAGCACGAGCCAGACGCATATCATTCGGTGAAAACAATGAGAGCTCACCTCGGGCGTACAAAGACTCGATATAGCACCACGGCGTGTATCGTGTAACTTGAAATAAAGAAAGTGCTTTGTGGTGTGATCCAAATTCATACATTTCAATAAATTACAGGTTATTCAGTGCGTTGAGAATTCGACTATGAGATTTATAGCAGCCCAGGAGTCTATATACGTATATAGCATTTTTATCAAACACTCGTTCCAGCCTCCCCCCTTCTAATATCAAGACTCTCGAAACATGAGGAACGATGGGAAATCATCGAAAGTCTCCCACTCCCTTTCTCCCTCATTCATTATAACTCCGATAAAATTAAAGCCAACACTCTCGACGGCTTTCCATCTCGTATTTACCGGAGAATGACGGGCAATATACCCGATGGGTAAACGACTCTTATCGTAGGAAATATCGTTACTCGATTCGACGTACGATATGAATTTATTGGCACGATTTATTTGATTAATCGTACGTAGAAATTACCAACGATCGAATGACCCAGCAACAATAACATTGGAATATTCGACTCGATTATTATTTGATTGATCCACTCGCTAATTATCGATCAATATTTGTACTTATTCGAATAAATAATTGATTAATTATTTAATTATAAATTCATTAATCGTTCATTAACGACACCAGTCGTATTCTTCCTTCGAAAAAGATAAATGAAATCGGATACAAAAGTTGTACGGGCTTGGTTTAATCGGTACCCCGAGATATTTTCTAAATCTCACAGACCAAGCCTCGTACCCTCGATCGTTTCACGCAGCTCCGTGAATACGCGTATCGTATTAATAGATTGAAAAACGATAGAGAGAGAGAGAGAGACTCGCTACCATGCTCACTTCCGGATTGGAGATTCGTGCGATTATAATCGCATATCCTCGAGTCGCGACTCTCGATATTAAGATAGAGGTTCTAGCCAACCACTCGTTCCATTTCTGTTTTTTCTCCCCCTTACGTTACTACACCTTTCCGTATTATGTATATGCTTACTCTACTATCACCTTTCCATGCCGAGTACGCGCTCCCCGTAAATGTACTTCGAGGGTCAGGGACGACGCGAGGGGAGAGGACAGAGTGCACGTACGAAATTACTCCCCGAGCACAGCTGGAGAGCATTGCACCTTGCGAGAAAGAAAGAAAAGGACCAAAAAGAAACGAACGATGCAAAGAGAGAGAGAGAGAGAGAGACATTGAGATACATTATCATTCAAAGCGCAGGGAGTGGTCTCTCTTTGCTTCCCGCTCCTTTATTTTTTTGTTGTGTTCTTTTTTTTTCTCTCCTCTCCTTTTCCTTTATACTTTTCTCGTTCTTTCTCTCGTTCACCAGACGTTAGGAAAAGATTCGGGTGGCTCTCTCGCGTAGCAATCGCGAGCAAGAAACACTTTCACCGTCTTGCACACGTACGTATATCTGTACCGGCGATAAGTCTGTCGAACTCACGGGAGAAAGCGAGAACTCACGAGCCTCCCTCCTCTCTCTGTGTCGACGGGGGGTGGGCGACTTCAATGAAGCGTGAAGTTAAGGAAAAAATAAGAATGAACAAACCGTGGCGAGCGTATTCGCGGGGCGAGCAAAGGACCCCTGTTTATATCGTTGTTAACCGCGTTGAGATAACGAGCTCGCCGCGAGACCACGCTAAAACAACGTTCGAACCGTAATCACGCAATGATTTTCAGAGAGATCTTTTCACCTCGGGTAATTTTCAGTTTTTTTTTTCAAGGATTCTCAAGGTTATCGAGAGATCCTCGATTTTCTCGATCTCTACGATGATATCGTATAATTCTATAATTTATTATTAATGTATTTATTTATTTACACAGTGATTTTTTTTAATTTTTTTTCCGAACCCGAATGATTTATTCGCGTGTCACTTACAATTAGTCGCTGAGTAGCTATCGTTGTTGCACAATTATCGAGATTTTCTTTTATTCGGTGGAAATTTGTGGGGGAGAATGCAACTGGATGAAAAATTGGCGGACCAAAATGTTACGGTTTCTTTCCCTTTTTGTTTTGTTTTTGTGTGTTATATTTTGATGCAAGGAGTGATTATTTCATGGATCGATGGAGCAAAGTTTTATAATGGATTATTGTTCGCTGTAACGAGCGTGATTGCCTCATCGCAAGCGTCTCAAATTACATTTTCAACGGTTTGAATAAATTTTCAGACGGCCGAGCCGGAAGTCGCGGTGTATGCGGTGTACGTAACGCGAGAATTCTTCTGGCTCAGTCTCGAGATAACGGAATAGAAATTCTTTTGCGACCGGTCAGTGCGAAATCCACCGATCATTGCAGAAAATCGGTCGGTAAATGACCGTTGATCGTTGTACTGACCATCGCCAGCTCGATTTGTTGGTAAATACACCGTGTTGCCCGGACCATGTCGACCGTGAGCTAGCGCCACCAAGAACAACTTTCTAGATCGGAGTAAAGTCAATAAAAATTTTTTTCCGTCCAACAAGACTTTGTAGGATCATTTCGGAATCGGAAAATTTCCGCATAACACAAATATGATGAATCCAAGGGGTTTTTGGCGGAAAACAAAAATTGGCCCCATTTTAGGCCATTTTTCACAGTTTTTTTCGGGTTTTCGTCTATTAATTTCGACCTATCGTAATAACAACCATCATTTTTCGCGATGTGCGAGAAACTTCCGTTCGAACAGGACTATTTTGGAATTATTTTTGAGAAAAAAAATGTTTACCCCCCACGAGGCTCTTTTTTTGCAGACATTTCCCTTCCAAAAATCGCGATTTTCGAGCTTTCGCCACGACCACAAAAATTGAGTTATCCGAATGATCCCGGCCTTCTTCTTGAGACCTCGGCCAGCTGTTCAAAAAGTTGCTCGTGTAATTTTCTGTCGGACTACCGAGAACGGAGAGACAGCATCGTGAAAAATCGATTTTTCGAGGTTTCCCGATATCCTTCGAAATCGGCGATATATTGCATCCTCGCGGATTTTTATCGTTTCAAAAGCTGTAAGAACTTGTGTCTATCGGAAATTTGTCACTGATAACGAATGAATGAGTCGCTTTTTGCTGACACTCAAATTGGTAGGTGAAAAGGTCGAAAAACTGAATATTTCCGTAAAGTGCAATATAGCGAGATTGTAATGGCCCAAACAAAAAAAATTCTCGAAGCACCCCTGAGCCGGCCCTGCTGAAACATAAGGAAGCCCGATTAATTTTCAGCCCGAGTACCGTGATGATGCTTAAAGCGTTTTTCTCTCCTTTATTTTTTGAACGGGCGCCGACTTTCGTCGCGCATTTTCGTGTTAGCGGCATGCGAACGATGGCCCGAGGGATATATATTGCGTGCACGCATATCATAGCACATGAGCCCGCAAAACGCTTTCACTGGGCGTGTGTCTCGACCGTCGAAAAAGTGAAAAAAAACTGACAAATTGGGCCACATTGTCGTAACGCGATTCGATGGTCCTCGCGCATGTGCGACCACCGTTAAAATAGTTCCCGTATCAATATATCTAGAACTCTTAATTCGTAGAAGAAATATTGGTACCAAGGACAACCGGTGAATTCGACTATTGTCTCGATGACCTAATAATCATTGGTAAGAATAAAAAGACCAACGCCCTGGCCGGCGGCCGTTGTTTTTTCGTCGTTTTATCGCCTGCCTCGTCGCAATAGAAAGTGGGCCACGTATCTCCTCCGTACCTCTCGTATTAGCACAAATTATTATAATAAAAAAATCATAATATTTATATATCAGCTACTAAAAATTTATTAACAGCTTAATAATATCGATATACACTAAACAATGATCTCGCTAGAACGTCAACGTTGGTACTATGTCGCTTAGTACTTAATGATGGTAGAGTGGTGCAGCGTAGTTGAGGGGAGCGGCGTGAGCGTAAGCCGGTGCAGCATAGGCAACCGGGGCGGCTTTGTAGGCCAGAGGTGCAGCAACGGCAACTGGTGCAACGGCCTTGACGGCAACGGGTGCGACGGCCTTGATGGCGACCTGAGCGGGTTGTTTCTCGACGACGGCGTTGAAACCGTTGTGGTCGTCGGCGGTGTAGTGAACGACGCGACGGCTACCGTCGGCCTCGATGAGGCTGTAGCTACCCTCGACGACGTCTCCGTTTCTCGTCTCCTGCTGGCTCTTGGCGTCACCGGTCAGGGTGTCGTGAACGTTGTAAGAGTAGCTGTACTGGGGGTTGGGGTCGTAGTCGTCGACGGGCTTAGCGATCACGGTCTTGGCGATCGGGGCGGCGTAAGCCAAAGGAGCTGCGTGAGCGTACGCAGCCGGTGCGGCGTATGCAACTGGTGCAGCGGCGTACGCAGCCGGGGCAGCGTGGTACGCATGACCGGCGGGAACCAAACCGGCATTAGCCATTGCCAAGAGGGCGGCGAAAGCGACGAACTGTAACAATAATTAATAACTATTTTATTCTGTTTTTATGAAAACAAAAGGAAAACTGGAAAAATCGGTTCCTTGGATAGTTCGTAATATTATTCAGGTATCCTAGCTCACCTTGAAGGCCATGTTTAATTCACGAGGATCCTTTGAAAGTGGATGATCGAATGATGTCTTTGTAACGTCGACGGTTCACTTTTATACCGCGATGCGAGATTCTCCCACTCGGTCGTACTTCGATCGTTTTTTGGTACTTGTAGATCAAAGACTCGTAGGTTACAGCTACGCGATGAGAGAGGAGGCTGTGGAGGAGTATGCTCGTATCGAACACTCTACCACTCTCCTGAACTATCTCGAATAATACACGTATATAGGTGACCCGAAAATATATTTATATACATACGTATATTTCATGTATGTTACCAAGGTCTGGCGCAATACACTTTAGCCCCGAGGTACGGGACTAACCACGCCCCAGATTTTTGGCGGGTCCAGCAATCGGTCTTTCGGCATCTCTCTCTCTCTGTCTCTCCACTCTTCTCGCGCGGACACCTGATCCACTTTTACGTGTGCGCTCCCAGGCCCCCCATACGTAACGACCCTGCCGCTCGTTGTACTCGCCGCTCTCGTTACATAACGCTATATCCTTATTTTTTTATTCTCTTGATTTCGACTCTCGTGGTCCTCCGTACGATTACAGCACGAGCGAACGATTATCTTCTGCGCCTCTGACCGTACGACGTGCTGACGCCCCTTATACTTTACTCACTCTTTTTGTTTATTTCTCTTTTTCATTCAATTTCTTTTTCGCTGCGTTTTATCGCACAATTTTGCAATTTGGAGAATCGCAGATTATCGTCATGAATCACGAATCAATTTGCGCGTCTCCTTGATGAGAATGCTTTCCGATCGAATTATTATATTACATCGGCACGCACTCGCTGTAAAAGATGAAAGTGAGAATCGCCGCGAATAAAATTCGGGATCGAGTTTGAGTTTTTTTTATGTTTTTCTGTAGTTCGTGTAAAACGACCGACTGGATCTCGTCAGAAGTTTTTTTCTACTAACGAGTGATATATGGGGCGTTTGTGTTACGCGCCTCGTATATCGCGCATCGCGTACTTAAAGATACACACGTACGAAATACACCTCGGCATCCGAGACTTCGCGGCGAACGTCACGAATTCTCGCGTCTTTTTGATTGATCGACGAGATCGGAGTGAGAGCAACGTTTCGAGATTCGATATACTTTCGATCTGAAACTCTCTCTGCCCCCGTGTCCCTCTCTTGTACGGGCCTAATGTACTCGATGGAGAGACCAATTGCCTAAATCGCGTTCTGACAGACTAAAACGTGCTGTTACAAATCCATGCGAGAACCCCGAGGCGTAATCTCACAAACTCGATACAACGGTTCGAATGTCAGGGTGACCGTACGCTGAAAGAAACTTCGACCGCTGTCTGCGACCCCCCGAATATCCTCCGAGTTTAGGTATATAAGCCCGTGAAACCTGGAACGCAGCATCAGTTTGTGATCCAGTAAACGATCTAAACACAGCTACAATGGCATTCAAGGTAATTGGAAAATTGGAAAACTAAGTTCGATCCATGATCGTGACCACCTTGGTCACCAGGTCGAAATATTCTAACAATTTGTTTCTACCCACAGTTCATCGCTTTCGCGACCCTCGTCGCCGCCGCGAGTGCAGGAGTCCTTCCGGCCGTTCCCGTGTCTTATCACGCTACCCACGCCGCACCGGTGACTTACAGCCACGCTGCACCGGTGACTTACAGCAACGCTGCACCGGTGACTTATAGCCACGCTGCACCCCTCGCCTACGCCGCACCCGTAGCCAAGGCCGTGCTCGCCGACCCCCATGAACACGCATACGACCCCAACCCCCAGTACAGCTACTCTTACGACGTGCACGACACCCTGACCGGTGACGCCAAGAGCCAGCATGAGACTCGCAACGGAGACGCCGTCGAGGGTAGCTACAGCCTCATCGAGGCCGACGGCAGCCGTCGCGTCGTCCACTACACCGCCGACGACCACAACGGTTTCAACGCAGTCGTCGAGAAACAACCCGCTCAGGTCGCCGCCAAGGCCGTCGCACCAGTGGCTTACGCTCACGCTCCGGTCGCTTATCAACACGCCAGTCCCGTCGTCAAGGTAGCTGCGCCCCTCGCACACGCCACTTACGCCGCACCCGCATACGCCACACACGGATACGCCGCACCAGCCCTCCAGCACTCTTACTACCATCACTAAATTTTCCCCGAAGAATCGACGACAGGATGCAACCTACTGGACCAAAAGCTAATCATTAAGCCATCTTAATAGCCATGCAATAATTCTTCTATCTCATGTTTATTTCTTGTAAATACATTCTTCTCGAAACACGAAACAATTTCATCAGACTCGTCAGTTCGTCCTCCAAAATCACAGCATCTCCCTTTCAACGATACCTCGCGGCTGTTCCATTTTTCAATGTTACCTCGATACAATGTCGAGCGAATAATCCATATACACGTGTATATACTTTCACTCGTGAGAGCTCCGAAAAAGTAGCCGTTTCAGCTTGGGACTCGGCCGACTGTCACTCACGGTCGCGGTTCTTTCGTGATTTCTCGAATATACATACGTAGTAGACACGTAGGTATACACATATCGTACGGTATGCCCGTGGGCAATCGCGGAACGACCGGGAACGATATCTCTGCGTCACCCCAGCGTCGAGCCGATCGGTCGAGACAGCCACGAAATTATTTTTTTGGCAATTGCGCAACTTTTGCGCTCCACGCGCAATAATAATATATTCTCATGCCGAGTTACATGCTACAGAGTTTGATGATCCGTGACGTTAGACAATGGTCCATCGTGCCCACACATGAATTGTGCAATTTTTCGTTGGACCCTCGTCTCGTCTTGAGATAATGCGTATTGCGAATAATACGTCGCTCAAGTCGAGAAAAAAATCAATCAATCGATCTCGGATACGAAAAGGTCGAGACATTACTCAACTTTCGTACCGAGTCCCAATGGCTTAATAACTCTAGATTGTTATACGCGAATGACTAGACGCGTATTTGTTTCGTGAGAGAGTTTCGGGGATAAAGAGCCATTCAGCGGGAGAGTAGGGTAAAGATACAAGGATTTGGTATAAATAGTGTTGAATAGGATCGTCGATAGAGAATCATTTGGAATCGTACCTCGGTGTCGAAGGCACACACAGTAACAAAATGGCTTTTTTGTCGGTGAGGATGGGATATGATGTAATTGAAGTAATCTACGATTTGTTTTCCGTTTGCTATTAAATCTTTCTCCGAATTAGGCTCTCGTTTTTACCGGACTCCTTGCAGTTTGGGTCGATGCACGCTCGACCGTTCGTGTTACCAATAATTTTGGCGCAGGGCGAGAATCACATTACAGTTTTTCGTACGACTTGAACGATCCGCAACAATATGAGAAAACGGATCAAGGAGGAATCAAGAATGAAGGAACTGTGGAGGACGGTTACGTTTTGGTGGCACCTGAATTATTTCCAACGTCAGAAAGTATCGGATCACCCCTAAATATCCAGAGTCAACCGGCGTTGAGAAACGATTACGAAAATTCGAACGTACGAGGATATCCTTGGCCAGCTCAGCTGTCGGGTCCTCAGTTTTATCCAACGGTTGGAACAATCTCCCAGACTGATCGAGCGCCCGTGGAAAAGGAACAGGAGAAACTTCCCCCCGGCTACGTTCCATTGGTAGCGAAAATCGACACACCAAAGGGCTATAAGCTTCTCGATGAAACCATTTAAACGCTTTTTATAAACGACACCCATTTTTTAATAATTGAATAAAACATTGTGTGTACGGTATGAAAAAAACTTTCGTTTATTTACAGTATGACATCAGGTTGCATAGTCTTTCGCTGAAGATTTGGTAGGAAAAGGGCGAATCTGCGAGTCGAGGGGTTGTTCTTTAGTGGTAGTAGGAGTGAGAGAGGGCGGGTGCGGCATATCCGTGTGCGGCGTATGCGGGTGCGGCGTAAGTGGCGTGTGCGAGGGGCGCGGCAACCTTGACGACGGGGCTGGCGTGATAAGCGACCGGAGCATGAGCGACGGGGTGAGCGTAAGCCACTGGTGCGACGGCCTTGACGGCGACCTGAGCGGGTTGTTTCTCGACGACGGCGTTGAAACCGTTGTGGTCGTCGGCGGTGTAGTGGACGACGCGGCGGCTGCCGTCGGCTTCAATGAGACTGTAGCTACCCTCGACGACGTCTCCGTTGCGAGTCTCGTGCTGGCTCTTGGCGTCACCGGTCAGGGTGTCGTGCACATCATAGGAGAAGCTGTACTGAGGGTTGGGGTCGTATTCCTGTTCATGGGCGTCGGCAAACACGGCCTTGGCTACGGGTGCGGCGTAGGCGAGGGGTGCAGCGTGGCTGTAAGTCACCGGTGCGGCGTGGGTGGCGTGATAAGAGACAGGGACGGCCGGGAGGACTCCTGCACTCGCGGCTGCGACGAGGGTCGCGAAAGCGATGAACTGTGGGCAGAAATAATTGTTTTAATGTTTTCCAATACCAAGAGTCACTGACGAGTGGTTGATTCACGAAAAATTGAAGCGAATGCGCACTTCGAGCGCCACCGACGATTATGCTCACTGTACCTTGAATGCCATTTTGTTTAATGTGTTGATCGAGAGAGAACACGGTTAACTGTGATACTGACCACTGGCCACCGACCGTCTTTTATACTCGAGATTATTTGGGACTGACTTATCAATCTCGTTCTAAATAGACCACGCCTTCCCCACCTTCCTTTTCTCTATGAGAATTACCTAACTTCGTACACCTCGGTATATTCGAGGTCCAGGAGTTATTTAGCCTCTGGGCAAAATGCGGGCCGGTCAAGAGATCGCGCTTGGTGATATTGAAATATGAATTTTGGCCATGCGCCGGTGGGCCTTTCTAACTGAAACTCGATCCCACGTATCGATCGGCAGCCCGGAGAAAAAGAATTTGTATCTAACGACGCGAAAAATTCGATATCCTCGAGTCGACGATTGTGGTTCCGGCCTTCGATCGAACAAACGATATTTTTTTCCTCTTTAAACCGACATACGTATATATATTTACATCGTGCCAGGTGTACTTCGTTGTCGAATGCACCTTGGTCACGCACGATCCGCAAAAGGGAAAAGAGAAGAATATACCGGCCGAATTTTTACCGATCTCGATCGAACGAGTTCCCAGACGGCAAGTTTGGTTTTGCGCAACTTTCAGCAGGCCACTACATCCCGTCTATAGGTATATTGTGTCCATGCATTCTCGCGGTGACCAAATTGCACTGGGCCATTAAGAAAAATGCACCTTGATGCATCGTGGGCCCATCGGTGAGCGCGTGAAGTAGCAGTGAGCGGGTTGTGTGATCGGGAAGGGGCGAGCATCCGAGGTGTATATAGACCCAAGAGTCCTGAGGAAGATGCACATTCGGTTCACAGGCTGCGTAGCAATTCCTCCGACAATCGTCATGGCGTTCAAAGTAAGTTTGCCGTCTTCACAATTAATTTCTACCCAAAATTATCAATTTTCTCACATTTTTTAAAAAATTAGTCCTCTAGTTTTTAGAGCGAAGGATGAAGATATTGAAAAGTGACTTTTGTTCTTTCGAATAGCTCATCGTACTTTCGGCTCTCCTGGCGGTTGCCAACGCCGGTTTTCTCAATGCCCCGATTTCTTACGCCGCTCCAGCAGCGCCCTTGGCCTATTCAGCTCCGATCGCCGCTGCTCCCGTAGCCCCGCTCGCTTACGCAGCGCCGGTCGCAAAAATCGCTGCACCCCTGGCTTACGCCGCACCGGTCGCAAAGATCGCGACTCCCGCTATCGCAGTCGCGAAGACCATCGACGCAGATTACGACCCCAATCCTCAGTACAGCTACTCGTACGACGTACAGGATTCCCTGACCGGCGATAACAAGCAACAGCAAGAATCGAGGAACGGTGACAACGTACAGGGAAGTTACAGTTTGATCGAGGCCGACGGTAGTCGCAGAATCGTCGAGTACACCGCCGATCCCGTCAACGGTTTCAACGCCGTTGTTCGCAAGGAGCCTGCTCAGTTGGCGGTCAAAGCGGTCGCCGCTGCACCGGTCGCGTATGCCGCGCCTGTCCTACGACCGGCGGTCGCGTACGGTTCACCCGCCGCTCCTGCACCGGCGGTCGCCTATGGCGCACCGGCCCTCGCTTACGGCGCACCGTTACAAGCTCATCTCAAACTCAGTCACTAATTCGCCAATCTTCCGCTCTCTGCGCACTGAGAAATGAACGAATGAACAATCATTTCTCATCGGATCCAATTTCTCAGTGTCAATTATTATGACAACCTTGGCCATGAGAGGATAGACTCCCGTCATTTACCATTACAGCGTAGCGACGTTGTATTTTAGTTTAATACTTTTCTTGTACAAACGAGAGAGAGACTTTACCTTGTAATTTTGTTCTTTTCAATTCGTTCCCTTCAATTATTCTTCGTACTATACTCTTTAAAAGATGATTCTTTGCTCACCGCCATCTTCACATCGTGGAGAGACAAGCTTCATACCTCGACTTACTGTAAATAAAGTAAACACTTCTCTTTAATTTGAGATTTTTTTATCGTTACGTCAGAATAAAGTGGTCTGAAATGGTCGATCGTTTGGAGAAAGTGAAGCCCGTCAAAAATCTCGGAGCGCTACCTAAGAATTTTGAAGTTGAAACGGCTCTGGGTGACTACCGATTTGTCATTATTAATCCGTCGTGTTTGTCGCATGGTGGGAAAAATTGCTGTCATACGTCGCGATTGAATATTTTCACTGTTCCATATTCTTTTACTGGTTATTATGTAAGGACGAGAACAGAATCAAGTGGCACGACGAATTAAGGTCGACGAGGGTTGAACGTTCTCGACGCAAACGACGCCCATCAATGAATCTCTCGAAACTTTCGCTCTCGTTTTTTTTTCTCGCCTTTGCCCAGTCTCGTTCAAGTAGGTCACTCGATCGACCGTGCGGAGGAGGATACCCGGTAGCTCCCCGCGCCCCCATTGCCTCGAATCTCTCCGGTCTCGTTGAATTTTTGCGGTGAGAAATTCGAGAACTCGGTCCACCCGTCGATCCCACATCAAATCGATTATTACCATAGAGAAGTCTCGATCCATCCTTACGTAAACCCATTCTCTTACTTTTTTTAATTTTCAAACGAATTTTTTCATAATCTTCGATCTTGGTCGATTTCGTAATAACGATTTTGATTTTTTGTTAATATTTTGAAAAAAAGAAAGAAAGAGATTTCTGTCGAATTGCGAGATCGTCTAAAAGATTCGCTCCGGATGATGAGTCGACGACCTCGGAGAGTCGTCGAGCCGGACCGTTACGCAACTATTGTGCGTATGGCTCTTTTTCCGCGAGATCTCGGATCGAGATGCAGACGCGGGAGAGAATCTCCTTCTGTCTGGTTCTACCGCGGAACTGCCCCGCGGCCACGCGGACGTCTCACGGCCAAGGTTACTACTCATCTTCACCTCGCTGGACGAGGAAGCGACCGCGCAATAAGAGGATCGAGAGAAAGTCTCTGGCATTGCTCGAGAAATGAAATTTATGACTTTCCATTGGCTTTATGAATGAAATCGTGCCCCCGAGGTAAAAAAGAAGTCGATAATCTTTTTAGAAAAATAAAACAAAACAATAAAAATTATCCCCAACAAACTAACAAAATATATTTCTTAGAATAATAAAAAAAACCAATCGTTATAATAAATTTCAATGTTAATCGGTAAATAAGAAGTACGAGAAAGGAAAAAAAGAAAACGATGAAGAAATGAATTTTCGTCGTATTAGAAGAGACGAAGAGGTCTGAGAATATTCGGGCAGGATGTGAAAGTGCTCGTGGTCGTCCCAAGAATATTAATGAGCAATTCTCTCTTATTTTTGTTACGGTGTGTGCATCTTCCATGTTTTTGGAGATTGCACGGACGATCAAATTTTATCAAAGAATCGTCGATTACTTGCGACACGAAACCCGAAGAATTACATGCGTTACTTGGCACAAGAGCGAAGATAAAGTGAGGTAAACGATAGTCGATGCACATAGATTTATTTATCGAAAGTGAATCTAGGGCGATGTGGCGATTGTTATTCCAACGGTGCTACCGTATCGCCTCGCTTCGTGACGGAAGCGTTACACTTTTACCCTCGGCGATGACCAAAACGGACTTACGCAATGGTGAAAGCATTTCAGCTTGAAACGTTGGAACAATTATTGACCACCGTGATCGCTGCCTTGGAAAATTTGATCTCTCGATCTTATCTTCAAAAACCAACAGAAATTTGGCAAGGATCGCGTATCATTTTTTGTTAACTTAGGAAAAATAATCCTGCGAATACAATCGTCCAATAATTCTCATTTTTTTTTCTTTCGTTTTATCATTCGTTTAAGACAAATGTAAATCGTTATCAGTCGATTCGTCGATCGAGTCGAAAAATGTTCGCTCGGGATTCGATATCGATCTAAGAAAGTATCGTTGACTTTCTTATCGACGTTGACGAGCGTACGAAACTTTTTCCGTCGGTCACACGATCTCCTCGTGAACGAAATCACGTACGTTCTTTCACGGACTGTTTACGATGCACGAAGGGATGTACGCGATTGTACGAACAACCTGATTCGGTTCTTCGGTCTAAGCCTACGTATGTGTATGTGCATTCGTATCATCCCGTGAACTCAAAGAGTTACCACTTTGTCGCGTGGCTCTTCCTTCGCTATATAAATACCTACGTGTGTCGTCGGGAAATCAGTCTCACTACCTGCGACAGTTTGTAACGATCTACTTCTAACGAACACCCGGGATTACCGTAGCAGCACCGACATGGCCACCAAGGTAGGTCATTGCTAATTCGCTAAAAGAACAGTCATCATTTTCTGTTACAATTGGAACATCGTTTACTCCAATTGGATCATTTGATCAAAAAAATTTCTCATTTTTCAGTTGACAATTTTTCTGGGCTGTCTCGTCGCAGTAGTAAAAGCCGGTGTGTTGCCAGCCCCCGTGGCTTTTGCACATGCGCCCATAGCGGTAGCGCCCGTGGTCAAGTCGGTGACGGATTATGATCCCCATCCGCAATACACGTACGCTTACGACGTTCAGGACAGTCTGACCGGTGATGCAAAGAGCCAGCACGAGACGAGAAACGGCGATGTGGTTACCGGAAGTTACAGCCTCATCGAGGCCGACGGAACTCGTCGAGTTGTCGAGTACACGGCCGATCCTGTCAACGGATTCAACGCTGTTGTACATCGCGAGCCTGCTGTCGTCAAAGCCGCCGTGGTTCCAGCCCCTGCGTTGGTACAACCAGCGGCTGTCAAATTTGGATTTCACCCGGCAGCTCCAGCGTTCGCTTATCGTCCATGATTAAACTCAGACAATTCTCTGCTTTTCTCGCGAGAGAATCTCTCCTAGTCCTAGTTACCTGTCCTGTACTCACGAGCTGTACATAAGTTACTAACGAATGTTATTTTTTATAACGAACGAGAAATGAATAAAATATTGAAAAATGAAATTGAGAAAAAAACTTATGGCGAGGATCACCAAAGATCTATCGCATTTTATTCACCCAGTTATGCTATTTTCAATTGAGCGACAATGTCGAGGTGAGACCGATAGATTTTTAGCGTATCGATCGACAGGCCCTTGGGCAACGTATCGAATATCGCGATCGATTCGGCTACCTGAATAATCTTATAATACCACGAGGAGAAAGACCTTCGCTCGCGGCACAATCTTGATCGAAGGTCGACACTGCCGCTGCTCAAACCGTTATGTATTTCATGTATCGCGTATTAAAAATCTGCTCTATCTATATATAGATCATAATTTCTCTGAGCTACGAGCCGAAAACTTTCTACACCTTACCAAATTGCGAGATAATTTATTCGTTTTATTATATATTTTATTCTTATCGACGAGTTTTTGGTCCTCAGCCTTCGGCCAAAGGACGTAATTCACGTATAAAATAAATTAGAAAGATTGATACACGCGCTAATTCAATGGGAGACATCGATGTAATTCGAGGCGTGTCGAGAAAGATATACCGAGAGTGAGAAAGAGAGAATCCATCAAGTTCGCAAACGAGACACGAGCCAAGTGTTACCACACCAACGTCCCGGTGTTTGACGTGCCAGGCATGTTATTTGAATTTATTTATTTTATTTTTTCCGCGCACGCGGACAGCTTGGCGCAGCTTTTCAGAAACTTGAGCAATGCCATATGCCTCGTACGTACAGATCGAAGCGTAATATGCATATATATTGTTGGTACGCTCGACAAATGTGGGCCATTGACATTGAATCCACCAATTTTAATTAAGTCCCGTCAGTGAGCCAAGAAGCCACAAACTTTCTCGAATCGCGAGACGTATTGCTCGCTGGAAAATGACTGTGCTCATCGATTCGTTAGAAATTGCGATGCCGCGATGTTGATTCGGCATTCCACGATTTTTTCCTATATTCCTTACGTCTGTCTCATTGCAAAAATATTCGCCAGAAAGTAAAAATGACATCATGGATTTTTTAATCGAACGAAGGAAACTTGCTGCGGGAAACCTCTTCTTCTTCGTCTTCACCAACTTCATCTTCGACCCCCTGACAACCTTCGACCCTCGGCCGGCTACCTCGTCATCAGCGAATCGATACGTGACCAAACGACAATTGCGTCGACGGAATTAGCAGTCACTCCTTTCGGCATTACCTAATCCTCGTCAATTGAGTAATCCGCAACGATACGTGCGGAGTCCGAATTGAGAGGGTCAATAGACCACCCCACCCGCTTCTCGCGACTCCACCCGAAATTAATTTCTCCACCCAATCGACATACATAATTTTGCTCTTTTTCGTTTCGACGAATAACCCAAATGATAAAATCAATTTAAATCATGCAAATCTGATGATTATTTCGCTGGCGCCAAAATCATGTACCCGGCAGACATATCTTTATTCTCGTTGGCAGCTGCAACGATTGGTTACCAGGTCGCGTATCAGGCACCTTCGATGTCTGCAAGTCTCTCTGTCTCTGTCTCTGTCTCTGTGTCGGGGTATCAGGAGAGTTCTTGACTTAGCAACGAGTGACGAGAGACGCCTGGCGAGGGGATACGATCCACCGATATATGAAGTAACATTACAACGTACGTACGGTTAAGGTTGTGCTACCGTAAGACACATAGTTATGAGGAGGTCACCAGAAACAGACCCGTGGCTCGTCTCTTTTTTTCTCTTCTTTTTTTTTGTTTCGTGGGTGGGGACCGTATGCGTACGTTTCGGTGCAAGATACAACACCGACGCCGCTGGTACACGAATAATAATATATCGCATGGTGGTGTATCGTTGACTGTTATATTGCCATCATAGCGCGTATATACATGCGTATCGACGAACAGGGACGAGCCAATCCGAGTATAAAAGCCTGGTGAATCTCACCCTGAGGCATCAGTCTTCTGGTGATCCATTCGCAATCAAAAACATGGCCTGCAAGGTGAGTAAAGATGTTCTCGTCCCCATCGGCAAATTTACCGAATTTTCCGAGACACATCGATCGAAGTTACTGATCTATTTTTTTCTTGAAAAAAACAAAGCTCGTCGTCTTCCTGGGAGTGGTAGCGGTCGCAAGGGCTGCGATTGTTCCCGTGGCGCACCCAGCCGCGTACGTCGCTGCTGCACCAGTCGTACCGGCGGTTCCCGCCAAACTCGAGGACTTCGACGCTGTGCCCCAATACAGTTTCTCCTACGACGTTCAGGATGCGATAACCGGCGACTCGAAGGCACAGTACGAGACAAGAAACGGTGATATAGTCCAGGGCAGCTACAGCCTCATCGAGGCCGACGGAACTCGTAGAATCGTTGATTACACCGCCGATCCCATCAACGGATTCAACGCCGTCGTCAGTCGGGAACCAGCGGTCGCAGCGATCGCCGGACCTTCCATAGGTTACGCTCCTGCCGTCGGTGTCGCTCCTGTCGCACCCGCAGCCGCACCTGTACCCGAAATCCCATCGACCGGACCCGATTCCGAAGTTGAGGTGATCGACGCGAGAACCGGACCGCTCAGGAATTCCAACTCTGCTGAGAAACTGAGCGAGACGAGCCAGCGTTTCCAGAATCAACAGCAGGGCAAACAATCCCAGAATCAGCAACGACAGAACGAACAACGTTTCCAGAATCAGCAACGACAGAACGAACAACAATTCCAGAATCAGCAACGACAGAACGAACAAGAATTCCAGAAACAGCAAGAGGCTCAACAGAAATCGCAGCAATCTCAGACCAGCGCCAGGCTAGCCGGTGAGCCCGCAACTTCGACCGTGGAATTGGGACAAGCGGCGGTTGCGACTCCGGTTCGTGCCCTTGCCAGACCTCTCGCTCCTGCGATTCCAGCAGCGTTGACCGCCAACCCCCTTCGTTACGTCGCACCTGCACCCGCCACAGCACCTTTCACCCTTACTTACCCTGCGTACTCCGCGTACAGCGCAGCTTATGCCTCGCCTTATGCCTACTCCGCTCCTGTCGCTGGACTCACCTACGCTCCTACCTACGTCTAAAAACTTGCCTACGACTCAGCGTTACCTAAATTTTCTCCACGGGGCTCTCACGTACGATGAGAATCTACGAGGATGAAGAAATGATTATTTTTCGTTCGTTGTGTATCTTCGAACGAAGCTGTACGACTAATTTTTACCATGTGCAATAAAAGAAAAAAGATTTTGAGTAACTGTAAATCCTGATGCAATGTTTTTTTCAACCATCTCCGAGGTGACAGCCACAAATTCGTCATCGTTCATAATTTTCTGTCGCGTGTTTTAATTTAAATATTGTCAGATTTGTCGTGCACCAACGAGTTCTCGTGAAATCGGTCGCGTACTCCGGCGAATGAGAAATCGCGACGCTAATAAGAACATTTGTCATCCGTCGCATGGAGCGATATGATTATGTTGATCGCTCGAGACTCAGATGAAAGAGACAAAGAATTTCACTTCGTGAATTTCTTCGCGCCTCTCGAAGAGATCTCTTTTTTTCGCACTATCACCCGAGAGTCTTCGTTCGCTCGGGCCTACCATCGAGAGAATCGATCAACCACACCCAATTGTCGAGGAACACCCACTCAGTTCTCGTGTACACACTATAAGAACGCTTATTATAATATAACGTAACAGTCCTCGCTTCGAGACTCATGCGCGGTTACATAAGTTACCCAAAACAGTTATTGCGACGCGGGGACTACAGTGACAGGGATTGAATTCAGATTAGGTCCACCTGCCTTTCCTCCTGCACTGCGAAACTCGGCCCACACCGGCCTCTCGCTCCTTTCTCCGTCCTTTTCTACTTGTCGCAGACAATGATTGAGATTAACATATATTATTCACACTCGACATGACGAAAAACTATTGTCTAACGACAAAGAATAGAAAACGCAACGAAAAAAGAAGTTTGTGTTTGCTATTGTTGAATTTTCGTAAATACACGTATTTAAGGCACGTGGTCAAGGCAAACGTATGTAATAGAATTTCTCTTCTTTTTCCGAAGCTTCAAGATGTGTTTCGCAAATCGAAAGATTACTGTAGTAAGATTTTAATTAATCAACATTCTTTTCTCATAAAACGTGTACAGAGAGTCCTGAATAATTCTATCGACTGATAAGAATGTTAATATTATTTCCAGGGGAATTGTATAATATGAAGCAATAGAATTACGAAAAATTAGCCCTTGTAGGCGCGATTTAAGACCTAAACGATAGTCAAAATTATCATAACTCTCCGCTCTCTCGAAACACTCTCAAACAGATCTGGACCAATGATGAGATTGCTCTCCAGAACCCGTTACATCGCTGTAAAAATATCTCGTGCCGAGTCAATATTGATCCACTCACGATGTAAATCTCTCCAACCTCTCAGCGAAAATAAAATAATCAAGGAATCGTAAATAAACAATAATATACGAAAAATA
Source organism: Netelia inedita (assembly GCA_964017225.1). Lineage (NCBI taxonomy): Eukaryota > Metazoa > Arthropoda > Insecta > Hymenoptera > Ichneumonidae > Netelia > Netelia inedita. The sequence goes on along the minus strand of OZ024924.1, from coordinate 946,554 downwards.
ATTGAAGTGTTGTCAATGAAATTTATTCGTAAAAATATAGAATCGAGTGAATCGTGATCACGAAACGAAGTCAAAAATTATGTACAAAGTTTGTGGTATGAAAAATCAATTGAGGATCCATTGGCGAGCGCGATGATTACAAGACGGTGTAGGCGGCGTAGGGAGAAGCGTAGACACCTGGTGCGTAAAATCTGGAAGCGACGGCTCGGGGCAGGGTGTAGGCGAGTGGTCCAGCGGGCACCACGGCTCTGGGCACGACAGGTGCAGCGGCGAGTGCAGCAGCAGGTGTGATGTAATTTCTCGCGACTATCGGTGCAGATACGACCGGAGCGGCGGGTGCGACTATTGGCGCGGCTTTGGCCACTACCGGTGCGGGTGCAATGATCGGGGCTGCGACAGCGGCTTTGGCGACAACCGGTGCGACTGCGACCGCTGGTTCCCGACTGACGACAGCGTTGAATCCGTTGATGGGATCGGCGGTGTAATCGACGATTCTCCGGGTGCCGTCGGCTTCGATGAGGCTGTAACTTCCCTGGACGACATCACCACTGCGGCTTTCGTACTGGGCCTTCGAGTCTCCGGTCTGAGCATCATGCACGTCGTAGGCAAAGCTGTACTGCGGTGCTGCGTCGAAGTCCTCGAGTTTCGCCAGGACCGGGGCTACGGGTGCGACCGGCACGACCGCCGCGGATGCGAAGCTCACTGCCATCATGGCGCAGAGGACGAAGGATTGCTGGAAAATACGATTGTTAATTGTTTTAATTAAAGTTTTAATTACATTGGAATATTTTGAATACTTCGCTCGCTCCGTTCTACCTTGAAAGCCATTGCGTCGAGTGGATAATCCGGTTGGATGATTCCTATGAATTGGAAGAAGACTGACTGATGACACCCTGCCCACGCACCGAGGCTTTTATTCCTCTGGGTGTCACAATAACGATCGCGCTCTAACGCCCGTATCACCTCCCACTCCGTAAAACCATCGGGCTTTTTTTTCTTTCGCATTCGTTCGAGACGATCGAGTATTGCGCATCGTTCAATTGCGTGAGTAAAAACGCTGGAAAGAAATTCGCTGGCAAGGGTAGTTGGCTAAGGCCGTTTGCGCGCCACGCACGAACCGTCTCTCGCGATGTGCCGAGACCTAGAAGGAAGGTCACGTCTAGACTTTGACGTCGTGCCCCGATTCTCAGAGCTATTTTGCATTTGTGAAAATTACTCAATTGTTCGCGCGTGGTTAAATCAATCACGGGTTAATTGTCGAGTCGATTGATTTTCCCATCGATCTTTTATTCATACCGATCTATCGATTTCGATTAATCGAATATTACAACGTAGCCTGTAGGAGCTTATTTATCAAACGTCGTCGAGGCGCCGCTTTCCTTTGAAATATTTTTTCGTGTTTCTCTTAATTAATCAGACAGCGGACAAAGATCCGCGAGTCCATGAATTACGGCCGCAATGAAAAACATCGCCCCATTGCGAGCGACGAGTATATCACGGTAATCCGGTTTTTCTCATCCGTGAAATTGCTTCATTGCCCGCGCATTTGCCGAATGCATTTCTCACTTGCACACGATATCGCAGGCGCTCGAAGAACTCGAGGAAATAAAAAGGCACGACGAATAATTAACGAGAATCACTCGTGATAATTAATAGCCGTATAATCACACGCCTGGTATTATCTTGCAAATGCTCGCTCGTCCTGTGAATCTAATTTTTTCTTCTTCTCTTTTACTTCATCTCGTACTTAAGCTTATAATCGAGAAAGCTCGTGGTCCTTTGTGATATCATTATTATTATCGTTATCACACAAGGCGATCGCTCTCGTTCGAATTTCGGGCCATTGGTATGCGCTGCCGCGGCAATACACGACACGAAATACAAATAGCAATTGCTTCACATCGGTTATACGCAGTCGTTGTACGCTATCATACATTGTGAGAAGTCGCGAGGATGCGCACGACAATTTTTTTCCAAAGGGGGGAGGAACACCTACCGATATAAGATCTTGAGAACCGTCGTCCAAGCGTCATCCTCAGTTTGTGTGCTCGTTTGACAGTATCGTCTTCGATCGTCGAAAAAGAAAAGAAAAATGTTCGGAAAGGTATCGATCGATTTTATTCCAATGGACGAATTAAACGATCGCTAATATTTGTAATTAAACATTATCTAATCTTTCTATAGTTCGTCGTACTTTTTGGTCTCGTGGCTATTGCTCAAGCCGGTGTGATTCCCGCGGCGGTCGCTGCGCCAGCTGTTCTCGCTAAACTCGAGGACTTCGATCCTTCACCGCAGTACAGTTTCGCCTACGATGTTCAGGACGCTTTGACCGGTGACTCGAAGGCTCAGTACGAGACGAGAAACGGTGATCTTGTACAAGGCAGTTACAGTCTCATAGAGGCCGATGGAACTCGCAGAATCGTCGACTACACCGCCGATTCCGTCAACGGATTCAACGCAGTCGTCAGTCGAGAGCCAGCGGTCGCGGTTGCGCCGGCGGTCGTCGCGAGGAAAGCGGTAGTTCCAGTCGCAGCCGCACCGGTCGTAGCTGCGCGAGCCGCGGCGGTCGTCGCGGCTGCTGCGGTTATTCCGGCGCGAGCTGCTTACGTCACGAGGTATCCCGTAGCGGCTCCTCCCGCGATCGCGGGAATCGCCGCTCCTCTGACTTACGCGGCTGCCGGTTACGTCGTTTAAAATTGTAACATCAACGAGAAATCGAACTTACGAATAATTAAGACAACCTGGCAATATTTTGTACATAACTGCACATATAAATTACGATATACATATTTACTGTTTATTCATTTATTTTTAGTTTTAATTACCCGTAGACAAATAATTAAGTATTTAAGAAATATAATTTTCTCATTACTCGAGAACAGAAATGACCAGCTGATCACGATAACGACGAGTTTCTATCCTGAAATAAGAAATTTCACGTGAATCGTGTAGTTTCTGACTGTGATTAAAGTTCTTCGTTATCCATGACGCAATGTCCGACCGACTCGTTAAACCGGCTTGTCGCGTACGAATCTTACGTTTACGAAAGAACAATGCATACGATATATACGTATATATACCGTAACGAGAGTCGCAGCCCGTCTACGTAGAAAAGTCGTTTTGTTCGGTCGCGTAATCGCGATCCGACCTTCGGGTACGCACGTTGAGTTTCAATGGGCAATGTTCCCCTTCCTATCGAAAAGAAATGTACGAAATCGGCAAAAGCAAGCTTCTTTTGTTCCATACGACGAATCTCTACCAAGGAATCTCCCTTTTTCCCTCGGATATTTATTGTCTCGATTACCTACAATTAATCCAACAATTTGATTCTTTCGATTAAAAAAGATCTAGGCTGGAAGGAAGAAGGGGCGAAAGGTCCGACACGCGCCTGACCCCATAAAAAACCGTTACTACCAATTTCCATTCGAGTCATCTCGCGTCATGTATTACATGACGAGCGTATAACACCTTCTCGTCGTTACATTTCGCGACACTTTGCGAGAAATTTAATCGTCCCGTATATAATAGTTCTGGAATTTGTATAATAATAACAATGCAGAGTAATAAAAATAAAAGTAAAACGAGTCTCGAATTCGTCGACGTGAATTCGTGTATATGTGTCGACATTGAATAATGTTTGAGCCGTAACGCAGAGAGCTGAGACAACGCGAAGTGGGGGCAATAAAAAACGAGAGTGAGTTTCGGGCATAACGCGAGAGAAGAGGGAATGATCGAGTTTTTTAACGCGGTTCCTCCGTGGGGCGGACGTACCCCCAGAAAGCTTGCTAAATTCTTCAATGCTCCCCAATCCCGATGGTTTTATCACGAGGAATTCCGGGGTCTCGCTATATAAACTCTACTTCGAGCACGGTAGGACATCAGTCAACTACCAGACACAGCAGCAATGGCCTTCAAGGTAAGTTCTCTCCGATGCTCGGGATATTCGTTTGGATCATTTTTATTATCATCATCAATTTTTTAATCATTAAACAATATTTGAAATTCCAGTTCGTAATCCTCGCCGGTTTGGTGGCAGTCGCAAGTGCCGGGCTCATCCCCGCTGCACCTGTGGCCTATCACTCTGCACCCGTCGCCTATCACTCTGCACCCGTGGCTTACCAAGCTGCCCCTGTGGCTTATCACGCAGCGCCTGTCGCTTATCACGCGGCTGCCCCGGCGCCAGTCGCTTATCACGCACCCCATGCCGTCGTCACCAAGCAGATCGACGCCGATTACGATCCTCATCCCCAGTACAGCTACGGTTATGACGTGCACGACACCCTCACCGGTGATGTAAAGAGCCAGCACGAGAGCCGCGACGGTGATGTCGTCCAGGGAAGCTACAGCCTCATCGAAGCCGACGGTTCTCGTCGCGTCGTTGACTACACCGCTGATCCCGTCAACGGTTTCAACGCCGTTGTTCACAAGGAACCAGCTCAGGTCGCTGTCAAGGCCGTCCACGCTGCACCCCTCGTCCATGCTGCACCCGTTGCACATGCACCCTTGGCCTACTATCATCATTAGAACTCACTCATCTCCATCCGTATCATCGTAGCTTCTTTTTTGTTGAACTGTACACCTTTCTTAATAATATAGAAACTTGAAAAAAATACATTTTGTTGTCACGGAAATTATTGATGCTCTCATATTTTTTGAATCGTTTGCAACGATTATTTGCAATTTTTAATGACCATACGACTGGACAATATCGTGTTTTTTTTATTACGATAATTTATTCACCGTGACTTACAGCCTGTAGCGAGTCTTGCACTTAGTGGTTTTTTGCTACGTCTCACGAGCGACTGAAACACAACCCCTCGAGCGAAATACGACTTTGGCCTTTGTACCTCTCGCCATGCTCGTGCATCGCCGACAAGGTACCGGACATACTCGAGCTTCCATATCGCGTCGAGGAATCCACGACGAAGAGAGAATACACGAAGAAAGGTCCGGATCGCCTTTTAAGCGTACCATAGTGGACAACGAAGGTCGAACGACTATTTATGGATCTACGATAATTGGTCGTCCGACATGCCGAGATGCACGTTTTTTGTAAAGACTTCGTTAAGATTTTGATGCTCATGGTCACAATTGTCAGACTTCTCTTGCAGGATAATCCTGGAATTTGAGAGTGATCGTCGAATGAAATAAATTCACCGTAGAAAATATGATGTTCCTTCATACTTTTGAAATTATTTTTATTTTATCTCAATTCTTAAATCGCATAAAACAATCAAACGATCGAATCGATCATTAGACACTAATCTATAAAATTAAAGCGATAACCAAAGTCTCGGTTCTTCGAGAATTTACATTCCCCAATCTACGAGCTACAGCTAAATTACAGGCATAATTTTTTTTATCAACGACGAAGTTAACATTGTTTTAAGAAATAATAACAGAGTCGAAGAAAGTTAATAGAAAATTATTATTATATATATGTATAGGTATAAAACGACGAACGAGGCGTGTTTCGAGCCTCGTGTTCTCCTTTCGGCTCGACCCAATTCTCCCACCTTTCGAGCGTTCTCCAGTACGCGGAGAGCCGCGACATTGGAACGAAAGCGAAACCTAACGACCTTCGCTGCCCCGCGGCTTGCGCTCTCGCTCTCAGGATAGAATGCGTGAAACGCGCAACGAGAGACGCTTACGAATGGCTAACGACGAAAGTACGAGACGGCACGAGTTACGAGCAACTAGCCTATGGCCTAATACCACGAGATGACGATGGCCATTTCGCTAAAACCGCGAGAAGCGACTTCCGGTATCCGGGTCGCGACTCGACGACCTTGAGCGAAACCATCGCCGCGAATAATTTCCCCAATTACCGTTCAATTTCAGTCAAAGAGGAAGGACAACAAGTAAAACCGTAATAATTATAAATTTTAACGAGTAAATCGTGTAATTATCAAATCACAAAGGCCGTTGGCCGATTTAATCTCAATCATTGGACAAAAAAACATAAAAATTGAACCGAAGAAAAATGAAGCTTGCGAAATGTACAGTGGTGTATCGTGTAAATAATTACAGCTTACGATTAAACATAAAGTCGAACTTATCGATACGAATAAAACTAATAAGAAACGGAGGTATCAGTGCATTCGTCGTCCTAAACGCTTCGCGTTCCACGCGTTGTTCCAATCGTGGGGAACGTTTAATGAGAGTAAGAGAAAAGAGGAGTGGAGTAGCTCACGTGAGAGATGTAAGAGAGCGGTCCGGCAATTTTGGCGTACGCCGCAGGTGCAGCGTGAAGTGCCGGTGCGGCGTAAGCCAAGGGTGCCGCGTGAAGGGCGGGTGCGGCGTGAAGCGCAGGAGCTGCCGCGTACGCGGTCGGTGCAGCGTGAACGGCGAGAGGACGAGCGGCGTACGCGAGAGGAGCGGCTAAAGCCGGAGCGTAAGGACGTGCGGCGTAAGCCGCGGGGGCGGCGTAAGCCAAGGGAGTCGCGATTTTGGCGATCGGCGCCGCTGCGTGAATTTTAGCGATCGGCGCGGCATAAGCGGCGACCGGCGCAGCCGCGATCTTCGTCGCCGGTTCCTTGCGCACGACGGCGTTGAAGCCGTTGGCAGGATCGGCGGTGTAGTCGACGATACGACGAGTGCCGTCGGACTCGAGGAGCGAGTAGCTACCGTGGACGACGTCACCGTCGCGGCTCTCTTGATGGTTCTTGAAGTCACCGGTCAACGAATCCTGTACGTCGTAGGCGTAACTATACTGCGGATGAGGATCGTAATCGGCGTCGATCTGCTTGGTGACGACGGTCTTGGCTAGCGGAGTCGCGTAGGCGAGGGGCGCGGCATACGCGGCTGGCGCAGCTGGCAGGAAACCGGCGTTTACCGCTGTCGCCAAGAGGGCTACGACGAAGAACTGTCAAAATTGATAAGAAAAAAAGTTGTAACGATGGATAAGATGACAAGACTTGGATGAGTTAGACTTGTTTCCAAGTTTCATGAAAAATCGTATCGTTCGCGTCGCGGATTCCTACCTTGAATGCCATGGTGCGTGAGGTAGTTGCGTGTACGACGATGCGTCTGATACTGACTGGACACAGGGTTGAACCAGTATTTATACTTGAGAGGTTGGTCACCACCGCCCGGTATAATAATATCCATCGAATATGGATCGGATCGGTTGAAAAAAACAAAAAGAAACGATCGTCGAAACAGAGATATGCGTGTGACGTAAGACGGGCAGAAGTTTGCGATGCACCGGTTGGTGCCTCCAAGTGGGAGTTCACCCGTAGCAAAGCCCTCTTTCGAGGGTTCGCACGGCGGACTCTTGCCCACCGAGGCTATACAACGTCCGTCCTCTTCGTCGTGGCTAAAGGGGATTCGGCATATTTTCAACGATCGTGGTATTCCTCCTCGCGAGTAAGAGTAAGAAGGATTCCTTACTTTCACCCGAATAAAAATCCCGGGGCTGCGTTCAATCGTGTTTGACCACAACGCCTGTACAGCCACACCTCGAAGACCTTACGCGCGTCTTTTATCATCGCGAATATCATCGTCGTGTATACACTGGACTGGACCGCAAAAACCGCTTCCAATGTCACGACGAAGAAGTTCGCATCGAAGGTACGCGGATTATTGCAATCGCAACACGCCCACCGTGTCACTCTCGATGGAATTCTCATGACCGTGGTCAGAAAATTAGACTATCGTGTCGTCTATCCCCTCGATTACAACGAAGGACCCAAACTCGTTCGCACGCGTATCTTTAACGCTTTAATGCTCAGGCTTTTATTTTATATTTTTTTCATTACGTATTTACGCTCTTCGACCGTTAAATAAGCAAAAAAAAACAAATGTCGATCGTTTCAAATTGGAGGTTACGAAAAAAGAGTTTTATATTCGTATTTACACACTCGTCAAAACGTCTGCGCAACATAAAACCGCGTGGGTCATAAAATTGCCTCGGTTCGGTTCGCCCTGTAGATTTAATAACGCGTACGAGCTCGCTCCGTTTCACTTTTCATGTCATTTTATCGTTCGTCCCGGACGAGATCGCGTCAACTTACGCGTGGGTCGAAATTTCGGAATCTCTTAATTCTTTTTAATAAAATTTCTTGTCGCACGGTGCAATCTCGAATCCGAATGTTCGATACGATTTTTGTCGGATAAAGAAATCATGTAACGCTAATTTGCTGTAGAAACGACGTTGAACAAGTTTTCTCCGGTTTCGTGTAATTATTTCAACTCTTTCCGAAGGTTCCACGTCGAATAATTCGACGGCGACGTCTTAATTCGAGGTTGTCGACGGGACGAAGGTACCTTACATCTCTTCGTCGCCTCTAGCGAAAAATCTTCCAACCTCACAAATTACGACCGGCGGATTAAAGGTGAAATTAATATTTTATAGATCGTCATTAACATCGTTCACTCGCACTGGGTGGTATGGCGATTGAGCGAGAGCCGTGAAAAAAGAAATAAATTCGCGAGAATCTCGGTCGAATGCCCTTGATAATTATCGAGAGACGAGCAGTAGAATGAAAGTTTACGTAGCCTTAATTAGAAGAAAGATCGAAATAAACTCACAATTTTACGATGTCTCTCTGTATTCCAGCCAACTCTTTGATACGTCACGAAAAATATAGATATACCTATTCGTTTATCGAAGAGAACTAAAAATATGGTCCAACTCCGTGCCTGAATCTCATTGAGAATTCGGTCGTGGCTCGGAGGAGAGAGCGTTAGAAAAAAGTCGATGAAGAAAAAGTGATCTAGTCCAGAGGAATGTTCACCTTTCTTTCATTCCTGCTTCTTTTTTACTCTTCATTCTCTCTGAATTATTTATACGATCGTCTAAATAGCAAAGGCCCGATCAAACGTCCATCTCGAAGTGTCAACGTCACTCACTAATGTCACACCACTCTCCTCCAATCGTTCGATCATCCGATGGATCTATCGTGGCTTCTATACGAGCGAAACGAGATGATCGTAGCTCGCGATATCGTTGCAACTCGTTGCCAATTCTAATGAGTTCTAGTTTCGATCTATCTATAATCACTCGTTGTTGGGTCTAGTCGACGATTGTGCTAGAAAACTGGCGCCACGTGCCAAAGAAACAGGAAATTTTAGCAAAGATCAATCGCAAGGATTAGGAACCCGTCCCGTTCACTTTTTGCTTACGGATGAAACAAAAAGAAGGATCTAATTGGTATTTCTTTTATACAGGATTAATAATTATCAATCTTTCTCGATCCTCGTTTTGACCCGGTAATAGCCATTTCTTATATCTGCCTTGCCCCGTCCCCCTACTGCTTACGGTCAGGGACGATCGGCAAAACGAGTTGCTGTATGCAAAGGAGACACACGACTCGAGATAAAGAAGAGGAGAAAAAAGAAAAGGAATGGAAAGGGTGAACGAAAGTGGGACGCTCGCGGTTGCAACTTGCCCAAAATAGTGATCATTATTGCGTATACTTATTCACGAACGAAAAGTATAGTTACACCATTCCTCTTTCTCTCTTCCTCTCGCTCCTTCTCTGCCTCCTATATCGTCCCAGGTGCATATAGAACGAGCCGAGCTCCTTTAAATTGGCTCTCAATTATCGCATTATCGTAGCGATCTTCCGACTCGAGGGAAGAATGAAAGGCGTAAACGGAACAAAAAAAAATTGAGCGAAAAAGAAAGAGGGAGCGAAGGTGAAGAAAAGGTGGTAGAAACTGGCCGTGCGTTGCACGTCGCGGACTCTGTGACGAATCGATTCGTCATTTCGTGGCCAATCATGCGTCCAAATCGATCATCTTGTTTTTTTTTGTTTTTTTTTTTAATTTTTAATTCGCACGAGGAAAAAATAATCGGAATTAAAAGTTCGAACGAACGTTGCCTCGCGTCGATGATCGATATCTCGTATTATCAATTCGATTCAATGCGATAATCATTTTTTGTTCGTACAACGATCGTCTTTATCGACCTCGGCTCATTAATCGCAATAATAATCCGAGCCAGCGCGGTAATTTCGTTGCTAAGAGTCATAACGTCCGTGCGAGGAATTTATCACGCGCATTACAGAATATTGGACAACCAGACGAGCCGTAGACTCGTTACCTCGTGTAATTTATGTTGTAACGAATATCTGGCCCGGTGAGTTAAGAGAAAAACCTCGAGGGGGAATTCCGACCAGACTGGCAATTACAAGCGCTCGTAAAGCTTTCGATTTTTTTCGGACGAACGTTTGGGTGAATTTTTTTTTTCTTCACTTTTTTTTTATTCTTATATCAACACACGCGTATATAGTCGCACATGCTATTTATGATACTTTGTGCAAGAGGCGTAATAAGAAACGAGACATTTCGGGGTGTGGTCCTCCGTGAATTGCGTAAAAAAAATACAAATTTCGCGGCGATCGTTGAATTTCTTTTTTAAACGCGGTTTCCCAAAACTCTGGTTATTTACCATCGGGCAATCGTTCCATTGGGAGATGCAATTTTCATTCTTGAGGTCCTTTCTCCTTCGCTCTTTGTCAGCGCTTTTTGCTCTCGTTTCTTACCAGTCTCTTCCCTCCTCCAGTGGCAACTCCGAAAGTGCGAAAAAAATCTTGACCAAGGTTTACGAGTAAACCGCGTATAAAATTCTCGTGCCGGATGCGAACCGAGCAAAATCGTTATTTTCGGTCGCACTTGTGCATCGTCTTTCTCACCCACTCGTGGTCGACCTCGGTAAGAAACGATCGAGCAAACAAACGAGTCTTTTCGTCCCAAGCCTGATCTTGAAAATTCCCAATGGAGAGAACGTTGGTTCCGATGAGAAAAGAATCTTAAATTCCTCTCCGAGAAACCAAGAGACCAAGAGCAATTGCGAATAACAAGCCAGGTGTAAATTTCTTCACAATTCTTTTATTTATTAGCTCGAAGTTGCGTTTATCAGAGGTCGTCGAAGGGAATAAATATTACGAAGGTTGGTAACGTCGAGAAAATTCGACGAGAGGAATCAGTGGTAGTAGGCGGGTCCAGCGGCGTATGCCGCGGGTGCGGCATAGGCGAGAGGAGCGGCGATTTTGGCTACAGCAGGAGCTGCATAAGTGGCGTGTGCGTAGGCGGGTGCAGCAGCGTATGCAGCCGGTGCAGCATAGGCGTATTTGGCTACAGCCGGTGCGGCGTAAGCCGCATGAGCGTACGTCGCCGGTGCGGCGTAAGCGGCATGAGCGTAGGTTGCCGGTGCGGCGTACGCGAGAGGAGTTGCGATCTTGGCGTATTGAGCCGGTGCGGCGTATGCGACCGGTGCGGCATGAGCGATTTTAGCGATCGGTGCAGCGTAGGCAAGGGGTGCAGCGTGGACGGCCTTGACAGCGAGGGGTGCAGCGTGAACGGCCTTGACGGCGACTTGAGCGGGTTCCTTGCGAACTACGGCGTTGAAACCGTTGACGGAATCGGCGGTGTAATCGACGGTGCGACGAGTGCCGTCGGACTCGAGGAGCGAGTAGCTACCCTGAACGACATCACCGTCGCGGCTCTCGTGCTGGCTCTTGAAGTCACCGGTCAAAGAGTCCTGTACGTCGTAGGCGTAGTTGTACTGAGGATGAGCATCGTAATCGGCGTCGATCTGCTTGGTGATGACGGTCTTGGCGAGCGGAGCTGCGTAAGCGAGGGGAGCCGCTGCGTAAGCCGCCGGTGCTGCGGGGATGAAACCGGCGTTGGCTGCAGCCACGAGGGCGAAGAGGGTCACGAACTGAAAAGGAAGAACAAGTTTTCGTTAGACTCCCTTCGCTCTTTGTCTCTTGGAAAAATTCTATGGAATCGATGACAAGAATGAATATTTGATTTTTTTAGAAACGGAGAGGACAAGTCCAGTATGACTTTGTCCACCTAGTGGATCGTGTACAAACCCACCTTGAATGCCATGGCTGGAGTAGATTGGTTTGGATCGACTGGTGGATCGGTGATGTCTTTCGTTGATCAACCGTCTACCTTATATACCCCCAACTGGACGGGACGCCGAGAGCCTCCCTCTCTCCTCTCTTTCTTTGCGAATCTCGAAGAGACACAGACACACACGATTCGCCGGACTTTGAAAGTTCATCGACGGAAATTGGTTCTTGAACTTGGCCGGATGTGTAGGCCTACCCCCTCTCTTTTTCCCTTAGGTATCGCACAGACTACTCGGCTGCCACCTCAACGTTTCTTTTTTTCGGTTTCTGCTCGCGGTTCGAGAATAAAGGTAGAAGGACATGCACACTCGAGTCGAGGTTTTTCAGAGTCGAATGTCTCGGCTTGGTATTCGCGGCTACTTTCATTAAACCGAGGAATTTAGTGCTTCATCGAAGCCATGAATTTCTTGCAAAAACGGCCCTTCGCATCCTTCGGCCAACGGCCAAGATCAAAGTGACAAAAGGGTGTCTGAAATTATAAATTGACGCTTTTTTTCTCACGTTGTCTCATGATTTTTTAGCTTTACTTCGAGTCTTCTTATCCTTCTTAATTATTATTTCTCTCCTGAACTTTTTCTTTTAATGGAACACGAGAGACGCATGGACCACACCGCGCGCTCTCGTTATAATCCAGTTTGTATATTCCGAAACATAAAACGGCCCCCGCACCCGTTCTCTGCCGAAATTGGACTTTCGACATCTCCTCGATGTCGTACAATTTTTTTTATTCATTTTTTTTTCTTCTCTTCACGATCTAGATTCGACCCACACTCTTGATGGTCGCGCATACAACTCGATAAGGAAATATCAATGCGTGCTGGTTGTAATATCCGAGCTAATCGGATCGTTGCTCTTCTAGACAATTTTTTTTCTCCTTGCGCATAACAAAAATCTCATTAATTCTACTCGCGCCGTGCGCGAAAGCATTTCTTCATCGAGCGCGACAATTAAACGCGAGCCGATCGTTTGTCCGGCGTAGCCTCTGAATTCCCGTTGACCCTGGCAGTACGAGAACCGAATAGAATTCAGATCCGGTAGCCTCGACGAACCTCGACCATCATTTTATCATTTATTTCGCCCTGAAAATTAATCCAAAGAATACAAAATTAAATCGAGAACACACATTTTCGTCGAACGATTGGTCGGTGGCTACCCAAGGAAATGATACGTAAACGACAATGTCTCGTCCTCGCGTAACAGAGCAAACCGAGCCGATTGAATATTTATCAGGAGAAATGTGTGGCCGGTTACGGTTTGGCTCGACGGTGACGAGAGAGAACGATCGAATCGAGTCCGTTTCTTTTTTTTCTTTTCTTCTTTTTTTCGGCGAAACCGAAGCTACCGATCTATGCAATCGAGCGTAAGTTATATAGGATGTAACTTATATGTCTGCGTAGACGGTACACTGTTGGAATCCGAATCGACCAAATCGTCGCTAATCCTTGCTAGACTGCACGAACTACTTACATTTTGTATCGTTACATCGTCCTAATTCGCATTGATTTTCTTTGAAAAAGGAATTCGTATAAAAGTCATTGGAAGAAAAATAACGACACGTTAGAAGACAAGAGTCCTAGGGTGAGAGTTTCCAGTGCGAAAAAAAAAGTGTTGGAACATTAGGTAACTCGTGGCAAGGACGCGGCCTAGTCATCGAGATAATCCGACTCCGATGGTCCACGAGAGCGAGAAAAACGGGGGCAGGGGCCAGAAGTGGTCTGGGTACAGACCGATTGGGTGTGGTCCCCGCACCGATTCCTTGCCCAATTTCTCGAGGAGTTACCCCGTCGTTCGTACAACTTTTGCCAAGCTGACCGCTCGAATCGGGTGATGGTCGGTTGTCACGGTTACGTCAGTCTTTCTCTCTTTCCTTTCTATGGGGGTAGGCCCACGAGAGATCCGAGAGCCCTGGTATATAAGCCGAAATTGCGAGAACGAAAGGCATCACTCGCTGTAGACTCATTCGGATCAACTCAACAACACTACAATGGCTTTCAAGGTACGAAAGAAACGCGAAGATTAATTTCTATTATTTTCTTTATCAAATTTGTCCAAGAAGAAAAGAATTTTCTCTTTCGAAATAACGCGATTTTCCCTCGAGAGATAAATATTTCATAGACATAAAAACGATTAAGTCTTTATAAACAAGATCCCTGTAAATTTCATCATTTTTGTATATTTGAGACTTTTCTTCACATAGTTACTAATAATTTGTTCTGTTTGCAGTTCGTGGCTCTGTTCGCCCTCGTGGCTGCGGCTAACGCCGGTTTCATCCCCGCGGCACCTGCCACCTATGCAGCTGCGCCTCTGGCATACGCAACCCCGCTAGCAAAGACCGTCGTCACCAAGCAGATCGACGCCGATTACGATCCTCATCCTCAGTACAACTACGCCTACGACGTGCAGGACTCTTTGACCGGTGACTTCAAGAGCCAGCACGAGAGCCGCGACGGTGATGTCGTTCAGGGTAGCTACTCGCTCCTCGAGTCCGACGGCAGTCGTCGCACCGTCGATTACACCGCCGATGCCGTCAACGGTTTCAACGCCGTAGTTCACAAGGAACCCGCTCAAGTCGCCGTCAAGGCCGTTCACGCTGCACCCCTCGCCGTCAAGGCCGTCCACGCTGCACCCCTTGCCTATGCTGCACCCGCTGCATACGCACACGCTGCACCGATCGCCCACGCTGCACCTCTTGCATACGCCGCACCCGCTGCGTACGCTAAGATCGCTCATTCAGCCCCGATCGCCTATGCCGCACCCGCTGCATACGCTGCACACGCCACGTATGCCGCACCGGCTGCATACGCTGCGCACGCCACGTACGCTGCACCCGCTGCATACGCTGCACACGCTACGTACGCTGCACCCGCTGCATACGCCGCACCCGCTGCATACGCTGCACACGCCACGTACGCCGCACCCGCTGCATACGCCGCACCCGCTGCATACGCCGCACCCGCCTACTATCATCACTAAGAACAACCAACGGAAACGAACTTGTATTTATTGATTAAAGCCATTTACCGCAATTAATCAGCCGACTATTTTCTTCTTTCCAACATTTACGTATATGATCTTCTTCGTCCTTTTTCCAATAATTCTTCCATGTCCGTCACGTTCTATACGACGGAATTAATTTGGCGAGCAGAGGCTGAAACGTGCGTTAAAATTCGTATCGTACACAAACGATATGACACGGGCTCCAACACTTTCTCCGATACGAACGTATTCGCTTACCACCGCTCTCGAATATGCATTACATATAGGTAGTTACCGAATAAAATGACCACGCCTCGCGTAATACGGGGTGTGCGCTGCTCGACCGGGATAAACCGGCGTACGAGAACGCGTCGCCCTGAACCGACATCCGCGGATACTCCCAGACCTTGATCCACTTTCGGACCATCGACGATTCGAGAGTCTCTTACACGCGCGCGAAGGTTCTCAGGTTTTTCTTTCTCCTCGCTTCCCTTCTTTCCGCCATCGAGCTGCGACCAACAAAGACGATCAACCAAGACAATGAAGAAAATATTTGCTTCTTTTATTGATAAAAAAAACGAAACACATCTTATCGTATAGACGAGTTATCACATTTGGAAACAATACGAGCCAAACGAGCGAAAACGGCCCTTTGGCTTTTACTTATGTCGAATTTTATATTACATTAAATATATTACGTAACGAATTTTGTAGTGTTTTTGAGGTAGAGAGCTTAATGGTCAACATTAGATCGATGCAAATTCGCAAGGACGGACGCTTACTTCTAATCTGCCGCATCGTGTTCGCGCTTCGGTGCTGCCAACTTGTATATCGTTATATAATCGTCGGTGAGATCGATCGATGTTTCCAAAGGCGTGAAGAAAGCGAACTGACTCTCCGGATGAGTGCGAGCATGATCGAGAAGAATGTCCATGATGATACGGCGATTTACCTTGTCCATGAAAACATCAAACTCGTCGAGAAAGTAAAAAGGCAAACTCATGCAATCCCATAGAGCGAGAATAAAGGCAACTGTCGCGTAGGAGCGTTCACCGCCCGATAACGTGCGAGCGTCCTTCGTCGATCTGTTGACTTCATTCTGAGATGTTACTTCCATCTCGAGGGTTTTTGACGAATGATTTATATCGATGAATCCCCTGTACTGACGTAGTCTCAATATACTTTTAAACGCCGTCTGAACTTTTTGCGTAACGCGTTCTTTTACATTGTTAAACATTTCACGCCTTTGCACGACGCATTCCCGGTACTTTTTGTCCCCTACTTCCAAATCAGCGGCATATTTCGCTCCCTGTTCGTAGACTTCGCGTTTTCTCGTTAAATCGGACTCCACCGATTCTCGCGAACGGAGCTTTTTCTGGATAAATCCAAGTTTAGCTTTTAGCGCGATGGATATTCGTCGAATCTCTTGGACCGATCTCTGCGTCTCCATACGCGGACATTTCTCTTCCGCCTCGATCACGAGTCTGTCGGTAATGCGTTTCTGGGCTTCGTGCTCCGCTTTCGTTTTTTGAACGGCAAGACGAGCCTCGTCGAAATTACACGTAGCGCGTTCTCTCTCAAGCTTCAGCATCTCTTTGGCATCGTCGAGTTCCCGTATTTTCGTTTTAATCGCGTTTACTTTACCATCGACGGCAAACATGACTTCTCGACGTGATTTTATATCAGCCTCGAGACTTTGCAACTCCTTCTTCATTTTCTCAACCTCCGCTTTTAATGGTTCTTCGATCTCCTTTTCGTCCAACAGTTTCTTTTCGATCGTCGCTTTCTCGTTAATCCACAAGGCTGTGCCGGCAGGTTGCTCGTCGTCCAATTTATCAGTTAAATTGTCAATATTCGTTTTGGAAGTCTGCTGTATGACACGCAATTTCGCAATGTCTTTGCTCAACTCGGCCAGCCGAGCGAGAGTCTGCTTGAGCTTCGTGCGAATATTTTCGCGACGTTTAGTAGCAGCTACGAGCTCCGTCTCGGCAGTGACGAGTTCCTCCGTGACCGCTTTAATCGCATCGGGAGTAGCAACCTGAAGGAGCTTCGGTCTACGCATCTCGCTGGAGTAGCAACGATAATTCGGATCGGGAAAAAATTCGTCGCCTTCCTTGGTTACACCGAGTTTGCAATTTCGAGGTACTCTACTTTTGTCGGAAAATATCTCAGTCCCTTCTTTACACGACGGTATCAACAGAACGCATTCCGGTTCTCTGGAATCGATTAAACAATTTGCTACTACCGGGTTGGATATTTCCATCATATCGAGAAGATTCTTATAATTATTGGCTCGGGTACAATGACCGCTGACGTCGTAAACCTTCGGTAAAAAGGGGCTGGTGATAATAGTCGGAATGTCACGTCTGTTGTATATCGGTTGCATTATCGTACGAAGGGTTTTCGCGTCTCGAACATTATCACAGGCAAAAGCGCTCAAAGTGCCGTGTCCGACGTAACTCTCGACCGCGAGCGTCCATGAGGAATCTTTGACCTTTACGTAAGCGCCAAGAGGACCGATTGGCTTTTTCTCGAAACGACCTTTAGAGTACTCCTCGTCGATGCGCTTTAAGACCCTCGGAATGTCGGCACCAAAAGCGATCGACGGGCCGTCCGATTTCTGCTTCAAGGAAGTCAACTCTTGCTTCGTTTTGCGAACGCAAAGTTCCCACTTGTTAAGTTCGATCCTTGCCGTCTGTTCTTCCTGCTCGAGACAAGCTTTGTCCTTCGTCAGATGCATTTGATCCGTTTGTTTAGTACGCAACATCGCCTCGACTTCGTCCAAATCTTCGTTCAATTTGGCAAGTTTCTTTCTTAAATCGGCTCGATCTTCCTCATTCTCGAGTCGCGCGAGTTCTCGACCAATCAGCTCCAAGTCGGATTTCATACGGTTGATTTTCGTTTGAGACGTTTTCCATTCGTGTATTTTGTTCTGGAATGCTTCCTTGTTCAACCTGTGACGTTCCTTCGACTCTTGGTAAGCGAGTGCGACCTCGGCCGTTTCTGCCTCGACCTCGGTAATCTCCTTCCTAAATTCTGCAATTTTCGATGTTAATTCTCGTTCCTCAGTATCTTGTTTTTCTTCTATGCTCCTCGTGTTGCTCAATTTTTGTTCTTGTCTCTCAAGATTCTGCTCTATACCGCGGAGCTTCTCTTCTTCCGCGATGACGTTTGCCCAGCAGAGTTCTAACTGTAGAAGATGAAACTGTTCCTTCTTGGCTGCAACCGATTCCATCATCTTCAAACTCGTCTCGAGTTCCGTTATTTCCTTCTTAACATCGACGAGATAGGACTTGACTTTCTCAAAACGTTGACCAGCGACGTCGGCCGCTATTTGAGCCTGGGTGTAATTATTCATGATCACGTCCATGTGAGTCGCCGTCATGAACAAGCGATACTTGTCAGCGGCGTTCTGCGTAGTTAAAAAAGTCCGGGACACGTCTTGATTCAACACCGATATGGGATTTTCGATCTGAATGTTCATCGTGTTCACCAGCTCCTCGAGTTCGTCTTTTTTCGTAGAAATTACATTTCCTACAAGAAACGTGAAAATAAAATATTTACTCGAGACGACGATTTAAAGAATATAAGGGGAAATTTGCTATTTACCGTGGACACTTTTTAATTTGTAACCTATCGTCGTGCCTATTTGACGCACGACTCTTACGACGTTGCCATATTGTTCGGGCTTAAAAGCCATGGGACCCTCGTTGACTATGTCGATTTCGACGGTTGCAGAATTCTTGCCTTTCTTTATGAATTCTGAGAAATAAAAACATTTTTATTCATTTTTACAGCGACGATCGTGTTTTTTTTATATCGGGAGAGATAAATTTCTCATACTATTTGTTAATTCGTACCTTTTACCGACGTGCCTCTATTGGTAACACCAGCTCTAGCACCCAATCCGATCGTCAATGCAGTCAGAAGCGCACTCTTGCCACTGCCATTGCGTCCAACGATAAAATTAACATGGGGATTCAAGACGATCTCGTAAGCTTCGTGACACATGAAATTCCTGACAAAAATTCTCTTAATTTTGCCGGCCGTCAGCTGTAAACAAAAATTGTATTAATTAACCGCGGTTGCTTCAAACCCATAGTTCATGTTGTTTCGAACAAAGAAATTACCGCCTCAGGTGCAACAACCATGCTTGATACTTCAGCAGGACACTTCTCCGCAGAATAATCCGACTCTTCGTTCTTTCTTTTTGCACGTTCTCGCGTCATGTCGGCGTTCTTTTCGAAATTATTAACAAACGAATGAAATTCATACCGCCAATAAATATTAATCGATCAACGACTTAAATCTTTCTTAAATCTCTGAACACCATTAACACCGGAAAACTAATAGATTACGTGTGCCAGCTAAACAAAGATAATGGATCGTGATGAAAAATATTCATCCCGCGTATTTTTCAGCGATAACAGAATTTGTAAAATACTTCATTCGAAGTGAATGTCTCTCGTGTTGTCGCAACGAATCTTTTTCATTCGCTATCGAAAAATCGACCGCGCGAAGTTAGCTGTTTATTGATTCTTTTGTTATTACCGGTACGTCCCTAGGAATTTTTGACGTTGTCATGTTGTCGGAACTCGGCCAATTTCACAGAGATCGTGTCAATTTGATGATATGTGATATATATATATTCGGCACGCGTTTTAACGGTCTTCAGCGTATAATATTTTCTATCAATGCAATTCGTTTTATCACTTATTTACAAGTGATTCACGATGGGTATCCTCGAAAAAATCTCGGAAATCGAGAAGGAAATAGCGAGGACACAAAAGAACAAAGGTACCTTGACTTTTTTGTATAGGTTATACGGACTAACTCGGTTCAACTGGAACCGACATATTTTACAATAAAATTATGTCATTAGAAGTGTAATAGAAATTTGCAATTATAGTAGCTATTCGCAATATCAAACTATGGATTTTAATTGATAATTATAAGATACTGAGTCGCGTGTTTAATTTTTATCCAAATAGCGACCGAGTACCATCTCGGTCTGCTGAAAGCAAAACTTGCAAAATACCGATCGCAGTTGCTCGAGCCAACGAAAAAATCGGAGAAAGGTGAAGGATTTGATGTCCTAAAGTCAGGAGATGCCCGTGTAGCTTTAATAGGCTTTCCGTCGGTGGGAAAATCCACGTTGCTCAGTACTCTGACGCACACGGAGTCCGAAGCAGCTTCTTACGAATTTACTACTTTGACTTGTATTCCTGGAGTTATAGAGTATAAAGGAGCAAATATCCAGCTACTCGATTTGCCTGGAATCATAGAAGGTGCTGCGCAGGTATTGTAAAAGAAAAATATATACATTTTTTACCTCGCCGCTAATTTTAATGTTTCATCCACGAATGAATTGTATAAAAACAGGGCAAAGGTAGAGGTAGGCAGGTCATAGCTGTTGCAAGAACAGCGGACTTGGTACTAATGATGCTGGATGCGACTAAGCAAGACGTTCAGAGACAATTGTTAGAAAGAGAATTGGAGTCGGTTGGCATAAGATTGAACAAACAAAAGCCAAACATATATTTCAAGATAAAGAAAGGAGGTGGTCTCTCGTTTAATTCGACGTGTCCACTGACGAAAGTAGATGAGAAACTAGTCCAAATGATACTCCACGAATACAAAATATTTAACGCCGAAGTATTGTTCCGCGAGGATTGTACGGCCGATGAATTGATCGACGTTATTAATGCAAACAGAGTGTATCTCCCGTGTCTCTACGTATACAACAAAATCGATCAAATTTCCATCGAGGAGGTCGATAGGATAGCGAGACAACCTAACAGCGTTGTCGTCAGGTGAGAATAACGAAGAGATAGAAACAGAATCATTGCGCGGTAACGGTATTTATATTTAATTTTTGTTTTTTTTCTTAGTTGTAATATGAAGCTGAATCTAGATTTCCTGCTAGAGACACTCTGGGAATACCTGTCGCTCATCAGAGTATACACAAAAAAACCAGGTCAACCACCAGATTTCGACGACGGTTTGATTCTAAGGAAGGGTGTTACCGTCGAGCACGTTTGCCATTCGATACACCGCACGCTAGCTGCTCAATTCAAATATGCTCTCGTTTGGGTAAAATCACAGAGACGACGATTATATTCGCGATGTATGATTTTACGATTTCTTTTAATATGAAACCGATGGTTCAATCGCAGGGAACGAGTACAAAGTATTCGCCGCAACGAGTGGGAATACAGCATATAATGCACGACGAAGACGTCATACAGGTCCTCAAGAAATGAGCCGAGCACGAACCGCAGCAACGATTACCGATGTTATATTGTCACGATTTAGCTTTCATATAGGATCATATATATATATATATATATATTTTATATATATTGAAATGGGCTACATGAGACGACGCACATATGGAATATTGGGATGAAAGTAAAACGAGGAATATAGGTATTTCACCGCAATCATACGTAATAATCCCTTTTTGCGAAAGGTGGACATCCTGTGTTGCTATAATGTGTCTGCTAAGCGTCGATAAAATGAATAAATCTTATTAATCAAAGCTTCATCATAAAGACTGAATAATTATGGGGACAATCTGTATCGTAGATAATAACGCTCAAGGTCAACCGGTTTCCTTTTTTCAAAAGTCGTCTGGGGACTTTGGCGTCGCCGTATTATTTTTACCTAACCTGAATGATTCGGTAGTAACGTCCTTTATAGTGCGCAACTTCAGTTCATACAAGACGAGAGATGAGAACTTTCATCGCCGCGTAAAAAGTGCGCCTCATATTTTGTTATGATCTCGTGAGATATCGTGCCGTGTTTGTGAATACTTGCGCGATAGATTCATACTTTGCATATCGACAAATTGTGTTTGAAGCAACAAACAGAAGGAGACGAAAGAACATTGATACGATATCTTTTTGATTAATATTGCGATCGAGTAGGAACAACAGAGATTCCGGACAACACACAAGGTTCAGTAAGACGAGGAATAACGAGAGAAAAATAACGAAAAGAAAGAGTACAAAAAACAAAAAAAACGTTAAAGGGGCGAGCATAATCGCTCATAGGGACGATTACAGTATGCTTAGGATTTGTGATAACGAGATATTATGGCCGCGGAAGAGGCTACCGCTTCGAAGCCTCGTCAGCAAAAGGAATACGACTATCTACTGAAGTTTCTTTTGGTTGGTGACAGCGACGTGGGAAAACAGGAGATACTCAGTGGTCTCGAAGACGGTGCATCCGAGTCACCATTCTGCAGTGGCAGTGGTTAGAAATAGACTTTACATTTTTTATTTTTATCGGTCTATCTACTTTCTTATGAACGAAATTTTGTGCTCATTGAGAAACGTACGTTTCCATTGGGCTTTGTGAAAAATACGCTAAAGTAACGCGAACTGCAACAACTTATTCGATCAATTTGATATTTCGATTGTTTTCATGTTTTTATGCATTTCTCTTATTAATCGGTAGAAAATTCATTCGTCGTATTTTAGAATGGACGAGTCTATCGAAATGTGTAGATTTGTATATAGACGAGATCCAAACTAAGTAGATGATATAAATGTCAAAAAATCGTATTTTTATAGAATTTTGTTACAGTAGCTTGTTCGACTTTTTTATAATACTCATTTTATATAAATAAATTATTCGAATTTTCAGCTTACAAGACAACGACAATTTTGCTAGATGGCAAAAGGGTCAAGTTACAATTGTGGGATACCTCGGGTCAAGGTAGATTCTGTACAATCATAAGGTCATATTCTCGAGGAGCTCAGGGTATTTTACTGGTTTACGATATTACAAACAAATGGTCGTTCGATGGTATCAATCGATGGTTGAAAGAGGTCGAAGAGGTAAATAACGTTATTTTTCATGACGAAATAAAAATACATCAAAAAAATGGCAATTTTAAGTCTCGTCTTACTTTTTAGCATGCGCCAGGAGTGCCAAAGGTTCTGGTCGGCAATCGTCTTCATTTGGCCTTCAAGAGACAAGTAGGCCAACGAGACGCCGAGGCTTATGCAGCTAAAAATCGTATGGCATTTTTTGAAGTGTCTCCTCTCTGTGATTTCAACATACGCGAAAGTTTCTCCGAACTTTCGCGAATGGCGCTTCATCGTAATGGCATGGAAAGACTGTGGAGATCGAATAAAGGTACTCTTGAAAATTTTCGATACGTCTATGAGCGAACGTTTTTCGCGAACGTCCGATTTTTCATGCAAATCACGATATTTGTCCGACCTGTTGCAGTACTGAGCCTCCAAGAGCTAGCGTGCCGTGCCATTGTAGCACGAACGACGGTATATGGTATAGATCAGTTACCTCTGCCAATATCGATAAAATCTCATCTGAAGTCTTACGCCATGACGACAACGTCGCAGTTACTTTACAACGGCAAACGTACACCGATCTCGAGCAAGACTCCAGGCTTGAACAATCGAAAATTGCGCTTTGTCGGTGGTGGTAACAATGGCATAACAACACCAGGAAGTTCGCCCGGCAGTGTTAACGATTCTCGCACGAGCTGCGCCGGACGCAATTCTTGCGCGATATCGTGAGATATTGTGCAATTAACGGCACGCGAGCGCTTTACGGACAAAATTCTCTTCGTTACATGATTATCAACGTTCTTCCTCGATTCTGTTCTGGAACCGAACGGATTCGTAATTGTCCATTATTCATAGGTAGCAATAATCGTGCAGAAATCGTGTGCGGCGCGTCGCCGCGACGATAAATCAGCTTTTCTTTCTCTTCCGGTCTCGGACGAACTGAACGAAGAAAGAATACAATAACGAAAGAAGAACTATCGCAGTTACATTGTGGATAAAAATGCATCGTTAGTACTTACTCTCGAAATATCTTTGTACGATTAAATTTCGACATGCGGAATATCAATCGCTGGATAATTCACGTCGTTGATCGAGTCTGCTCGTCAAATCGCGGTGAAAATGACGTATGCACATTTTTTATTTATACCACGTAATCGACGATAAATTATATTCTATGTATATATCTATTATAAATGATATCCAATGCGACATACTATATATTTTACTGTTAAAGTTTTCACGATTCGTTTAATTGTGGCGTTCTCATTCAAACCTTAACAATAACGTATATGTTCGTGGGTTGAATATACCTGTATATACGTATGTGTGTCTGCGTGTGTGTATGTGTACGGTACGAACGTTAAAACTTGACTGTATTACGATATTACGCTATAATCTAAATGATACAAAAATGACGTGCGATACGAAGAAATTACGACGTAGCTGAGTTTAACGTCGAGAAGTCAAATGAAATGATAAAGTAAATTGGGATAGGATTTTTTTTAATATACCGTCCTGTGAAAAATCGCACCGTTCGCAAAGCTTAAAAAATTAAGCAACTGATTATATTTATTTGTTTTTTTGTTTCTCTCGAATAGACCAAATGACTTATACTATATATTTGTACTGTAAATAGTGTAACTGAGCGTTTTTTCAGCATCCATCGTAAGAGATTGGAGAAAGAGGGAGAAAGGTGCGCATAAACCATCTAGATATTAGAACGCACGCGTTATCGGCGCTTAGCGACGACGGCTCTTTCTCAATTTCTCTACCTTCGCACACGTGAGCTTGCTTACGTCGGTTATTATGACTGTTTTGAGACGATCCTTCCTCTAATTATTCCACAACAACGGACATTCAAATCTCGTACATGAAGAAGGGATCGGATCGAGATTGCCATTGGTATCGAAAGGACTCGTCGCGAATGGGCAATATCCAAACACGTAACTCCGAGAGTTATTTTTGTTAAAAGTTCATCGTAGAAAATCAGATACTAGCAGTATATCGCGAGAAATTGTAGAATAAGGTATTCGCTGTACCCGAGATACATTCAGAGTAGTTTAAATTGGAAATCGTGCGAAATTTAACGTTGGACATCGTCTCTGATGCTTTATCATTGGGATTGTAATTCGTCAAATGTTTTTCATAAATCGTTCGACAATTCTTTTCTCGAAAAAGCTAAAAGGCAAGAGAGTAAAATGGAGGAGAAAGTCGTAACGATCACGCAAACGAGGGACGATGATATTTTTATAAATCATGTTATACAGTATTTGTTGAAATAGTTCACATTTTTTACCGTACGTAAATTAGACTTGTGTGTGCGTAAAAGGGAGAAAAATAATATGGAAATATCCAATCAATCATCTCGATGGAAGAACGTCTTGAAATCTCTACATAATCGCTATATTAGCAATCAAGCGGTGATGCGATCGAACGATAATTTGGCGAATGTCAATCGCGTGTGCAATCGGCAATTTTTCGAAAGTACAATGTCCACACTTTAATACGGCTCGTTTGAAAGAAATGAAAAACAAAACTTGTCATAGTGTAAAATTGAAATTGGGAAAAACAAGTAAATGAGAGAAAGCCAAAAAAGACTTTTTCTGTCCATTATGCATCACGTTACTTACATCATACAGATACTAGAATAACAAATTTGTATTATAATATTCAATTTATAATTGTAATATTTATTTACCCTAATAACGAAATCGCTACACATGCATTAATAAACAATACGATATTGTGATTCGTGGAGGAAACATCGTTTTAATAACAGTTTCAAAATGTCTTTGAGTATTGTCAACTATTCGTAAACAAACTTTAATCGCTCGTCTGTTTTTTTTTCTCGCGTTATTCGAGTATTTTCCTTTCGTCGTGTCATCGTTTATATCCTAGCCGTTTTAAAAAAAATATGTTTACGCACGAATTTAATACACGAGACGATTTAATCTAAGCGCTTGAGTGAAATTATCCAATCGTGACTGTGAAATATTTCTAAAATGTCGGTTCCTGCGGAAAAGCAATGTTCTGGGGAAGCCGAAGGAAACGCGGAATTATCTCCAATATCAAATGATCGAGATGTCGTGCCGCAGCAATTGAAAGAAATTATTGAGTTGGTGGGCTCGGTGAACAGAAGATTGGAGGATTGCGCGGTTGAGTGGCAATCAGCGGTATCGAGAAAACAATGGAGAATTCTTGATGCGAAGCCAGTATCTCAAAAATCCTGGGAACAATCTCTTTTGGCAAGAACATATTTTACGGAAAAATCATTGGACGAAGCTTTTCAAAGTCTGCTCACTCGAAACAAAGTATTTACCGAACAATTGAACAATTTCGTGGGTAAGAAAAATGATTAAATCGCCTTCGTAAAAAAAGAATGAAAAGTTTTTATTTTCAAACGTTTGAGAAAACTTAAAAGTCAACTGTAATTCTTATATGATAGCTTTGTTGCGTGGCGATGAAGCAGCGGCGATGACACTGAACGTTCGAGACGCTCAGAATCAATGGCCGGATTTACAATCGTTGGATTGTCGAGGGAGTGAATGTCTCGTTGTAGCACCTTTCGACTTATCACTATCGGAAAATAACAGAACCGTTGAAACGACACGGAAGAATAAGAGGCTTTCAAGAGATAACACGGTCATGAATATTCAGCAATCTTTCGCCGATCTTGTCAAAGCGAAGATAAATCTTGATACAAAATTCTTGGGATTCGAATCGATACTGAACGAAACTAACGGAGATCCCGAGAATAGTAGCGAATCAACGACGTGCCTTTGTCAAATTTGTACCAACGTTTTGGTGAGCATTTGATAATTTTATGAGTGAAAAACTTTGAAAAGCATTGCTTGCCTATTTTTCACGCACACACAATTATCAGGGCAACGTGGTCGATAAGGGCAGCGTGATTAAGAGCATCGCGGCTGTGAGACAAAAAGTTCAAAGAATCACAAGGGCCAAAAGCAGAAGATTGCCGAAAACTTCGAGAACTTGGACTCGCAGGAAGCCAAAAAATCAGACAGTATCGTTGGAGAACATAGGCGACCAGACAACGATGATTACAGCAAGATGTTACAGAAAATCGGTTGCCGATTGACTCGTGTCTTCATTTGGAAAAAAATAAATTGTCCGCTGAAAAATTACTACTATTAATCCATACACAAACAAGCGGGCGATAAATTTCTTAAAGTTTAACGAGGACGAACGATATCGCGAAATAAAATGGAGACTTCGCCCCTTTGATATTGAGGAACGTTTGTGTGATCAGCAGTTTTATTTATTGAACTTCATCATAAGTTTCGCTATTCAATTGTACAGCAGGAGCGACGAGTATTTTTCTCAGGCAATAATAGAGAGTATATCTCAAACAAACAAAAAACAAAAAAAAAGAACCTAACGAAATTACATTTCGATAATGGCCCGAGTTGCGAGATTCGTCATCACGAGGGCACAGAGAATAACCGATACGACAAACTAGACACAACTATATGATTTCCCTTTTTTTAATCGTCAAACGATTCGATGAAATAATCTTCTCTTTCTGTTCTTCCACTATGGGCTCGTTAATGTTCCTTCAACTATGAGAAAATAGATCACAGAGATGAGCATAACACAGCATAGCACAGATGTTTTTTTTTTTTTTTTTTTTTTTACATAAACACGTATCGACCACATTATTAGACTAGGAATAATTTACATTTAAACAGAATAATCGTATGTCGGACACATTTTGGGAGGGCAACTCTTTCTCGCGTCTCAACATTTTTTGTTTCTTCTTTTAATTTCTTTTTATTTTTATTATTTTCATCGTGCATACTCTTCCAACACACGTTTGAAAATTTTCTCCGTCACATTTGTTTATCTTTCGTTTCGTTTTTCGTGTCAATAAGTCTACGCAATTACTCTTGAAATTACTCCGATTTTGTCACATTGCCGAAAAGCCGTTTTAAACGCCTTGATCGCGATAGTTACTCACATATTTCTACGTATCGGAAATTACGTAGTTGGTAAGTAACCCCGATCTGACCATACCCGTCGCATATTCACGTTCTTCCTATTCTACCTTTCAAATAAGTTATTCAAACTGGGCACATTATGCTCTCGTAATTCAAATGTCATGTTTTTCTGAACAACTTAAATAATCGTAGCAAATTTTGTATCGACACTCGAATACAACTACTGTTAAACACGAAAGCCAGCGTTTATGCAAGTTTATAAAAAAATATGCTCAAAATTGCAAAATGCTCGTTACAATTGTTTCTCTAACACTTAGATCGCGTATGAACGAGCTAAAAGAGTTTTTCTCTTTATGTTTTCGACGCTGGAATCGTCGCAGACTCTAAAACTTGTCGGAACGCGATGAATCGGGGGTTAACACAACAGATTTTCTTCGTTTAAACATTAATGGCTGCTTGTAAAAATTTGTTCATTTTTTTTTGTTTCGTTTGTTTTTTCTTTGTTCGTTCATAGTGGACAGTATTATCATGGTAAAATAGCGCGATCGAAGCCTTCGCGACGCAAGCGACTTTTTTCCATACTGTAAGGCAATTACTTTCATACCGATGCACATTCATACACGTACTTTTAATTTTTGTTCATTGCACTCTGTCCAAACGACTCAAGTCGCATACAGATCTCATAATCTCCCACACGACGCATTTTCCAATCTATTCAATTCGAGATCTCTTCGCATATTCGGTATACAAGTTAAGTTATCGATGTAATTTCCCGATGTGCCTCGATATTCTCTTACGAAACATTATTACGTGCGTTCGATTGTTC
Source organism: Netelia inedita (assembly GCA_964017225.1). Classification (NCBI taxonomy): domain Eukaryota; kingdom Metazoa; phylum Arthropoda; class Insecta; order Hymenoptera; family Ichneumonidae; genus Netelia; species Netelia inedita. The sequence continues at coordinate 918,107 of OZ024924.1, read as the reverse complement.
CAAATTCGGAGTTATCAATATTATATTAACCCACTCGAACTAACTCTCGTTTCATCATCACCAATTTTCACGAATCTTTCTCTCTCTCTCTCTCTCTCTCTCTCTATGTACAACGGAACAAAATAAATTCAAAGAAACGAGCGTAACGGACTAAGAATAATTAAAAGAAAAATTTAACTCGATGTTCGTTGCAATATGCAATCTCACGAATACGTGAGCGTATAATCATACGATCATAAGATAGTCAACAATGGTACATTAATTTTTAATTGACGAAAAACATCAATTAATGTTTTTCTCGTTAAAAAACTCGCATCTTACAATGAATATTCGATTACGATTAATCGTCAATAAACAAGCGTATCACTCTCGTCGAGGCACTATGTTCCTCATCAACATCACGTTTCCAAAAATTAACTTCGTCATTGTATAATATCTCCGACCTCGGAACGACGAGACACCCAATGACCGATATTCCGTTCGTTTTGCAGCAATAAATTTATCCAATTTCTCGATCAAAGAAGTAATGGAAAAAAACAGAAAACAAAAGAGCAAAGAAGGGTTCGATTGTACGAACTACATACATGTGCAATATGATTAAAAATGGAAAGCTGTTTACGTTCGTTGATAACAAATTTTTCTTCGCGCTTAAATATGAGAGTCGATTATGTGAAAAGGAGAAGAAAAATTGTTATGAGATCTGTTTGCTAAGTAAAAAAAGGGGAATTGAAAATATTTGTATGGGACAGTCGGAGAGTTGAGCGACCGGGCCATTTTTTTCACCTGAACTCGTAAATTTGTATACTGTGCTCTGGGACATGCCTCAGATTTAAGGACTGGTACCTGAAATAATCAAGTTTCTCGATTGAGATTGCCTCGCTCTATAAATGAAACAAAGTCTTTCCTTTTTTTTTTTCGTACTCGATTCGACAAACATAGACTTACCATTCGGAGCTTCTGTGATAGTAATAACCCTCGATCGAAGCGGCTGATTTTTGGAAGCAAATGTAGTAAAATCCGGCAAAAGAAGCACCATTGATATCCTTGATCGTGTGATCGGGTACCAAAAAGTGTTCTTTCCACCTCATGAATACAAAGTCTGTACCCTTCAATGCCTCGTAATCAAACGTATCGGAATTGAAAGTTTTGGCGTATTGACAAAACGACTCAAATTTACTCTGCAATCAATGTAATTATTTATCACAAAAGTTATTTCGAGCTATCGGACTTGTAAAAACAAGTCAATACGAACCCAATGCTTCTTGTCAACATCCTCGTCCGCGTCCCACTTTCGCGTAAGAAACGGATATTTTTTCGATATTATTTCGCCATCGAAGAAAGTCGTCAAAGTTGGGAATTCCTCCGTAAGTCCCTTAATCTTGAGATAGCCACATAGGTAACTGTTTTCTTCATCCACGTGCTGATAACATTGAAAACCCGATGATTATACAATTATCGCATATTAACGACTATGTGCGTAAATAAAATCTAAATTCATCGGACGTGGATGAATAAATATTTTTTTTAAATCCGTACCAGCGTAAAATGGATAACAATGGACATATGTAAAAAATAAATAAAGAATGTTATCCTGGAATCTATTGGTATTAATTATATTCGTATCATTTGCTCATTAGCATACCATACCACTGAACAAAGTCGGGCATGCAGACCCAATGAAAACATATTAACATAACAGAGACAAAAGCATTACAAAACTTAATGAAGTTAATTTATTTGAATGAATTTATGGAGCGATCTGTTTGAAACGTTTTGTATCAAAGTTTCCTAAAAAGGTGTTATTAATTCACGGTAGAATGATCGAATAAATCGAGATCCTCGATCTTTAACTGTAAACTCGACAATCATCACAATCTGGTCGGATTTTTTCTTCTTTTAGGGAGCTCGTTATTAGTGAAGAATAAGAGCGAGAGGGAGAGAGAAAGATAGATAGAGAGAGAGAGAGAGAGAGGACGATGCACGTGATAGCAGAAGCACTAAACGTCAGACAAGTAGTTTCAACAAGTGATCGACAGAAGAATAAGACTTTCTAGATTCGACGAATCATCGGAAAGTTGATTTTGTAGCATCTTCGAGGATTTGAATTGTATTGCTCAATGTTTCGCGCTCGAAATAAGTAAAAACATCATTTAAGACGATACAAGATTTTTGCGAAAAACGTCCAAGTGTGCACGGGCGTATCAGAAACGGAGACGCCATATCCGGGATAAGCTCGTATCTATATAGTAAAAGACTGAAGCTAACCTGCAAAACCACCTCTACGTCGTAGCTGTTGCCCTTGGATTTTTGTGATCCCTGAAATCTGGAACCGTTGTACAACAGTGATTTCGTTACACCGGGCTGCTTCGAGTTAGCAGGTGGTGGCGGCACCACGTCTACTTTCACCGGCATTCTCGGCCCGAGTGAACCACCACACTCTCGCGTACAACTAGACTTTGGCCCCTTCGTCACGCAAATAACCCCACATATCACATACGGAGAGATAAATTCCCAACGAACTGCCGGTAACCAGTCGAAAATGGCCGTATTTATAGAAAAAGCCTCAAGACCAGACGCAAGTACAACGAAGACATATGTTTTTTTTTGGATATGAAGACTTCGCGCGAGATGAGAGGCGTGTAACCTTCGGAGACTGATCTCACACGGGCCCCTCCCCACACGAAATCCCACGGCTCTTCGACCTTATATCTATCGAGGATCAATTGAAGACGCGAATTATCCCAAATACTCTTGTTCGCCGGTCTTTCCAAGCCCGATATGTCATCGCCTCGTCTTTTGTCTATGACAAACGGTAAAAACTCAAAGCGTGATTAAACAACATACTGTCACTAAATATTACGATTTACGTTCCGTGTGTTTCGTAAACAAACAAAAAGATGTGCCAATTTTTTGAGAAACGAGGGGGGTAATTCTTCTATATAAGGACTAACCATAGAATTTGTTCCACGATAATGTTACGATTCAGACAAGTTCGCGAAACCTCATTAGCCCGGAATGACACTACTCCGGATATTGTCGTCGCGAAAAATGTATAGTCGAATGCCCAATTTCCAAAATAATATTAGCATACAAGTTGTTAATTACTGATAATCGACGTTCGGAAAACACGATCTTCCGACGAAACCCCGACCCTAAGGGGGAACTTGTCACGAAAAGAAGATGACCCGAATACCCGACCGAATATCCGAAGAAATTGTCCCCCATCCACCGCCAACCCATTCGGCAGAACTCCGCGATCCAACTTCGTGAACATAGCCGTCGGAACTTGGTTTTTTTAAATAATAATCCAATCCATTGTCATTAAATCGTCACACACTGTCGGTTAGTAAAATACTGTCACGGCCGAGAAAATTGCGGTATAATACGAAAAAACTCAAACCTGTGCGGTGATATTAGTAGCGCACTGTTATACCGGCTGAATATGATGTTTTCGGAAGAGCTTGCACGCTTGGCCACAGGCGCCACAGGTAACTCTGATTCACTTCTATATCTATCTATCTGCAATGTCACTTAACGCATGTTTGAAGCCATCGATAGTGATGTATAGAAAAGGAAATCGTGTTTATCCTTTTGCAGAACCACTATTGTAGAGTTTCATGCATAATTTTTCAGTAAATTATCTAAAAGAACATCATAACTATCGTCTTACAAGGTCTGTATACTTAAAATAAACTGATTTAAATTCAGATATATACGAACTTCGTATGGAACTGAATTTCAGCTGTCTTGGAAGCAAGATAAACACACTCTGTTCCCGTGGAATTTTCTATCCACATAAAACAATCATGACTAGGTGTTAGAAGTTTCACCGACACGTACATGCGTGCGATACCGGGAGAACAAAATAATCATTGTTTATAAATCTTGCACCGAACCGATCCTCCGTGTATTGAATGCAATCCGAAATGAACTTACAAACTATTAGAGGTTAGCTGCACTCGCACTCGTTTGACTACCTAGATTTGGCTGCCATCTACCGGTAAACAGAGAAACATATTTAAACGAAAAACCCAATCTTTGTGTTACAGTATACATCTCCAATCCTCTCCTAGCGATAAAGGAAATTGTCCCAAAGGAGTAACATGACGTCCCGCATCTCCGAGAAGAAACAATCCATACTCGTAGCGGCTTCTCACCATAAAAAGATACTCTGTAGACTTAGAGCGAAGTAAAAGGTCAGCTACTCGATCGATGGGTCGTATGCACATTGTACGTATATAAATAGTAGTAATTATAGAATTCGCGGGTAAATCGATTTCCAATGGAATTTGTAACAATAGAACTCAGGCCGCGTCTTCAATCTTGCAACGTATTCATCTCTCTGCTCGATAATACAGATCCGAGTACGATACAAGTTAAACTAAAGAAAGATTTCATTACTCTACGGATCGGTAAACGTTTGTACAATTTCTGCCTCGTTACGATAAGACTTATTCCGACTTCTCTATCGTCCTTGAGAGTTTTAGGAAGTTGGCTTTCTTTTCGAATTCAAACGACACCGTTCGACGCTTTGTACGGCTCGTTCGGCACGGAATTGTTGGGTAATTCGATCTCAAAGAATGGAAATTCCTTGAAATCTTTGAGTAGCAAAGAATTACCACCGAAACACGTAGACCTCGTGTTTTCATGCTTCTGTTGCGAGAATTTTCTTACCAATGTTGTAAATCTGGAAAAAGTACTACCACTACCTGACGATGACTGCGATCCTACCGACTGGTTTTGTTGCTCGCACAATGGTGAAGATTATTCTAATATCTTAGAACCACAAAATTCCGACTATTTTTACGGTCCTCATTACTGTATATTGAACAGAAATAACTTTACTAAAGAATTGAAGATCAATAGTGAATCCGTTGTTTGTAATAGGTGTCTTAATATTATCGGTGCACCAAACAGCAACGTTTCCTTGAAAATATGGAATTGTTGTATAGAGTATAGAGGAGCGATCGCAGATTCCTCGATATTAAAAAAACAAACGGATGCATTGGCAGATTTCAAAGCAGCCGTGAGAAGTTTTTCCGACGGTTATTCGAACGATAGAATATTGCTCGAGGCCAAGGGCTGTGGAATAACGAGATATCTTTTGCTCAAACCGATGGAATGGAATTTAGAGTTACTTGTAGCACCGCCGGAACTTCATGATCGCAATTCCATAGATTTGCAGGTAAAAAGAGTAGTCAAGGTCTTGTACAATTACAGCGAGGCTAAATCAACGGTAAAAAACGATTGGCTCGATGCTAAACGTATACAAATTGGTTTAAGGAGTATGCTCGCTGGTATGGAACATCTAATATTATCATCAAAAAGAATACCTCCGATTTATCGAAACGCCGACGAACATCATATCGGTTACATGAACTTGGAACTATCCGATAAAACATAATTCTCGCAAACAATTTCGAAGCAAGAGCGTTTCTTTAAATCCACAATTCATCTATTTTTCGTAATTTATTCTAATAAAATAAAACGATACGATACGAAGCGTTGATCGTTTCACAGATTTTTCTAGATAATACTCGTATTTTGCGAAGTACCTGCGACACGCGAGGTCACTTATGTTCAGAATAAACGAACTTCCAGTTTGGGAAACCAAAAGTTCAATTGTGATAATTGGAAGTTTAATTATGACGGGTAAATACCACCCTTTTCGGAAGGAAACTCCTACTACATATACTAAAGGGGACAAACGATAATACACGAGCGCGCGCCCACACACACACACACACACATTCACCCACATATGTACATATATATATATATTGATATTAGATAGTGTAACGTTGACAATAAACCGATTTATTATACAGAATCACTAGTTGCGTTTATATACACCGTTCAGATTTGTGTTTACCTTTTGCACAGTGGCCGAACGAATCTGATACGATGTCAACGATGGTAAATTGTTTATCGATCGGTATCGTCCAGCATAAAATAAACGGAGTTTAAGAACATAAGTCATTCGTATTACCGATAGCGAAGATTAAAGAATCGCGTATGCCCGATGGAAGAAGATAAGTCTTATCCACGTCGTGGGAGAAATCTGGTGAGGAATATTCATAAGACTCTGCAACGCTTTAGACCCAGGGGGGATGATTATAAAAATCCCGCGCGGCTTACGCGTGTAAATTGAATAATAAAAAATACAACTCATCGCAATATAGAACAAACCGTATTAGAGTTCTATTCTTTTCATTCAACGTCATAAAAATAAATTCTACTCAAAACGACATTGCTTCTTACAACAAGATAACATTGTTTGTAATATCTTCAATTATCTGAGAATGACCAAAGGCAATTTTGAGTACTTGTACTCTTTTTTTTCGGCCTCGTAATGATCGTACAGTGTCTCTGACATTTTTCATATTACAACGAACTTTGCGAAACAACGAGTATACGTTTCTATTTATCGCCTAAATCGAGTATGTGCATTGAGATTAACATTCAGGGATCGCAAGGATCAATCTTATTTGTTTTCAAGTTAATCGATGATCTATTTGCTCCATAAACATGCCAAGTATACCGAAATAAAAGTCCGTATCCATAATCGTGAATGACAAAAACGATGTACAATTTATATAGTTTTCAGAATCAAATCATGTCGAAATTTGCGGAAATGTTGATAAATAAAAAATAATATAAAAAATGTTTTGTTTATTCGACTTAATGAGTAAGATGGATATACAGGTAATGCACCAGATACGACGATCGAGCACGCGATCATCAACGAAAAAAAAAAAATGGAAGTGAATTACGCTAGGCAATAAAGATCATTTTTCTACGTTCATGCTACTCAATATACGAAGTCTATGCGTATGTTTCTTCATTCGTACCGCTTAACGTATGCGCGGAGCCGATTTTTCTTCTGGAGCACGCGAAGTTCACGAGATTGGCAAATGTTCGACAGAACTGTTCGTTCTCATGTTTCTCCGTCTCTTTATACTATAGTACTTTGTGTGTCTGTAAGGTGCAAACTTTCTGGCTAATTTGTATTGCGATGTATAACACGGTATTTTTTCACTTCTTTTTTTACAAATGGTTTCGTTAGATCGCACACTCCGTTGCTTACATTACGGAGTCTTCGGAGCACGAAATTCCAACGATGTCGGTGTAGAATGTGCGATTTTCTTCTCTTACATCTATGGTGAAGTTATTGTTGCATTGTCACTAACCTTAGTTGCAATCGGCTCTTCTGGCATTGGATTTAACCTATCGCCGAGTGTTGCTGTATACACCCAACCACCATCCTTAGTTTCATTGAAGAACTGCAATAGCGAAAACGAGAAAAAAGCACAATAGCTGTAGAGTTTAAATATTTCAATAAACCGATAGACGTAAGATAAAAATTAATGAATATTTGGTAATGCGTGCAATGCAATCGATCGATACTTGCCTTGGTTTCCCAAGGTATATTGGCCTCCTTTCGACAACGAGCCTCGTCCCGTTGTTTTTGTTCGATTGCACATTTAGCCGCCGTTGCTTTGTCCATATCATTGATTTTCAGTCCAACGGTTACCTCTCGCCAAACCTTTCGCGACTCATATTCCTCCTGTTCGCATACCGGTATGACTAATTTTCGATCGGCATGAAGTTCTCTCACATCGGCGAAGAGTTCCGTTCGCTATTATCGACAATAAAAAATGTTATATTGTTTATCAACATTGTATACAAAATTTCTCTTCACCATTGATTTACGACTCACCCCATCCGCCCATTTTGCTTCCATTTGACCACTCCATTCACCGTTGATCGTGACAAATGGTTTTTTTTCACCAGGTTGCATTACTTGACAACTTATGCGATTGCGTTTACCACCGTAAAAGGGTTTCGTCAAAAATTCAACAGTCGCTTGATAGCCCGTCTGAGCGCAAGTTATTGTCGCTGTACCACCAAGCTCGATCCATGGTACTGTGAGAATCGATCGACCATAGCCGTTTGGAAATGTCAGATAATACTCCTCGCCGTGTTCAAGAACCGTAACCCAGCCTTTTCCAATATTGTGAACCCCTATGCTCAGACCCAGAAATTTACTCTTCGTCCAAACGTGAGCACTAAAGCTTATCCGTTTTGCATAATGTTCCGCATAAAATGCACTGACTGAGGAATAAAAGATTAAACGACTTGAATAATTATTTAAATCAGTTATTACCCCCCACCCCCCGGTGGTAGATGAAATGTTTACCCGGTGGATGATGCGATACTTGTTCGGCTATGAAACACAACTGATTTTCTCGACACCAAGGTACAGGACCATCTTTGATTGTTTTGGCCATTGCACCGGCGATATCACCGCCGCTAGAGCTTACGTTCTTATCAATGTCCCAATGACATCGAAATATTTCTCCCAATATGGGATTATACGGTTTTTTTGCCACACCAGATTTTCGTCCTGCATGAAAACTACACATATACCATCGAACAACCTGTATCATTCTATCTTTGGGTGTTGGCATATCCGCAATGCTGAAATAACATGAAATAAAGAACCCAGCGAATAAGAGTAACCAAAGATTTATTGGAGCGAGCAAGTTTAGACGATATGCATTTATCTTTATACCTGACAAAGAGATCCGGATGAGCAAAGTAGTCCGCATACATTTCTAGGAGAGAACGACGCTCCAGTATGAATGTAGGTAAAGCTACTTTGGTCAAATCCATTCCAATCTTCACCTGTGACAAGAGGTGAGTGACGACCGAACCATGGACATCCATGGAATCCACTATGAAAATAAAAATGATCAACAATCAGCCGGTAAATAATAATTTATATACGAGTAATTGATAATTGAAAATAAATTACTTTCTGGTTCGCTCTCTTCCTCGTACAACGCTGAAAACAAAGAATTGAAAGAAAAATCTGTTAATAAACGGTTATTTCAAATAAATATTAGAATGAGAATAAAATAAGATTTGTGAAAGAAAATGGGGAAGTTAACCTTGGCGTAAAAAATGGACAATATCATATAGTCGTATAAACTCACTGTTTACGTTGGAATTCATATTGTTCACTGTGCAAAGTAATATTGTTCAGATCCATTACTCAAGGCTTCATCAGCCGCGCGATGTAACAACGTTGCAAACGCGAATTTTTTATCCGATTACATCAGTGATGAGATACACCGAGAAAATTGTGATCGCACGTTCTCATAAATGTGAAATGTTCGTCGAAATTTGAATGCCAATTCTTCTCAAGGTTCATCATCGTGACGTTTCTTTGTTCGTGCAAGAAAACACTTCGACGTAAGCGAAAAATTTTGCCGTGCCCCCTCGATAACTCGAGTCTCTCGACACACAAGACGGTAATGCGAGCAAAACGGAAGTCCTATGTTCGCGCAAGCTAGCACATGAATACATATACATATAGTATATGTACGAGTTATTTCATATAGACGGTGGCTATATATAACGACGAGGTGAATCAATAATTGGAGCAGCCGGTAAAGCAAACCGAGGGCGAAAATTTCAAATCTCGGATTTTACCGAGTTTGCGAAATCATTTCGGTAAAAGTATCTATGAAATTTTCAAAATAGATTCGAGTCTCTCCGCGGTTTATAACGTAAATAGATCATCATTGTAGTATTATCCGAACGAATGCCAACTAAATTACGTCGTTTCTTCGATTTTAAAGAAAAGAAAAGAGGAACCTACCATCATAATCTACCGATCCATCGCCCTTGATCGGTGGTTGAGGTGGCTGCTTCCGGTTATCGCCCGATCCACCGATTTCCGTTGGCGTTTGCAATCTATCTGCATCTCGTCGCCTACTGAAACATCGTAACTTGATAAAATCTTCGCCGAGCGTAGTTTCATGCTGCAATATGCTCTAAACACTTTGTCGTCATCGTCGACGATCTTCGCGAGGGGCAAGGGAACGTTTATATTAACACCGTTAACGTTAATTACGCGATCGCATATGAGGAACGTACAAAACGATCGTCACCCTGTGACGGTAATCGTTAATTCGTAGTATCAGTTTGGACGGAAAACTAATACTTATTCTGTATATTAATGTGAAGAACGTAACAAAAAATTTGAATACGTTCATTATGCGAATATTGCTTCCTGCTAAAAAACGCTGAGAATACTTGCAGTGCAAAATTATTCTGGTGTGCCGTAGGTGTTGATATTTCGTCGGCGGCATCGTAGTAATCCTCATCTTCGTCCGACGAAGAATATGAGAATTCCGGCACCGGTAAGTCACGGTCCACGACTATGAAAATCGATAAAAACGGTGTTTAGTGGAAAAAAGATCGATACTCGAACGAATTTGATTAGAGTCAAATTTGACCCACCGTTCGATAGACTGGTGATACGAGGCTCGAGACACTCGGAGCCCAGTTCAATGCCAGTTTGTACGGTCAATTCTGATTCTCTCGAGGCAACTGTGTCAAAAAATTCTAAATGTTGAATGAAAAGGTCGAACAAGGTCAGCTACGTTCCGAATCGAGATGAAAGAAAATTCTTACCATGTGGCAAAGTTGGCGTCACGTGAGATATTTCTGTGGGACCGCGATAAATGCCGTTCACTGGAATGGCGGTGTTCTGAAAGAGGTATTAGTCATGGAATCGCGAATTAGCATGCGACGAAAATCTATTCTACGAGACAAATAATTGTGACGTACACGAGGTAATGTATATACAATATATGACTTTGGTACCTTCGCTATTTGAAGTTGAACTATGGTATGTTTGACCGAATTAAGAACGGTGTTTGCCTGCTCAAGCACAGCGGAATATCTCGCTTGTATCTCGTCGTCCTCGTCGCCGGTACTTTTCCGTTTTTCTTCGATTATTTTTATTTGATCGATGAGAAGTTGCAGATAAGCGTCGGCCTCGGCAACTTTTCGATCGAAGTCTTGTTTGGGCGGTGATTTTTTCGGATCCCAACGCTGATGGGGAAATATGAACGGATATAACGAATATCGCGTTAACGAATGTTATTCTTATTTCAGTTTGAATGTTTCATACCGCATGGGAATGACGAAGGATGGTGTCCTCGAGAGCACGAACCCAACGCTCGCGCTCCTCGCCGTCTCGTGTCTGAAAGTGAAAAGTCTTGGGATCGTCCTTGGACGAGGATGTCGTTATCGTGAATGTACTGTCGTCTTCGTCGTCAATTCCAATTACCGCTCCTCTCAAACGCACGCAACCTCTGCGTGCCCCTCGCATCATCTTTTCCTTGCTCTGAAATACACACGGAAAGAAATCATCAGCGTTCGTTTTTTTCCAATTGTTTTTTCCGGCTGGCCATAGATCACGAGATTTGCGTATCAAAAGGAAGCACGTAGGCCAATACACAAACAATAAAAAGCCGATCAGTTTGGGATTACACAATTGCCCACTTGATATTTAAATTGACTGTAAAGCATATGCGACGTGTTCACCTTCATTAGTATTGTATTCATTGCTACTTGACTCCGCGATTCACGTAAATCTTAACGAAAATTGTATGCATAATTTCGAATAATCCGTAGTGTATATATAGGGATACTCCATACCCAATTATGTCCACTCGCACGATACAACTCGGCACGAGTTAACGATATTTGGACGATCTAGTGTGAAAGAACGGCCATGAAGTGCAATTAATGAAAATAAAATTATATTTAGCACCGTCGTAAGGATATTAATCGGTAACCCCAGTGAATAACAAAATCAATGGATACACAATGGGACTCGCAGCGTTTTACCATTATCTCATCGAAGAAATAATCGGTGAGTCATTCCGATTAAATTTTAAAAATGATATAAGTGCAGTGCAAATTTACAATTACATCGATCGATGCAGACCCAATTGCTTCTCCCATTCATCATGTCCGTTTCACTTTTATTTTCCCATTCAGATCCACGTACGAAAGGATGGTTTCTTGTACATTCCCCGATACCTCTTGCGCTAATTTTATTGTTCTACTGTTATCTGATATTCATATGGGGTCCGAGTTACATGAAAAATAGAGAACCTTATGATTTAAAAAATTACATCAAGTTTTACAATGTCTTTCAAATAATCGGAAATATCGGTATCGTCTACGGTACCGCGACTTCCGGATGGTTGACCACTTTCAACTTGGGATGTCAACCCTTGGATACATCACCGACGGGGGAGGGTTTACGTGTAAATATTTCGACGTAGATTTACATTTTTTTGTCATTATTTTGCAACGATCATTTCTGTTGAACGATTATTTAACGATCCGTAGATGGCTAATGTAGTATGGTGGGCGTACATGATAAAACTCATTGATCTTTCGGAGACTCTGATCTATGTACTGAGAAAGAAAAATAGGCAGATATCGGTTTTACACGTGTATCACCACATAACGACCGCTCTGATAGCTTGGATGTGCGCAAAATGGACTCCCGGTGGAATGCTATCCTCCATAATGCTGATAAACTGTAGCGTACACGTTATAATGTACAGTTATTATTTTATGAGCACGAGTGGTCCGACTCTACGAAAAATTAGCAACCTTATCAAGCCCTGGATCACTATTATACAAATGGTACGTATTAAGAACTCGTTAATAAAAATATTCGATGCAAAAATAAGTATTTTCGAGTAAAAACCGAGAAGCGCGCGAATAATCTAATACCGATTTTTCTCTCTTTCACAGACACAATTCTGCATTCTCTTGGTTCACATTTCGTTAGGTCTCGTACCTTCGTGCAATGTACACAAGGGTTCCCACGCTTTGGTGATCGTGGACCTATTAGCAAACTTGGGCTTGTTCTACAATTTCTACATACAAAATTATATAAAAAAGAAAGTTAAATAATTATAGATATGTCGAAATAACATTATTATTGTAAATTATTTATTGATGAAAAGATTGAGTTTTTTGTGACTATATTTTATTCCACTGTGTGCGTTGGACGATACGAGGAAATAGGGCGGATGTAACCTTACAACGAGTAATCGGAGCGATTATTCATTATCTTTATTCGTCACTCGACGTTTTCTTGTGTGAATAAATAATCCGCTCGAGCGGGGTAACACGTCATACCGTATAATAGGAGAGAAGACCGGCATTGTCGTCAAGAACGAACCATCGATATTGCCATCCATTGACAACGTTCGTCCACTTGCTCAATGAGCCTTCCATAGTCGTCGACATCTTTGGTTGACGCGTATCAGCTGACTACAGCTGTGAGCTTCGTCGCGATCTGTTGATCATCACGTACACGTACAAGCGATTTCCTTTGATTATAACTATATCTGTGGCACTTGGCAATTGCGAGATGGAGAGAGCAAAGTTCTCGAGTTCGTGACGTGCTGATTCGGTTTTTCGTTAATTGTATTTTCTTAATACGGAAAATTACACTTTGCGTTGATACAAAACTTGTGTATGACGAGCGAGCTTTAACGTTCAGCACTTTAATCCCCCCACTGGACGTGCTCGAACGAGGGTTGTTTCAACTTCACAACTTTCGATACTGAATTTCACCGAGCGAAAAGAGAGGTTAGCGCCCGTATTACCCATGTAAACCTTTTCGAATAATTTTGATTCGAACTGCTTTGATATTTCGCGAAGTAGTATGATCGGACAATTTTTCTTATTGAATCACATAAATCGAATGTATTTTATAATTACCCAAAATTTTAAACCATCTAAAAAATAGAACTTTCTTTTACCGGCGATCGGCATTACTAACTGATCGACCGAGTATTTTCTCGGCCGGTCAGTTAGAAATGTCACGAGACACATTTTTTAATAATATTTATGTATCTCGGTAAAAACATTATTTGAACTTTGACCAAGCCTCTCGGATAGATGCGCAAACGGAGCACCATTTCTAAATTGATAATGGCTTATCGGACAACTGGCAAATAATTCATACTATGTTCGGCTATTCAAACCTGAATACGATTTTAACCTATTAAAATTTGTTCATAACTAGTGGATTTTTCGAAAAAAATGTCCTCTTATTACGATGAAAATTTTCCAGAGGTACTTTACAACTATTTAACCATTATTTTTGTGCCACGGTATATTTTATAACAAATTTAATTGGTTAAGGAACATCCGAGAAACCTCGTACCAGCACTGTGCAGGCAATTTTATGATCTGGGATGGGTCACTGGAACGGGAGGAGGAATATCCATCAAGCATGAGTAAATTTAACACTTTTTTACTCCGAGCAACATTGTTACACCGTATAAGAATTGTTCTTAACTCCGCAAGTATCTCTATTGGATATTTTTAATAAAAATTTCAGCGACGAGATATACATAGCGCCGTCCGGAGTGCAGAAGGAACGGATGTTACCAGAAGATTTGTTTATTCAAAACATAGCCGGAGTCGATTTGGCATCGCCACCTACTGAAAAGAAACTCAAAAAATCTCAATGCACGCCTCTTTTCATGTGCGCTTACACGGCGAGAAATGCAGGCGCCGTGATTCACACACATTCCAAATTTGCCGTAATGGCGACACTTTTATGGCCTGGACGAGAGTTCAAAGTTACTCATCTGGAGATGATAAAAGGTCATCATCACTTTTTGTCAAATCTTCCGATTTGAACGAGTATAAAAAGAATTAATACCGATACGGTTGTTTTTCCAATCACTACAGGTATAAAAAATCAAAAATTGGGAAGGGCTTACAGATACGACGAGGAGCTCGTTGTACCGATAATCGAGAATACACCGTTTGAGGAAGATTTGAGCGGTAGTATGGCCGAAATAATGGAAAAATATCCGGAAACTTGTGCAATTTTGGTCCGACGACACGGTGTCTATGTCTGGGGAGACACTTGGCAACAAGCCAAAACGATGCAAGTTCAAACAATATCGAATAAACTTAAATTTCAATATCTTCGCGTGATTTATTTGAAAAGTTTATTTCGTTACCTTTCAGGACGGAATGCTACGACTATCTCTTCGATATAGCCGTGCGGATGAAACAGAGCGGTATAAACCCCTCATTGACGCCAGAAGAGTACGAGCTAAAGCATCGGAACGAGAATGTACAAAAATAGTTTTCGCATTGCGTTACAAATACGAAATTTGATAATTTCGATCTTTCTGTAATATACAGAATTACATTCAATGTCCTACGATCTCGATGAGAATATATTACAAATTTGTCGGTATTTTTTCGTCTACATCCTCGGATACCTAATTCGTTCGGAATAATGAGCCGCGCGAATCTTCACGAAACAAGATCGTAAGGTTGAAATTGATTGCGAATTTTCTTCGCGAGTTCCGTCTCTTCATCCTTGTCCAACTGACATTCGCGCCAGTCGGCTCGTTCGGATATGTCCAATATCCTGTCGCTAGCCAACGCTTCCCGACCAAATTGCAGTGGGAAATCTTTCTTTATGCGATGATAGAGCATTTCACCGTTCGGCAGTTCGACGTAGAAATATATGACTCCGGGTTTAGCGATCTGTTGCAATTGCGAATGTCGAGGAATCTCGTCCAGTTCGAAATTGTTGCAAGCTGCCATTTCTTGAAACATTTCGCGCAAAGCGGGTGCTTGATTCTTGTGGACAGGCACAGCTTGCAACTGGCAGTGGGAACTCTTGTAGTTTCTCTCGAAGAAGACAGGAACTTTATCCATGCTGGCGTAATACTTGGTAATCGCTTTTTTGTACAGCGTCATTTCTTTAGAGACATTATCGGGTAAAATCGACAAACTTTGATGATGAGTTACGGGCAAAATGAGAAAATGATCTTCGACCAGTCCACCCCTCGCCAATGCCACGTAAACCTCCGTTCCCACCGATATTACCAGATGTTTCGATACCTCGGGACTCGAAAGACAGAACCAACATTTCGCCTGATCGAATTCCATTTTTGCTTTTTTATTCGTTCTGTCCGAGTTTCTACTTCTCTTGTCGACCTTTGGCTCCATGTCGTAGAAGAATTGAGTGTTTTTCATTTCAGGATTTTGACCGGATGGCTGTGCACCCAGTATCGTTTTTGGATAAGGACTTCCGGTTTCGTCCGTTGTTTTCTGCACAAGATCCGATAGACGAGTGCGATCTACAGGGGTGAGATTCAGTGCGTAGAGCCATTTGCTCTTTTTCGAATTCGCCACGGACGATAGAGCGATGAATCTCGATGCAATTTCGATGCTGTCTTCGTTCTGGCTTTGATTTCTGAGATAAATCATAGTACATATTTGTAGAAATATATATAAAAACGATTTTTATCGGCATTAAGTTGAAATAATTGTTATTATCGTTTACCTATAAGGCGGTCTCTCGTAATGAATTCCTTCTAGGGCGCAAACGTGATATCGTGGTTTAATTTGAGCGGCGAGCCAAGCAACGAGGTCAGAGCCTTGATACTTGAGATCGGGGTTGCTAGAATCCAAATTTGTAATTCCTTTGGGCCATGGCGAGGTCATGAGTATGTCGACGCCCCTAAAACTAGGCTGGCCTTTGAGGCACGAATTTCGTATCGCGGTTACATCGTTCTCGTTAAAAGTGCAAAGACTTCCCTCTTTCGAGTTTTGATCGTTTCCACTGAGATAGGCGATTTTTAGACCGGAACTAGAGGTATAAAGACCACGTCTGCCGAGATACGTGAGATTCTGACAAATCTCGCAACCGTCCATATCGGGATAATGTTTAACGTCTTCCTCGCGATTTGGTCCGATAATATACGTGGGGATTGATATGTGTTTCATACCGTTTTTATATGGCTCCAACTCTATGTTGTCAGTGCCGAAAAAATTGCCCACGCAGAGTAAGAAATCAAATGGTCCATTCTTTTTGTTAATCGTGTCCACTTTGTTGAAGAGAAACTTGAAATGTCCATCGACGTCACCGCATATTAAAACTTTTTGCTTATCCCCCATTATTGCTTATTTTCTTATTTAACAGCGTATTATAAACAATATCGAGGTTAAAGCCGCGCTGGGTCACTGATTCGATTACGCACGTGACAATTATTTTTCGACGGACTTCTCGAACCAAAAACTTTTTAATCGCTTAAGCATCAATTTATCACTCAGTCATGACTGTGGATATTATTGTTCGATATTCTTTTAATATAATAATGCATTGATTAATGTTAAAACATTGTACACAAGGATATTGTGAGGGTACTTCTAAAAAACTCCGCGCGCAACGAGTGCGCATGTGTCGAAATGTGGTTGCGTGTATATGACAAGAGATGGCGGGCCAACCGCCATTGGCGGGAAATACCAGGATTATTTGAAAATGTTATGAATACAAAATGTCAATCTTCGAATAGTGCTTAAAAATCGGCCAAGAAAAGTGAAGGGGATAGAAAAACTTGCAAAAATCAATGATTCGGCTTTGAAAATCCGTGAATAATCGTTAAAAAAATACTTTATATAACAAAGTCAAACAATCTTTAATCAATCAGTTACATCGTTAAATTCATTTAGTATAAAGAATCAATACGGATAATTCTTCATCCCGACGTATGTAAAGGCTCGTTGTTTCTCGCAAAAATACCGTGGGAACGAGTTACTAAAGAAAGTTTCAATTAGTTCCACCTTTTCGAGAGTCATTTTGCAAATGCAAATGCATACAAAAGGGAGATAAAGAGAGAGAGAGTATAAATAAGTCGTGGGAGCCACATCTTACACGTACAAGTTGGCGCTCGTCCTTACTCGAGATAGATATTTTGGGAAAAAGCTTTTAAATAAGAAAAGCTGTATAGTTACTAGACACGACTTCTAACAGCGCGAATATACATGTAGTAGCATATATATATATATAGTAAAATTTCTCATCGTGGGAACCGTGTATCTTGGGCGGACACACCGCATTGCTAAGTAGGACTCCGAGACATCTGGAAGTGATTTTCCAACGAGTCGTAAAACTTACCTGTATCCCTCGAAGACCAAGAACTCAACACTGCGCATAAGAAAATGTGAATTGGAAAATGGCAAGGAGAGGGAGAAACGTCTCATTACGTTTTCATTTACCTGATCGTAAGAAGTACTAGAACTTTTACTACTGTGACTAATACGAGTTCGACCTGTTCCTCGCAAGATTTTCGCTCCAGCGAGAAGCGAACTAATCGCCATTTTATTAAGTCACTTGGATTTTTTCTAAAGTTCAAACAGTTTTTTAGTATCTTTTAGGTTTTCTTCCAAAATCCTAAATTACCCTCCGGAATACGAGCCTATACTACCCTTTGTCTTAAAGACTAAAAAAACTCCCATCAAATTCCATTCCAAATCTCATCGGAAAACCTTTAAAACCCATACTTTCGATTTCATCCCCCCCATGATTTATTGAAATTTTGATGGAAATCGACACAGCGGTATATAATATTTTGGCACGTATTACGCGAAAAAAGGTTTTTTGGGGGGAAGTAATATCCGGTCCACCCCTGCGGAAGTGAGTCCGGCACCGGATCTCACGGGACGGAGGGGAGGCTCGCCGGAGTAGAGGGAGAGGAGGGGAAGTTCGCGATAAATTGCGATTGATAGGCGTGGTCGGTAAATATCGCGATTGGTTGTGAACGAATCGAGGGACCAATGGGAAAGCGGTGGGTGTGTCGGCGATCGCTTTAAAGCCGTCGTTACACGATGCCATGCGGAATGTTGAGATGCGCGAGAGCGAGAACTCGCGAACGACGCGGAGAAAGATAGAGACGCGGGGGAGTTTATGCACACGTATATTATCCCGGCAAATGTATACGCTCTCTATATACATATATATTTAACATAGTAGGTATATAGTAGATAAGTATATGGTCCGTCGAGGTGGGAGCTGGAGTTGGAACAGGAGACGTTATCAAGGGGGGAAGCTACCCCTCGCTGTGGTTCGTTTCGTTTCAGGCACACAGCGGGGAGTCCGGCGCGTCCCGTGAAACCGCGAGTTGTACCGAATATTCTTACGTTCCTGAGCGCGTTCCGGAACGAACCACGTGCAACAATTAATCTAATGAATATATATCGCGTTGTCCCAAGAAAAAAGAGAAATAAATCTAAATTCGATTCCTGCATGAGCTTCGTAACCGAGTACGAGGCGAAGAAAAAAATTTACCGTTTAGATGGGTTTGGGTTTGGGTTTGAAAAACGTGACGGATGAATGAATGAGAGAAAGAGAGAGAGAGAGAAAGAGAGAGAGCACGACTGGACGATAAATACAATAAATTAAAGAGACGTTTGAAAAGGGGGTGAAATAAATGAGTTACCGAGAGATCAACGTGAAAGATTAAAATACGAAAATGAAAGAATGGATAAATTCGAATATGATCGTTGATTCATAAATCCCGGTGGATAATACACGGATATATATAAATTTAAGGGACGTTTTTGCGAGAGGCGCGCGAAGCTTCGGTTTTCATTGCCTCGGTGTGACGAGAGCACAGTTGTTTCAACGGACGGCATACGTGCCCTCGCATTAAACGACTGCCAGCCTGGTATCTTTCACGTGTTCGCTATTGAAATGTGTAGAATGAAGAAATAAGATAGAGAGAGAGAGAGAGAGGGGGGGAAAGGGAGGGAGAGAAATAGAGATAGATAGAGAGAAAGAGAGGTAAAAAAAGTAACGTTTACAATGATATCGTGAAAGAAATATCGCTCTGACGCTTGTGACGCGCTCGCGAACGAGTACAGTAATGGCGGCCGATGTGCAGGGTGACAGAAATACTTAAAATCTCGCTTATGATAAACACGTATACTTCGATCAGTGAAAGAACTTGGTGTGTCGTTTTAAAATATATGCAGTGAAGTGATAATAAACGATAAGATATTTTTTAAATAAAATTAAAAAAATACAGAAGTAAGGTGGGATTTTGCTCGTTCAACGCTGAAGCCCAAGGATTCATGAGGAGGCTGCTCTACCCCAAGGTGACAAACTGCATTATTCTAAGTTTATAATTTACTTACGTTAATCAATAGTAATTTCTTGGAAAAATTAGATTAATAATTTCGGGAATTGCATGTTTAGATAACTATTCGATCGTAATAATCGTCGAGTAACGATAACGATCGTTTGATAACGAAGATATTCGGGCCTTTCGAGCTCCTTTCTATCGAAATACTCGAATTCGTATCGGAGGATATAAAATGGTTACATGGGTGTAAAAGTAAGTTAACGTCGTCCAGCCGTTCTAATAATCATCGGCTGTGATCCTCCACACGTTTTTTCTCCTTGTAAAACGTGTGCGAGGGGCTCGGGGGCCATATACCAGTCTGATCGGCGAGTACGCCGTTTGGTCACGTCCGATAGCGATTCGCAACCCCCGAAATACAATCCCGGCTTCTTCAGTCTAACGCCGGCCTTAAAACTACGAGGACACTCCAACCACCTCGTCGTTCTCTCTTCTCGACATACATCCTGGACCACCCTCGTTGCTTTCCTCCCATTTATTTTCTATACTCGTACAATAGTAACTCAAAAATTCGTTCGAATGAAAAACTTTTTTGACGAAAACAACGTCGTTCGGTTTCTTTGTTGTACTTTCGTAAAGTGATATAACGATAATGATAACAGTGAATGAATCAAGATGATAAAAATGATCGCTGTGTGATTAAACGAGTAAGGAAATAATTTTTCTACTGGCGAAAAACTGACTACGCTGAGCGGTTTGGTAGGAAAATGGTGGATCGTTCGGGCAGGGGATGAAAAGCGTTTTCCCTCAGTGTCGTGACCGTCGGAAGCTTCGAGAACGAATTTTCCTCCCCAACCGCTCGAGTTTCGTGCCTTTAAAACTTGGAGTTTAAGAGTGAGATTGAAATAACTGTTAATTATGTTAATGAGATTGTTAATGCGTTGATCGAACGAGTCGAAGATGGATGGATTATTGATC
Organism: Netelia inedita; assembly: GCA_964017225.1. Taxonomy (NCBI): domain Eukaryota; kingdom Metazoa; phylum Arthropoda; class Insecta; order Hymenoptera; family Ichneumonidae; genus Netelia; species Netelia inedita. The sequence continues at coordinate 897,339 of OZ024924.1, read as the reverse complement.
CCTGGGCCCGTCGTTCCACGATGCTTTAGGTAGGTCGTAAGTTTTTTAAGTAATATCTCCTTAAGAGCCATCAATCGCCCCGATTCTTGTTTCCCACGCAGGAATAATCGATCGATGAATCGATCTTCGATTATCAGCGAGAGAATTGAGACGAGAAGGGTTCGAAAAATCAATATTCCTATTTTACACCCGATAATCTAGTCACAGTAGTTTATCGAGATCGAATGGAAGACTCGATAATAGATTCGAGATTTTTATTACGTATCGGCGTTTAGCTCGCTTCTTTTTCTCACAGTATCTACAACGAGTCGCGTACCAGGTGCGTAAGAGGAATCCTCATCGATGCCGGTCAATTGTTCGATCACTCGGATATCCTAGGGCTCGAACGAAATCCCTGAGATATCGCGTTACGTTCTGCGCCCGCATACTTTTCTATCTTCTCCCTTTCTCCCTCTCTCTCTCTCTCTCTCTCTCTCTCTCTCTCTTTTGGCACTGTCTCACGCGAGAAACTGGGAAGAAATCTGTGCGCCCCCTTGTCCTCTTCGTCACTGTAATGTTATCGTATGTCATTTTCACCCCATTAACGCGCAACTTTATTACTCGCAGGGAACTTTACAAAAATACAAATAAATATTTAATCATCGTTTTGTAAAATAATTTCTATTTTTTGCCAATTCTTTCTATTTTCTCGGATTCCTGAAATAACAATACCGATCGTGACCCTATAGGGACAAAAAAAGTTCCTGTTTGTTTCTCCCGTCGAAGGGAAGTAAGAATTAATGTTTTATTTTTTTTCCGAGGTGAAAAGTAGGGCCCACGAAAATGTTTATTACGTTTCCTTAAGTCCGACGGTTTTCCCTCGAACGAAACCTCAACTCGTTCACTCTAATATCCGTCTATTTCGAGAATCGTCTCGGTCGACGCGTGCCTGTCGTCGATGCTTTTTTCACCCGCGTTATTCTCGAGCTACCGTTTCCAAGTGTATTTTGCCCAGTGTTGTATTTAGAAGCGGTTACTATTATTTCCCCTTTTCACCCTAAGAAAATGAGTTTTAATTGATATTCGTCTTTTCTTTCTTCTCTTCTTTTTATTATTTATTTTTTCCTCAAATCGGTCGAACGAGCATTCGCTACACTCTTCTTTCTCGAGAGATTTTCCAAAGTAAACATTGCCAACGTCGAGGAAACAGCCGTGAGTGGGCGTGTCGCTTCCTAAAGCCATTTATAGAAAGAAATAGCGAAGGAGAGTGTGGAGACACCCCCTCGAACGTGATCCTTCCGTGTGTCCTGTGAAACCGAGAGCTCTCTCCCTCTCTCTCTCTCTCTCTCTTTCTTGGTCCACGAAATCACGCGCGCAACATTCTCTCTGCCCCGGAATGAACACAAAAAAAGGATGATTTTTATTCACGCAGCTGTTGGACGCGCGTGGCGTTAACCAATCGCCTCAATTTTCCATCCCGGGCATCGTTTCTGGTAGATACAAAAAAAAATCAAATGAAAAACAAACTCTCGCGCTCGAAAAACGACGCTTTTCGCCCCCTCCATCGTGAATTTATCAAATCGTAAGGGTTGCATGGGACGACCCTCGGGCGCTAATAATAGTTCAAGTTTGTAGCAATAGGAATAATCGAAACGAGAAACTCGTCGAGAACTCGAGAGAAAATAGTATATAGGTTTAATATATATATATGTATATAAATATAGAAGCATAGGTAAAAGCTCGCGGGCCACACGAGGGATAAATATCCGAAGTGAAACGCTCTTACAACATCCTGGCACGTGCGTAAACAGCGAATACTCGCAAATTCTACTAAAGTTAGCTAATGCGCTCGCCGGTAGATGGAGCTATTTCGCGTACGAACGATTTTTCAAAATATTTCGAAAATTCCACAACGCGAGCAAATAATCCAGGCGCACTTTCTTATTCCGTAAATAATTTCGAGCCGATGAACTAATCGTTCTTAAAAACAAAAGCCCGAACCAAAAATAAATACCACGTTTCGAGAGAAACGCGAAAACACGATACAAAATTCCGCATTACATCGTTTATTTCACAAATATTTTTCACTTCCTGCTTCGCGATTGCGCCGGGACAAGATTCTTTGTCCGCCCCGGAGGTAGGAATAAAATCGCGCGATTGAATTACGAAAAATGTTACGAGCCCGCATGTTGATTTGTTTTTTCGTCAAAACTTTGCGTCACGATCTTGGCGCTTTATCGAAATTCGCGCCTTCGTAGGAGCAACGACGAAATTTTGCCTCGAATCATGGGAAGAAAATGACGATTCGGTGATCCGCCGATTTATTTTTATATCGAGCGATTTTAAAAGTGGGTCGATCAATTAAATGGCCAAACTAAGACGCCGGGAGAGAGAGCGAGAGAAACGAGAGTACCGCACGGTATGCCGAATTGGGTAGCCTAAACAAAAGTTTAAGGGTAATGTCGCGACGAATCTAGCGTAACGTGTAAGGATCTCGAATTTGTGCCTCGTGCGCGCTGGTGTTTATATTTCATACGCGAAGAGGAAGAAAAAAGAGAGAGAGAGAGAGAGAGAGCTTGGCTCATATTCGAAAACGTTGTCACTCCACCGACACGGTGACTCGAATTCATCGTCCGTGGCACATAAAATACGTGTAAAGATATAACAAAGTGGTTATTGTATCGAAGGCTCCTCGATTCATTGGGAAGGGTGGCAGAGCGACGTTATTGCCGGAGCTAGAATACGAGTGGCCAGGCCAAATCGTTCCTGTCAGCGTCGATAATTCGCTGCTGTGCCAGCATTTTACGACGACAAACAGCCAAAAAAATATATCAAATAGTACCGGACTTTAATAAAGATTGGATTAAAAAAGAAAAATAACCGCGCGGCAAGTCGTGTAAATACAGTTCGATAAATTAAATAACGCAAAGGTGTAATAAAATGTTATGAATAAAACAAATATATATAATTTTTCGTCATTTTTATTTTATGACCGAAACGGGTCATTTTTTTTAGGGTCGCGAGAAATTCATGAAACAGTGGTCGATATTGTACGAGAAAACTGTCAGCGTTGTTAAAAAAATCGTTGACGTAATAGAATTTTTGTTTTCATTATTTTTATTTCAAACTATTAAAAATATTACGAGATTTTTACGAGAGGAAGGGAGAGAGGTGCGAGAGGTCGTAACGAAAATATGGGGAAAGGTCTTTTTTCAGTTTTAAAAGCGTGGCGTGTCCAGTGATTTAGTAATTTGTCCGGGTCGATAAAAGGAAGGTCGAGGGGGGTGCGTTCACGCCCCGCTATCCTTTTGCACTTCCGCAACGTGATCTTCTGTTTTTCCTCTCACACTTCTTTTCCCCGATCGTCCATGGTCAATGGGAAAGTGGAAAAAGTTCGTAAAATCGCCCGAGGGACGGTCGGCGAGTGTGTGGGAGGCCCAGAGAAAAATAAGGGAAATTGGGGGCTCGACGTGACTAAATGTCGCGTGAACAAGGATCAACAAAAATTGCATCCTCGTACCGATGGCATCGTCGGCGAGCTAAAGACTTTCTCGTGACACGAGAGGAAACACGAAATACGAGACTTCCTCGAGGACAGAAAAATGAAATTGGTCCGACAAATTTTGAACAAAAATAAAAAAAAAATCTTTTCGAAGGACTCGATGAAAATTTATTTTCACCCCTTGACGATACTAAACGCGAGTTTAAAAAAATATGAAAAAAATGGAAGGAAGGAAGGAAGGAACGAACGAACGAGAAGGAGACAAAAAGACCAAGAGTGAAGCTGCGTGGTCGTGAATAAATGGTGGAGGGGAGGTGGAAACGTCGCGTGTGCTGTGTGTTGACCGTCGAAAGTCCGTGTGTTTCCATTCTCGCCGAGTGTGTAAGTGGTGAATGTGCCACCCTACACGATCGCGCCCAAGCGCCGAGTGTAGTACAACCGAATACTTTAGTCTCGTTCGACGGAGTCGCGCGATCTTTGATTTCTCCACGAGACTCGATCTCGACGCGACGCGTTACTTGGATTAATTTTTCCCTCTACCTTACATTTATTACGCGCCTCGACGATTCCTTTTTCTACGACGCGATAATTTTAGAATTTTTCAAATTTAGAATTTTTAAAAATTCCCGCGAAAACCGAGTGTCGCGAAGTGATCGTTTACAATGTGTTGACCATTGCTGCAATTAAATACTCAAGGATGAAACGAAAATTGGATTCGGGCGTTACGACGCGTCAGTGCAGTGAGTGCATTATTTTTATTTACATTAAAGAATTTATCGGAAATTAATTGGTTCGCTCAAATGAATTAATTAATTTATCGCGTTCCTACGATCATCTTGTCTACGTTGAAAACAAATTGTTATTTCGTGCATTTGGACGATGGAAATTAAAAAATAAATCACGAAATAAAGGGAACAATATAGCGTATGCGTTTTCTGCCGTGATCTTAACAGCGAGAGGCTGTAAGTGAGAATAATAAAAATGAGTGAGAAGTTGGAGGGTTGAAGGTTTGTGACGTACGTTCGTTTTTTTTTCTCGCAAATGTACATTCGTGTGTCTCGGAATGGTCACGGGATAACAACGAGACGGGAGAGTACCGCGAAAAGAGTGCGAACGGCGGAGGGGTGGATGGGGGGTGTCGGAGGAACTTCGCCACGCAAGATTTGAAAAATTTCGTCAGGGTCTTTGTCGTGGCTTTTGTCATCACGGCGATCGTCCACACCGGTCATTCGTCCCGGCAATAAACATTCGAAGTATATATACAGAAACTGGACGACGTCAGCGCGCGAAACGAGAAAACCTAATGACGAGAGAGAGAGAGAGAGAGAGAAAGAAAGAGTGAGAGAAATCAGCGAGAACTGTCGGCGTGCCACCCCCAGGACGTTGGCGTCCGAGTCTTTATTTTTCGTCCTATTTATTCGCGTGAACAAAATTTCCAGATTATTTTTTATATCACCTTTCGTTTGGAACAAGAACAAAAAATGTTTTTTTTTGCTCAACAGCCGGGACCCACGTGTGTATATGTTAGATTTTGCGCTGTTATATCGCCAAGCATCGTTCTAATTTACTGCGAGCTCGGCAGCTCGCTTTCTCTCTTTCTCTCGAGCGCTTCAAGGATGCCCCGTCAGCATAATTCACGATATATATCCTCGTTATCAAACTCTCGTATACCTAGATATGGATATATATATATATTATATATAATACATATATCAACATATAATACTATATTTAGATGCATTGCAAAATTCTCATTAAACGACCAACTTCGCATTACTATATCGCTATACATTGACGCTGACATACATATCAGCGTATCGTATACACATGCATGTTATTATTTACAAAGTTTCAAGGTTCGCTTCGCAGTCTTCCTGGTGAAAACCACGTACAACCAGGAAGCTCGATGGTTCACGGTCGAAGCTTAAACAAGCCACGATTTACTTTCCGTCGTGACTATATAATTAAAACAAGCGTTTTGTTTGTTTAGACTTAATATTCACGAATTTTGTTGCGTAATTACTAACGTTTTATTGTCTTTTTACTTTGATAATAATTTTTTTTCATGTATTTTTGATAAATATTTTGAATGTTTATAATTTCTTGGGTAATCGGGTCAAGAGTGTGGCTGTTCGTACAACAATCCAATCTGTCTCTCTCTCTCTCTCTCGCTCTCTCTCTTTCTCTCATTCTTACCGCGTGAACTAAACGACTTGCTTTCGCATTTTCCTCGCTACGTAACCCTTTGGCCCTTATGGCAGGTCCGGCAAAAGTTAGCACGGCCGTCGCGACTATCGCGACGATAAAAAGAAGAAGAAACGTAAGAAGGGTGAGTAAGGGAGAGAGAGAGAGGGACGAAGTGAACGTCGTGAATTTTGACGTGTGTGAGAGTTCTCGCACACGTGCGCGACGAGTCCGTAGTTTATTGGCGAATCGAATCGCACCTCTGCGAAGAGAACTCGGAACTTTTTGACGGTCTTACTTCGACTGCCAGGGACAAGGTGAAAACAAAAAAAAATACACACACACACACAGAAAATAAGAAAAGGTTTCGAGAGACTTCTCTCATTCTCATGGCCCTTTCCCGGACAATTCCTACTCGAACGTTTCTCGATAAATTCCATTTCTTTTTTTTTCATTATTATTGTAATAAATATAACAAATTTCCGTAGCGAGTCATACTGTAAAAGTGAAAAGGGAAAAAAAAAATTAACTTTGTGGCAAAAAACGCAAGAAAGATGAGTGTGTCGGTAGAGGGGAAAGTCGCTTGACATATCATTCGACCGCGTTTCTCTCTTGTACGTGACAAAGTGGAAAACACCCGAGTACGTCAATAATCCATTTTTGCACGAAATTATCTCGACTCGGACAGATAAACAGGATTCCCGATACGCTCGAGGATGTCTCATGCGTTACGAATTTCAAGATCGTATTTTATTTTATCCAATCATGGACTTTTCCATATTATTCAGAAGATGGAGAAAGATAAGTGGTAAATAAGAAGAAGAAAAAGAAAAATCTTAAAATATGAAAAATCCTGCGGCCATTTTATTTTTTATTTTCTCACTGTCGGTCCTGAGCCTCGAGTACCTCGTGGACACTCGCTGGAACGATCGGTCACACTCGACGTCGTCCCGGACATCTCTGGAGTGACTTCCCAGTTTAGGGTTGTTTAAGGGCGGGTTCCCGGTGAGGGGGAAGGAGAGGGAGAGATGCGAGGGAAAACGAAAGGGCGGGAGCATCGAATCTCTCAACGAGATCTCGCTTCGTAGTCGTAGAATCAACTATGTATACGTATACTCGTATACGCGCTAGGAATCCCTCCCTAGACGACGGAATACAACGTAAAGGGGGCTGGAACTCACCCCGCAGTTTAGCGGTTTGACTGCCTGACTGCGCTGCTTCTGTCGCACTCGAGCGTTTGCCTCGAGGGACTGCTCTAACAACTCTAAAATCCGAGAGAACGATAGACATGTCCCCGTGAAAAGGGACGAGGGAGAAGAGCGACTTGAAAAAGGAAATAAAAGAAATTCCTTTCACGTAAAAAATAACCGAAATACGAACATGATTTCCCCATTTATGACAATAATGATCGATATTCAAATGAAAATATGGTTTATCTCGTAAAAAAATGACAATTGTTAATACAAAAATTTATTCGATCATGTATAAAACACGAGAGGGGGAAATATTAATAATATAAATGTACGTTTCTTGGCGAAGCCACGGTGTTGTTTATGGGTACGAGAGGTGAAGTAGAAGCGTTCAAAGAGAGAAAGCGGGAGAGAGTGTACGGACGACGTTGAATTTGCGGAGAAAACTAGACGAGCTGGAACGACCACGGGCGTTTTTTTTATTCCAGGGTCGCGACACTTTTTCTTTCAAGCTTCCCTCTCGCGAGGGTTGTTAGGGTCGCCACCCCTACATCTATACCTATATATATATATAGCCAAGGATTGTACTATACACTAGATACGCTATATAGCATCTCGAGTTTGGCTTTAGGGGAGTGAATCGCTGTTACACTAATTGTTACCCGGTCTCGCTCTTTCTCGTGCCCACATTTGCCCCGTGGCAATGGAAAACCTCCCTCTCGAGGGAATGGCGCATTCCACGAGCCATCAGCCAACGGCGCGGCAGAACCGTTCTCTCTTCGCTTCTTTTCGTAATCGCGGCACGCGCGTGCTTTCGTTTTCTTTCGGATAAAGAACGCGAGAGAAGACCAACCGCGCGACGGGCAATGGTGATGCAAAAAAAAAACGAAAGTAAACATATTTGACATCTCGACGACACGTCCCGGTCACCGATAAGACGATATCGGAGCGACTCGATTGTTCGAACTCGACGTGACGAATCTCTTCGTTTCGATCATGCCTGTTGAATTTACGATAACAAAAATTCGTCTTTATCATTATTATCGTATCCCAGAGAAACCAAAATATAGCGCCAATGTCTTCGAAATTTTGATCGGTCGGGTTGTTGGAAACATTATTAAAATTCAAACCGACAAGGAGAGAGGCACGAAACAAAAAATGGCCTTTCCGCTGATTTGTCGAGTGATCGAATGTCTCGACGGAGCCGAAACCACCGGGAGTGAATAATAATCGAGGCGATACTCAATTAGCGCTCCCCGGGGAGCTTTTCAGGGGGGGGGGGGGGGTAGAAGGCCAGAAGCACGGAGCGAGTGTTGGGTTACGTAAGTCGAGAACCATAAGAACCCGCCGGCCCTAACATTATACACAACCCGAGGTTTGTCGCCACGACTCGCAACATTGTAACACTTGGAACGTCTGTTTGACTTTAACCCTTTTATTACCTTTTTTTTTATTATTTTCCTTACCTTCGATTTTTTTCTCTCACTCACTCCTCCGACTCCATTTGTTCGTACGGGCGCGGTAATGGGACGCGGTACGAAGTCTAGAGAGATGTAGCGTCTAGGTTTTTCGATGTGTTTGCATGACACGCGAGATAAGGTACAAACTAATATGTAATACGCGTATACTCGACATCGACGTGTACAGAAACGGACGTGCACTACCGTACGTTACTAAAAAATCCGAACATATATAGAAATGTTCGCAGGAAAACGACAAACCGATATATTTTTCAAATCTTCGTATATATATATATATATATGTATATGTATATGTATATACGTACACAATTATAAAGTCAGCGTAGGCCAAAGCAAAAAATCCCTTGGCAAGCATTTTTCGACGCTTGGGATACGAGTAAGCACTTTTATTTTCACCATGGCGTATATACCTTCGTACGAGTACCACACACACATACAGTTGCACGTATATGCACATATATATGTATATATGTAAAAATAAGAATCTAAACTTAAGAGTACATCTGCTCGACGAGATAGGCACAACAAAAGTCATGTTGAGATCTCGTCGCGAGAAACTTGAGGTGATGGAAACATAGATAAGTACACAGTGGTCGTATCAAATTATTAAGGATAAAAATACCGTGAACTCTGACGCTCGTTGATAATACGATCAGCTGAAATTTCAATGACAAGTGTAAGCAAAATTTCATGACGAATTTTTGTATCGCGATGAAATTGGATTTGATCGATTTTTATGTTTTTCTTTTCTTTTTTTTATATCCGAAGTGCAGGATTTTGTGTTAATACTCGATAAATGTCGCACGTTCTATCGCCGGTATATAGTGTATATTTGCAAATGCATCCTTGCGCCACGGACGAGAGATTAATGCGCGCACGCTTATAATTTTTTTTCCTCCCTTTCTCCCTTTTTCTCTCTCTTTTCGATCGACTCACCGTGGAAACGAGAACGGCATGCGCCGAATAGAAGAGATAATATTTGTCGGGATTTACAATCGCACACGGTATATAAGCGCTCGCGCGGGACTCGTTATTTTCATATCGTGATCCCTCTCTCTCTCTCTCTCTCTCTCTCTCGATCCCCGGCAGTCCGCAACCCCTGCATGTGTTGCACGCGCGTACTCCTCCTTTTCTACGCTCCGTCCACACACACACACACGGGGGGGGTGGGTGTGAAATTTTCCTATACAGTTTTTACACGCTCAACGATATCGAAGAATTTATTTTACACTTTGCGTTGCAATTTAAACGCTTTATCGTATCGACGAATACTTTTTCACGATTTTAAAGCTCCATGTATTAACCCTTTTTTTGCCCGACGTATATCAACGTATCTGAGCTTCCTACAAAACTTTCAATTGAACACTAAATCCGAGTTGTTCAAAAAAAAAAAAAAAAAAAAAAAAAAAGAATCTGCTCAAACGAATGCGATAGTGTTGTCCCCGTTGACTGGCGTACATTTATCGAGATTTTCTTATAAATCAGACTCCCGCCACGACGACAAACAGCAAATTGGATCTGTCTGGCATGGGAAATGTGTACGGGGGGGTGCGATATAACTGTTACGATTTGAAGCGATGAATATATATATGTAGAAACGCGTATATGTTGCAACTGCCGATGGGAGAACTTTTGGTCGTCGGGTGTTCTTTTACCAAGCGGGAAAACGGAGAAACAGTGATCTATGTATGAAACTCACTCGTTCACAGGAAATTTTGCCGAAGCCACACGCGGGTGGGAAGAGTTCCCCATATAAACTTCAGCTTTTATGCGGGAACACGTAGTGGCCGGAGCATGAGATAATACAATGTTATAGGCTAGGTCGTAATACCCCTCGGAATTTCGTACTTGCCGTTACGTCACATTTCACGTAGGGAAGCGTGTAATACTGACGTAGAAATGTAGGTCAGAAGTTGCAACAAATAATGCTAAAAATTGAAAGAAAAAAGAAACAAGAAAATTTACAAATATCGTTCGTGTTTTTGTCGATTTTTTGGTTATTCGCAGATTCTACGGGGGCGATCGATCAAATTCTCGGACAGTTTAGGTTTTCCAATGTTCTTGGGGACGAATATTTGTTCAATATTAATATACAAAAATAATATTTCTGGTCGCGTAAATTTTTTCACTTTAGCGCGCGGTTTTTACAAGTACCCGGGAGAATTGACGCCCGGAATCGTATCGGCGTTTGGGACCCAAGGAAGAAAAACAGATTGAGAAAGATCGAGCGAGAGCGAACAATAATGTGCCGGTGGAGAGAAAAGGCGTGGTAACGACCACCCCCTTGTTTAACAGGTAGAACGCTTTTTTTCGCTACTGACGCGGCTGGCTTCGACCTACGGCACGGAAACTTCCTTTTTAAAACGAATCTCGATATGCGCCGTCACACACGCCGATAATCTCTTCCGAATCAAATAAACGAATGAATTTTTCATTTTCCCATAGATCTGGATATTCGAATGATTCTCAATTATACCAAATATCGGATTCAAAATTCAAAGACTCGTTGAACGAGTGCCATTCCCGTAAAAATGAAGAACCGAGGGTCGTAAAGGTCGAAGAAGCGAATAAATTACGAAAAAGAAGAAACGAAAATGTAGGTGAGAAAACTCGTGACCCATTGCAATGATCCATAGCGAGAGAAAAAAAGTGAGGTTGGGGGAGGGGGTGAGATCGGAGTTAAGCCGCGACGATGTTGCGGAGACTCGCGCCATCGCACCTATGGACGAAACGCTCATTGACTCGGTCACGAACGGGAAAAAAGAAAAAAATTCCATTTCATCCCTTTTTTGCGGGCACGTGAGTTCACGACGTGTTTTACACGGGAGCTTTCCTCATTTCATTTACGGCGTACACTTTTCCACCATTGTGTAAGCACGAGACGAGCCAGTTTTGTGAACGAAAGACGTCGTTTGTTTCGTCGAATTCCAGCTGGGATTTTAGCCGTGACAGTTCGCACCGGGGCTTCGCACCGAAATTCGGCCATTTTTAACGAACGAAGCACGTACGGGGATGAATCGTGATCGAGATGGAACGCGTGAAATTTGAAATTTCTCATTCAAGGTTACATCTTTCTCATTTGCTCGAGACACTTTTATAAAAACGTGACTGGGTGGAGGAAAAAAAGGTGTTAAGATCATCGACGAGCTTCTCCTTTACTTTTCAAGAAAACCTGTACACTCGCGATGCACCGACTTTGCGATTCGAACATCTGGTCCGCTAGTTACACGAGTCGTATAAGCTCTGTGTATGTGTGTCTTGAAACGAAATCCTAAATTTCAGTGAAGACACGTGTTTTGGTCAGTTTGCCTAATGCGGGCTTTTCCGGGCTGGTTCGAGGTCTCCAGCGGACCGTTATATCGCACATAGAGCTAGCACCCGAGAATGTAGAAGGTTTTCCAGAGGGGTGTGGGAGGGGGAGGAAGAGAACACCACGCGCATATAGATATAGAGAAAGAAAATCACATCGCTCGTCCGCTACTGCAAACCTCGCGTACTTAACACAGACGGCGTGTCTTTCGAGACACATGTTTCGCATTAGATGTTCTTTTCGTTTTCCTACCTGTCCCTGGGACTCTGGCGTGAAACAAGTAACTATGTAAAGAGAGAGAGAGAGAGAGAGAAAGATTTTCGAATTTTCGCATTTAAAATGCTCAACGAACACCCACCCGGTGTTTCACACCATAGATTTTCCTCACACCTTACGGTTTCGTTTCCTCTCACTTGCTCCGGGCTGTTAAAGTTTATGCTAAGCGGGGCAAAAGAGGCCTGTCGAGACACGACAGGTTCGCGGCAACATGCCGTGAACACATGTGCCGAAAACGCCGGTGTTTCGACACTTTACTGTTGCCCACATATATATAGGACACGGCATATTTTTCAGAAAGGAGAATATTCAAGGTGTGAGCGACAAGGTGCAATGGTACTTTCGTTTGTACAGGTCGAAGAGACAAATAAATAAATCCTCGTCCGACCCTATACGTATAAAATATAGATAATTTTAATTTATCCAACTCTACGACGTTTTTGAAGTTAAAAAAATAACGTTGGATCGAATTGCTCTTCCCTAGCAAAATGTATGATCCACTTTAACCAGGATTAAGAATTCTTCGGTGAGACTATAGGGGTGGGGGTTGAAATTCCGCGGATTTGGAAAATACCCAGGCTCTTCCTGGTCAGAGGTGAGTCGAATCTTTTCGATGGAAAAATTATCAACGCGGGTTTACTAAAGGGTGTGAGATGGTTGCGCGAATTATACAGCCCTTGGTATAAGTTATACCGGAGAATCGTCGTGGGGATGGAATGAGAAGGAAAGAGAGAGAGAGATACCCCGCTGCGCTCGTCAAGGGAACAGTACCGCCACCAGCCATTGCCTTTTAACATTCGGGATTGCCACCCGCCGTCGAGAACCCTCGCCCTTAGCTGTCCGGCAGCACAACCCCTGAATTACTCTGGGCTTTTCCCAAACGGCAACCGCGTTTTCCTTCTCCTCGACCTTCGCATCTTTGTCTCAATCCTAAAATTCTCACATTCTCTGAATCTCACCCTGATTTCACTATAGTCTTTGAAAATTCGTTCGCACACGGAATCGTCTTACACTGACCCTAATTACCTTTCGTCCTTTCGCCCTTCCTATCAATTCTATTACCTTAGGCTTTTTTTCTAAATTCTCTCCATCTCTCGATTTCCTTCGAGTCTTCTTGAATAAAAAAGAAATAAAAAAAAAAGAAAAACAGATACGCGTGACATAAAAGTCACATCTTTGTCGACGTCCAATGACGAGTCGAATTTCCCCTCCAATTTTTGCCCTTCCCGTTGGGGCATCCTTAACGCGTGTGCGTCGGGTAAGCATTCGTGTAGACGAGATCGTCGTCGACGTCGCACGTCGACGGTGGGGCGAAAATAGACGAGAGCGAGGCAAACCAGGAGCGGAGGAGCCAGTGACCCTGCACAGCCAAGGGTGGAGCTTGAATCAAGGGTGGAGCCCACTTCTCTGCGGTGGTGCGTTCGAATCTCTAGCCCCCGCGCGCGCGAACGGGCATATATACAACATGGGGAATACTGGCGCGAGAACCCGACAAACCCCTGTGGCCGTCGAGCGAGCCCTCCGTAGGCAACACGAGGCTTTCCTTTCTCTCTCTCTTTCTCTCATTCTCCCTTTTCCCCCGATCTTCCACCGATTTTACAAACACCAGACTCGCACAGTCGGCGTTAACGGATTGCCGAAGTAGCACCGCGAGATTCCTCCAACAAAATATTCTCGTGAGACTTTTATGGTCGCGAGACTCTAATTTTCTAGGGGTAATAAGCATTTTTTTTAACAAGACCCCATCGTCGATCGCTCGTACGTGACTCGGAAAGATTATAAAACCGGTGTTTAAATTTTGTTTAATCCGTGAAGAATTTGAAAGAGCTGCAGACGTGGAAGGATTTTTAAGACTGAAAGTGGATGATGTTGATTATTTATTGATCGACGATCGATCTTGTTTATTCTTTTTTTTTAATCTGTTGATGCGAATCGATCGAGTGCTTGTGGGACTTGTTCTGTGTTCGAGTGTGCCTCGTCGCGCGAAAATCCAACGTGGATCTGTTTCGTTCGAGACCGTCGACGATCGACGACGTAAGATCGTTTGAAATTTAAAAAAATGGCGCCGATGATCGAGAATCATGCGCGCGTCTCTGATATCGTTGCGGATAGCGATCCTTACGTCGGCAGCTGGAGGAGAAAACAGTCTGCGCAGAAGGGTGGTTATCTACTGAAAGGTAAATACGCGACCACGTGCGCGACGTCAAACTTTTTTTACCCGTTCGACGAAAAAATCAACTTTGTTTATTTTTGAAAAAAAAAACAATTAAACGAATCAATAAATAAAACTTTCACGCGATCGATCATTTTTATAATAATGAAAAATCTTGCGTACGATGTTTAAGATTCGCATTAATTAGCGGTTTTCTCGGTAACATAAAGATTTCTGGTTGGAAATCTAGAGGCGGCATGGAATTTCCAAGGCCTCGAACGTTTCGTAAAGAGTTTTAGTAATAACGCTGCGAGAGCTAAGAAAACCTTCGTCTCCGCTGTGCGAACATCGGCATCAATTGGCCAAACGGTGTAATGTGTCGGGGGGTTGAGGGAGGGAGGAGAACTTCTCGGTAAAACGACCAACAATACAATCTCACATGAGACGTTTTCCAAGTTTCTCCTTTTGCTCTCTTCAATATTTCTCTGACGTATTTCTCAACGTCGCGATGGTTTTCTCCGCACAATGCGAACAAAAACCTTACGTCTCTCCTCTCTCTCCCTCGTCGGGAGCGGAGTAGAGCGAGGATTTTTATCGCGACGGCGAAAATTTATTTCCAACCCGTCGCCAACCGTGGAATGAACAAAAAATGAATAAAATTTTTTTTAAAAACTTCCATTTTAGCGATAAAAAGTTGAAGTACGTAAAATTCGCGGTCGAACAAAAATACGGGGTACGAACTATTAAATATTCTACGGCGAGATTATTCCACTCGACTCGCGGAAAAAAATATCGCGTCGTGGTTCCCGACGCGACTACGCTATGTCTGTACGACGCACTTTTTGTTCAGCTACCCCATTTCATTTTTCCTTGCTTCTAGTGTGCCTGTATTATATGTGTACACGAGGATGGAAGAGAGAATGAAATGGGGAAGATGAAGAAAAAAAATGCATTATTCAAACGAATTTCCATCGTGGAGAAGTCTCTCTCGTCGTGTCGCGAATGTACGCGAACAACGTCGTTACGTTGCTCTCTTGCCGTTCCCGTCCCTTTTAACGATGGCCTTCGTTGCTCCCTTTTGAGCATCTTCACAGTAACGTGCGGTCGCGCAAATCCCTCTCTCTCTCTCTCTCTTTCTTTCTTTTTCCTGGCTACAACCAGCAACCACAATTCTCCGACGGAACAACGATTTTTTTGTATCTATAACGAAGGAGTTGTCGCGTCGTTAGTCAACTCTTATACAGGAGGGGGGGGGGGGGGGGGGGGGATACGCACTCGTTGCATAAAAAGTACGGCGAACGTGTGCATACGCGGAAGTTATGATCGTTCGGGAATTATTTCAAATTATAATGAGAAATATTTATCGTCGTGACGAAACTCTTTCAATTTCGTGGTAAAAAACGAAAAATATTTAACACGGGATCGCAAATGTTGTCTCTTTCACAATGTTTGCGATGATTTTGTTTCCAAATATTTGATAATTATTGTTAATTCTTTATTTTGTTTCGATCTTTCAGGCCACCGTCCCTCCACAGAAAGCGTAGAATTGACCTCACTCCACCAGGTCAATAACAACAACAACAACAACAATAATAATAATCACAACAATAACAACAATTCGTACGGTGGCCTCGGAGCTTCCGGTCCCCAGGAGGTTGTAATGAAAGAGAAAAGCAAAAACGCGGCTCGATGCCGTCGGGAGAAGGAGAACTTTGAGTTTCTCGAACTTGCGAGGTTACTTCCTCTTCCGGTCGCCATTACCACCCAGCTCGATAAAGCCAGCATAATAAGACTCACCACGAGTTATCTCAAAATGAGGGCTGTTTTTCCACGAGGTGAGTCTCACACTTTTCTATCAAATATCAATATTTTTTTACAACCCGTTGCGAAATCGATCGAATTCTTGTTATACTAAATAAATTCCGTTATAAAAAGTGGTGTAAAAGAGAGACGAAAGAATAGAGAAATGCCGAAAATCGAAGGGTGCACTCGGCGCGAGGTGTTCGAAGTATAGCAAAGGTGCTCGTAGAATTTGACAATGGTAAACGTAGGTATATCTATGTATAGACGTATAGAAGGTACTCGTCGTTAATTCAGCGTGGAACGAACACTTACGCGCGCAAAGGGCAAATAGTATCGGATGAGATGGGTGTGATTGCGCACTTAATGCATTGTTAGGGTCTCACCCCAAGGTTGCTTTGTAAGCAATGGCAGCATGAGGGCTGGTTACTGGTGTAAGAGACAGAGACGGAGAGAGAGTGAACGATAACGTTTACAATAGACCTATTGGGCCCTCCCTCTACGCGTCGTCTCTTCTTCGCGAGAGAGCTTCGACATCGACGGCGAATTGAATTTCAAGTGGCCGCATCCCTCTAGAATTTCGATCGCTATATACACAGCCCCAACCAAGCTCCTCTTTATTCTCCTTATGCAAACGAGTGGCCTACGCACTATACGACGTGACCATTTTTTTTTTCATCTTCGATAAAACTTGAAATTATATTTCGTATGAATTTTTAGCGATTTACAAATAAATTCTATAAATAACAGATTTATTTATATAGAAAATTATTCAAAATTTGTACCCAAAATTGAATGACAGTGACGGTAAATTTACGGTGGAATTTGTCATAAAAGTTTGATATTCGTTCGCCACATGGGAATAAGATATGAAAGAGAGATACGAGGGTTTGATTGACGTATGATCGACCGAAAACGTTTCTCTCTGGTCGCTCATTGAGACGTCTCGTACGACGTGTCTGACCGATGAAATGAAACGAGGAAGAAAACGTGCCCCAGAATACGTGACAAACTTATACGCCAACCTCTATATACATATATGTATATCTACCCTGCCAGAATTTCGTATATACATATACAATCTCGATCATTTCATTTTTCACATTTCTGTACACATTTTTTGGTGATAGAGAAATTTCTACACGAATGGGATAAATTAATTTTGTTTTTTTTCACTCGTACATTGAAATTTACCCGAGTGAATGAAAAAATAATGAAAAAGAAAGAAAAACAATGCACCGGAGGTTTGAAGCGCATGGCTGGAATTTGTAATTAATGCGCAGCCACGAAATCGTCTCAGCGCGATCTCTCGCGAGACTCGCGATGCTTTTCGAGTGCCTACTCTCTCGCGTACGGTGTAATAACGTGTACATTGCGTCATAATACCTATTACCCACGAGACCGTGACTGTAACGACGGACTAAAGGGGATGCAAACTTCAAGACGTTACGATAACATTGTTCGAACGATTTTCAAAGTTATTTTGTTCAAAAACGTACATTTTTTCTCTCCAGGTTTGGGAGAAGAGTGGGGTGCTCCGCCAACACCAAATCCTCGCGAAGCGCCGATAAAGGAATTGGGCTCTCACCTTTTGCAGGTGAGTTGTACATATCACGGTGTTCAAAATTCTTCAATCATTCATTTTTCTTTCCCCAAAGTTTTATTAACTTTTCATTTTATCTCGTTGCAGACACTCGATGGTTTCATCTTCGTTCTCGCACCGGATGGAAAAATCATGTACATCAGCGAGACTGCGAGCGTGCACCTCGGATTGTCCCAGGTCGGAGATATCCCCTCATTTATTTTATTGCATTGACAATCGATAAATCGATATAGATACCAGAAAATTTTGATCCTGAAAGGTCGATCAAGATGTTGTCCTCATCCAGGATGTTCTTGGCTCGTTGACTAATGTATATTTGATATTTTGCCAAATGCAGGTCGAGCTCACGGGTAACAGTATATTCGAGTACATACCCGAATGCGATCATAAAGAAATGGAAAATGTACTGAGCTTACCGCATCCGTTGACAGGACAGAGCTTCCCGCAGCCAAATTCTCGAGGTAACATCGAACTCGAGCGTGCCTTTTCCATCAGGATGAAGTGTGTTCTCGCGAAAAGAAACGCCGGCCTCGTCACGTCGGGATGGAAGGTGAGACGCTTTGAAAACTATTTTATAATATTAAACGTAAAAAGAAATAATGTCTTGACAAAATTCGAGGTAAATGTTTCGAGGGAAGAGTCGAAAGGAAAATTTTGTATTTCTTCGATTCCGTCGGGTTACGGAAACGAATAATTTGTTTCGGGCTCCATCCAGGAAGCGCGCGGCAATCACGGGTGGCAGATTATAGGTTTATTGGCCTTCAATAACTTCCGACGGGCGCAATACCATCTGCAAACAGAGCTAAAAAATTTTGAGAGAAAGAGAGTGGGAACACAGTCCGCGACGTATTAGCATAAAGATGTGGCTACCGCACACCCCACGCAACAGGAAATTGTAAAACTTGTATAAAAAAAATCGAAATGCTAAATAGGCAGATAAGAGGGTGGTCGGGTGACTAAGTAGGGACCGCATTGAAAAGGTCACGCGCGAGTCTCGGCGAAACGAGGACGAGAACGGAAATCATAACGAACCGACGTTTATTTTACAGGTAGATGTGTGTGTGTGTGTGTGTGTGTATTATAACAGGGACGAAGAAATTCGAAATTCGTTACAAGAACTTTAATTAAAAGCCACGTTTAACCGAACATCGAGACAATTAATTTTTCGTTTCTATCGAAAAGAACGTTATTATACGAAAAATCATCCCCAAAATTCATAGAATCAGATCACATCGGCGGGAGATGTAACACGACCAATCAAGCTAAGCCGGGACACAAACAAAAATCAGTACTGACTTTATCCGGATTTATTGTTACCGCTAAAAGGCCAAATTGACGGTTCTCGTAAGAGAGCAATTTACAGAAATCGAGGAAAATCTGTAGATCCCCTTTTCTATTATTTGTATTAGTTACGAAGGGTCGTATCTCGGCGCGAGGGTTTCGTATAACACGTATGTGCGTTCTGTCGGCTCGGACATATGTCCGGCTAATATAAACGATGTTGGATCAATTTACACGTCTATTGAAAGTAGGGGTGCGATTTATATGAGTAGGCGTGTGGTGTTACTCAACAATTCGTGAATGCACTTGTCGACTAACCAATGTACGAGGACAAGTTCTATTATGCAAGATATTTGACACCCGTTGGCTTTATATTCTTACACGAATTTTCCCAAAGAGTGTCCTAAAGTTCTATACAATCAATATTGGCAATATACCATTGAAAATTACAAAAGTTTGTGACATTAAACTTTATTATTATTATTACCTGATCATATGCAAGTAATCTCGCTCATCCACTTTTAATCTCAAAATATAGTTACGATATCGCACGCGCCCCACTTGAATTTCTGCACAGCTTATTTGCTTAACAAATTTTCGTTTGGTTTTTCTGTTTTTTTTTTCTTTCTTGCGGCAAAGCTCGAGGGTTTAATTACTAAGAATGGAATTGGTAATTTCGCAATGCAACTCTCGCATTGCGTATATGAAATTTTAGTTTGTCACTTGTGACTCGTGATCCCCCTCGAGAATTCTTCATACCACTTCATTCTCTTACCTTCCTGAGTAGTATTTGATTATTTATTCTCGCGAATGCAACGTACTGTAACACCCCGACTGCATCGTGTACGTAGGTATATGTATTATAAGCTCAAAGTACGGATATCGCACGTTGCAAGCAACTCGCTCGTTCTATCATGCGCGAAGGTACTCCACTATATTAGTACATACATCGCACACTAGGAGGGAACGCGAAGCCCGTATGAGTGGCAAGTACTTGCAAATTTGCTTTACAAATTTTCGCACTCGTCTCATCGTTCGCGCTCCCCTTATCGCTATCTCACGTTGCACCACGGGTGCAGCTTCCACGTTTTCGCTTAAAATATGAATACGCGTATATATATATATGTATCATTGGTATATAAGGGACTTTTCTCGCCTCGTACATCCCCCTTTCAATTGACTATTCAATTATACCGAGCGACGAATTGGTAATTTTCTTCTTCGTTAACACGCTTTTTTCAGCTCTTCCGCATTGCACCATTTGACTCAAATATGTATGTATGTGATCCGTCACACGTGTTTTATGCGCTCGGATACGCGGTACGTGAAGTTTTCAACCAAATGCGTCGATTTTGACGAGCTCGATTCAATTGTAACGTGCCGATTCATAAATAAATGCTAGGAGAAGAGAAAAAGAAGTGTTCTTGAATTCGGTCATTTAAACGCGTATGGGTATGAAAAATTCACGGTCGTTTTAATTTGTAAGTTAAATGTAGGATTATTTTTAAATTTCAGGTGATACATTGTTCGGGTTACCTCAAAGTCGTCAACGTTGGACCAGCTTACGAGGATCAGCACACGCCGATTGGTCTCGTCGCCGTCGGGCATTCTTTACCACCAAGCGCAATTACGGAAATAAAGCTACACCAAAATATGTTCATGTTCCGTGCACAAATGGATCTCAAGCTAATTTTTCTCGACGCAAGGTAATTCGAGTTACGAACAAACGAACATTGTTGTATGGTCTATTTTACAACAAGTTTTCTTTTCTCTATCTTTGACAATCTATGAAATACTTGTGGTGTTCGGTGTAATTCCACAGAGTATTCTCGTATTACACCATTAACAATTCGATGAAGAAACGAAATGAGAAAGGGAAGGCAGAGAGGTTGAAAGAGAGCACAACCCGAGAAAGCGGAGCACCGTTGCAGCCATTAAAATCCGTTTCGTGTTACCCAGCAGCCAGGGCATTCTTCATTGCCTCTCTCTCTTCCCTTTTTCTCTCACTCTCGTTCTCCCTCGTGCGAGATTTTTTTCATCCTGACAGTAAATAAATGTCCACCGCGTCTCGATATCCACTGGGAAAAATCCATGTGTCGTATAAAAAAAACGTCGTGTCATTGGACAAACATGCTCCCGTTTCCTGGTGACGCTTCTAATTGAAATCTCGATCCAATGTTTGAAAACAAAAGAATGAAAGAAAAAAATGTGAGATATGGAAAAAAATTGTAATAGCTCGAATGATTTTTCTTCCAGCGTTTCTCAGCTAACGGGATACGAGCCGCAGGATCTTATCGAGAAAACTCTCTACCATTACGTTCATGGTTGCGACGTCTGGCAATTGAGGGAATGTCACAAAATGCGTGAGTACAATTTTATTTCGTCACGTCGTCATTCCGGATTCAGGTGAAAAGTCCCGTCGAAATCAATCGAGGGAAACAAAAAGAAACGTTTTACTCCCGACCAGACTGATTATCTACCAATAAACGTAAGAAGAAAAAATCTTCGTACATTCGCAAGATGAAAAAAAGGGAAAGATGTGAAAGTACTTAGCGAGGTTGGTACTTGACGTCGAAAGCGGAGCTGACACTGCTTAACTGCCGGTGTGTTTCACGCTCCTTTCCCCGTGCTCTTACGCCCTTCCGGACGATACGTACCCTTTGAACTTTTATTCTCCGTCATGCTTTTGCTTCTTTCGCATACTCTGCCACCCTTTCAACAGCGTCAGCTACGAGACAGAGAGTTGAATACCCACGAGGATCTGCCTACAAGAAAACGTCTTGCACACTATTAACGTATATATACACATGTGTGTCGTTGCAATTTTCTTTGGTGCCTTTAATACTCCGTACCTTTTGTTGCAATTTCTCGTGCCAAGTATTCAGACCGATCGAGAATTCTCGATAGTGCGATAACACGGTATTCCCACACTTCGATACTGTTTTAGTAGGTTCACTCTGTTGCCTGGATCAATTTTATGCTCCGCGGCGTTGAACAAAAATCCCGTTGAAAATGTCCTGCCCGATAAATCATAAAACCGGTAGCCCGCGCGTTCCTACGATATACCACTCGTGTGGGTTTTCGAAAATAAACTCTTTATCGTGTGTGGACCAAGCTTTGGTCGTATCGAGATGAACGCGAACGAGTGTTAAAATTGTCGATTCGATCCTCGGCTAGTCCATTATAAAGAAGCCCTAGACTAAAAATATGTATATTTACCGATCGAAGAATTCTTTATTCCGGGTTTACGTTGTATCATGCACCTGGAAACATACGTTATTCACCCGCTAAGGGGGTGTGTATTATTGATTGGACATTGGGGCTGCGATGGGACCAGAGAGGGTAAAGAGGCATGTATATACGATGTGGGATGGGAAATCGTTGCAAGCGAGCGGAGAGGTTGTCGCGGGGAAGAGCGAGGGTGCGTTAGCGTTAGATATATATAGGGATGAGGGAGAACGGGAGAAGGACGGAAAGCTGCGGATATCTATCTAGCGAAGGGTAGAGAGTCGGAGGGTGAACGAGAGAGAAACTCTGCAGGAGGATGGAGACGCGCGAGAGGGAGTGAGAGTTGCAGCAATAGAGGAGGCTGTTACTGCTATCGTTGTTTGAACAGACTCGCAGTTTCACGAGCGTTACGTTGCCAGAACCTGGCAAGTTCTCCATCCCCTCACACACCCCTTCACGGACACATAATGCCGCTAATGTCGCGTTCATGGGTTTCCCGGCGAATCAACCGACCGCACATTTACTCGTCTCCTCCTCTTCCTCCTCCTCTACCACCTCCGTGCCAAACGATTATCTCCGTTATCGATAATTCAGCTCTGCAATTGCAATTAAAGCGCGACAGTAAGATCAATTTTAATAAAATTGCGTCGTCTGTACAAATGTTAAATGCTCCCAGACATATCTATCTTTACATTAGTAACAAAATTCAAATATCTCTTTGGAAAAAGAAGTAATGTTCAATGTTGCGTTCTATTCTCGTTTCAGTATTGTTAAAGGATCAAGTGACGACCCAGTATTATAGATTCCTGACAAAATCGGGCGGTTGGGTTTGGATGCAATCGTACGCGACGAAGGTTCATAATTCGCGAAGTTCACGGCCTCTCTGCATAGTCTCGGTGAATTACGTCTTGTCGGAAAAGGAAGCGGCCAAATTGGTTCTAAGTACGGAACAGAAAGAGCCGATACTTTGCTCGGGAAATCCACCGAGCGTACCGTTGGCAAATCCAGGCAGTACCAGCACCGCCGATCTCGACGAGCACAGTCTCAGTCCTCAGTACAGGGCTCGTGTTCACGAACCGCCTGATTCCGAGTACGTCGAAAGCTCGAGTTTTTCAGCCTCGGAGTACATCGGCCCACCTGCGATCGGTGGAACTTATCATCCGTCGCCATATACGACCCAGAGTACGAGCAATACTTCCCACGAGGATGCGGCTGGTTACTATCCCTCGGAAATGTACTATGGTTATGGTGGTAGGTTTAATTTCATCATTCCCTCTTAGTCCTCAACGTGTGACTTCAATTTTTCGCATCGAGTTAATTTTCCGTCCTTTTTTACAGGAATGCATCACGACCCACTGTCGACGGTACAACAGCAACAGCAACAGCCCCAACATCATCAGCAACAACAGCACCACCTCCTCCATCACGGAAATTCGATAAACAATCTCCCCCAGCAACCGCAACAACATCCCAGTCAACAGAATCAACAGACGCGACCATTCTCAGCTTCCTCGAGTTCTTGCGGTGGTTCCGCAGCCTCTGAGCCTCATCTCGCAAGTCCGATTCGACTTCACTCCGTACCGACTGTATTTACTCCGACCGAACATCATCCTCATCATCATCACCATCATCATCAGCAGCAACAGCAGCAGCAACAACAACTTCCGGAAACCAGTGGAGTTCCAGGCACAGGTGTCTGTCCCGAGACTGGCACAGCTGTCCTGTTCCTAAATTGCGGCTTCAACAACAATAATTCCTTCGGCGAGACGGATCCTAGCATACACCAACAACATCCGGTAGTCTCTGGTTATCAAACGAACGACGGTGCCCATATTGTAAAAAAACGTCGCGTCTCGCATCACGTCGAGTCGATAGAAACTCCGGGCTACACGAGCGTCATCGTTGATTCTCAGCAGTACAGCCCCGATATGGTTCACACGATTCACGCGAATGGACAAACGACGAGGACGCTTAACGACACACCGCCTCAAGTGAATCACCAAAGAGCGCATCAGACGAATCACGAAGCGACGAATCATCACATCGGTCATCAGTCGAGTCACCAATCCGCGAATCAGAGCCCCTCGGATCTCACGCATCAGCACACTTTGATAGGAACGAGATGCGATCCCTCGATGGGCCTGGACAAGGAACATTACGACATCGACAAGAACGCTATGACAATGCTGACGCGATGGATGGCGGGATAATCTGCGGGATGAGACTATCGAGGTGATAGGGTTCGGGAGAAAGAGACCGAAAAGTGTGGAAGCTCGCGCTGGTCGTGGGCAAAAGCTCGCCCAATCCGTTCGCTAAATTTCCGTACAAACGAAATCTGACGTAATCAAAAGTTAAAAAAAGGTTTTGCGTCTCATCCAGTGAGACGCGAAATGAATCGTAAATCCTTATAGAGGACGCGGAGTACAGTTAGTCGCGTGTAGTTTTAACAAAAACGTAACGACGAAGGAACAAAGTTAAATAAGTAAATTCGTGCTGTAAATATTCGAGAAAAGGAAAAAAACGGTGGCCCGTCGTCGAGGACTTTTTTCTAATGTAAATATTTAATCCCGAAAGTGTAAAATAACAAATTTCCAACGTAATTTTAATACTGGGTCAGACACTCGTGTGTTTGTCTGTATATATTATACATATATCGTGACGTACGGATTTACCTTACATAGATCAGAAGACTGACCGGTGCTTGTGCCAACCGACCAAAGATACGAAGCCCCTTCCCCCTTTTTATTCGATTATTTATAGGCCGTAAAAGATATTTTTTATTCCCAATACACGAGTTAGTGTATCGAGGTGAGAGACAAAAACTTGCTTGTAAAATAATTCTCTAGCGTATCCGAAGAATGCGTATATTGGAATATGTTTGTAAAATGTAAAGGATTTTTAGCGATGTAGATCTCGTGTTGTCGTTTCCCCCCGAGAACCATTTCCAGTAATACGTGAAAAATAAGTTTTGACGATCAGATACGTAGATTAGAGACGTAATGAATTTTAAACAAAAATTGTACACACACATCCCCCCTTCCCGTATAAATACCGTCATTAATTTATGTTAAAATTAATAAGCAAGAAAACAAGCGTTCGAGTGTCCGTGTGCGTGAGAGACATTGGGTAGCGCGAGTAAATGAAGATTTTGAATAATATATATGTAAATGGCATTTAACAGCTTAAGAAACGTGTAAATATTGTAAAAGGAACAGTGAGCCGAGTATGCGATCGAAAATATAACATATTTTCCTCTGAGACGATAATTTTTTGTTGATTTTTCATTTTCAGTTTTAAAAAGTAGACCGATCCGCGATTCGAGCTCGAAAAAAAAAACAAAGAAAGTTTCAGATTTGAAAAAGGGTATCTCGCTCGAGTGGTATTCTCGGTGAAAAGGGACTCGAGGGCTCTTAGCGTTTGAGGGAAAAGTGGAACGAACGTTTTTGCTCGCAGGAAAGGGAGAAAACGAATGAAAGCGTAGCTCTCTCCCTCTCTCTCTTTCTCGTTCTCTCGGGGATTTACGACCCGGTGGTGCGCCTTTCCGGGCCACTCGCACACGCCAACATCTGGGAGAGATTTATTTGCGATAATATACGACAGGTACTTGCCGGTTTGATGGTCCGAATGATGGTCGGTGGTCGACTGGTGTGTGTCTCTCCGTCTCCGTCTTTCTCTTCTCGCGGTGTTTACAGACTCTCGATACCGCTAAACCAACTGGGGAAAATCATTCGGGGAACGGCACCCCGCGGCTTCTCGGGTTTCCACCCGGTTTGTGTCCGGAAATTCCCAAGCCCTCTCTCAAGCTCGTTCAACGAATACTCTTCGCCACCCCTATAGACGGCTACAATAGTAAAATGGGACCAGGCCGGAAACACTTGGCGCTGGATCGTCTATCGCGAAGCACACGCCAATAAATTGAAAACAATCGATCGAGAAAATACACGAGGGTGAAAAAAAACAAACCTTTCGACAAACTCCTTACTCCGTCATTATCTCCCTCTACCTTCACTCTATAACTAGCCCAGTGTCACTCCCACGGGCCTCAACAATGAATTAATTGTACCTCTGTACTCTTTATTAAGGGACCTTTTATCCAGTAGAATTAATAGAACACGAATAAAGAGAAGGAGACGACGGGAATGACATGGTCCTAGCCACGAGATACACACGCGATATGTTTCGCCCCGTGACGCCTCCGCATGGGGTTGTTTGTTGGCGCCACGTGTCTCATCATAACCAACTCGCTCCGTTCCAAGTTCCATATGTTTGTGTGTGTATGCTTGGTAGGATATATCGATGAATCGGGTACGTATAGGATGCTTTTTCACAGGTTGGAATCACTTTCTCTAACTAGAGGAGTCGGGAATGCGCGTTGTTTAACGAGTGAAGAAAGATCGGAAGGGAAAGAAAGGACGAGGGAGCGATGGCTTAGTTGTGCCGATCGCAGCTCACCCGGACGTGTGTGACTCCGTCCCAACGGGGGGGTAGGAAGGACGAAGAACAGAATGCTGCGCGTGTCCCTCGTTATATTCTTCTCGGACTCAATGCTCGGAGCTACGATTCTGTGAAATTGCTCGATCGCTTATTACGCGATCCCCATACCGACTCTCTATTTCCTACCTTTTATATCCTACGATCCTGTCCTCTCTCGCACAAAGCGTTAAGAACAAAAACTTTTAACGCCTACGGACACGCGTCGTACATAACGGGATGCGGTCAACTAACTAAGGAATGAGGAACGGTACGCTTGTTACGATTAGCGCAACGATTGGAATGGCCTCGATTGAGAGATGGCAGACTGTTTTCTTTTCACCCACGACACAAGAGAAATCGGATTTTGGCTAGCAAATAAAACTCGATTGATTATTTCGTGATTCAATTAGATTTTTAAACTAAGAAATCGTACGAAGTAAGAAATACATCGACGTTCGGACGATTGACTTACTCTCCAAAGAATTGATGGTGTGCTCGACGTACCCTCTGGTACAGCCACACTGTAGACTTAGTTAATTGCCATTCCCCTTTATTTATACCTTCGCCTTATTTTACTCTTTTTGTTTTCTTCTCTCCTTTCTCGTCGCATTTTAGCAGGAGACGCTCGTAAAAATATGAGCCGAGAAAAGTTCAAAGTTTTATATGTCCCTGTACTGCTGGAGGGAGAGATTGTGCCTGGTACAAGACTGGTGGTACATTCACGTGCATCTTATATACGCGATATGTGGGTTGTATACGAGCCTGAAACGCCTCTCCGTTGCCTCGTACAATTTCGTATAAGACTGTACGCGTATGGGTATAAGTATCAGAGAACGAGGGCTAAGAAAAAGCACTGTGCAAGATTCTGTGACCGAGAAAATAATGAGACTACCAGTACAGTCGGTGAAAAATTCTCCTTCGTTGTAACTCGTTCATTCTCATGATAATATGCGATTGGACAATATTTGACCAAAAAAATGATATTTATCCTAACATTGTCGTTTATTTAATCGTGGTTATCGTGTTGGGAACATTGCCGGATTGTTTTGACGATGGGCATACGCGTACGAATGAGATTCACGACGATTATGGTAATTTGCACGCTGCTATTATACATATGGTAGGGGATGCTTGGTACTCTCGCCGTTCGGCAATAGCGAACGTGCAGAGGGGGTTAAAGCCGTTGATGGAAAACCACCGATCTCTCTAACAAACTATGCGATATGTACCAAATGTCTCTCCTTCGATGACCGTGAAATCTACCCAGTACACGCCAGTGACAGTTTTGGTAGCCTGGGTCACCCGAAATCCTTGCTGACGATAACTGGAATTATTGGAGCGACGAGGATTACCGCACAATATTCTAGATGGGGTGGGGAACTGAAGTGGCGCGGTGGGGTGCCGGTAAGTACCTACACTACGCCAGTGGTGCCAAAGCAAACACTCGACAGGTTGCGTGCCCTGAAGAAACACTAGCAAATTCAAAAATAAGAATCCTACAGGATTTATCCAAATCTCCCAAGATCGACCGAAACAATAACAATCGAAATTTGAATGAAAAACTAATGCCGAGATACTCGAACAAATTATTTTCTCGATAATTCCAACGTTAGAAAAATGATGAAAATTGGTCCTTTTAAAAAGGACGTAAATTAGACCAAAAAAAGGGGATGAAAGTGAGGAAGGCTGGTGAATTGGCAGGTTGTACATATATATCTTGTTATATAAATGCGCCCGGGTGTTATCGGTGACGAGAGGAGTTTGGGGAGGGGGTTAGAGAGAGTGAGGAGGGTAGAAGAGGGGTAGATAAGGTTACTACGGGCACACAGGCATACGTACGGACTCGTACAGCGCAGCGAAAGCTTGCGCGCGAAACTCCGAGCTTTGTGAAGCTCGGAGGGAGGGTGTAGAAGGGTGAATTGTGTGTGCAATCAAGGCGCGCAGTGTAGGGGGGGTTGCTTTAGCCGAGCGACGTGAAAACGGGTAACCACGGTTACGGCACGTAACGCCGCCCACAACCCTCCGGGCTGTCTTGTCCGATGTGTTTGCTCGATGATTTTATACCAATTACAGCCTATCCCGGGTGTTCTTGCCTACAGCCCGCAGTCACACAGCCATTCAAACCTTCCCCACCTACTCACACCATCGGCATGAGAAAATTCTCTCCGGCCTCCGCGTTACGTCTCCTCGTCTAACTTACCATCGTAAAAACCCGATGCGCTACCTAATACGCTTTTTTACCATAAGAACGACCCACAGGTGCGATGCCTTATTTTCCTCTCCTCAACTCTGACCTTCCAAAGATATGCACAAATTATTCATCCTCGTGAATTAGTTTTATTAACAGGATTTTATAAATATATATGTGTTTGTTTATATATTATTATAAGTAACATTAACTCTGGTATATGTCTTTGGCAACTGTACGTATTTTTTTCTTTTTTTTTAGAAATTCAATCAATCGTACTTAGAAACTCTCGACGCTGAAAGCATCGTTGATGACGGTTTCGTAACGTACTATCGTTTCATGCCATAGACTAGTTATTTTTTGTCACCGTGACTGTATGGTGACGTTGGTCCTTCTCGTTATCCTACACATACCATATGGTATACCGACTTATAAATAATAACTTAGCGAATTTATACGTATAACTCGATATATCTGGAACGAACGGTCGCGAGGTCGAAATGTATTTTCTTGGGTGGTCAGAATTTCGAGCGTCCTTCCTGATAGACACCGTACTCCTTCTTGTTGGAGAAAAGATCGGTGCCCGTATGATCCGTACCTCGGTACATGGAGAAGCCACGACGCGACAATTCCTCGCCCGGTACTATCGTTGGATTCGTGTAACAAAAGTCCGCCATCATGTTGGCCTGTCTATGCAACTGATTCGATCTGAAAAATTACACGACGAGGGATTCAACGACAGGAACACCACGGTGATTCGAAGAATAACGATGCGATATAATTATTCGAGCCTCGTGAAGCTAAGCTACGGGGACCCCGCAATCTTGACTTTCGTAACTTTACACCTGCGTTTCTTCTGCATCGAGTTCTTTTCTCCAAGCGAGATGCTGACCAAGCGAATACTTTGGGCCTTGATGGACACTCGGTCGTAAGTAAAATTTCGCGCGAGGAATATGTCGCGTTAAAAGTATTATTATCAGATAATGGAATGATCGGATGTTACGATAACGGATATCATAAAATTAATCCATCTATTACTCACCCATCGGAAGTCAGTCGATTGACTTTGGCGAATAGAACGCAAACTAGGATTAGCAGAAGCAATAGTACCCCTGCAGTTATACCGAAGGCTATGCAGAAGTAGAGCGTGACGTCCTCGAAGTTTTCCTGAAATTCGATTCCAAGAGCATATTCACGGTAAGCACGAACGTATCGATATATCTAGGGAATCTTGACAACGTACGAGAATTCCACAACTAGGGGACTCCCCGTAAATCGACGATCGCTTAGCCGTTCGTCAAGCGCGAAATAACTCGAGAATTCGCGGTTAAATGTTTTTTTAGCTGGTAGCACGAGTCTCTACAAGAAAACACTCGTGAGATTCTTCTTCGCGTGACGAAGATCCGGGAGATAAGAGAATAAAATTTAAAGAAAGAAATAAAAAACATAATAATAAATAAGGCGACAGCCTTCGTGGTCGTTGAACGGAATGATCGTGCAAGGACGAGACCCAAGATGGGATACTAATGTGTATATACGCGAGGTATGTAATCGTCCTTCCGTTTTAGTTGGACAAGAATGCAAGAATGCGCGAAAGGAAGGATACATTATGATCGGTGTACTCGTATGGTACGGCCCATCGCTGTCTTTCCTACGCTAAATTGCGCCACGCAACGTTGAGTCCCCTGTCCCCGCGCCCGCCTACACTCATTTCCGCGGATCTTTCGTAATCGCTATTCCGCGATACAACACTTGACTCTCCCGCTTGTCTTTTTATGACACGAAGGCTAAACGATCGGCATATGATATTTTTCGCATTTTGCACGACCGGAGTCTCTTTGCTGTATCCAAGAGTCCCAAGAATGCAGACGCGATCGCCGATCGTAATAATTCATTGCGTACAAACAAGCGCACGATTCGACTCGTTTGACGAGCACGATGTTTTTTTTTTTTTTTTTTTTTTTTTTTTAAATATAAAAGCTTGTCTTTTTTCTGCAATAGGATATTCGTGGAATGCAGAAAAATGTATTTTTTTTAGCGAATGTAATGATGTCTTTATTTTTCGATGATTGCTGAGAGTCTGATAATTGGTTTTATCGGAAAAAAATGAGCGCTAAGCATACTTACTGATAATGCAAGATCTGAGATAAGAGTTTAATCGAGTCACGTACCTATACATAACGAGCGCTACGCTTGCCGCGATTCATAAAAGTGTATTACTATATAGAAATGTGAGATTAGACGAAAAATAGATTGCTAAAAGTATGCGAGTTAATTCATCATCGACCGATACGACCGAGTTATCTGTGATTCATCAATTAGTCGGCTTAATACTTCGTGGCAACTATAACGTTGAGAGAGGAGAGACAATGTTGTTACGAAACAAACGTAGAACGAGTAGTGCACTCACCATTGTAAACAATCGTATAAATCACCTTACGGGACTGCAAATAATTTGTTCGGAGACTCCGTATCTTCTTGTTACGAGTCTCGGATTCAAGACATTCATATCAGCTGATTATCATGGTTAAATATTGCCTTGTATCAGTATTAGAGTACGTTATAAAAATTATACGTTCTTTTTTCAAATCTCGAACGCAATTTTTCCAAAAGTATCAGTAACGAACAAGTTTTCTCGACGATGACTCTTTGTTTTACGATCGTGGTTATACGAAGCTAAAAATTCCAAGTACAATTGTCACTACGTAAACTCTCGCGACACGCTGAAAAAATAATGCAAGAAGTGAAAAGTACCGTAACGACACAACAGGTTGGAGGCCTCGAAGGCAACTAAACTTATCGAAGAAAGGTAAAGTGTGTACAAGACACAGTCCCCACGGATGTAAGCAACGGGACGTTGTGTATACGCTGATAAACCCCTCCAGACTCCGTAATACCGTCTACGGCCATTTAGTACACACGTGCGATCACCTTCAAAGCCATTATAGGAATGACTAGGAGAGTAATGAAGATAGAAGTAGCTTCTTGTAAAATACTCGAGGCGTGGCAAAGGCCGGTAGCGTAAGCTCACGGATTTAACGAGAACTATAATTACCTATAATCGATCGAATTCGATGCGTACGCTACACGTGCCTGAAGAATTGTATCTCATTATCGTAACAAGTCCCTGAATGATGTTAACGATCATACGATAAATAGATTTATCGCGCTTAATAGATTTCTTTCTCAGGCTCGAAGACGAACGTAAAATAACATCTCGAGATTGCACTAAACGCAACGTTTTAATTTTCTTTCTCTTTGTAAACTTCTCGTTATCGGGGATTGGATGAAAATCATAAAAGAATACAGATGTAGATCGAGCCTTTATTTCAGACCATGTCAATCGTTCGGTTTTTATTATCTTTTATTATCGATGTAGACACGATAACCATTAGCCAATAAACGATGTAGGGTAGTCCCATGCTGAATGCTATGTAAAGATAATAAGGTATGGGACGAGTTGTGCCGATCGGCGCGAACCACAGGCCTCTTCGATTGCCGTCGCGTATGTGGTGGCTCAGAAAGCTCGTGAGAACGATCCAGGCGTAATTACTTATGCCCGGTGAGCCGAATAACTTTGAAAAAAACATCAGAAGTATCCAGAGTAGCAAAGGCAAGGTCGTACAGTGCAGAAACGGCCTTTTCTCCAAGCGCGTTGCGTCCTGAGCATTAAACGGTTATTTTGGAAATTTTCGTAAAAATATTCACGGATATGCAGATCCGCTTCGGATCGAGTGGTTATTGGTCGTTCGACTGTCTCTACTCTCTTATGTCTTTCTGTCAAATTCTAGATAGTGCAGCAATCGAGTTTGAAATATTGCTAATTTTAAGAATTCTTGTACACGGCTGTGAGATATTATTTCTCGTAGAATTGAAAAAACAAGCACAATGTCTCGGGTAAGTGCGAAATATATTATACCGAGTGTATTTGATGGTGTACTAACAAGTATGATATAAAAAAAATATGCATGAACAAAAAATCAACTCACTGTCAACTTCAAACTCTTGGCGGCAAGGAAATGGTCCAGATCGATGAGAGATGAGATAGCGATGCAGTAAATGACACTATAAATGTTAGGCAACAGGGCCTTCTTCGACAATATCAATATTAATATCCAACTTAAACCACCGACTATCGCGTGAGTTGAATTGTCGACTAATGCACGAATAGATTGATTTTTGCTACTCTCGATTATCCTGTCGCCGGTACACGGACCGACTCCGAGTAGACTCGTCACGATAAACTGTAGCAAAATGTTTCGTATTCCTTGAAACATTTTTTTGTC
The DNA here is from genome assembly GCA_964017225.1 of Netelia inedita. Classification (NCBI taxonomy): domain Eukaryota; kingdom Metazoa; phylum Arthropoda; class Insecta; order Hymenoptera; family Ichneumonidae; genus Netelia; species Netelia inedita. The sequence goes on along the minus strand of OZ024924.1, from coordinate 864,406 downwards.
GACAACACTTCCGTGCTGCTATTAAAATGTTTATTAAAAACTGTCACACGAGGCAAACATTTCGTCAAAGGGATTTTGTCTCCACCAAAAACTGTAAAAATCGCTATGCTGACGCTGAACAGCTGACACTGTCCGCCATATTGAGGCTTGGGATTGATTTAGTATTGTCCTTGGCCTCGGGTGGCGCCACTCTCCGGACTGCTGACGCTGCTGACAACAGACGCGTATAAAGAAAGCGTTCATTTTCCCGTGGCCTTTTGTACAGTAATTAGTATAAACACCTTTTGTCGCGTTCTAAAAATTAGAATAAAAGGAAACAAATCAAAATGGGTATACTTCGTAATACAATAAGTGGTGAACGATCTACATCGAACATTAGGTATTGCAAAACGAATATCCGCAGAATATACACGTGACGAGAAATAACAAATTTCCATAACTCTTTTAGACACCATTATTGTAATAAACTTTTGTATTGTGTCATAGCAAAGAGGAGAATCAACGGGATGATATTATAGTGAGACTCCAGGTAATGTTTCGTTCCGAAATTGTTAGCTCTTTGTTTATAAACCTACGTTCAAAGTGAGCCAATAACCTCAAAAAGTTTTCGAAGCCCGTTGATTATTTCATGTGCCGAACCTCCTCGATCTGTAGAATTACATATTACGTCTAAATCTTTTCGAGTTTAAGATTATCCGACCCATTCGTTTAAATAATAAAGACGAATAACTTTAGCCGGAATTCGATGCGATGCGCGAGGATTTCCGCAAATACCTCGAGCGTGCCGGCGTGATCGACGCCTTTACGAAAGTACTCGTATTGCTGTACGAAGAGACCGAGAAACCGGATGATGCATTGGAGTATCCTTTGGCTATCGATAAAACTAAACGTAACGATTAAAATCTCCGTTGACCTTGACTCATTGGTACAGATACGTTTGCAAGTATCTCACTGGTATAAAGGAAGACTCGAGCGAAGTACAGAGCTTGAAAAAAGAACTGGACGACGCGAAAGCTCGAATAGCCGAACTAGAAGAAAAACTCGTAAAGTGCGAGCTAGAAGATGCTTCCGCGTAACTTCTCGTTTTTCAAATTTTCAACACTTACATTTCTCACTAGTCCAGAATTTTCTCTTTTCCAAAGACGAAAAAAAAAAGTGCCTTATTAAGATAAATGGGTAATACGTTCTTTTACGCTCCTCGCAGGATTCATTTCGTTTTTTCATTTATATTCGTAAAACATATAGATAATTTTTCGTTTCTTCGTTACGTTCCAAATTGGAAATTGGAAAAAAACAAAAAAAAAGTATTTTGATGGGAGATATTATAGTTTGGACACGATTTGATGTATTAAAAGTTCGATGCGTCAATGCTTTGGCGAATGTCAACTAGGATCTTGAAATAAGCAACGATTAGAAATACAGAAGAGAGGACCTTTATTTCCATCGATTAAAAAATATGTACTTACCTCTGCCTCTGGCTAAAAATGATTTATCGTTAGGTTATTTGTAAAGACGATATCGACGCTGCTTACGAAAACTAGCATGTTTCAGATTTCTTACGAAGAGAAGCACGTTTGATATCGGCGCGAAAACTAGCACGTTTCGATATTTGCCGCGAAAACTAGCATGTTTCGGCTTTTGCCACGAAAACTAGCATATTTCGGACATGCCAGTTATCACGGCAGAAGCCGAATCATGCTAGTTTTCGCGGTGAGAGCCGAAACATGCTAGTTTTCGCGTCGAATATCGAAACGTGTTGGTTTTCACGGTGAAATTAGAAACGTGTTAGTTTTCGTAAGAAATTTGAATCGTGCTACTTTTCGTAAGCAGCGTCGATATAAAAGGATCGTTGCAAATGCTTTACTTCGATAAGATGTTATTTTTCCAGCACAACATCAAAGTTTCGCTAATACATTAGAATAATCGACGTTATCGTCGCTGAATAAAGATAAACTTTTTGTAATAGATCGTTTTTTTTTTATCAAATTCTCGTACGTCGTGTGTGTAAAAAAAAATGTTTCGACATCTTTGCTTCGGTAACATCTTTATTATTATGAAAACAAATGCGAAATATCGAGAGACAAGCCATTCATAACCGATGTCAAAGCGTGTTTTTGTTAAGCAATCGTAAACGGGTAATAATCGAATTACCCGTGTAAAATATGCGATTTTCATCGTTTTTATTTTATTGGTTCTCAAGTAGCTTGAGCAGCTTGCCTTCGTTTAACATCCCAGTTGTATACGCGCGCCATATTAACTTCGGTCGTGGTAAATTGATCTCTGACAAAGTCCAAATCGTGTTCCACGTATCCGAGATTTTTCTTCGCGGCTTCAATATTCTTGACCATCAATTCCTGCGCATCGTCCAGAGTATATTCGAGCATTACGTTAGCACCGAGCCACAGACAAACTTTGTCCGTTGGCGGAACTATCGCTTTTGCGAATACTTGTTCGGAAAGTAAGAATTGCGTCTCCAAGTCGTGACTGTTGTTCTTCTCCACTTGGAGCTTCTCTATCATCTCCAATGATCTCTCGAGATCTGGTATTTGGGTTCTCAATCTTCTTATCTTGTTCGTCAGATTGTGTTCCATGAATTTGTACTTGCTATGATTCTCGTCGAGTCTCTTGAGTACCTTGTCAACGGGACCTTCGTTCTCTGGCAATCCCATATAGGCGTCTACATCTTCCTATATAAATAACAAGAATTATTACATTTTTAACATAAAAACCGAAGAGCGGAAGAATATTGTAAATTGGAGAAAGCAAAAATCGGGATTTGTGACCATATATGGCCGACTTTATGACTCGCATGTTCGCTCAAGTGGGATCTTGCCACAGTTTCTATTCCCATTGTATATAGCAATAATTCATGTAATACGTGATTGAAGATACGAGATTAACCGGCAATGAACGTTACACTATTATTTCACTAGGTGATTGCAATTGCTCGAGATTAAAGCTTATAATCGATGTAATACTATACCACAAAGGCAGCTTCCGGAATTCCGCCATAAGATTTTTTATCCTTATTCAGCTCCATATCGGTCTTACTGTCTCCCGATTCCATGTTGACAGTAGATCGATTATATTCGATTAATACCGGGGCCTCAAATTACAAATTATTTATTAGCACACTAGCCTAATACGAATTTTAGGAGTATTAAAACATGAGGGGGGACCGTCGCCCGTAGCGATCAGATGTCGTCGACTATCGAAATGGAAACACCTCGATAGTCGATACTTTCGAGATATCGATAGCTCGATGTCGACAGTTACGGAGCATACGTCACGGAGTAGTGCGGCTCAGACAAAAGACGATCGTCGTTAACAGCCGCAGTATTAATACACACAACAGTAGACAAAGTCGTCGAGTGTTTGTGGCCGGTGCAGTTCTCTGTGAGTATGTGTGCTAATGTTCCAGAATAAATCGACATCTATTTAATTGATACGTATTATCGCACGCTGTTATTATCTCTGTGTCAAATTCGCCCAGTTGTAAGTTCACGCATGCCTGGTTCTCTCTAGTATATCTTACTTCGCGTCACAACGGTAACAGTCTCGACGCCGTGCGCTACCGCCATCTACGCGCTGCGAGCGGCGAGTTCCGGAAACAGAGTATAGCTTACGAATGTGAATAAGGGCATTCGGTAATATTAGTTTTATACGCCGGATGCATTTTTCATCCAATCGACGAAGATTTACATTTATTAGTAGCTATTAGTATGACGAAGTACCGCAATATAGTGATATTAGCAGTGGGTTTATTGGGAACGGAGATTGCTTGGAAAGTTTGGAAATATTTCATTAGTAAACGTCAATGCAAAAGTGCCGTCGAAGAGAACAAAGCTCTCATTGCGGAGGTACTTATGTTCTCCGAACAGAGTCAACTTTGTCGCGGTCACGCCAACACGAGAATTCCATGTGATAAGAATGACTGCGCAGTCAGAAACGTGGGGTAGGTATCATATTTAATTCTGTATTATCCAGACTATAGACTTCTATGGATATACATTTATATAATCTATTCTCTCAAGAATGCATGATCCATTCTGTCTCTTTTTTCAATTCAAACGGATGTGTCGCGTGAACAGGGATCTTACATACTTTCAGGAAAATACAGCGTTACTTGAGCGATGCGTCAAAAACGCTTGATTTGTGCATGTATCTAATTACGTGCGAGGATTTAACTAATGCCATTGTCACGTCGCAAAGGCGTGGTAGCTATGTTAGAATTATAGTTGACTCGGGTATGCGTGACATTCCAGCCTGCAATAGTCAATTATTACGTATGCTACGGGCTGGTTAGTATTCTTCTTCTCACTTTTTTAAAAAATTTACAACATAAATAATCCATGCGACCCTAGCGGTCAATTCTACGTCGAGTCAAGATGGCCGACGCTGCGCGGGTCTTTACCATTGTAGTATATCTATATATTTCGATGAAATAGACACGAATGTATAAAATCATTATTTGCAAGCCGCCATTTGCAAGTTGGCGTAATAATATCTATCAGAAATCCATTGTTTAGATTGTGTTGTGTCGACACATATTTTAAGTCCAGTATTCACATAGGGTAAAATACCCAGTAGTCGGTCAGGAACCAGTAGTCAGCCTCTGCTTATACTTTGTATGAGTGGGAAGAGAGCAAAGCATATCTTTTGTACTCTTCCCACTCATACAAAGTATAGGCAGAGGCTGACTACTGGTTCCTGGCCGACTACTGGGTGTTTTACCCTATTTAGGTACAAATATTTAACGATAAAAATGTTGATTCAGGTATCGAAATCAGAACAAATCGATCTGAGCCGTCGAGTCTCATGCATCACAAGTTTGCCTTGATAGATGCCAGGATATTACTGTTAGGAAGTACAAATTGGACGATGCAGGGTTTTTATGGAAATAATGACTCGGTTATCGTGACGAATAATGCCGAATTTCTCATGTCATACTCGAAAGAATTTGAAAGAATGTGGAACGAATATAATTAAGAAAGCCTTCAAAAAATGTACCCGAAAAAGAAATAAAAAAGAAATTGATGCTCCTACTGTCCTGCAAGCCTCTAGAATAGTCCAGGATTTACGCATACTCGACAGGAAATACCATCTTCGCTATTATCTTCAGGAAGACTGGAAACTTCAAAATGGTAGATGGAAGGATATTGGTAGGTAACTCTGCATGAAATAGATATATCGAAAAATTTAAGTATGTTAAAGTCAACACAGCAATGATTTATCGAATTAGATATTATTAATACTCTTCATTATAAAAATCGTATAAATTCAACATAAGAAAGGTTTATCTAACATTAGCAAATAGGACAATCGATAGTATGACGATAAGTCAATAAGATGAAATAATATATTAGGTGCTAAATATTATTAAATTCATTCTTCTCTTTCTTCGGAAGAATCTGTGGAAGTATTAGAGTCCTCGCTACTCGAGGACGAAGTTAGTGTATATTCGGTGTACTCGTCCTCCGTACAGCAGCAAGAACAAGTGCAATCGGATGATGTGTCCGTGTCGTCGGTGTAACAAGAGCCACATCGGGAACTAGAAGAGGAAGACGAGGTCCAGGAAGATGCCGAAGAACCACTGTCATCGGTCGTACCATCGTCGGACCGACAGGATGAATCAAGGTAGGATTTCCATTTATCTGAAAATAGAAGAAAATATCCAAGATATTTTTTGCTATGTTATTTTACATTGGGAATTGTTGAAACCGTCATTTATGTAAAGAGATGCCACTTTCTTCAAAACACTCATGAATCTTTTACCACATTTTTTTAAAGCTCTGGAGGTTTTCTTTTTATTGCAATGTTTTACACATTTGGCATCCTCGTTTGTTTCCAATGGTTTATCATTCGGCTGTTGCTCAGTGTTGTTTTTACAATCCAGTTGCATATCTGTTCGTAGATTTGGAACAAAAAATTACACCTTTAAATCTCTTTTATCGAATAATTAGAAAGAGTACATTACCTGATTGATCTGTCGTGGACAGTAATTTTCCATTTTTCTTTTCATCACTCTGAGCAATACTTTGATGATCGATCATTGGTTTCTGATCTTTTTTTATTATCGGTGTACCGTTGACTTTTGAAGGTGTTCGTATGCGTTTATTTTCCGATAACTGCACAACTGATGCGATATCGGACATCATCGTGATATTACCTTAAATCTTCTTTTTGGCAGAACCGATATTTTTTTCCTATAGGTATCGCTTTCGGTTTAACCGCTGTATTCAGCTGCTCTTCGTTATTCGATTTCGATCAGAAGAACTTTTTGGATTTTTTAGGGTTAAACTTCAGCTTATTATCAACCGTTTTATTCGCACTACCGTTTTTTTTCTCGATTCTTCTATTCTAGTAGGCTACTTATTATTGCTCTATTTTGATCAGGATATTTCCTCAAGATTGTGATGCGACGTCTACACTTATTGGTTTGGCCCACCGAAAGAAGCGTTTGCTGGCAATTGTCGGTTAACGCTTTCGAGTCTTCGTATAGAAATATACACGCGTTCTATTTCAGTGTTTACGTTTGTTGGGCATTTCGAGATTAGCGTGAGTTTGAAGGTCAGATTTGAACGAGTAAAGTGGGAGAAAGGAATTTAAATTAGGTCGATGAGGTAGATAAGATATTGGAAGGATTTTTCTCGGTGGATATCCTTAGTCCCTGTCGTATCTTCGAGCGTATAGGTAGTTTGATGCACGCACAGTCGGCAACCCCACGGTATCATCACCCTTATCAGCAGAGGGTGGAATGATAACATCCCTCAGCAGGATGATACTCGAAATTCGATATTCTTCAAATTTCAGCCCGGTAGGTTACGGCTCCGGTTACAACTCTGCTCAATAAAAATAGTTCATTATAAAAATGAGTTATTATTAAAAATTTATAACATTTCGTCTACAAAATAAAAGATTGAGGCTTTTTTGCGGTTGTGCGAAAACGCGAGTTATAACCCGGCTGTATTATTCACGTAGTATAGAACTAATACGTATATACACACGGGGCTTACAGGGGTCTGTTAGCCGTATTTCCGTGACAAAGTCCTCGCGCGTGTTCAACATGTAATCCCACGGTGTGTCTTGCGCTCGATCCTAAGAAGCGTAAAGCGGACGTTCCACATCGCTCAGTGAACCTCCCGCCTCCATTTCCATCCGCGTCTCGACTAAAGTCTGTACACCCAACAAGATGTATCGAAAATACGATAAGCATTATTATCCATCGTATTATCGCGCAACCGTGTACAAGAACAGTAGCGTTGCGTTACGTTCGAAACTATTGTGACGAAATTTCATGCGAGAAATGTAGGACGCATGTACGTTTGTACCTTTGGCTCTAAAAACAGAGTCGTATCCTAGTAGTAATATGGAACCCGTATAATAATCAGCAAAACGGCATCATTGTTGTATACATATAGAGAGCCCGGTAGATAGTCCGTATGCAGGAACGATAGAGGGCGCGATACAACGATAACCATGAAACGGACCGTGCGGTGTATACGCGTGTACGTATTAAACTATACCGTAATACGAAACTATTGTACGGTATATGTAGTCGGTGAGTCGGATTAACCAGAGATGAAGCTCTCTGCCGATCAGTTGATGCGCCATGCCGTTGGCGCGCGCGCAAGTCGTAACAATCCCACTGAATTATCCGTCGGAGCAGCGTATAATCGGGTTATTTCATCAATTATCCGAGGCTGGTCGCGGCGTCAATTAACAAGTGTAGAACGGCGCTAAGGGAGAGGGAGAGAGAGAGAAAGCAAGAGAGAAAGACTACAAATCGCTTTTCGTGCCGTTAATTAAGCGGGAGTTCTTTCGCGATTAGAGGGGGAAGGGGTTGATGGAGATCCGCGAATGAAGGAAGAAGAGTCGAGAGACGGAAAAGAAAGGAAAAAAATAAAATAAATGTGAGTGGGAAGGAGCGGAAGCGGGGTAAAAGTACTCGAACGCCTACCGGCGGTTCGCTAATCATTCAGGCCCGCATTCTTATTCCGTTCAACGGTCGCTCTCGTCGCTCGCTCGACAGTTCCGACGATCCCGGAGGGTGGAGAATCCTACCCCCCCACACACACACATACTTATACACCTCCGCAATCGCGTCGCCCTTTATCGAGTTATATAAGCTCACAAATTTACTTAGAATCCCCGCGCTCGCGGTTTAATGGAATTATCATCTGGGGCGCTCGCGATATCGCCTTCTTCACGGCGTTCTCTCTCTCTCTCTCTCTATCTTTATCTCTTGCCCCCTTCCCCTCTCTCGCTTACCCTCTAGTATCGCGTGTCTTACCGACATATTATGAGCGTATAGAATATACATCGAGGCAACATGTGTCATGTGTTGCACGTACGTGCTCTTCCTGGCGTATAATCCTTAGGATTGTCGAGAAGCCTACGCTTTTTCATTTTCCGAAATTGAATACACGCGTAACTTTGTATATGTGTATATATATATATATATATAGATATGTAGACCATGAATTCTTTCCTCCTTCGTCTTAATTATGAGCATTAATCAAGTTGATATTTTATGTCCGCGCTACAACGATATAGATAGGCGTCTCGACAAAGTCGTGAATTATATATATAGGTACGTGTGTATTTTCACGAAGAGCCAACACAGGTAGCTAGGTAGAGGGTAGGTTCGTGCGCGTGCGGTAGCCGCACCAGCAGGAAATTAATTCGCCAAGTTGGGGAGCATTTCCGTGTTTAGCCGAAATTGGTCCCCGCCGTCGCATTTCAACTTTCCCTTGAGGCAAACACCTCCTCTCGTACCGGCGTATGACTCTTGTACCTGTGGACCAGTATTAGCTGTTTGTGTCATACGATGTGGTGTCATCCTTCTCGTGCGTTTAATATATTCGTAACTTCTCCATATCTATATAGGTCTAATAATTAATATCAAATACATCCGGACGTATCGACTCGTCGTAGTCGTCGTCGTCGTCGTCGTCGTCGTCGTCTCGTCCCTCTCCCGAGTAGAAAAGTAATCAGGTTGCCCGACGTTTCATCACTGAATTAGATGTCTGTAAGGTCACTCTACCTCTGCTATTTCTAAAATACTACAATTAAATTTAAATCGGTCACATGGAAACCGATCCGTGTCGGCTTGAAATCTCGCGTTTGTCACGACAGCTAGTCAGGGGAGTCTAAATATATCGGAACACGGCTGAAATAAAAAATCTCGGTGTTCTTTTTTGTATTCGGCTAAAAAAAAGGTGGGCACTGAAACGTCCATAATTTTTTTGAAAAACAGTCTGTCGAATCGGCTCTGCGCCCATTCTATTCGCAACAATTCAAGCTTTAAAATGGCGTTAAATTCATAAAACCGCGATGTTTTAATGTTTTTTCACAGATTTTTAAAGCCGTGCCATCGATATTTCCGTTTTTTATTTCTACATACTCGTGTCTCTCCACGAACGGTGAAATACTCTTCGAGCACATACGGTCTAAAAAAATAGCGCACGGTCCCGTCGATGAAAAAATACGATTGAAATTTTGTCTTCTATTTCCCGTATCGCTCGTAAAAAATAAACGTCCAGCCACTTTGTGCATCCCCCGGACAAAAAGAACGCGAGCTATGTGCCTCGCTTGAAGGGTTGGCACACATGCGCTAGGTTCGTTTTATAGCGAACGGTACGAGTTTGTCTATAGGAGGAAGAGCGACGAAACAGCGCCACAATTCGCGGCTAACACGAACGCCACACGCTCTCATCCTGTTTCACGTACCTATCATGCGTGATGATGAACGGTGTTTATTCGTCATAATTAGTCGTCGTGAACGCACACGTATACTACAGGGGTAGGTCGTAGAGCGAGGACGTGAGTCGGCGACCGTGAGCCTCGTGGGTGTTCTCGGCTAAGTGATGATATATAATGATTGCGCACGGACGTTTTCCCCCCACTGCCCTAATAACGGCTCCTAACCGGCAGGCTCTTGTGTCACGGGCAAACCGTATGGGACCGAGTATAGTGTTGTGCCTACCACTCCACCTGTTTAGCCCACCGACGTTCCATGCACTTACAGTCAGTGTATTTCGGTTTATGGCGTTCAACCCTATAGCCGGCTTCGACGCCCCGGTAACCATGCGTATACGAGTACTATATGAACTAAGCGTCCTTCCTCCCTCTCGGTGCTCATCGAGTACGCGAGGGGTGAGCGAGAGGTCGGTGAAATTCATTCGAGGCACATTGATTTTCTTGGGATTGCACGTGACATTCGTAATAATCCGTGTACGAATGATCGCCATCCATAATTGAATCGAGCCGTTTCTCTCTCTTTCTCTCTGCTTTCTCTCCCTCTTCCCTTCATCGACCGACTTCGCGCAACTCCGAGAGCGAGTGGTGAACGGTCCAAGATTCTCGTGTGCCGTACGTACGAGGAATCAGCCAGTACAAAGGCACGTTCCATGTCGATTGGCCGAGTAATCAAGTATTCTCAAGGATCGGAGTCACGTACCTACCGTCCTGTCCGTCATTCCTGGTATCTCACCCGCGCGGCTCCCCCGACCACGAGGAGAATACCCTCTATATACAGGAGAAACTTCAGTAGAGTACGACGTGGGGTGATGGTTTCGGGCCGGCGACTAGAGAGAGAACGAAGATACCGGGGCAAACAGGAGACACGCGGGAGTCCGATATCTCGGAATGTCTGGAATTCGAGAGAGCCACCCCTCCGCGGTCGGTCGAAATCCGCGTGACCGCCGGTTGTCCTTTGGTTTCTCAATGCTGAGGCAAGCACGATTATTCAGCCGACGCACGACAAACTTCCGTTCCATAAGGAAAGCAAACAATCAATTTCGTGTTTTTCCTAGTGAAAGGGGAAGAAAAAAAGTAAATCAGGGAGCGCGATACCGTGATCGAAGTTAGGTCGCGTCGTTGGCCGATTCATCGTGTTCGTTCAATGACGTCCGCTCGTTTCCCTCCCGCATAATTTGATCATCAACAATAGCGTAATACGATAAGCCGGCTGCGATAGAGGACAGAGTGTTTCGTCACGGAGCATCGCGTGACGGGTTCTCGTGGCGCCACCTCGGGACCGAGGCGAACCACGCGTCCCCTCGTACGTGTAGGTATAGGGATATACCAAAACTAATAACGGTCTCTCTCTCTCGTGTACGCGACGTAAAATCAGCCTGGACCCCACACACCTTTTGATCCGTGCGCCGACTTCCGCCGGGAAATGGATTGATTTCCGTCATTCTCGTGCCGCGCGAACGACATGATGGATCGGCCACTCTGGTCACTTCCTCGCGACCCGACCGGCCGATGCAACCACCGGGTCATCATACCTGAAAGAATCGCCCCGTTGCTTCGCGTCAGCGTTTATCGCTGGACACTATTTCTTTGCCTATTATTGAACAAAAACAACAAAAACAACAACAACAACGACAACAACACGGTCCCACATGGGCGTCGCGTGCGAACCTCGATAACGATACCGTCGGCCATTTTATCGTATACAGAGATACGCCGAGTGCATAGTGGGATCGCGCGCTAGTGTGTGATAAATATATCGATAAGTCGTCTCGATAATCGAAGTGGAGAACGCGATGACATTCGCACGTCGAAACTTGCCTCTGACCCATCAAGCTCACAGAGTCTTAAAAGCTTGGAACAACTCGACGGAAAGTCCGTTGTGTCTCAACTAGTTGGTACCTCGGTCGGTGCGGGTGGTGGCAAGAGAGAACTGCGAACAGGCTGAATAGAAGCGGGCAAGAAAGCGAGCGACAATTGAATCGACGGTAGTACGTGACCGGAATCTTCCGCCTCTCGCTGCTGTCTGCTATTCGTTCTTAAATGTTTTCTTTCTTCTTTTTCTCTTAGCCTCTCCCGTGGCTCGCGAGTGGCCCCGATGGGTGGGCACGGATCTTGTAGGGGTGGTCATGCACGTCCGTCGCGGACTCTCTCGCGTCTCTCGCGGCGGGGTGATGCTATTCCGCGTTGAGGCGGCAATTCCTTCGTCTTCTCTACCACTGTCTCACTCACTCACTCACTCTCTCTCTCTCTCTCTCTCTCTGACTCTGTCTTTCTCTCGTCTCAGGTCGATCCATTTATCCCCTGTGCGTTACGTGCGCCCTGATCGTGTTGCCTGCGGCACGGCGTTTTACCTCTATCCAGTCTCCGGATATATAGCTATATATATATATCACGTTAGTCTCCACGGTAGGCAGGTAGCGAATATATATGTATATATAGAGATATATAGCCAACTAGCCTACACCTGTAGGCAGAGAGATCGCGGATACCGATGCGAGGTTGACGTGGCCGATGCTGCTCGTGCAGAAGCTCGTGCAAGCCGCATCTACCATCGGTTTGGTGAACGGTCTCCTATAGATATATAAATTCACCCTTGCCCGAATATACCACGTGCAATCCTCCCTCTTAACCCACCTCGCCATCCGCATTTTAGCCTTGCTTGCAGTTTTATCATTCCGCTCCTTATATTCTCGGGAGATGCCGAGTACAGATTGTCGGGTGGTAGACTTTAATCCCTTATCCTTGCGAAAAGGGGGGAGGGCACGGGGGCCAACGGCTAGGAGGTGGGGGGATTGGAGGGCTGGTATGGTGATTAATCGGATTTGCGATTAAACGTCGGGGCGGTGCGAGGGCCCCACCCACGAGAAAAGGATCGTACACGTTGCACGTTGCTCGAATCACGCGATCCTCTCGCGGCAACCGTTGGACAAAACCCTTTTGAAATGGTGTAAGAACCGCGACGGTGGCTGCCTTTATAGACCTCCTTCCTCTCCCTTCTCTCTCTCTCTCTCTCTCTCTTAATAAAGTCTTGGATCTTACGCGACCGGATTCTATATACAAGTGTTGCAATCGCGATGCACATCACAGCATGATATTATTTAATCGAGAAGCATGCATTTATGAGAAAGATACCCGATCCTCGGCTGTTTTTTAACTCGCTACGCTCCCCTTGCCTTTCATCTCGATGGAAATGGCTTGCGAACATATTGTCTCTATTTCCCTCTTTCTCCCCTTCCTCTTCACCCATGTTTAATGGGAGCCCGCGTGAATGCCCAAGCACTTGGTGCGATGTACGAGGAAAAAATGAGCTACTGACTGATGGAAAAAATGCCGCCGCTGCCCAACCCCGTGTTCGGAGAGATTAAAAAAAATGCGAGGGGGAAAAAAAAGAAGCGCGGGAAAAATAGAGAATTGTTAAAAGGCACCGCTCGGTGCGTTACGTCGACGTCGACGAGTCCGGAACAATGCGCGTCTACCCGTCACGATATCGCGTCACTCGGTTGCCGTTTCTGCAACCACCGCGCGCATATCATACCGTCATGCACACTATTCTTTTGCCTTTTTTTTCGCTCACTTTGCGGGGCTGTGTGCGCGCACGCGGGTGTGTTGTTTTTTTTTCATCTTTTTTTTCTGGCCATTCTGTACTTGCACACGAACTGTCGTCCGCTCATCGTGCGTGTACCTCTCCCGCTTTTTGAAGCTACTCTCTCAGTTCCGCTACGCGGTTGCGATGTTCCCACGAGAGAAAGCCTCTCCTCTGCTGCTTCTACTCCCACAGCTTCGGGTAGATGACTGCATACCTCTTCGTCTCTCTCTCTCTCTCTCACTCTCTCGGGCGAGCGATGCACGCGGACATTCACCGACACGATGCCCGTGTGGGGCTTTTCATTGTTGAAACGCGAAAAAATGGGGGAGGAAAAAAAAAGGTCCGAGACAAAATGGGATACTCTCGCGTCCGTACTCTTTTTGTTGTGAAATCCGCGTTCGGCTCGTTTCCGCCTTTAATGAGAGCGCTCGCGCGGGGTGAGGCACGACGGGAACCGTGGAGAACCTAACCGCCACAAAAGCCCCACGGTTTACGATTCATCTCTGCCCGAACTTGCGAATAATATCGCAAAATTATACGTGAAAACCGGTAGTTTGGATACGAACGGCGTCGAGCTGGAGCCTGTCGCGAATCGAGTATAATGTACGTTGGAGGATAAAAATGTGTCGGTCCGTCCGGTTTCCGGCGCGTACGTTACCCCGTGACGCGTCTAGGTAAACGGAAGCATCGTTCTGTCGATACTGGGAAAAAAATACTGGCAATGTATAATATCGCCCTCGTGTCGCGACGCGACTCTGCTCGGATGAATCGGGCCTGGTCGTAAATGTAGACGAGAACAGATTTTATGACAGCGCAACGCGAAGACACCTTGCGACTAATTAACGTTGGGGACGATGGTTTAATAAATTAGAAACACAATTTTTGATAAAACACAATTATATTCATGAATTTATATTGCATACACTTTATCATGTCTTTATATTAATGATAGAAAAAATGTCGGGAACTTGACCGCGCCGAGTCGATGAAGAGGGGATGACTACCCTTGCGCGCTAAGGAACGATCCCTCGAGTGTACGAGGTATTCGATAAATAATGGAACGTCGAGCAGCGTCGTTACTCTCGTTACTCGAGCTTTACCCGGACAACTCGTAACATTATTTCTGAAAAAAAGAAATAAAAAATAAGTCAACGTCGTATCCTCGACTATTATATTATAATTAATGGGAAAATAATTTAAACGCCTTGTGGGGTGTTGCACACGAAAGCGCGCGCGCGCGCTTAATATTTTTAGCGGTTAATAGAGAAAATGGAGGACTAGGTTGGTTGATGCGTGGCAAATTGTGTTGGCCCCGACAGCCTTGAACGATACACGCAGCGACATCACCGAGCCGTACCGCGGCCCGTCGCGGTTACCTCGTTAACTCACTACACGAGAATAACGCGGCTGTCTGTAGACGCCAGGCATGCACCACGCGCCCGCGAACGCAAGGTCCATACCATCGAAACACGCGAACCGACCACTCGCCGTGTACTCATCAGGAACGGTTTCCACAATACCCATCTACCTCGACCAATATTCTACCCAGACATATATCTGCATTAATGTTACCCCGTATGGAAATAGGAAAGAAAATAGGGAGGGATCGATCAACGTATCTTCCAACTCGTCCATATCCTTTACCTTCGTTTTTCTCTTCGTTTTATTTTTATCTTTTTCTATCGAATCGCGCTTAAAATATGCCGACGGTTGTGCAAGAATAGGCCAAGAGTCGAGCCGACAGCACGTTGGATGAGTTAAGACGAGTGTTCCTGTAATAAACCCTCCAATTAGTCGTGGTTGAAAAACAAAAACCCGTTCCACCCTCCGCCCAACTCGAGCTCCCGACGGTACCGCGTTCGTTCGGGATGCCGACTGAAATAGTTGGTAAGGACGTGGTAGAAGCGCGTTGAGGGACGTGTACTCGTCTACGTAAGGAGGAAGTGTGCTGTTCGGTATATCGGTGGGGTATAATATAGGTGTACCGCAGTAACGGTTACAAGTGGTACACGTAGTGGCGTCCACCGACGTTACCCCTAGCAAGATATACGCTCTCTCTCTCTGTCTCTGTCTCTCTCTCTCACTCTCTCTGTCTACCTTCGCGCTCTTACATACCCACACGTATTGTGCATAGACACTGCAACGAGAGGAAGGGGTGCAGAGAGAAAGAGGGTGAGTCTGTTGCGGCTGTTTAATTTAGGGGCTCTTGCCGGTTGTTTCGAGCTGTACGTGCAGAGACACGCACACAAAGTGCATATCTCTGGTTAAAACCTAGTAGGAACAGTTCTACGAGAAGTAGCGGACACGTACACGTATGTGTATATATCGCTATGTAGCGTATGCCCGGGATGATATTATGGTCGTGCACATACGGGATGATGGGGGTATTGGACTAGGTAAGAGACATGGACGAAGAGGGAAAGAGGAGTCGAGAGAGAGGGAGAGGGAGAGGGAGGAAGAGCGAACTAGATCGGTGGGGCGCAGTGCTACACTGTATGGCTCTTTCTGCCTACTCCTGGTAATTAAATGCCAGCACAGGCAATTTGCAAGGGGCATCGTGTGCATTTGACCGAGGTAACTCGAGAGCTGCACAACCAGCTGCTCTCACAAACGACGGTTCCGGCTGATGACGTTACATTCCATTCGCGCACACACGTCCTAGTGTACATAGAATTGGAAAAACGATCGAGACCGACCGATATCATCGGCACGACGAATCCTCTCCGCCCGTATAACGTCGAGTTACTCTCAACTTTAGGACCGGAATTATATCGCGCTTTTACAGAAAATAATTAAGCAAATATTTTTAACCGTCGCTTTTTACACCGATCGTAAAAACTTGCCGGATGTTTATCACGAAAATTGAAAAGCAATCGCGCGAAAGTGCAAAAATCGAAAAGAAAGAACGAAATGAAAAAGGATTTTGAATTTTCACAATTTGAGCGTCTCCGTCGTAATTCGACGCGAAAGCGTCTCCCTCTTTCTATCTCTCTCTCTCTCTTACGGCCGTATCTTAGGTACGGCGTATCGCGGCGTTCACCAAAGTGTATCGGGCTCTTTCGCAAATGACTCGAGCGTCGATTGTAGCCGACTCCGCTATATATTGCGATCGCTGACGTTCGATTTACCTCACATATCGGCTCACGAGAGAATACTCTCGCGATACTCGTCGATGACTCATCTCGTTATATATAGCCTCGTCGTACGTAACATATATCCGTTGAACGGGGCGCGATGCATTTTAATCTAGTGCACCTGAAGCCACACCAAGAGGCGGGAGGGTGGGGGGTTAGCGTTTCGAGCTTTTCATCCGCGATGATCGAGGTCCATATTACCGATAGGATATTGCTGCACACATATATATGTATATATAACTATAGGGATCAGCATCGTACTTATCTACACGTGTTATAGACACTGCTTTGCAGGAGGAGGATGAGGGAGGAAGATGAGAGCAAGAGGGAGAGAGAGAGAGATGCTGCATTTATTTGTTGACTCCCGAGAGGGTTGGGAGGATAAGACTGTCGAGCCGAGAGATGCGACGAAGTGCGGTACACGGAGCCGAAGAAGAGGGAGAAACGCGACAGAGCGAAGTCGCGTCGTGTGCCGACGTGGGGTGGTCCAAGACCCTGTCGCACACACAGAGACTGCGAAACTCGCGCGAATGTACGACGGCAAAGCGGCAAGAGAATCAAGCGGCGACGCGGGGCCGACCGTGACGACAGTTTCTCGCTTTCTCTCTCTCTCACTCTCTCATTCGCCCTCTCTTTGGACACAACCGCTCGGGTGCGGAAAAGCTCTCCACCCGGTTGTGCTGATGGTACTGGCGTGTGCCGGGTAACCGCACATTATGTGATTTCTACAGGGAGCGAGCTAACTTTGCGATTGAATTGTCAAGCGCGACAATGGCAATCTGCCAGACTCTCTTTTCCAACACGCGTCTCTCTCTCTTGTGGCTTTTTTCCGGATACCCGTACACTTCTTTTCGATCGATTTGTACATTTTTCCTGGTACGATTTAGGAAGCGTTAGAAACTAGTTTTTTTCTTTC
This sequence comes from Netelia inedita, assembly GCA_964017225.1. Taxonomy (NCBI): domain Eukaryota; kingdom Metazoa; phylum Arthropoda; class Insecta; order Hymenoptera; family Ichneumonidae; genus Netelia; species Netelia inedita. Next base: position 847,008 of record OZ024924.1, on the reverse strand, counting down.
TTTTTTTTTTTTCAAGTCGATCTCGTACACGTTACACCCCTTCGTCTTGTCCTATATATATAGGCATGAATTATTAAATTAACGGAGATTGGTGTACATGTATTATTTACGAAAAAGACGTTATAATCGATCGAACCAAGCCGTCCGTCTGGCTTAAACAGCGCACTTTCGTAATTCTCGTATCAATGTGCGGGAAAACGATTTAAAAGCCAACAAAAAGCTTCTCGCGATCGAAAGAAATAAAGCTCTCTACTCGAAGGAGGATGGCGTAGTAGACCGGGTAGTGGAGAGGCTAGCAACTTATCGGCAAAACGTGTAATACACCCATCGGTTTGCTCCTTCCGTTACTTCCGCTATTTCTCGAGCCGCTGCTACGCGAACAAATCGATATTCTCCGCTGGATCGTTATACGTACAAACCCTACGCGTATCCTTCTCTGCTGTTGCCGGTTTTTCGTAACGAGCACGTCTCAACTGGGTAGCTCTATATATCGTACACGGAGCTCGAGACTTGGCACACATTAGAATTTCTAATGGTTCTCTTTCCCTCTCTCTGTCTGCATGGTTCGCACTCGTTATATATCCCTCGCGCGAGAACGAACTCTCCGCGTAACCATACGTCGGCGTTGGCTACGAGAACGCGTGCACCAAGGGGGTGCATATAACCCTCTGGGAGGGTCATAAATTAAAAAATGAATAATCGATTACGAATGAAAGGAGAAATCGAGGCGAAAAAAAAGAAGATCTAGTAATTTCGTTGCGGCGAAATTGTCGAGCAAGAAGTTTCCACGATGCGCAACCGCGAGTGTCCCGAAATACGAAATATATCATTTGTAATTCATGAATCGACGTGTATCCACGATCGAGAACGTTCGAGACGTATATTAAGGTTTTAACCTCGTGGTTTTACCTCTTTCCGTATTCAATTCGATCCGAGCGTCGTTCTTTTGTACCCTCGTGCCGATACGCCATTATACGGGGTAGGTGTCACGACGAGAGCGCGACGAGATATACGAAAAAATATAGGCTCTCAGATGGAAATATAAGATAGGCCGCGTGCTATACGAGACATAGAGAAGCACTTTGAGACGAGGACTGCATCAGTTTCTTGTGACTTGGTCCCTCTCCCTCTCCCACACCCTCTCTCTCTCTCTCTCTCTTAGTTTCTTACTCTCTTACTCTCTCTCTCTTATATACCTGCTGTATAGTATTTCAAGTATACTTTATGAAACATCGAGTGGGGCTTTTATTTCGGGTCAAGTTGCATCACCGGTTCTACCGATATACGGGTTACACGTGTGGCCCGTGGTCTATATAGGCGCGGGTGGAGAGTGTACCGGATATATTTTCGCGCGAATACCGCACACATAGGCCGCGAGACACGTTGGGGAACGTTAATATTTTACTTTGGCCTCTTCCACCGTGTTCGCCATCGCGTCGCTCTTTCCCTCTCCTCGTGTGGCGTTGCCACTATTCCCGAGGGAAACAGGCCGGGAAGAGAGTGAAAGCGCTCCTCATCCCAGCTCGACTCTTCTTCCTCGTGAGGAGGATGAGAGGTAGAGGAGATGGAGGAGGTGAGTCGAGGTGGGACGGGGTGAGAAAGGAAGGATGGAAAAGGAAGGAAGGAAGGAAGGAGGGAAAGAGATATGGAGCTATCCACGTACGAAGCGCAACGTGTATGCCGTGAGAATGTAGCGGGTCACGGGCGTGCAGCCGCCTACCTCAACTACCGCTTGCTCGGCTGCATTACGATTTAAAGATAGGTAGAGGGGGATGGAGAGAGAGAGAGTAAGAGAGTAAGAGAGCAAGAGAAAGAGACGAACAGACCGATTGTTTCGGCGGCGTGAGCCAAGTGCAAACGAGCTGGTTCCGAGCCATTTCCCTCCTCCTACCTCTCGTCCGTCCTCCCTTCTTCCAAAAGAGGCAGTGCTCCTCAAACATTTACGGATGTTCTTGAACTACTCCACCGGCAGACTTCTGCCATCCACTCCTTTCCACGTTCCCTATCCTCCGACTGCCAACTCGGTACGTATGTCGCTCTTTCATTCCGATCGATTCACGCCCTCGTCGCTCTCACCCTCCGACCCTAACCCGCACACATACCTACACACACACACATAGACACGAAGGAATAGACGCTAACACAAAGCTACGTCCACGCGTCACTCTCGTCGCGCTGCATAACGTCCTATATCAGAAATGATACAGACTAGAACTCGGCGTGGTGTGGCACGTGTACGTGAGAAGAGTAAATGTCTCGTTGGTTCTACACGGTGTATAATGCGCGAGAGAAGGGTTGGTGGAGGAACGGCGCGTAGGACGTACGAGGAAGAAGTACGCGTCCGTCCGGTGTCCACGACTACCGAGCTACTGCCAACTAGTTAGTAGGTCGTTTCCGTAAGACACACGCTCTACGCTGCGATGTAGTATAGCCACCGCTATTTGTTTTTCGTTAAGCGGAATTGCGCGTCCTTGGACACGAGCGTGTACCTCGAGAGCTTGGTAAACTGTGCCAGCCATCGACCGGTATTCGCCCGAGCTAGTCGAGCATCATCCTCGGTACCGAGTACACGCGGAAGAACGTACCGGCTACACATAGATATATATTCCGTACGGTAGGAGAGCCGAACATATGTAATACCTAATGTACATTAGCGGATAATTTTACTCTCACCCAACGGGCCGTTTACGCCCTCTTACACGGGGATTAATCTGACTCCCTCGTAGGGCGCGAGGGCGATCGACGAGACGTTTGAAAATACTTTCTTCTTCTTTTTTTTTCACTCGGTTCTTGTGAAAGGTGGCGAACCTAGCTACGCTTTGAATATTTGCAGATCGAGCAACAATGGAAACCGCCGACGGTTCGCCCGTTTATTATTATGATAATATTCGAAAATCCCCCGGGAAAGACTTTCTCCCGGGGTTCTCTTTTCCTTTTTTGCCCTCTCTCTCTCTTTCTCCCTCTCTCGGTTGCTTCGTTTCCTTTACCAGCACGTGTCTATATCGAGTTTCTCACCCGTGGTACGTAGAGTCGAGTGCTGCTTGGCTAGAGCCACGATGGCATTGTATATACTTTGACTATCGGCGCGAAAACCTCTATAGAAGGCGATATATACGTGTTGTACGTGCGAGAAAACCAACCGCGGTCTTTCTCACTCTCGCTGCATTCAACGATATCCGCATTTCGATGGGTATGACGCGGCGATCTTTTTATCGTTTTATCTTATTGTCGAGCGGCTCCCCCTCTTCCAACCCCCTCCCCACCCGTCGAGGTCGGTGCGCGGGCACGTTACGATTCTATCCGCATCGCTGGCAACATCGACGATCCTTAACTTCGCCGGAGGGTGCGTCGCGTCCTTCGATTTCACCGAGACGTCGAAACCCTCCCTACCTCCTTCGACCCACGTCGCGTTCTTACACGAATCGGTATATCTACCGGATTCTTCGAGAATTAAATCGGTCAAGCGAGAATGATTCCTCTCTTGCATTCGTATATGCTTGGCTGCATACGCGCCGTACACTAACGATGGTAGAATCGTGCGAAATTTCCCCGTTACGTCCCTTGCCAAATCGTAAACAGAGTCTCTTGCCGTAACCCGATGAATCACCCTCGATAATACATCCCCGGTTCTTCGTTCGTCGTGAAAGCTACCATTTTACAATTTTATTCGAGCGTACAATGGGCTCGGGGGTTGATATTGTATTCGCTGAATCTTGAGTACTTCTATATAACGATAGAGCACCTTACGTACACACACACACACACACATATATATATATATATATATATATATAGAGAGAGAGAGAGTGAGAGATATCCGTGTACGATGATCTCCCGGTAGGTGCGGGAGACGATATATCCGTCCCTTGTAATTTATGGCACGTATTCGCACAATAAGGTAGAAACATCGCCGTGCCCTGCCAATAGGGATTTTTTTTAATGCTCGACTAGATTACCTATGGCTCAACCATCGTGCTTCCTGTTATATTCGCGCGCGTGTGTGCGTGTGTGTATGTGTGGGTGTGTGTCTTCGTCCCGGTTGAGGGAGAGAGAGAGAGAGAGAGAGAGAGAGAGAGAGAGAGTTTGTTCCTGGTTTCTCACCCGCTTAGTCTCCTCGACTAGGTAGCTACACCACCCCAAACCCACCCACCACCATACCATGAGAAAACTCCGATCGAAGAGAGTCTTCCGGCAGGGCAGGTCAGGGCAACAAGGCCAGACCGAGGGGAAAAACGGGCGAAAAGTATGGGAGAGATAGAGAGAACGGTGAGACTTTGTATTTGTATTCCCCGTTGAGACACTCGTCTCTCCTTACGTGCTGCATTTTCCATGTTCCCTCGTGTTATCCCGGAGAGCGGAGAGCCACCGCCTCGATCCTTTTGGCGCATTATCACCGACAACATCGCCGAGAGAACCGACCCGTGTGGAAAATAGTCCGGGATATCCAAAATATACACGGATCCCGTTTAGGCTTCGACGTGGAATCCCTAACAGGGATTTCCTGAGTACTGCCATCAAAGGTCCTCAACAGGCTCTCATACGTTTCCATAATACGAATTAACAGGGGCTTGATGGGTGTTCCAATGGAGGGCCCCATCAGGTGCTAACAGGGCAGTGGCTAATTTTTACAATAAGTTTAACCGGGCCTTGATCGGGCAAACTAATGTGGGCCCAGTTTGGTTCATTTGGGATTTCCTTAACAAAATAAATTATGCTTTCATCAGGATTTCCAGTAAAAAGCCCAATCTGATGTACTAAGGTATACTCATTAGAAATATCAATAAAGGTTCAAATAATAATAGACGACTTGAATGAATAGTAATTGGTAACTGGTTCCTTAACTGCCTTTTATGCTAATATGTTGTTCATTCAACAATCCACTCATCATTTAAAATGAATTTGAAAGAAAACGATTCTTTGAAATTCTTTCAAAGAAGACTTTAAAAAAAATATAACTACTTAAAAACATATAAAATTTTATTAAAATTATCACTTATACATGAAGCAAAGTCAGGTCGCAAGTATTAAGTGTTCCGTTTGACTCTAAGCACAGCTGCAATACGTAGCGAATGTGGACGGTGCGCAAAAGAATAGTTATAGATTATTATTAAGACCGCAAAAGATAGTATAAATGAGTTCAAAGTTGGATATTAAAAAATATTGCTAGCATTTTCTACTGTTATCTATATAATTAATATATGAGTTTGTCTCGGAAGAGCGCAGTGGCTCAGGGGATAGGGCGCTGGGTTCTCGCGCAGCGGACCCGGGTTCGATCCCCGCAGTCGACACGAATTTTTCTAAGTGTTTTTCAGCAATACTGGCGGTTCGGATTCCGCCAAAAAAAGATAGTTAAGAAGGTTGTGAAAAATTAAGGATAAAAATGGTAGATTTGTAAAAACCCAGAAAAAGCGTGTTGAATTGAAACTACCACGTTAACGTAATGTATAAATTTATCTTGTTGGCATTGTGTAAAATGGTAAAAATTTTAGAATTTTTATTATAGATTTTTTATTATAAGAACATGTTATAAAGTTGCTGAAATGTATAAAAAATATATATATAGAGCTTCTTTCAAAATATGAGTGTTGCGTATTGCAGCGAAATACAGGGGAGACATAGGGAAGTGCCAGGGAACAGAGAGAGTAATTGCGGGATTTCTATAGAGACGATATTGGAAAATGTAGGTGTAATCAGGGAATCCTAGTATGGCCCCGGTAATATTTCCACTAAAGGACCCGTTTTAAAAAGTGGGACAATCCTATACTGGACCTGAAAGGAATCCAAACAGGGGCCCGGATACAATTGGGGAAAATTAACTGGGCCCCGTAGATATCCCGGAAAAAATTTCCACACGGGGAATCTCGAGCCTCCTATTTACGCGGCCGAGGATCCAACCCCCCATTATCGACGACTCGGCGTATCCTCCTTGTATATATTTATATCTATATACATTGACTGGCAAGTCGATAAATAAATTGAACACAACGCAAACGTCCGTTTCGGCACGACCCTTAATTCGGTATTCGCGATTCGATAGCGCGTTGCCCTCGAAGAGGATTTTACCGCTGTTTTTCCCGAATGGTCGATACGACACGAAATTTGTCCGCAATCGATGTACCTATACTCGCCTCCGGCATTGGTTACGTATACCTATCGGGTTAGTACACCTTGACGTTTAAATGTGGCACAAACTCTCGGGTAAAATTGGTCGTTCGAGCGTGTATGACACACGATTCTATGGGCTCTCTCTCTCTCGAATAGCGTACGCCCAGCGGCTCATCCCCGCGTATGAAACACGGACTCTCCCCGGCGATCCCCGTCGAGCGTGTGGCACATATATTTCATGTCCCGATGACGCGGAACATTTATCGTACGTTACGTCGGAGTATAATTCAATTATCAAATGCGGAAAATGAAGTACAATGGCGATCCGATTAATGGCATTTGCGTTGAATTACCGTGATTTTTTTCTTTTTACCTCTGGGCCAATAAGCTCCCGTTCGTTTATACGAACGCGATGAGCGTAACCGGTGCGCCGGTAAATTGAGCGTTCGACTCGTCAGAATTTTGCAGTCCAAGTTTACGAATCATTAGGTCGGATAATAGACGAGGATCACTGCAAGTTTTCGGCGAAACGTTTTGTTCGACGGAGGTGTATCACGGGGGATTATCCGTCGGTAAGGCCCTTATATATTATGTGTACGGGAATATATTTTTGACGGTTAACGAACGAAGGGCGTTCACCATTATATGCCGAAATCGCGCATATCGGTGTTAATGCCTTTCAATTTGTCGGTCGAATTCTCATCTTTCATTTCCTCGTTGTTTTTTTCATCGATTCTACTTACACGTACGCCCTAACAAAACAAACATCATTCCCCTTCCCGACGAGTCCGCCATTATTTCATCTGGTATATCGTGAAATAAACGATGTAGCGTAGGGCGTTTAGTCCCGCAGGCTTATGATTATTGAGGAAAAAAATCGATGGCGTTAAATCAGCGGTCCTCGCTCCCTTTAGAAATTGATTAAGGAAATTGATGATCCTACGTTATAGTCGGGAGCAAGGGTGGAGAAAAACGGGGGAGGGGTTTGTTACGTTGTTATTACGATATATACGGTCCGCGTCGCCACCGCTCCTTCTCCAGCATGTACCTTAAGGCCGACGTGTGTACTCCGAAGGGGTCAGCAGCACTTATTTACGAGGAGTTGGGTGTGGCATGGCTGGTCCGCGACCCGAACGAGCCCAACGAACGAACGACCGTCTAAACGACCAAACGACCGAACGACCGACTTTCACACCCGCACGCTAATTCGAGAACCCTCGCCGAGCGCGAATGCCGGCTTTCGTGTTCGGTTGCAGCTACACCACCACCACCACCACCATCACCACCACCACCACCGTCAACACCGACGCCAACATCGACGTGGCCGACTCTTAATCAGATTAGGCTGATCGATTTTTTTTCTCTCTCTCCATCTCGCGTCTGTATAGGTGCGGACCACGCATACGTCCTCTCTCGACCATCCTCCGCCTCGCGACGCACCAAAACCCACCCCTTCTCGAGTTTCAAACAAGTTCCACGAAAAACTTGTACGAATTAATCTCGTTCCCACCGGCAACGATATTCGCGGTTACGACCAATTATCGAATATTATCTTAATCCCGGCTAAGTACGAAATATCATTACTCGTGGAGAAATGACAGAAACAGTCGCGTGTAAATCAGCATGCAGATTAGCTCCGTTAGAGTTTGGCAGTCGCGAAAGGATTCGGACGGTCATGATATCGTCGTGGCATGCACACTTGGCCTCCTCCCCTGCCCCTCCCCGCCCCCGGCCGGAAATTGCCCATCAGCCATGTTAATACCGCAGTCTGAACGATATATATATATAGAGAGAGAACATTTCTGGTGAATCGAGTCGATGAGAGCCGTGGTATGGAATTCCTCCTTCGGGCCTCCCAACTCCATAGTCATAGTAAATGGCTCTCGGCGAATTAATGAAGATTGTCGGATGTGCAAGCGCTCGACCCTGCATATCTCACCCCCGAACGTATACATACGTATGTAAAATAGTAGCCTGATCGGTAGTAACCGAGACGGAAAAGGTACGCGTACACCTGGATTCGAGCTAGCACCGAGAGAGGGAGAGAGAAGCAGAGAAAGAGAAAGGGTGTTTGTCGCACGGTGACTACTACCCTCGGGGATCCCGGAGTGTCTAATGATCAGCTAATTCACGGAATGTAAATAAATATTCCCCAACTGGTCGTCGACGGCAGTCAGAGGAGGCACTGCGCGCGTTTGTTTTCCGGTTCTGCGTACGGTGCGGGACTCGCTGCGGTTGGTGCGGCAATGCGACTATGAGTTTGCCGCCCTCCGGGAGCTTCTACCCTTTCGTTGTATGAAGATTTACCGTCTTTTCGAGCATGCATTCCTACTTGAATAGCACGGGTATCAAGTATAATACTAAACAACTGCGGTGTGTATTGTGTAACCGGCGCACTCACCCCGTGTGCACCGTGTCACATACGTACGTATGAAACCTGGAATAACAACGCCAACAGCAACAACAACACCAACAACAACAATGTGAATAATAATAACAATAATAATAATAATAAAGTAAATAGGTAAAACAACGAGAATAAGAAACGGAGATATTTCTCCAGAGGGACTTGAGGAGGGGGGGGGGGGGGGGGGGTCTCTCTATCGGAATCCGTAGAACGGCGCGACAAAGAGTCGCGCTAGAGGGTAATGAAAAAAAGTGAGCGTCTCGAGAGTCTCGCAACTACGCGTTAGGGATATCTCCGGGTTCTCTTCTAGTCCTCGATTGATGATCGTCGCGTAACCACCATCGTACCGAGCGATTTATCGAACGCAAAGTATTTACGTATTACTCGAATGAAATTTCATATCACTTCTACCGTCATGAAACTCGTTAGATTTCTCAAGGGTGACTCTATGAAATTAGCTCTTAATATCGAGTGTATCATTGACATTCGGGAAATAAATTTGTAGTGCATAGAAGGATGGAAAGGGAGGAGGACGTGGGGGTAAATCGATCTTCGCGCTAATAGGGAACATCGTGTTGATACGCAGCGGTGAAATTTACGGGCGTACACAAGCCGCTCGACGTGTATCGATATAGATCGGCGCGGTATCGGGCAATGCCAAATGGGAAAATTTACCTAGTCTCGTTAGCTCTCATGTTCGTGTAAACTAACGAAGGTTCGTTGTATCGAACCTCGAATTATCGTCGTACACGTGTCTCTCTCGCGGGCGAACATTAGGCAGCAGAGCGGGAAGAGGTGAATGCGCGTATGTCCCTACGTGTATAGATATATAGGCGATACATGTATATATAGGTATATGTCGAACGCAACCGAGCAGAGTCGTCCAGTACACGGTAACGAGAGGGCGGAAGGCGGTGCGCGAGGGGCCCGCGATTCTGTGGCTACCGCTCGATCTGGGGCTCGACCGTTCGGAATGCCGTCCCGACGTTGGACTCGGCGTCGTCGGATGTCCCGAATGCTGGACCAATTACCCGTTGACTGGCACATCCGGCACCACACATTCCCTTTTAACTTGCACTCTGCAACAGAAGCAGGATCAACGCCTCGCGAGAATCGTACGACCAAATTGATTCCGCTCGATCTCGGGACTCCATGTCGATACGTCTCTGTCTCCTCGGGTGGTGGCCCTATATTTTCCTTTATGTAGATAGATATAGCGTGTGTGGCTTGTGGTGTATGTGACCCTGTGTACATCATCGGCCCCGGGTCGCTTCGCCGCAGACCGCTCATCTCGACTGACCTCTCATTCCTCTTTCTCTCTCTCTCTCTCCCTTGGATGTCAAAGAACGTACTTGTTGTGTAGATATATCTCGGCTATGTATGTCGAGAGAGAAAGAGAGAGAGAGAGAGAGAGAGTTCACGAGAGATGAGGTAAAAGCATCCAATGACGCGCGCGTGAAGCCTTCGAATCAAAGCGACCGAGAGAACTCGGCGTGCAACCGTCAACTTTTACAACGATAAAAGTTTCTTTCTCACCCCATCGGGAAATGTATCTCCCCGCATTCAAAGACTCGATCTAAATACTATGTATATTTTACTCCATTTATTTCTCTCTCGGTCATAGAATCGTATTTATTTTTTACTCCTTGACGACTCTTTCACGATAGAAGACAAACCGTGCTTTTTATCGAGCGAACCAACATTTTTGTCTCCCTCGTTTTCTCTCTTCTCGTGTATCTGATTTCTTTTTTATAACGTACGTGGACGTTTTGTCGATAGCTCGTAATGAAATAAAGAAGAGATTCGATTGTATTACAGGCATATGCAACGTGTGACACGAGTCAGCCGTTCGTCGATTTTGTGCCGACAATTGCATTTAGCTCGCGATCGGAGTTTATCCGGGGATGAGATTGTCGGTATAGAGTTTGCTGTAAAAGCTTCGGGTCGATTAAGGGGCGAATATCGTGTTTTATTTTTTGTCGCGAAAAATTCAAATATTCATGTCAAGTTTTTGCAGATATACACCCGTGATCGGTTCACCGGTGACCCAGACCGAAGGCATCCCCCTGTCCCTTCCTGTACTTGTCGAGAATGTATAGGTAGTAACCGTTGTGCACACAGTAACATATACTCGTTACTTTGTTGTCGCTACATTCGCTGCTGAAACGCTCTGCTGCGGCTTCCTCATGACAGTTTCAGGCCCAAAGGAGGGAGAGTTCATGTTTTGCGTAACACTATGGAGGAGCACGCAGGGATGGGAGAAACCACGATAAAGGCTCTCTCTTCTCACTCACTCTCCCTCATCTCTCTGGCTCTCTCTCTCTCTCTCTCTCTCTCTCTCTCTCTCTCTCTCTCTCTCTCCTCCTCGTGCTTTTTCGTACGGCCGATTCCAACTTCTCATCAGCGACTCCGGCGAATCGCCCTTCCCCCTGTCGATAACAGGATAATTGAAAGACGCCCCCGTTAATTAGTGTACCGAGAGCCACGAGCGCGCGTCCATACGCGCTCGTACACCCATCGCGAGTCTCCTCCTAATGGATAGTTGGGTCACGATTATCGGTCATGGGTGAGCCAATTATCCGATGCTTTATCAATTTCGAAACGACTCGACTCGGTTGCATATATGCATCGAATCGGAGGGCGTAGGTTTCCGTACGGTAAATTTTCCATGCATACATGTATGAATGCGGTATGTATACGGTTATCTGTATGCAACAAGTGAATACAACGCACTCTCTATATTCCGGCTAAATATAGTATGCGTAGTCGCTCGCGCAACCCAAACCCAACCACCACCGAACCCCTTTCACCCACTCGTTCATGGAGCGAGAGAAAGACCACCGGGTCGCTGTTCTGTCGAGAGTATTTCGCGATATACAAGCGGCTTTTCTCATTGACTAACGAGCTCGCGGCCGTGTCGCCAATGCCTATAAATATTCAAGAAAAAGTTAATAAAAATGCGGGATCGTAATGACGAAGGGGTTTGTGGGAGCAAAAAGCGCGTATGGATTTGGGATTCGTCGGGGGAGGTTCGTAGGATCTCGGCCGATGAAACTGCCGATGATTCTGGACGAGATCGCGATAAAAGTGTTGTATCGGAGACGAGTCGCGAGGGCCGGGGAGGATGAGCCTCGCGCGGGTTTCTGCCGACGATAGCGGCTCTGTTGCGTTAGGCAACACTTTGAACCCTGACATTAACAACCTCTCGTTAGTTCGCCAGCGATTCGATTCAGCGAGAATCAACGGTGTATAATTAATGGTGAATCGATATGTTGCGAGAACGAGAGATAGACGTGTATACGATACACGTGGATAAGGGGTATGCGGTGACCTAGGGGCTCTAATATCCACCCTCCCCCTTCTCTTTCTCTCTCTCCCTCTTCGTTTCGCGGTCTCCCTCGACGATATTTTCAGACAAAATTCATGCTACGTGCGGGCACGGATTTCGTATATCCCCTACCCTGTCTTTACAAAACAAACGAGCTGGATTTTCTCTTTACTCGAACGATCTGCGATCTCGGGCTCTATATCGATCGCTTTTAATCCTTCCTCTCCGTATATACATAACGTCAACATATATCTATATATATATATATATATATATCGTCGAGTGGAATAATTTAGAAACGAAACGAATCGAGTAATTAAAAAACAAAAGTTGTAACTTATCCATGAATTCTATTTTCCTCGGGGTATTATATCACCTATAAAAATGATTGATCGCGACCATAGCCGGTGGTTGTGACGAATTACCAATCATAACTTTATCGAGCATCGTTTCCGGCTTATGAAATATCGAATCTATCGGCAGTTTCTTACCGAATACTCGACAATAGTGGTTTTACCGAGAATTAATCGATTCTCCGAGTAAACCGGGCGCTACGGCCAAGACCGGAATTTTCCAACTTTCAGTGACGGCTCGGTATCTGTAGCGACGGAATATTGTATATACGAAAAAAGGGCAAAAAGCGTGTTGTAAGTTTTCCGCAGTAGAATGAAATATGTATGTCACACTATTCACTGGTGGCGCTGCTATTGGCTGCTGCTGCTCTCATGCAGGTTCCCGGAGAGAGAAGAAAAATCGTACAAGGGCCACGAAGAAAATTAAGTATGCACCGTCACGCCATGCACCATATAGTGAGGGAGGCAGGGAGGTTCTGTCTAGTGCAACATATACACGAGAGAGAAACGCAAGGGAGAGAGCGAGCGAATGAGCGAGCGAACGCCTGCCGCTAACTCGAAAGCCAATTTCGAGAGCAGTACGTACTAATTACCAAAACTTTTTTTCTCGCTGATCGGTTCCGCGCCTCGCGTATTTTCAGCCTCTCTGTTATCGAAAAAAAATGTCGGCGCGCCGCGTGATGAAAACGGCAACGAGTGCGTATATATCCCCGAAGCGCATAATGAGAACGCCAGACTCGCAAACTTGTACCAGAGTTCAAGAGGCAACAAACCACCCTACTTCCCTCCCAGCCCCGTCGAGCAAAGTTCAGACCTTAATTTCTCTCAATTATGCATTCGTTAATTGAATCCGATCAAAATACCTATAAGTATGCACGCGAAAGCGTTTATTTTATTTACGTGTAGAAAATGTGCTGTCGAGCGCGGTATCACTTGTGCCTTATATTTGTCAAAAAAAACCCACCGCTCGACTTTGATCTGCATTAATCTCTGCATATTCATCATCGACATCGGAGCTTAAATTTCGTTTATTCGGCGCCAAACGAGGCTCGAGAAAAATAAGAAAGATGAGGTTTACCTTTGTTAAAATTGATGATCGATCCGAGTCCGCCCGCTCCTGTCCTCGCTCCGTCCTGAAAATTTGTATTCATCGATCGCGAGACGGTGGGTTTGAAAGAGGATGAGGAGATGGCGGGGTTAAAAACATATTCGACCAAATTCGTCGATGACACGTCAGGCCGGACAATGAAAATATGTCAGTCTCGGTATTTCCGTCGTCGGCACGCCGTGGAATCTCGCGCATTGATGAGACGAAAGCGCATACACCGTCGCTTCGTCGACAGTTATCAGTTATCGTTTGCGGTCTGCCTATCAATATGTCTCGCCTATATAGTACATACATCTCCCGAAGCAAATTCTTGCCACGTGCAATAGGGATAGGTGCGCCCGCGGGCCTTTGAGGACGCGCATCGAATTTTTCCCTCAGCGGTAATCTCTCTCTCTCTCTCTCTCTCTCTCTACTTTCATCTCCCCATTTATCGCGAATCACAGCTTTTTTTTCAACGGTACGTTCGGACTCACTTTGCTCGTATTATCGAATACTTACAGCTGGTAATCAGGGGCTTTATTACGACCTAGGTACCGGTGTATTACCAACGAAAAGCTCATTGTTTGTCGCTACTATTGAAAATAATAATCATATAGCAACTAGCCATGATTTTCATGAGCGTCGACTTCGTGGTTGGTAGGATGACGTGGCACGAGGGAGAGAGAGAGAGAGATGGAGAGGGTGAGCGAGAGAGGGCGACGAAGAAGAAAAATAAAAAACGGCGGCGGTGCTCCTTTTCTTTGCACCTGGCTCGCCGAGTTATTGCCGAGTAAAAAAAATTGCATGACCGATCTTATCTGGCTAAACGAAAAATTATGCCCGCGCTTCGAACGACGGTTGCCCGAACTGCCAGCTGACGCGTCCCCCGTTGTTCCATTCCCTTCGTACATACTTGTATGGATCATACACGTATACCTATACGCGTTAGTCAGACCGCTTCGCCAATCTTTATCGATCCATATGCGCCGCCACTATTATTTTTATAATGTTTATTACTCCCGTTCCCTTTTTCCACGGGGCCTAGTACCCCGATTACGATCTAGGCTAACTCTCGAGCGTTAATTTTTTTTTTTCTTCTTCCACCTGGATTTATTTTTCGACGTGTTAAATCGCTTATCGAGCGATCGAACTTTTCACCATTTTCCGTAAATTACGTGTACGTACTATCGTATACGCGTACGATTATCGCAACGTGTACGGAAACCGTGACGACTCGTACACGATATCATGCCGAATGCATTTCATCGAATTCGTTGTGTACGATACATGTTAAATTTCTGTATGATAAAAGCAAAACGAGGCTACTTCACCGGGGAACCCGGGGGAGGGTTAGTATACAATTGGTTGTACGGGGTTACATGCGAAAGGGGTGAGAGACTTGGCTGCACAACAGAGCGAGAGTTGCATCGCGAGCAGATGAACCTTGAGATAACGTTTTATTTTATGCCAAGGCTGCAAACGCTCTGCCTCCGTGCACCTGTAACGGTGGGCGGTTGGGGCGGGGGGAGGGGGGGGGGGTCCGTGGGTACAGGGGGACGAGGGACCGAAGAAGAAACAGGGGGACGGAGACGCGGGGGAGTCGGGGGGAGGGTACATTGCGCAAAGTCACGAATGCCGTAATTGAAAATCGATAGCACTCTTGGGCTGTTGGTGCGGCCGCGTAGGAAGCAGGGAAGAAGGGCGAAAGGGAGGGAGGGAGGGTACACCATTCTGCGACCCCTACATCGAGCTTTCTCTCCACGCCGTCGAAGGTCTCGTTCTCTTACTCTTTCTCTCTCTCTCTCTCTCTCTCTCTCTCTTACCTGCCGGGACTTCGAGAACCCTTTTGCCTCAGGTTTGTGCCGGTTGCCTCGACGTAGACCGCCGATTCGAATCTCTCGTTGTGTTCCTGTACAAGCACAAACCTCCCCCTTCCCGCGCCCAAACTACTATATACACTCGGCAAACTACCCCACGTCACGAATATTTTTCTCTACGTGATATAGGTATAGGACGGTGTAAGGGTTATAAGGGGTATAAGTTTGTGTTGGTTAACCTTTGGACGTACAGTCTCATTTGATAAATAGTACATGTAAAGGGGGGGGAGGGAGAAGAAAAAAATGTTCTCGTCTACCGAGACTGCATACCCCCCCCCCCCCCCCCCGCGCGTAGGTAGTTACTTGATAATTTGGCTAATTTTATAATACGTATCTGTATCACAGCGAGGCGTGATTATTACGCTACGTACGTCTATATTAGAAACTTGTGAATTATGAAAATTATACCAGCGTCTCGTTAGCTCGACGCGCGACTGCGAGAAGCGAGAGAGAGAGAGAGGGAAGGGCGAATCGTAGCGAGGATGGAGTCGAATTTCCAGTGACCCTTTTATCCCTTTCTAGTCCCGTTTTGGTGTTGTGCACGGGAGAGACAGGAGCGCCACGCGTATTCAGCGCACTCTCGATTTTCCCCGAAATACAATTAAACCGCGTTGTGTTTATTTGCATGTCTCGCGACAATCGGTGGCTGGAATACGAAATGGAAGAGCGGCATCCCTCTCTCCATCGCGACCTGGTTTAACACGTTGGTCGGGCGGTCATTCGCTCCCTGGTCGAGCTGCTCGACGGTGTACGGTGTATGGTAACAGAGGTGGATCGTCCGTGTGTCGCTGAGGGTGTAGCCTACCGTTGTGATGCCAGAGTTAGCGACAGGACCGAGAGAAGAGAAATGAGATTCGCTTGGAAAATGTGTATTGCGATGACACGCTACGAGAGTGGGATGAAAACGGGGTGGAAAACGGAACGAGAGGAAGGGGAGGATGGATGAACGGACCGTTTCCTATAGCGAACTGATAATGGCGTCAATGGTGCTGATTATTTGACTGCATTCAGTCCAGCATGCTCGTACCGAGAGTTGCCGTCGTATTATAATGCTATATACGAGTATGCCGTGTACGCGAGTATAGGTATAGGTTCGTTTATGCCGCACGCGCGTTCGACGATGTCTTTTGTAATGGGCTCTCTCGCACGGTAGGATTCGAGCCCGAGGCAAAATCCGCTCGCTCGGTCAGTCAATAAAATGAGCCGAAAGGACCACCCCGAGCATATATAACATGGGAAAAGAGCATCGTGTGGAAATATATATAAATGTACCTTTTTGGTCCACTTTGATGCCAAATGTATGTTATATTGGCGTCCACGTAGGCACTACTTTGCCATTTGTATCAAGCTTTAAATTTTCACTACCCATTTTCATGTACCAAAACTTTGTGCACACTCCGATACGAGTTTCGTTATACTTTGCATTCGAGATTCGAGTTCGCCCTCCGAATCCAGAGGCTGCCTATTCATTTTATGTTTCGCGTTATATCATTTTTTTCTCGTCTTTCACGTTCGTTTTTTTGTTCACCATTTCCTTTTCTCTCATCGTGCACATCTACATTCATATACGCATTCCTACGTAGGAAGAGAAGCTCTAGGGGTGGAGGATAATGGAGCTTTGCGAAAAGGACTTTTCACCCCGTCCTGTTTTGTGCATCCCCCTACCCCTTCTCTCTCTCTCTCTCTCTCTCTCTCTCTCACTCTGCCTCTGTTTCTCTTCTGACCTCTCTCACTACCTCTCTCGCTCGCTCTCGCGAGAGGGTCTATGCCACGGCATTAGAATAATTTTAATAACGCTCGACGAAAGGCTCGCCTCCGCCGAGACGACATCCTGAGAGGGAATCGAGGGCAGCAAAGCTCGGTGTACAGAGGAGCGAGCGAGCCCAGGAGGGCCAAGGCGGAGAGGAAGACGAAGGAGTTTTCGCGTGTGCTGAAACTCTCTCGACCTACCGACGACCCTCCTACCTCCTTCCCACCGGCGCGCATTTGAATACGCGCCCGAGCAAGCGGGCTCCAAAGCTGCCTAGGTTGATATTAAAAAGAGTTCGTCACTTTAAGATTTTCACCCTCCCATTCTCGAGATTTTCATGCCTGCAATAACACGCTGCAAGCTTTTCTGCGTCGACGGTTCTTTGAGTGATCCCGAGAGAGATAATATAAGGAGACACCATCAACATCACAGAAACCCCAGCCTCTCGTTCCCTCTCGTTCCATCCTCGCATCTCTTCGGCACTCACGCAGCTTCGAGTAAAATGCCAACTTGATGCACATAACTCGACGCACACGCTCTCGAATCTAATCAGCGATGCAGACCTCCTTCATATAGTACTCGCATATCTTGAGACGCATTTTTTTTATCAAGCTCGAATACTATTTTTCAAACGTATTAAAAAATTCACAATGAAACGAAGATATTTCCGTACGTACGAAAACAACTTTTATTTTATATAATGATACGTTATTAAATTTTTTCTCCTCATCATCGAAAGCCCTTGTGGAACATTGGTAATAATATTCTTACCTAGGTACAAAAGGATTGCGCGAATAATATGCATTGATATAATGAAGCCTTCGCGTCCATCTCTGAACGCGATATTCTCGGTACCTAACATACAAATGAGCTTATAGATCGCGCACATGTAGGCCAGGTAGATGGATAGTCGGCTCGGTCCATAGGTACACCCGACCATGTAACACTCGGTACATAAGCTATAGATGATAATCAGGCGTACCAGGTTTATTTACTCACCGTTGATAGCGTATGTATGCGCATAACAAGCCCGCTGGCTCCAGTCGAGAGGCACGTTCGTGGTGACGAGCAGCATCTACATACTTTTTTTTGACCTTTTATCCGCATGAACGGAAGTCAATTTTGCGACTTGACCCGACGATAGCGCGGCTCGAAAAACATAATAACCAACACTGATGAAATTGTAGTAATAATTGATAACGTCGACGCCCTTCCGCTTTGTATTTTTTACTTCTATTTTTTCTTTGCTTTCAACGGTTCGTTTATTATTATTTTCATCCAATGTCGTATATCACATTATGAAACATTCATCCCTCCCTATTACATTATGTCGAGTATGCTATAATAAATACTTCGTATCATACGTATGTACATTAGGCCACACACAGTCAGCATAATAGCAGCACATAAATGTCATTATTATTATTATTACTATTATAATATATATATATATATATATATATATATATATATATATGTATATAATACGCGATTTTTTTGGTACAGAATTATGTGCACATTCCTCAGGAAATTGCGATCTTACTGCATCGACGAATATTTATATTTCTGCACCCACACTCTCTCTATGTCTCCCTCTCCCTCTCGTAAAATGGTAATATCTGTTTTCGTTGACATTCCGCCTCTGTGTATATACATAAGTACATTTGTTTTTTTTTTCTTCCGTAGAGCACACACTCGCGTATTATCGATAAAACTATGTATATACTCGCACAATATGGTCGTACATACGTATAGCGCGTCGGCGAAGAACTCGTGAGAGATTAAAGGGTGCGCGTTTACATCCAAGGGCTATTTTTGTTCTTATTAATTTTGATAGTAGTTAATTAGCAAACGATAGTCGTTTACTTCGATGACGGCACTATTTTACTTATTTTTCTTCTTTTTTTTCCGTCGTTTTCTACCCTTCGCTCATTAGGAAAGTCATCATTCGTTTTTCTTTCCTAAACGCAAAGTCTTATCACACACGCCGATTTACCTACGAGACGTAAAATACATGGCGACAAAAATATATGTATGTATATACGTGTGTTTGTTTGTATTCATGTATGTGTGTGTGTCTATGTATGTCTGTATGTGTCAGGCTCTCCGTTTACGCAAACATCCCTGACACTTTGCAACTAAGCTCGGGCGACTCTCCTCCCATTCCGTCTCGTACGATACTTTGCCGGATACTTAACAACGACCACCCAAACTTCGAGACTCTTACGGGCTGAGCTCAACTCCAGCCATGTTTTACTCCAACCCTCGTTTCACCCTCTCGATCGTCGCGGCATCTTTTCACCCTCGCCCACCCTACGCCACTATTGACCACCGGTTGGCTGGTGCGCAAACATTACACGTCTATTACTTGTGGCGACCTATATATATATATATACGTGTATATACGATATATATATATATGCATATATATCGATTATTTCCAAGATAGGCTGAAAAATAAAATTCGGAAGCATCGAGATAGATATGTGAGATTAATTAATATTGGAAGCTGGTCAAATAGTGGAGTTGGGCGCTCGTTTGACGACTATGTTTAAATATCAATAATTATTTAATACCTTTCGCATATTCACCTAACTCGTTATCAAGAAAATACCTATTATCGTCCCTATTGCCGGTAGCCAAATTTGCCAATTAACCGACAAACTCGATTAATTGTCAAATAAAACACTCGTACGGCCGAATAAAGCTTTTCACACACGCGCAATGGCCATTGCCACCTTATAACGTATACATATGTATGCGTAAGCGTATACACAGTAACGATTAATTAACGTTCTATATATATATATATATATATATATACATATATAGATGCGATATATCTAATGATATCCGACCGAACATCCCACGGTCTCGAGCCATTCACAGGCAGAATTTAATTCCTCGTCGATAAATTTATTCGACTTTTCGATTTGTCGAAAATCGCCATGTTTCGCGCTATTCTTCGATCAATGCCTTTCAATTAAATGATTTTACGATACCTACTATCGTGTCTGCGCGAGTGTGGCATTCGGTGTAATAAAAAATGCGCATACCGCAGATATCGAGTTTTCAAACGTTATCGAGAAAATTAAATTGTGCCCATTTTCGCCGACACGATTATATCGGTGTGTACGGGTCGAACGATACACGTACATACATACGTGTATGATGTCTCTACATGATTGTCTCTTTGCTGGTTAATGCGCGATACCTTCTTAAAAACTAGATTTCCTCGATAGGCTCGACAATCGTGTCCCGTCTACGCGACTACGAGTAGATAACGATAATATCGATGAGAATCGCTCCGCCACCCCAACCCTCCCCCACCCCATCCCCCGCTTCGAATCGTCGACGAATTTCGTTTTCTTCGAATTCGATGATGCTATCGAAGATAAACCAATAATTCCGTGCTCATCGTCTTCTAACTGAGGGCAAGAGCTATCCGTTGTGCCAGTAATGCTCCCAACAACCAAACATTCGGTTGAATCGTATTTGCGTTACCTTGAACTGCAAACAAAAATTGTCCTCCTTCGTCTCTAATGTTTTTTTTTATATTTGACCCATCGAGACAAATTTTACAAGTCGAAATGATTGTGAAATTGAGCACTTGTTAAATCATTCACTTATCGTTATACATATAGGCACGAACGCGTGTACCGAGTTGCCCAAATAAATGCAATATCACACGTGTACGTGGATGGGGAGATAGGTGACAAGTCAAGTGGGTGAGAGACAGTTGGAGGCCTGTGTGAAATTAGAGGGAGGGGCAGCTCGGAGTGGGGGTGTAGTTCGGTTTGGCTAATTGATAATCCTATTAGCGTATCGAGGCTGTAAACTCTGTCGTGTAAATTCAATTTACCGGCACCGATCGAGGCTTTAAACCAAATTCAGGCCCGCGTTCCCACGAGTACCGCGCCTCTCCTCTCGCTATTCTCCAATTAGAGAATCGATTCGTAACGAGAAATGACAAAATCGCGTCGCTTCCGTTGCCCCGCGGTGCCCGACCCCTCGTACGTTCTCGCATTTATTTTTTTGCTCCCCGGTTGTTATTAATAATACATGGGAGAGAAGGTATCTCGATTGAAATTCTTCCCTCACTCATTTCTCGGCTCGTATAACGAGATGGTCTTATTCTCGTTCCCACATATATATATATAGATTATGTTATAATAAGAGTCTTGAACTCACCAAAAACTTGAGTATCCCGCAAATCGATAAGCCGTTCACTGCCAAGTCCACCCGTGTCGACAACCGCCTCGCATCTTTCGAGAGGAGGACACAGAGTAACGAACGAGAATACAATTATATTCTTGGTGATTATCGCAAATTGTATTCTTACCTGACGTTCATTCGTCCGGCCGAGAGGTGATGAGGTCCGAGCTCGAGACGCAGACTCGACATGGTCGAGCGAAGCTCGTTATGCGCGACCTTCGTTTCGCTGTCCGGATTAATCTGAAAGCCATCCAATCGAGATACTCGGTTAAGTCATACCAAAATAATTCATCATTTAATTAGCGATCTGTCGATAATTCCAACTATAATTATTCGTCTCATTAATTATCATCGTACGAAGACCTTGACACCGTTGATGAACCACGTAAGGCTCGCCGCTGGATAAGATTTGTCGCTGGTGCAGTTCAACATGAGGATATCACCGGTCGCGTATATTCTCTCCTCACCCGTTATCCTAGGACTCGTTTTAGGAAGAACTGTAAAGAAAAACATAATCAACTATTGATTTCAATAAATAATCAATGGTTTTTCGCAACCAAGTGTCCTTTCGAAGGAATCGCATTCCCGGCGTGGATAAATTCGCAGCTGGCTATCTTATATCGTGGATTATACGTACGTTCCGCAACGCAAACAACGCGAACGAAATATCCTACCTACGTATATAGGGGCGAACTCGAGCGCGGCAAGTTTCGTCGGAGGAAATAACTTTGGCAGTTGGGTGCGAAGCCTTTCGTCCGTGTATTATACACGTAGAGTGGTTTATACGGCAAGTTTGCTATTCGTAGAGCCACGTGAGGTTACCGAAGCCGTCCTTGTGGAACGTTCATCGTCTAGTCTACTTATATACGTTCCAGTCTCGATCGAAAAGCACCAAGGTTTCACCATTCGCGTCTTCCCATTTATTTATCGCGCGAAACTGACCCAGAAGCGCGCGCAAACACGTAATTGGCAATACACGCGGTCTATATAAATTGGGTGTAGCTAGAGGTGTACTTGTGTCTAATTGTAAGTAGGTAAGCGTGATTAATCCCTCTTCTCACCGACAACTTTCATATACGCCTCCGCTCGTACCGAAGGAAAGTTTTGCGCATCGGCAATCACGTCGCACTTGTAAACGCCCTCGCTTTGCAAGTTGACGTTTTCGAGAATCACTCGTTGACCGTCCGATGCGTGATGCTGCAACAAACGAATAGATTGAAATGTTGTCCGCGAGGACACGGAGGAGTCAAGTTTTTTTCCACCAAGTTTTCGTTCGTCGGATTCGCATCGACCCTAACAATAAAAAAAGAAAGCGCGGGGGAGAAGAGAGGCGAGCCTCTCGAAGAGCGGAGTGAGAAGAGCGAAAAAAAATCGAACGGAGAAGGAGTGCAGGACCAACGAAGACACCTGCAATCCCCAGCAGGGAAAGCCCATTAACGGAAACTGCAACTTGGCAACTTTGTTACCGGGGCTCTCCCTTCTCCTCTCATATACTTTCTTATCTATATACCTACATAGCTTTATAGCCTTCTATTTCTCTTTTTCCGTTTTTCTTTTTTTCTCTCCCGTTCTCTCTCTCTCTCTTCTTCCCACACCTCTCGGCGTAACGAAAATTTACACCCAAGGGAATTTCCACTTACCATCACCCCCGGATGGTACGGAAAAATACTTTAACGCGTAATAGAAACCGCCGACTCATTACCATGAAAATCCATGCAACGAGGGACGCTACGGTCGGGTAATTAAGGTGAATAATAGGCTCGTGGATTGAGAACGGTCAGGTTTTGATTATTCGCCGAGGCCTACGAGGCTGGGATACTCACGTTAAGATTGACACCCTCCACGGGATGGCTGATCTGGTTCTGTTTGGCCTTTGGCTCGTATTTGTAAAATTCTTCGTTGTCCTTGTACCAAGTGACCGAGTAGAGAGTGTCCGATCCCAAATCGTAACTGTAATGATTAACGTCCGTTCGAACGTGTAACGAGATCCGCCCTTCGATACCAACGTACTACATAGATTATTGAATTACGCTCGACTGCTCATTATACGAGATTCGGGTCTTTTTATGGTATATACAACGATCGCTATTTTTAACGGTCATTACTCGAACGTTCCCTTTGACGATGAACATATTTCATGGTACACGTTCCCGTAATTCGACCTCGTTCGAACGCGTCACCCGTCTTCCTCCTCGTTCTCCCGATCGAAAAATAAATCTCACGAAAACAATGCGAAAAGCGAAAAAGAAAAATGCGAGGATAATCATAAATAGAGGCGTCTATATATATGCAGTCGAGCGTCTTGGCATTACGACGCGAGCAAGAAATAAGGAAAAAGTGCCACGGGAGAACGAAAGGGTCAAGGATCCTTACCTGCACTCTAGGTGCGCCGTCTCGCTGCTGAATTTGTACGGTGGAACTTTCAGTTCTCGAATCCTCAAAGCGCTCACTGAAACACGAAGAAGAAAAGAAAAGAAAAAAATCGATTAGGAAAATCGATCCCAAGCCGGAAATGTTTGTCAAAGAGAAGGTCGGAGGATCTACATCCTCGTATTTTGTGCGACGAGCGATTACGAGCTCGGGTCATTTAGGGAGACGCGACGCATCGGAACTTTGTGGAACGCGTCGCAATAAGGCTCGGTCAAACTCTTTTCCGAAGGATTTTAAGTCCTTGGTTGAATGGACGAAAGGTGGCTCCGAGGCAAAACTTGGCCCGAGGACTTTATCGCGTGTATAAAGAGTATCGATTTTGTGCCAGAAGGGGCCGCAAAGCTGAGCCGGAGGGTAGCTACGCTTATATATATACATATACCGACTGGCCCTTTGGTTTCTCGGTACGACGCGCTCCACACATCCTACCAAACGCTCGTGCAAGACTCGGGGGGGGGGCCTGCCTGTTTCACGCACTCTACACGGCTATAGGTTTCCATGCGCTCGAGACAGAGACAGAGAGAATGAGGGAGCAAGGGGTAAAACGAAGTAACTTGGCTAACCATCGTACACAGAAGTACACGCAGCGCTATGGTAGCCCATGAGGGGCGGGGGGGCAGGGGGTAGACACGGGAGGGTTCAGAGAGAAAGCTGTTGGTGAAAGGTAACCGTGCGCGCGCGGGGCTAGTGAGTCAGCCCAAACACGCCAACGGAGCGCGAGGCATAAATATTAATTGGTCTATACCGCGTGAGCGTGTGGTCCGAGGGGACCTGCGGTCACGACGCTAAAATATCCTCGACTCTCGTTCTCCAACTCGTTCGAATAAAAAAAAAACACACGCGCGCACACAACACACGGCACGTACGGTGTATCGTAGAAAAACGAGAACCGTCTCGTCATTGTCCGGTTTCCGGGTTGAAATAGGAAACGAACGGGGAGACAAGGACTCGATCCTTCGAAAGAAGCCCGTTTCGTCCAATTTTACGATAGGCGACGTTCGATCTCTTCGCATCGGTTATTTTTATCTAGCCGTATGTTTTATCGTTCGCTCGAGAGCAACCGTTCGTATTTTCCCTCTCACTTTTATGAACTCAGCGTGAAATCGCAACAAGCGCAAATCAGCGTGCATGCAATTATGATCGCGATGTACCGTGCGCGATATGGAAGCCGACGAATAAATTATCATTCGCGAAACGGAGCGAGCCGGTCGCGGTATACATGCACATCGCCCATAGCTCTCTTCACAGTGTATTATTGTTATAACGTTATGCCGAGTGTTGGTTCGCGATGGGGACCGAGGGATGAAAATAAGTCTGTCGAGTTTTGCCACTCAATTACTCGAGGAGAGAGAGAGAGAGAGTGAGGGGGGGGGGGGAGCGAGTCAGTCTTGTTGATCTATACATTCACATACGTATACATAGATCATACGGTTGAATAATCCAACGACCAGACGGGGGTGTTTGTTAAATTGATGGTAAATGGAGAGTCGCGGCACTACCACCCCTCAAATTGAATCAAGCCTAATATTGTTGCAACGTACGTCGATCGATCGTTCGCTTCGATGTATGCCGGTTATCACTGTATAAGCGATAGGCGGCGGTGAAATGGGCAGAAGAGATCGCATGAGTGAAAATTCGTACGTTTCTGACGCGAACCTACGATTTTCCCGAGCGAAATAGAGGTTTCGAGATGAAATCGGATTTATCGTACCGCCCCAGCGTCGAAAACGTAATTTAAGGTTGGCGCGCGAACCGAAGAAATCACGTTTTCCGTTGGTTATTAACGCGAGAATAATAATCGAGCGACGAAATTCGATCGAAAGATTAATACGAGATAGAATTTTCGAGAAACGATTGTCGATTTTTTGTGGCTGCGAAAAAAAAAGAAAAAAAAAGAAATTAAGAACAATGGCTGGGATTGCGCTCGAGGAAACTCTCTCGTGTTGAAAAAGAGAAAAAGGAGGAGGTCGGGGTGGCGAAAGAGGTGTACGACGTCGAATATAGGAGCCATTTATACCTTTTCTGACTACGGTCTTTAATACGCGAGAAACTGTCGTGGAGAGCCCGGTAAAACGAGCGCCGGCATCGACTAATGTATATTCCGCGTAAAGGTGTATCGAGCATACGAAGCGCGGCATCAACTCGAAACGACAGACTGCACACGCCGGAGTTGGCCCGTGTGCAGTGCACACCGGGAGCGCTGCACCGCGGCGGCTCCGGCCATAGCGCGAATGAAAAGCAGCAACGGGGAACTTAATTAACCGTGTAGAGCCCTGGCAGCGTTCGTTAAATTTTATTCAACGCTGCAATTACGGAGGGGGCGAGCTCGCGATTAAAGCGTCTCGGACCAAGTTTCATTACGGCGGAACGTTCGTTCGTCACATCAGAAGAGTTGGATCTCGGTAGCTACTGCGCGGGGATAAAAACTAAGGCCCGAGCTAATATATCATACGCGGTAACAGTACGAATAATGTTTGGAGGCAGTCGACGTGACTGTGGCAAAAGGACCTCCCGTCCTGGACCTCTCGTAGCTCTCTTTCTCTCTCTCTCTCTCTCTCACTTTCTCTGTATCTTCGTACACGAAATGTCGCAGAGGTGGAAAATGCTCGTATTTATTTTTAATTTGCTGCTTCCGGTCTCCTCGGTCTCACGGCCAATATACTAGTAGAGATAGAATCTCTCCTCGATTACTTTTCGATGCTCTCGTTAAATACATATAACCTTCGTAAATATATACGGTTTGCGTATACACTGTGATAGCCAACAGGAATACATGCGATAATAATAAATTGGTGATAAAAAGTTTCCGAGCCGAACGGCAGGGATGTTTTCATCTAATATTGACAAATTAATATTGAATTAATGACAAAAGTTCTCATTATCATCTATCGTCATCGCATATAAAACTGTTCGATTAGTAAACGAACGTTAATTACAACTATTAATCAATATATTGATAAATGACTATCCGCGTAATATTAAACGTTTTATTTTATTAATGTCGACCGAGATATCAAGCATTACGATTGATCGTAAAGTCGGTAAACGTCACTCACCTTCCTGATGCAATAGAATTATTTGCTGCAGCAGCAGCATCAGTGACACCAAAAAATCCATTGCGCGCGGATTGTCTGTCGCTTCAAGTGGAGAGTCCTCGAATCGACCCAAAAATAATGAGAGAAATAAAAATAAAATGATAGGCAAAAAGTGGCGCCGGAGACACTATCACTCGAGTGCTATTTAATCGATCGATTTAAAAATAAAATTGAGTGTAACGTTGACAGAAAAATAAAAGCCTCGTCGAGGATTGGAAGCAGTTGCGACTGATTTTCGGATCGTACGAATGAGAACGATCGTGTTTAATAAGCTTCTCGTGAACGTATGCGTCAGCGGACCCGCGTGCGTGCATTTTTTTCTTTGGCTTCTCTCGCTCCTAGGACTCTCGTCTTGGCGTTTCGACCAGCTTCAACTTTTTATCCTTCCTCTATCGCTCTCCTCTCCTTTTTTCCACACCCTTAATATCGATTATTCGATTATTTTTGGAGCGGGAAGCACGAGAACGTTGAGGAAAACCACCGAATAGTGAACGATACCGCGCGCACACTGCACTCGTTTCTGCAACCAACCCCTTCCTCCCTCATACACACACACGCACACATACGCACGCACACATCTCTCGAACTCTCGTTCTTTCTTCGACGATCGTGTACCCTCAAACCCTTGTACAACTTAATTGCTATGTCATTGTTATTCGACTGTCAATTAAATTTAACGACTACACCAGCTTTGCCCCATTATACGTGTTCTGTCGCGGCAAAAGACGTTTAGAACGAGGCAGATCCACGTTCATCTCTGTGTAATGCTCGTCACGATTTTGATATTTTATGGGCCAATTTGTCGCGAAGTATAGTTCTCGTCTACGCATTTCTCTTCGTTCCCGCTACGATATCGACCATGACGAAAATTCCAGTTGCTCAGCTTATGCACGTGTCGCGGTGAACCGGTCGAAGGAGATGGGACGTCTGCGATGAGATTGTACGTTGATCATCAACGTCGTATCGTTGCCGCGCGCGACGCCGGGGCATTCCATCCGTTGGAAACTTTCAACCCCCCCAAGAACTAGCGTACGCGAAGAAAACTCCGAATGCAACTTGTTGCAAACCGTTCGGCAGAGTGGCGGACACGGTCATGCCGAGCATTCACGTCGCCCGCGTGTTATCAACGTTATACGCTCGACAGTCCGATCGCTGGTACTTCGTTAATACCACGAGCATCCAATTTTCTCAATTTTCATCGCCCGCATTTTTATAATCGTCTAATTATCATTTATTTTTGTCGTCATCGTTATCGAATTCTCGCACGATTTATTAATCTTTAGTTTCAATCTTAAAGCTACCTTTTCCTCGATCGTAGCACGTTTTTAACACTATGAAATTTTTGTTTAAGTTTCGTCCGTTTTGATAAAACGGGAAAATTGCGATTCGATTTTCCTGGCTCGAATATTATTTATTTCGATCGAAATTCGAGCTTAGAAATACGGCCAATAAGTTGGCGACGTGCGTACAAGTCGGAGGGAAAGTTCGCGGCGCGAGCGGCCGATGCCGACTACGAAGCTCGAGGTCGCGGCTCTTTGCGCTTACCTCGGTTAACACCTGCGCGCACGCGCTCTCACGGCTTTTACTCGCTCGTCGCACGCGGCCTCACCATACTCATCTCGGGGGAGACTCTTGGATGGTTCACGAGCAACCACCAGCAGCCTCATAGCACCGACCGCTGACAGTGCGATCGGTCGACGAGAGCACTGTTGGAGGGCAGTCGTCCCTATGTGTATGGGTGTCTGTATTTAGGAATATCTAGTACACAACCGCTGGAAATGAAGGAGGTGGCGCGATGTGTCGGCAGCCCAACGGTCAACTGTATTTTCACGTTTTTCCCTCTTTTGTCGGATAAGTTGCGCATGAAGTTTCTGACTCCCTAAACACCTCCGGAGTCTTCGAACGGAGTCCTCCGAACGTGGTTTGTCGGTCTAAAGTTGAGGCAAAAGTTTTACTTTTTTTGATATCAGAGCCGAGCGAGCTCGAGCGCAGCGTCGGTACACGAAGAGGGGTGGATTTCACCGTTCTTCAGCCGCCTTCGCCTAATCACAACGAGTAAAGTAGATTTTATATGCGCGTATACGGGAACCTACGCGAGTACGCGAGAGGTAAGGATAACACCGCGGTAATCGTTTGGGTAATACGATCCGCCACGATGGAAATAAAACCGCGGCGTAGCTCGAGCCACGTCCGACCCCCGCTCCGGTGCAGCATCAGCGGCAGAGGCACCCCCCGAGAAAGATCAAAGGCAAGGAGTTCCTTTTCGGCGTTATGAAATGCCGCAGGCTCGCAATTCCTCTCTCTAAAATATATATCTCAAAGTATATTAACGCGTGGAGGAAAAGAGGAGGAATAGGTATAAGACACGAGCGACGATTGAGGATCTCGTTTGAGTTTGAGGGTTTGACGCTGTACGTGGGTGTATGGAAAATTTACCAAAAATCGACGATTTGAGTTTAAAAATCGGTGTAAAATCAGTAAAACGTCGCATCGGAACGATCTTGGTGACATTTTGAAGCTTACATATTTGCGAATAAAATGCGCCCAGAACCGACGTGCCAGATTAATTTTCTATCAAATTATGGTCGTTCCATTGACAACCTTTTATTTTGGCGAAATGCGAAAAAAAAAGTTGACATAATTTCTTTTTTTCACCGTCCATCGACGTATTTAGCCCCCCTGGCTATCAAATTTGTGTTATTTTTTAGAAAAATTGAAAAATCGCGCTAAAAAACTTCTACTTTTTTCACGCTGTTATAAAAATAAAATATATAATATAATATCTTTTATAAAAAAAATCTTTTCCGTACAAATGGTACAAGTGCGAAAAAAGATGGTGGCGAGAGGTTCATAACACAGTCTGGTTTGTCAAACAGTCTTTAATCAATTATGCAAAACGCGCGTAGAGGACGTCGAGCGTGAAGAGCATGTGGCTAGGCCAATCTCTCTCTCTCTCTCTCTCTCTCTCTCTCTCTCTCTCTCTCTCTCGCTCTCTCTAGCTTCTATAGCGAATCTATGTATTTCCGGTTCGCTGGTATACACCCGTGAGCTTTCACGTGTATCACTGTGTGTAACCGCGTTATGTAAGGTCGCGAACACGATCCACGTCGCCATGTATTAACATGTAGATTTCTCCCTTTCTAGACAAACTTGTGTTGTCATACTCGTCTCGCTAGACGGACGCGTGTCGTTTCGAGTTAAATCGACAACTATTTTTTCTATCAACATTAGCCTTATTCTCACAGATCAAACGTACATTAATTAATATATATAATATATAATATTGCATTTTTAATTATTTTAACGAAATAAAAGTATCGAGCGACTTGACCCGGTCAGTCTCTCACACTCGTCTTAAATTCGATGTCGCGTATCTTTATCGCTGATTATCTATGACATCGTCGTATATTTATAGTCTGGCGTACGCATCGATGAATTTCACAAAAGTCTGCAGGTGATACAATACAGACTTATCCGTATATACGGATCTTCCCGTCGATATCGATATACATTATTGTATTTCTAGTGACTGCATACCTGCACACCTTCATTATCCTTGAACTGAGATCTGCGAGCTTACGAGCTCGGAGCGAGACGAAGAGAGAGAGAGAGAGAGAGAGAGAGGGCGAGAGATCACCCGTACCGGGCGTACGGCCTCATTTATTTGAATTATTCGGATAATATCCCTTCGTCTCGGTGAGAAATCAATGCGTCTGGGCTGGTCTTTGAATTATTCATGACTTCAACCGTGGTATATCAAGATGAGTAGATCGAGGATTAATAGGCACGATTGGGGCTACACTGATCGAACACTTGCCTACGCTATTTTTACTCCCTTGATACTCTTCCGTCTCTCTCAGCCTGTCCGAATCCTGTGTCTCCTTTTCCGGGTCGTTCATCGCCGCGCAACGAGCTCTCAGCGAGATGAAATCGATAATCGATTATCGATAATTGAGCCCTTTTTCAATTATTTCCGAATCATCTACAGGCTCGCTATCATCAATAATACTTAATCTTTTGCCCGAAGGGGACTGCTAAAATCACGGGACACCGGGGTTAAAGCCGATCGCACTTGTAAGACAAACAGAGGCTAACCGGATCAGAGTCTTCGCAGATGCAACGTCCGTTCGACTCGAATACTCGCAGATGCGGCGATAATACACGAATAGAGCAACGAGATTTGTCCAGTCGATTATATCCGATTGTTAACCGACCACCTTTCGCTCTTATTCGATCGATTTCGATAATGACCTCGAATTATATTCGGCTCAATTATTTCTCGAAAAACAAAAACCTTCCACCGCTTGAGAACCTCTGACCCAGACGTCCCTGCATTCTATATTTATACACGAACTTCCGACCACGGTCTCTTTTCCTCGGGATTCAACCTGGCTGCGCTCTATGTAGCAGCGTTTGGTGAAATTTATTTCGCGAGTGATACGTCCAACGAACCTTGGTCGAAAGAAGAAACGAGAACGCGAGAACTGTACCGTTTAAGACCAAGAGTACCTACTCATCACCGATCACTGTGGCTCGTCACTAGACAGTCGGGCACAATGCAAAAGCAGCTTTTCGTAATACGTGGAGTATACGCGAGATACGGAATAAACGAGAGAACCTTGTTCGCGAGAGATGAGCGTCGATAAGGACTAGTAGGGTGTGGGCTAGAGGGAAGGAGGAGGGCTCCCTCCCTCGGTTCCCCGAAGGGAAAATGAGGCGTAGTGAAGTGCGCCGCGCGGTACTGGCTGCGAGATTCTGGAACGCGCGAGGAAAGAATCGTCGGGAGTAGAGTGTAGGAGTGAAGCATGCATATAGAGATAGGGGCGTATAATGGCCGGTATTACGGGCACTTGGTCACTTTTGTGCAACGCCCGGCATTGTTCCAAGACAAAAGATGGAGGATCCCTCGAGGCCAATTCGACTGTCCCATACGAGGAAAACCGGGACGACGAAGCACACTCGTGGAATAACCGTGCATGCTCTCTCTCTCTCTCCCTCTGTCTCTCTTGCTTGGCTCAAGGTAAAATTAAGCCGAGAGTCCATTCATACATGTAGCTCGTACCGAGAGGAGGGAGGCAGAAAGAGAGAGAGAGAGAGGGAGAGTAAGAGGATGTACGTGGATGCAACGTTCCCTTTACGGTATGCCGCCGGCTGCGATGAGGGTGAATCTCGCTTTCCACCCCCATCACTTTTAGCGAAGACCGTGTCCTCCATGCCGGTACTACACCACTGTGTGTGCATCGCGCATACACGTTATAAACACGCAGATAATAGATATTGCTCTCTCTCAGCACGTATATGTATATGCGTTATTCTACGGCATGGACGCAAAGAGAGAAAGCACCTAAGCAGTCTCGCACCATCCACCGATGTCTATTACGCACGCGCTGTTAACCACAGGCTGATAGTCATTGTCCCAAGAACCAGCGTGGCTTGTATTCCCTTTGTTATTTTGTTCCATTTCGAGCTTAAATTGCGCGCGAGGCTCGCTTAGGTAAGTAGCGCGAGAGTCGATTGTACACGTATGCATATATTAACGTCGGGGTAACGGGAAATACCGAGTCGTACACATCCGCTAATACTGTATATCTTGCAATATCCATGGGGGAGTATGTATTTGTAAACGGGAACCATCTATATGTGAAAAGGTAATGTTTGCAAGCTGTATAATAGAACGCGACTCAAAGCGCGTCTCTTTACTGTCCCGAAAACGCTACGAGAGCTTCCACCGTACCTACGGTATAACAGAGCGCCACGAGAATGGACCACCCAAGAAAACCCCGAAGCTTCGATTCAATGGCTCTATCCACTCGAGCACGCTCGCACTCCGACCAAGGGGTAGGTGGGAATATTCTCTTCTTATTTTACTCTAATTATCTGTAATCACGCTTAATTATTATTGAGTCATCGGTGAAGAATAATCGATAAA
The DNA here is from genome assembly GCA_964017225.1 of Netelia inedita. NCBI lineage: Eukaryota > Metazoa > Arthropoda > Insecta > Hymenoptera > Ichneumonidae > Netelia > Netelia inedita. The sequence continues at coordinate 814,432 of OZ024924.1, read as the reverse complement.
AAAAAACAACGAATACGGTCAAATCCGAACGTATATCTTGGTCCAAGAATTCATAGCTTTTTTTGCTTTGCACAACCGAGGTCTCTCTCTTGACAAAACGAAAACTGCTCCGAATCGAATCAATTGCGTTTCCTAAAGTTGTTCAATTTCGTCGGTAAAGGGGAAGCTGGAGAAAAGGTTCGGACAGCGTATAGGCAGTACTTCTCTCTCTCTCTCTCTCTCCCCCTTTCTCTCGTCGGTTATTCTCGAGCACCACTTTTGGCCTCCGAAGTATTGGCAACGAATAGTGCGGCTCGCCACACGCCAATTCGAAGGCGGAGTTCTTCGCAGCTCGATCGAGAGAGAGGGAGAGAGAGAGAGCCCTTTCATCTTGTACATCGAAAGGCAATTCGCGAAATTATGGAGATTTTTTCCAAAGAGTTTTCGCGAATTCGATCTTTAGGCTTCGTTTCTCTCTGTCTCCCTCTCTCTCTCTCTCTCTCTCTCTCTCTCTGTGTGCGCCGGAACTTTATCGAGGACAATCCAGTTACGTATTGGATTTGGTATACGCGTTTATATCGCACACGATTCTCGTACAAGGACCTCCGAAGGTATTTGCGAATCATCGTGGAAACTGCCACGAAACTACATTAGATCGCCGAAGGGTATGACGTTCTTGTCCTCATTACCGTTTCACCGAGTTCTCGAGACAATTTTGAAAATCTACGTAGGTATATCATTTCTCGGTACGGCGATATTTAGGTCCTTTTGTCCCACCACCGTCGCATCCGGGGTAGGTATAAATAACAAATTAATACCGAGCTAGTACTTGTAACACGAAACATATAAATTAAACATGAAAAACACGATGTTCAAAGAGGTGGTGTACAAACCGGAGTAGAAAGATATTTGTATTGCTAATTCGGCAGAAACAGCAAGACCACGCGGGTGGTACAGTTCTCCGCCTTTGACAACGGATGAAATACAAGAGATCGGAGGTTGCACGGTGCCTCGCGCGGATGTGCAACTATTTGTGGTAATGAGAATTCGCGTTCGACTTGGAATAAGTGTAGAAGCAACGAGGGATCGTTGAGCGCGTCAATTCCATCTCCGTCTCTGTGGGACGCGCAGTTCCCGCGTCATCGCGTCGTTGATGTCGACGTCGGGCGAAATACGCGACCAGACTCTCGCTCCCGACCAATTAGTGTTAATCCTCGTTAATCCGCGTCCTTGCAATCTGCATTCCTTTGTCTCTTGGTCGGGCACGTCATTCCGAAGGGAACACGGGGGAAAGCCGTATGGATGCATGTCGGGTTTACTATCCTCCGCGTCTCCGCTCTCGCGGAGTCTCTGCGACTTGGGCTGTGGGGATTTTCCTCCGCTTCGACACACCGAATTTCAGCCGAACCCCGCTTCATGGTACATGCTAGAAACTACAATGACAATAACGTCGTTAATTTCGAAGCGTTGCTATAGCTTGGCTCGGATATGGAGCAGACTCTCTCTCTCTCTCGTTCTCTCGCAACCGTGTGCCAGAGCCAAATTCGCTCATCCGTTCAATGTGTTCGTATCGTTTCATTCGATTCAAACCCCCGTGAAATTCACTTTTAACTTTACGCGTAATATTTATTCTCCTGCGCTCTTCCGACGGGATGCGGCGTGAATGACGAGGCCGGATTATAAAGCTGCACTACCGAAGCTACCGACCCAACAATAGCGATGCTATGGGGAGGGTCGACCCTCGTTGCGTAATTATACACACGCGACACGATGTAAAAAAAACTCGTTAATTTCCTCGGTTGAATGGTAAAAAATATTTTTCCGTCAGTCTCATATACCGCGAGTCTCTCGGGTTTGCAAAGCGAGAGTTCTCCAGGATGACTTCCTGGGAGTTGCAGGGGGGGGGGGGGGGGGGTGAGGGCGAAGGGGTAGGTCCGTACCGGTTGGACGTGCAAATTTCGACGAGATACTTTTTGCAACCAGTCTCGTCATTTCCCTCTCGAAAATAAGTGGGAATTTTTTTTTTCATATTAAGCTAAAGTAGTAGAATAATAATGACTCACGGAAACGGGTGACGAATGCGTGATTTTTTCTTCGCTGATTGGAATGAAAAAAACAAAAAAACAATACGTGGATTCTCTCATTGCGAGTCGACGAATGATATTTGTCGGATGACCTGTTTACGAACACCATGGGGAAGGTGAGGAGAGGGGATGGGTGGCGAGGGCGTGGACGGGGGTAATCTGAAAGCGCGAAACGCGGGGAAACCGGGAAACAATGAGGGTCTGCTTAGGGTTGAAATAAAATCGCGTGACGAGCTGGCCTCAGCCAAACTAAAGGTTTCTTCTTGCATCTGTTTCCAAATCGAATTAAATTCTCAACGGACACGCCATCCGCGATTCTGGATAGACGTTTGGTATAAAAAGGGATGCCGTTATTTGACGGAACCAAGTGAGTTGCGGAGAGCATTCCCAACGTTTGCAGCCGCGTCTCACTTCAAAGTAATACAATTCGTTCTGAAGAATCCTCCCCTCGCAGTGAGATCGATCGAGACAATATCTCGATTGGCTCCACCGAGTAACCCCAGCGAAACATACAAAACCACGTAAGAAACGAACGATAAGACCTTTGCCACTCGACTATCTCAATTGATCTTTCGATCTCATCGATTCGACATAGAGAAAGAGAGACGACGACGACGACGACCCGTCCTAGTGACTCACCGCATTCTTCCAACGAACCGTGTCAACTAATTAGTCCCGAGGCCGAGAACAAAAAAGATCAACTGCAAGGAGAAGAAGGAAGTATCTCCATTCAAATAGCGAGGAGAATAGAAAAAAGCTCCAGAGGCAACTCGGGAAAAGAAATAAAGAAGAAACCAGAGAAAAAAGTAGGAGAATCAAGATGTTCTTCAACGAAAGCACCATCATCAGCCCGATGCAGGCCTTTGTCGGCGGAGTTGGCGGAGTTGGGTGGGTGTACTTGATCATTTCTTTGATAATCGCCCGGTATTGTGCCAGCACGGGCAAAGTATTCGTCGGTCTGTCATACCGCCTCGTTCTCTCTATGGGTTTTGGATGTTTGAGGGGTGACTGAGCGCCGCAGGGAACGACGTATATACGTGCTTATTTCAGATATACGTATCGAGAGGAGAGAGGGATGGAGTGCGGGAGAGAGACATAGAGATAGATAGTGAAAAGTAGAGGGGTGGAAGCCGATGTTGAGTAGTTCTGGGGCAAAGAGGGATCAGTAATATTCAAAGTGGAATGAGACAACTCAGCCGCTGTCGATGTCGAGCAAGCTCGGAACGAGGATAACGCTTTGCTCCATAGCTACCCCTTGATTTCTATATACCTGTATTTTCAAGCGATTCCAACTAATCATTTGGTATTGTCAGGTCGCCGGTAGCGGCTGGTCCCTCTCGAGCCTGCATTCCCTATCGCTTCTGTACCACTGCGATAGACATCGAGGACCCTCGTTCTTTCCTCTCCCTCAACTTCTCACTCTCACTGTATAATTGACAATGATGAACCGCGTTGTGGACGACGCCGTCATCATACTTGAGCCACGATGAATTAATTAACCCCCTCGCGCACTCTCTCGCGCTTCCCCGTTATTATAGTCTTGTGCCGGTAAAATTTATTATACGCAATCGATCATGTAATATAATCTAATACCGTCGATCATGCAGACAAGTCGGACAGATGGGAGAACGGCTGCTTGGATGGAACATCCCGCCGGAACATTCCGACTTGGTCCATCCCCATTGGCGAGGTTTTCTAGCACCTGGAAAATACTGGCACATTGGGCTCGCCCTCGTTTACTTCATGCTCATGGTAACCTCGGCGGTCGGAAATGGTTGCGTTGTATGGATCTTCACGACGTAAGCGCGCAAACCCCCAATTCACTCCCTTCCTGATTTCACCCGTGTGATCGATCATATCGCTAATATGAATATCTTACAGATCAAAGTCGCTCCGAACACCCTCGAACATGTTTGTAGTAAATCTGGCTCTCTTCGATCTCGTTATGATGCTCGAGATGCCTATGCTGATAGTCAACAGTTTTCTCGAACGTGTTGTTGGCTGGGAGTTAGGTTGCGACATTTACGCTGCCCTCGGCAGTGTATCCGGTATTGGATCGGCGATCAACAATGCCGCGATCGCCTTCGATCGATACCGGTACGTCGAAACATAATCGTATAATCTCTTTGTTTTTGTATTTCTGATTGTACGTACGATTTTTCATTCGTACAGAACAATATCCTGTCCGATCGATGGCCGATTGAATGGAAAACAAGCAGCCGTTATCATTGCTTTGACATGGTTTTGGTCAATGCCTTTTACCATCCTCCCCATGGCCAGAATTTGGGGTCGTTACGTGCCAGGTCAGTCCGCGCTAATCTACGACCACTCCGCACTTCCCACACTCTCCCCGTGTTTATCCCGATTTGATTAGAACAACAGACGGAACGGACAGCGAGGCTTCCTGTCTTGATTCTCACATTTATTGGTTTAACAGAGGGTTTCCTGACGACGTGCAGCTTCGATTTTCTCACCGAGGATCAGGACACCAAAGTCTTCGTCGCATGTATCTTCGCCTGGGCATACGCAATACCGATGTGCCTCATCATCTATTTCTACTCTCAGCTTCTCAAATCCGTTCGTAGACACGAGAAGATGCTTCGTGACCAGGTCTTTAGGAAACGCATAAACATTTTTTACTACCCCCTCAAAATTTATCGGGAGAATAACGCGATAACGAGCAATTTTTCGGAATGCAGGCCAAAAAGATGAACGTTAAATCTTTGGTTTCGAATCAAGACGGAGAGAGGAGCGTCGAGATGAGAATCGCTAAAGTAGCGTTCACCATCTTCTTCCTCTTTGTCTGCTCTTGGACACCGTACGCTATTGTGACGATGACCGGAGCATTTGGCAATCGGTAGAGAGCGCTTAGTTTCTCTTCTTTTTTTCCATAAAATTGATAGGAACGTAGTAAACGTGATAATGTTTTTTCGACAGGGATTCGCTAACACCATTCTCAACGATGTTGCCAGCTGTATTCGCTAAGATCGTATCTTGCATAGATCCTTGGATCTACGCCATAAACCATCCCAGGTACTCATGGGCATACCCTTAATGTCAACCGGATAATCGTTACATAGTTTCAAGCCCTTGCACTTACCACAACCTTCAATCTCTCAGATACCGACTGGAGCTCCAGAAGCGTTGCCAGTGGATGGGAATCCACGAGCCCGAACCCGTCAGCGATGTCGCTTCCGCTACGACCGAGAGAGTCAAGGCCGATGAGGCATAATTACGAAGAACGGACTTACAGTGACGCGAAGAGAAACGTTTGTACGACCACACTCCTATTTGTACCACCAATTCAACCGGCGGTCGTTTATCGACTACCACTACTTACGACCGTGGCTACATCATGCAAATGTGTGGGCATCGACAGGAACTTCGACTCTGCTCGCTCCATCGATCATCCCTGGTCACCACCACCAGTGCAGGCAGCGTCGTTGCTCAGTGTCGCTTTTTTACAATCTCTTCGCATCGCATATATACTTACTATAAAAACGATCATTGGCTACATGAATATGATAAATGACGCGACGACGATGGGCGAATTGCCGGTAAAATATGGATTCGATCGATACCGATGACATGTGATTGTAACAATCTTCCTTGTATATTATAATATGAAAATTAAGTAAATTATTTGAAAGCAAACAAATGTTTCATTGTACTTTATTGTATTTCCTCGCTACCTATGCTTCCAGGGTACATTCCCCACGGTCGTTGATTCAGAAAATGCAAGCTCGCAACTCTTGTCGACAACCAGTATCGTGAACAACCCCCTTATCACTGGCTAGTCATACTAGGTAGGGTGAACTTGTATGCCTAGCAGCTCTGTTTCAACCGCCGGCAACGTAGGACAATTGCAGGGGTAGTTTCGAACAATTCCGCCTCGTTCCATAAATATAGAAGAACGATCGTGAGAGGCTCAAAAGCTTTGTCAAATTTGTCGAACTCATTATCCTTGGATTTATCATTTAAAAAAAAAGAATCGTCCGACAAATTAGAATCGTTCTAGATAATTGAATCAAAAGGGATCATCAGGTAACGTAGTAGTTTCCGATCGTTCATATTTGTTTTTCGCCGTTGATTCATCTCGATCGGTGCATAGATGAATAACGATACGGTGTACTTAAGTAAGAGTAAAAGAGCGAGTTAGAGGAGCGAGAGTCGAGTGTACTGTCGGTGGATCGCACAAAGAGGGTGGCCAAGTGACGTGATACACACGGCGCGGAAGCCTAGAGAGGCGCACACGTACGGTCGACACGGCGCGCGTGCGCCCTCCGTTATCAGCCTCGCTTCGCTACCAGTTAAGCCCCGGCCTTTGGAGGGGTGAGTCCGGTTTTTCACGTTGCTCGGCCAACGTGCTTTGAACTCGTTCGTTCTCACATAACGGCAGAGAATTGTATACACGCTTCGCGACTAGGCACTGTTTCGCTTTCGTATAGACGCGAGCTTTCGACAAAAACAGTGAGACGTATCCAGGCCGGCTCGTAAATACGCTGGGCGATACGTAATTTCAGGAGCACCGTTATCGGCAGTGGCTAGTGCGGTGGTCTCGACACGCGACCTATTTTTCCTCTAATACGGAAACTGGAGCGAAGGACATATGGATTAGGTGCCCGCGTGTCCCGGAAACGAGTACACGTTGAACTCGGATTTTACGAGGCTACTTCGATAATCGGTAAAATAATATCAAAATTTTAACGAAACGAGGAGAAATAATACACATTGGCGGAAAGTGCTCGTCGGTGGGCATGACGGGGACTAGATAGCCAGCGGGATAGGCACGTGGCCTGGCCAATCGTTGTATTTTACAACTCGGTTCGCTCGCGGTGTGTCGTTCCCGCGCGCCCGCGCGCCACGCTCGGTTAATCGCGATTTTGATATACCAAACACGCTACGATACAAATTACTAAACAAATAACAATAATGGACTAATGGCATTTCGCTCGCCTCCCAACGATGTCCGATAATTGTTCGATTATTTTGTGAATTTGTGGGTGTGCGAGTGTCAGGAGAATTGACGAAAAAAAATATATGTCACGTTGATTGTGTTTTCCAGCGAGGTACAAAATATGTTTTGGTGACGTCTCACGGATTCGTACAACGCACCTGGCTTCAATCCGAATCGGTGAGTCTCGTAATATACATTTTTTATTTATTAATCAAATTTATCATTTGTATAATAAATTTGTATTCGTATAAAAAATTATAATAATCGTCGATCACATTTTATTTACACTAGTAGAATATCGTTCAAGACCGCGATATTTTCGTATATCAGTTCGCGTTCTATACACAGCAAGCTGAGAAATAATCTGCATTTTTACGAGAGCTCGATTGATGAAAAATTCCTTGTCGTCGGAGATTTCTCGCATTTTTCGAATATGTTTACATGCTGGCTATTCTGAAATGTGTACCTTATTATGTCTCCATTAATAATGCGCGCAATAACACGATATCGCTAATAACAGCAATATCCTGTCCTTTATGCGAAAAAGGAAGTTTTCCCCGCTTGGAAATACGTGTATAGTTAGACTTTTCACGTATCCGAGCAAAATTGAAAAGTATGCCACGCCGTAATAATGAAAAGGTTGGCATTGGTAGAACGAAATTTCGGCGAAGTTAACATTTGTTTACCCCGCAGCCTCATTTCCACGCTCGTTTGATTGTAATTACGTACACGATCTCGTATTAACACATTTTCGTTCAATTAAATCCTGCGACATTATTTACAACAAAATTTCAATCGAGTCGCACACTCGCTTTAAATTACGTACACACGATCGCGCATACGAATTATATACATTCTCGAGAATATCTTGACTGTCGACCTTGAAATACATATCGGAGTCGAGAGGGCGCTCTTAACCCCACTCGAACGTACACAAACACCAGGTACTCAATATTATTATTTCGATGATTATCCTAATGAACGATCGATGATACGGCTTATCTATCTCGAAGGGAAAAAAGTACGGAAAATAAATTGTTACGAAAAAATTCTCTTGGACGACGATACGAGAATGTATGACGAGTTGTAACAGCACATTTCGAGAGGTTGTACAGGTCGACGAGGAGAGACGGTCGAGATTCCGTAAATCGATGAACGGAATTCCACGCGATAGGTTCGAGGGGGTGGTGAAAACGGCGAGCACCGCACGAGGCGACAGCAGGGACATTAATCTCATCGACGGTGTGCCGGGACGTATGCGCGGTGATTATGATTGCTCGGCCAGGACGCACGCTCGATGTACATATACCTATATAATATACGATACCTACATACACTCGCCGTATTCACCTCGCTCGCTTACCACATGGGCTATAATATATTCGTCCGATCGGCGGCTTTTCTCACCCACCTCCCTCCGTTTTCACCCGTTTTACGTCTTGCTTCGCTCGTCCGTGGTCACGTTACATACTCTATACATATATTATCCCGAGTCGATGCTATACATTGACAAAATTCAAGCGTGGGGTAGTGCGAAATTCTAGAACTGCCACCCGGACCATTTGTTTCCGAGTGGCTACGAGTGCTTTCGAAAAATAAGAAAAACGGAGAAAATTGCACGATTTGTACCGATCCTCTCGATTTTCTTCGCTCTTTTCGAAGAGACCATTCTTTCCGAAACTAGAACAGTCACCTGAAAACACACACATACACACAGACGTACATAGAATAGATCGGTTTTGTGGAATTTGGGAGGAATTTGGGAGGCTCGATTTAACGCTCGGTCGGGTATACACGTATCCGGTGTAGGTCGGGGGTTGTCAAGCTTGCATCGGACCCCTCGTCGAGGCGCCATATTGGCCAAATTAGCGACATCAGCACCAACGGAGCATTCGGTACCCTCTCGATATAACGGTAGGTACATGTGCAAGGGAGACTGCATACTGCAAACTGCATGCCCTACCGTTTTGTCCTTGCGATAGCATCGCAGCATCCCCCATTCATACACGTGCACCGGGCTCTTGTAATAACTAGCATTTTGCTCTCCTATTGGCATATAACTACAATGCGTATACTGGCATCCTTGTCCCTCTCTTCTCTGTACACTCGGTATACATAAACCGGTGCAATATAAATGCATCCGTGCTGTAGCGATATGTAGGCGCATGCTTCGTCCTCTCGGCTTACCCGCACATACGCATATACACATACAGACAGACAGACACACACAGCCATATATTAGTAAACGGTGCTCGCGTGTGTTCACCCGACGCAGCCGAGAGAGACTACACCCACCCTATATCCACACATATATTTCCGCAGTCGAGAAACCAACCAACGAGTTCCGGGAGCCGAGTGTGCAATGTTCGTGTGGTGTACGTAAGCGATTATGTATGCCACCGTGAATGACGATGCATTGCTATATACGCGCTACGTAGGGAAGAACGGACCGTGCATGATAACACGGTGGTACGCGACGAAAGAGTCTCGGTGCTCGGCTCTTATCCGATCCGGTTTTAGTAATCTGAAAAAATAATTCCGGAGGTAATATTTTTATGTCGCCTATTTCGGCTTCCTCGAGTTGATATCAATTTTCGTCCACGTTGAGACAAAAAAATAGACGGATCCTTTCCACGAGTGCGCGATCGATTCTCCCGTCTCGATCGTCGATTCTGGAATAGAGGCGCTTTTCTTTTCGTTTTTTTATCTCACAAGAGACTAACCGGTGCTTCCTGACTACTCTCGACGTCACGAGATCGAATAATAACCATCTGTCTCGCAAGTCGGTGGTTCTTTTTTTTAATACTTTTTACAATAGCCGAGCAGCTATTCCGCTCGAGCGTTCATCCTCGCAACGTTTCCACGCGAGAGATCTCATAAATCGAGGGTAAAAATTTAATTTGCAATTTTGCCGAAAGCTCTCTTTTCCCGGCCCCTCTCGCTCTTTCTCTCACTCTCTCTCTCTCTCTCTCTCTCTCTACGGCGATCCCTCGCTGGTAACGTTCGCCAGCGACGCGCCCCATTCGCTTCGCTCGGGCGACCCGAGCGAGTACGTAGATACATATACAGGGTGCTGGTTCAGTCTACCGGCTTCGTGATTTATGAGGAGCGATAATCGCTCGTTAGTTCAAAATCCAAATGTGCGATTAACATTCAGTGGCTACACGTATAACCGATTTGTTCTTACTCTCGCGCTGGCCGACGAGACACCGAGAAAAACGAAACTACGAATTTTCAACGAGGTTAAAAAAGAACAAAAAAAAACATATTGCCGCTCAGGGGTCGTACATAAATTCGTTGAATAATCGAGGTCGAGAGACGTCGTCGAGACTTACGCGTCGACGAAGGGCTTTCGAAGTTGCCACGATGATGCGCATCGGCAGGCACGTTACTTCGACACGTGTTGACGTAACGAATAACGATTTTGTGCTGTCATCAACGAAAGCGGCTCTGGTACCGTGGCTAAGCGTGGTATATACCTATATAAAGGTATACGGATCGCCGAAATCCCCCGTTGTTTTGATCCTGCGCTAGTATTCCGCCAGAGGCACTTGGTAAATCGAACGATCCGTTATATGCCCGCAGAGTGTTGTGTGAACAGGCGCTAACGAGCTTTCGGTTTTGGGCTACAGACGGAGGTGGGCTTTCGCGAATTCGCGTTTACTCCGTACGAGTTATGGGTTTCTCGTTGCTCACATACATACCTTTCCACATGGAGAAAGAGAAAAAGAGAGAGAGAGAGAGGAAGCGAGTTTGCGCGCCTTTAGTAAATTTCACCAAAGTCCCGAAACGTTGTACCTACGTATATTATCGTTGAGGAAAGGTCGGCATTACCGACCGGTGTTTTTGCCCCGTTTCCTCAAAACGATCGATGCCCACGCGGGCGTAAGAAGGGCGTAAAAAAACGTCTAGTTCGTAAATTTGAATACGTGAGCGGTCCCGAGGGTTAATTATCCGAATATTAGCATTAGATTTTGAGGGAACGAGGTCGTCGGGTGGAAAATTACCGAGGAAATGTTAATTGTGAAAGCTGTTTTATGATGCAAGGCTGCTCCAACTCGGAGTTCTTCTCTTTCTCTCTCTCTCTCTCCCCCTCTCTCTCTCTCTCCCTCTCGCTCGACGATTTGCATAGAACGAAGTAAATCGGCTTCCATCATGCATTTCGATGCCACCCCCGCCGTCGACGCATGCTTTGCCCGCGGCATCGCGTTGCGAACGGTCGTTGAGGTCGCACCCGCCTGTATCGACATGCTTGGGAATTGGAGCTTCTGGAAGCAGCTGTGCTACTAAAGTATGCATGAGCGGAGACTGTTGTGTATCGATGCATACGGCGGTGCAACGTTGTAGGTACTCACGTATACGTACCTCGACGCGTATACTTACGCCGGTAGTAAGCTACTTTCCGATACGAAGAATCAAGACTCGAAAGACCGAAGACCTTTGTACTCGAGTAAATCGTCCCACGCGTTTCATCTTCTTACGCTTCTCCGATTTCGTTGACTCGTCTATTTCCTTTATATTATATTGTTACGTTGATGGGATACGAGCAAGGAACTCTGTGCAAAGAATGAAATCGTCTCATCAGCGATCGGGTCGTTCAACGAAAGGATGCTAGGATTGCTCGTGATCTATCTTATATCTATAGAGAAGAAACATCGAGCGAGACAACAAAACAGGAAGTAAGCGGGAGCGAATTAAGAGCGTCGAGCATTGCGCAAGGAGCAGAGCCGAGGCCCGACTCTCGGTCACTCGGGCGATGCGCGCGGAGACGTATCGTTTAATTAGAAAGCGACCGTCCGGGAGATTATTTGATAGATGTTCCATGACGGAAATTCAATTCTCTCTCCCTCTTTTTATCATTTCGAGCTTTTCCGATTTCCACTCCGCTTCTACTTTGATCGTGTTATCGCTTATTTTCGACCAGGTTCGAGCAGGTTTTTTTTGTTTTAATTTCGATCTTAATTACGTTTCTGCGACCTCTTCGTCTCCCAACTGAGGTCAAATAAAAGAGAGACGTGAGAACCGAGAAAATTGTTACGTTCGCGGGCAATGCGGCGTGATTTTTGAGTTTCGAGCTCGGAGGCGTAACAGTGAGATATCGCACGAGACATAAGTAACGAGAGCAGCAGCGTAGCGTTCTCCTCTTTCCGCGTCGCGGCATCAATCATTCGGGCTGAGAGACTCGGACGTGTAATTTCCGGGGCGTAGCTTCGTTCGACGTGTATGGTCGTGGTATCGTTTGAAAAAAATGCCATGATTTTCAACCGAGCTCTTCTTTTTTCCACTCGATCTAGTCCGACTAGCGCGACGCGAAACGAAACAAAAAATAACAACGTTTACATCGCAATTCGACGCACACGACGAAGATCCGCGTGAAACACCGACTTTTGCCACTAGGGCCCGTGAAAGAAATTAGTAGGGCAGCCCTGAAAACGATCGGGGCCCAAAAGGGTTTGAATATGGATTCCCTACTAGGGATTTTCACAACACAATCCGACTAGGCCCCGACAGGGAAATAACAGGGTTGCCTTATTTATTTAAAAAAGGTCGTAGCGAGGTAAATGATAAAGGGCCTAATCGGGATTCATCAGGGCAGTAGTTATTACAGAGCATACAATATTTGCAAAGTTATTTACACCAATGTCTAGTTTTTATACTTATTTTCCATAGATGTGATGTACATATAAAGTTAATTTAAGCTTTTTAAGCGTTAATTTTACCTGCACGCATGAATATTATTAAAAAAAACTTTTTTTATATTGTGAAATTTATTTTCCAAATTTTCTCAATGTTTATAGAATAGAAATTTTACTATAGATAATTTGTATTCTATTATGAATATTATTATCTGTAGTAAAATTCTCAAATTATCTGTAGTAACATTTGCATTCTATAAATATTTAGAATGTTTGGAAAATAAATTTCACAATATAAAAATAGTTTTTTTAAAAATAATATTCATGCGTGCAGGAATGACAGCACATATACCTACGTACAACACCGTTTGGTTGTTGTATGTGCTCACCGCGCGACGAGTATGTAGTTCCGCCAGCGGCCGATGGGCGGCGCATGGCCGAGCGCTTTCTCGCACGCGTAGTCGTCGCCCGCTGGCATTATAAAGCGGCAAGCTGACCGATAATTTAACTCATTATCAATCTATGGATGTGTAACGAAAATTTAGATGCAAACATTGATTATAGAGGAATTCTATAAACAAAGGCACTAACTTTACATTTTTCACCATTTTTACTTATAAATTACACCCGGGCGAAGCCGGGCCGGGTGGATAGTAATAAATAACCCTTTACCCGAAGAAAATTGTTTTCATTATTGCAAAACATCTCGCTTGATATGTATCCACTATTATTATTATTATTTGGTAGTTTTATTTGCACATCCTTGTCGCAAGGATTTTTACAAACTGATATGTATCCACTAATAAAGCTGGTAATTATAGGGCAGTAATAGGGTTGCTTCACGGCTTCGATTCGGTTCTGGCAGGGTTCTGTTGAGGCAACCAGCCGGGCCCTGATTTATAGGCCTCTTTAGGTCCTCACTGACAAAGTGTGACCGGCCACCAAGGGACCTAGTCAGGTGCCCTGTTAGGGCCTTTGTAAAGTGAGGGAAAAATAATCGGGACCTAGTCTAAGCCCTGGCAGAATTCTTACTTGGGGGGGCTTCGAATAGCGCATTCTCGTTTCGCCTAATAAAAAGAAGAAAAAAATAACGAACCAGTTTTGGAATATACGAGGGTGTTGACCGTCGCGGCCGCGCGCGCTTTTGTGTCCGCTGGATATATGACCCTCGTATTTTTGCACGTTGTTCGAGGGAATATACGATAAAAAGAAAAGAATAATACTGGGAATTCTTTCCTAGCCGATCTAATGGGTCTTTGCTCGGGTAACATTGTTGGGGTGGGGGTGGTTGTCGCAACATTGTGCACAAAGCAGAGTCCTCCCTCCCTCGCTCTCAACGGGATCGATACTTTTGCCTAGCTCACTCGGTCAAAGCATCAAGTGGCCGTAACACGCACTCTTCGTCCTTGCCTTATTACCGGGCCGTGTGTACCCTTTTTCTCCGACATAAATGTTCTCCAATACGAAAGAACACTTGCACCACTCTCGTATCGCCCGTACACGTATCGGTAATAAAACTGAACGGGCGATGCTTCGTTCTACTCCTATGTTCGCGATGCGGGGAAAAAAAATCAATGAACGAATGACCGAGGACCGCGGGAGACGGAGATAGGTACAAGCTGGACAAAATGTCGGTGCGGTACTTATCGAGGGCTTGCCGACCTATATCGTCTCGAGGATCAAAATGTAAGATTGCCGGGGAAAAGTGCATCCGAAGCCAATTTAAATTAGCCAACTTTGCACCGAGCGAGTAACTTTTCGACGTAACTACGCGAGAAAATGTTCACCGGCAAATTTGGCTGTAGAATTTTTGGATAGGGAAGGTTGGAAAAGAGAGAAGGCCCCGGGTTCGCACTGCGAAACGGTCGTAGCCGTGAAAAGTTATAGTTTTACGGCTTGGCGTACGAGTTACCAGCGGGGCTCTGGAATTCGGGTAGACGAGAGACTAGACACACTCGAAACCCGGTGGGAGAGGGAGCTTGCCCGGAGATACGGCTCTGCCTTCGTGGAACCAGAGGGCAAGCGAGAAACGTTCTACAAATTAAAGTTACAAAAAGTTAAAACGGCCCGGCAATCGCCTCGGCCAAAGTTCGCTCCAAATTTATTATGGTCAATTGTCAAATTCACCAGCTCCGAATTATTCCCTTCGTTAAACTTGAATACGTGTATATATAGTATATGGTGTATATATATATACATACTATATTTATCCTCCGCGCTTTATCGTCGTTTTCTTCGCTGTGGGGAAGAACGAGATTTTTACGTTCAAACTGGTCGTGAAATCTTTCACCCAACTCTCGGACGACCGGTGGTCGAGTTTAACTTTTTTTTAAACGCTCGGTTATTCCGTCTTCTCGCCGTCGTTCGAAACAGCCTGACAAATTATCTCTCGCACCTCTGGAATTGAGATATTTTTATCGAGTCGAGTCACCTCGTAATTCGACAGAAAAATCGAATTTCGTATATTCTCGATCGGTACGAGGTCGGGTTTTATGGAGAACGGAAGAAAAGTGCGGAATTGCAACTTTTGGCGGGAGTAGTAAAACAAGCGAGGTGTACGTTGGCGTGTATGGCGTAGGTGTGAGAAGTCAGTCGGACGGCGAGGATGATGGGCGAGGGGGTTGATAAATGTTGAGCGTGTTGAGAAGGCCAGGCCAGATAGCTCAGGAAAGTCTTATCTTTTGGTTGGGTAGCCGCGAGCTAGTTCCCGAGAGCCACCGAAACGAGTACATGCACCCGGTCTATCCTCCGTCTCTCTTTCACAGTGAGCCGGTAGCCCCTCGTATCTACATAGAGCAAGTACTTCGGGCTATAAGTACGTACGTACATGTATACATGGACACATGGAAGGTGCCACTCGAGGTAAGCCGGCGCGGCGTATACCGTACGCCGGTTCATCTCGTAGCCGGAGGGAATTCCATTACACGAAGAAAACGTGCCAGTTCTCTCCTCGCTCGCGCAATCGTTCTTTTCGACCACCCTCGGGGCCCTCGACCCGCCCGCTCGCCCGTCGATCCTCGCACTTTGTACGTACACCTGTTCGCAATATGTACGAATTCAATGAAAATTTTAAGATCGTCGAGGCGTGTTCCGTTGAAGCCTCCTCACTCCCTCGTGCCCAAAAGACGTAAACTACGTTGCAACATTCTCGAAGAAACGACGCCATCAACGGTTTTGCAATTATTTTACGATTCGCGGTTGTGTTGAACCGAGGGATAGAGAGACGGGCGCGCCAGTCGATTCTCTCATTCGTAATATACCAATTACCATTCCCCGCTCGACTCGTCTATAGCCGCCAGTAACCATTCCGTGCCTGTCGTAAAATAAGAAATAGCAGCGCCTAATAGGGAGCAAAGCGTCGTGGACAGAAGTTGGAGAGGCAGGGAAGAGCCGGCACCACCACCACCACCACCACCACCACCACCACCACCACCACCACCACCACCGGGGCTGTGATGAAAAATAAGAATTTCAAATCCAATTTCCCGAGGCATGTTTAATAGAACGCCTGGGCTGGGGATGCCGCGGTGGCCGACCAATGCCGAGAGACGAGCTCGCATCGTAACCAGCCCCGCGTTATATACGTACCTGTCTACCACTACAAAACCCAATAGCTTTTTTCTCCGGGGGTGCGTTAGTCGATGATGAATTATTGAAGAATACGAGCCCGCGCCTTGGCGTGCGCGAGCAATTTCTGTGCTTCTGCATTAAAACTCGAGGGTATGTACGAGAGCCGCTCACATTGATCCGCGACTATGTACATATGTACCGTAGCTATTTCCTTAAACTCGACGATACATAACGTATGTACGTACGTGTGTTGCGCGATAGAGGAAAGCAGTACACTCGAAACAAGCAACAGATGATTAACGCCGTCGCCGTCGCCAAGGGACTGACGAGCGTCATAAAAAGAAAACGTTACGAGACCCGGCATGTAAATGTACCTTGCTCGTAGTCGCTGACAAATCGAGTCTGGAAGCCCGCTCGAGACTCGCCAGCCGTCACCCCGGCGCGCTGAGACAACCGACCGTTCTTCCGCCACCTCTGATGCAGTGTCGCGTGCTTTCGCCCCTTCCAAGACTTACTTGTGTACTCGGAAAGGCTCCAAAAGCGACGAGGGTATGTCTTTGGTGCGAGGTAAGACTCGACAGGGCCAAAAGCCTCGTCGAGTATTCTGTGTACTCAAGACATCTAAATAAAATCAGGAGAGGGCTAAAAGTGGAGCAACGAGCGAGAAATACATATTGATGAAAGGACGGAAGGTAAAACGAGTGAAATACTAAAAATACATATTTATCGAGTTACGTCGAGGCAGAGAAGGTGAATTAGTTGCGAGGTGTTTACTCGTTCCTCGTCCTTGAGGAAATTGCGAGATGTTCCAACTGTCGGTCGATCGGAACGGGAGAATGAGATCGATGGGGTGAAAAAAATGACACGATGGGCAATAGAAAAATCGCCTTCGATA
Organism: Netelia inedita; assembly: GCA_964017225.1. Taxonomy (NCBI): domain Eukaryota; kingdom Metazoa; phylum Arthropoda; class Insecta; order Hymenoptera; family Ichneumonidae; genus Netelia; species Netelia inedita. The sequence goes on along the minus strand of OZ024924.1, from coordinate 797,311 downwards.
CCGTCAAGATTATAGAGAATCGGTGGTTGATCGATGACGTCGTGCGGTGGGTAATCGATCATACGATTGATCAAGTTCCCGCAACCGTGTGCCCGACAGCCCGGCAGTTTCCATGGCTACCAGCAATTCATCCCGTTCGTATACGTATACCGAAGAGATTGCTCGTTCTCGAGCGGTGAAACTAACTTGTCTTCTCCCTTATATTTACAGCCCGCGAGCTGTATATCCATCAGCCACGCTATCCTTGTATCAGAATCACGATCTCATCCCCCATCGAGTGTAACACGCGTCCCGTATACCTCTTCTACGTGGTATGACTTTAGCACGGGGATTGGAGCTTGACTGCGTTTCCACAAGTTGAACCGGTAGGGTTAGCGATAGGTCAGACAGATAGAGCGTAACGTCGGGGCGATGATCAGGGTCGCTGACCAAGTATTAACGTCCGTATAGCCGATGGTCGAACGGCATTGCTCCAACGGTCCTTGAGTGATGCTGCCGCTTCGCTGATGGTGGTCGAGCACTCTCTGTGACGCTACTCGCGCGAGAGGACTGCCAGCGGCTACCACGTCTCGTCTCTCCCATCACAGTGAAATCGATACGCGCTCGCAAGCTTGTCAGGGTATCGAGACGTTCAAACGCATACCACCTCGATTTTCCACATACGCGAGAGACCGTCCAGGCATACGGATTATCGTTCGACTCCCTCGGTGTCAAGACACTCTCGCGGTTAACTGACCATTAACCATTGCAAACCCTTGGTCCACCGATCATTGCTTCATGACGCTGACCAATGGAGTTATATAAATTTGGCTTAAATCGTCGAAATTCAGCTTCTTCTTGGAACTGACAATCACAATTCATCCCCTGATCGTTTTTTTGGGGTTGTTCGCGATATGGTAGATTCTTAGTCAGCCGACTGAGCTACAATTTTTCGACTTACCGATTTACCCACATCGGTAAATTCCCATTCGCTCGAGAACTGATGTGTTTCTTACCCGAGGAGCCCCGAATTGTATAATTTCCTTCATTTACCACCTAAGGTAATGCGAAATCCATTCGATCGGTAACAAAAGATAAGCTTCGGTTACTTCCAAGATACATTGCCATTTCGTGGAATAGTCGAATTCTGATTATATACGATCCTTAATCTCGTATTTATCCCGTAAAAAGCCGCCCATAATTTTATTTTTACTTCCGTTTAACGTCTGCGACGAAATTAGCCATAGACGGTAAGGCAGAAAATTGGCAAACGGTCGGTACAAATATTCATCGTCGATAATGCAGGAATCCCCTATACCTCTCACCAGCTGGCCGAGCTGAACTTTGAGAAAGTAACGCGTGGCGGCGTTCCAGTCGTTCTACCTTCATTACAATATGGCCGCTCAGTGGCTGCGACTGTCAAGAATATTTTGCTCCGATTTTCCGAAGGATTAAACTTTTATATATATCCAACCTAAATTTTGACGCGTGATAAGTGTTTGAATGTACGTGCCAGTGATATGAGTTATGACGCGATGAAAGGCAGCGTTCGCAGTGCCGTTTAACGTGTTCGTTCGCGACAGCACATAAAGCGGTGAGTAGTGTGTCACTTGGCGTTGTCCGAGAGTGCAGTGCACTGTTCGTCTGTGTCCTTAACAACCGCCCCGCAATTCTCCATTCATTTGCTCCAACCTCCAAATTCAATACGGCGATTGAAAGATCGACCAGATCGTTGAACGATACACGATACATCGGTTGGTGTATTGAAAAGCGTTAGTTCACGCGATCTTTGACTAAACAGCCCGCTAAAATTATATATCATATTCGGGTCGAGACGAACGTTCTACGATACTCGCGCGAGTATTAACAAATTCTCTCATTTGTCCCTTAGACATAGGTGTATTTTTCGAAACGTGAACTTTCGACAATCGTGTTCAGGCGCATTGTACTTTGATGTTTTCGCTCACTCCGTTATTGGTTATCGTTCGCTATAGTCTAGTCTCTACGATCCCCCTCTCCAACCTCGTTCTACCCTGTAGTTCCTACTCTGCAACTTTGCGCTCGCTGCTTTTTGCCAAAGAAAGCCGTGCGTGGCCCTCCTCTGGGAATGTATGTACGGGTTGTTTGCTAGGGCACTCAAAGACCCCCCTTGACGTAACGCATTGAGCGCGAATGTTGCCGGTAAATCCATACAATGTTTTTTGTCCCCTCCTCCCCCCCCCCCCCCCATTCATTCCCTCGGCCACCATGTTGATGCTGCTGGCCGATATAGTAGGAAGGAAGGGAGTATTGGCGCAGCAGCGTGTCGCTGAAAATTGCTGCACCCTCGGCGACTCGCAGATCGTTCGAGAGATACCCCGATAGTTGTATACTCGTGGAGCCAGCCTGTTTATGGTTGGAAGGGCTGATGTTAACGATTCGTTAAACGGCGGACGTGCTCCGTTTTGTTACCGACTGCGAACTTACCATCCCCTCGTTTCGTTCTCCATCTATCCCTCTCATCGATATCGACTTGTCATTGTCCAGAAGTTTGAGTTATTATTGACACGTTTGTTCTAATTTTCGTCGGTCGCTGAACCACGTGATCGTAATAAATACATCACACTGTGTCAAAATATCTTCATTCACAGGATTCGCTCGTATCAATAACGAACGTTCGTTTCTTTTTCTTTCTGTTACAGAAGCAGTCGGAAGACGAGGATTTCCATTTTTCAGAATATTTTCAGGTGAGTGTCGTATCGAAAATTTGCAGCAATGTTTAAATATATTTCGTCTTTATTTTGTTTTCACTGATATATATTTTTTTTTCATAATAATATTCGCGCGTGTATATCAATTATCAATTTTATTTATCGATATTATCGAATTTAAGTATGACCAATTTTTTGTTTTCATAAAAAAAGGGAATCTTGTATTATTTCTAGATTTCTTTTCGATTGTTTTTTTATCGCCATAAGTATAAATGATGAAAGACATGCCTAAAATCGCTTTCTCCTCAAAGTCCTCTCTTCGTCAATACGATATCGTTGGAAAAAATTCATTAGTGCTTTAAATATTATTTTTGACGTAAAAGTTGCCATTTAAAGACGCGTCGAATTAATTTCCCCGTGAGAAGCGCCAATGGTTTATTATCGACCGAAATTCTCCAGTAACGTATTCCCGACGGGGTTTCCTTTCTTCCTTACCGACTATCGTCAAACGTTCGCCCCTTGCACCGTAGTCGGAGACTTACCGTCCTACAGTTTGGTCTATTTCATAAATTCGGGGTAACCTCCCTTTTCCGTGTACCATTTCGTTGATAAAGGGATCGTTTGGCCGAGGGTAAACCGTTGCGCGTTTCACGCTTAATACCATCGTTTTCCACTAGCTGGTGCTTCCAGTCGCGTTTCACGCGATTGCTATCGAATGTGGAGGGTCGGGATCGAGTGGACGAAGGATGATGGAGACTAAAGAAGAAATAAACTGATTGCCAAACGCGATTAATTATTGTAATTGTTATTACATTTCTAAAAACAGTTCCTTCGTTATTGATTTTTCATGTACTCGAGCTTTACATACTTAAAAATATTGAAGGAGCATTGCTACATATATACATAGAAATTTAACGATATTCTCGTCGATTTTCGATATGCAATGCGAAAATTATTTCCGGTAAAAGTCGCCACCCCGTCGATGATTGACAGATTTATTCCCGTTAGTGTACGTCGATTTCTTCCATTCGGAACATCCGTGATCTCACCTCCACATTTGCGTTACCATATAATACCTTTCATATCAGAATTGCGAGAGAGCGACTTTAGGTATCTCTTTCCTCGATGAGCTGCGAATAACGAAGAAACGTTTAATACTTTCACGTTGTGGTTCTAAAATAGTAAAAAAGAAAGAGAAGACGAAGAAAAAAAGAAAAAGAAGCGTAATAAAAAGAGAAAAACGAGAAGGAACCTTACCTAAACCCCCATTGTACAATCTGTTCCATCGAATTTGCATTCCATTTCGATCTGAAACGGAGAAATAATTGATGTACTCGTTATCGTATCGGAATAATTGGAGAGTAATTGAAACGTGTCCATCGGTAAGTAAGGGATGCGAATGAGAGTTATCTCTTTGGAGTGCGTGTATCGTGTTACAAAACTATCGCGGACGACAGACGCACGTTGAATAATTAAATCATTGATGAATATTGGTATAATGGGTCGAAAATACAGAAATTACAAGATGTGAAAATAAATGTCGCGGTCCTATTTCGATCGAGGCTAGGACGAGGGTGGAATAGATAGAGAACGGGGGCGGCGAATGGCTCGATGCAGGGTGATCTCCTCCCCGCCCGTTGGAACTATACGGAGAACGAGTTGGAAAGAGTTGATGAGGTTGTATAGTCGCGTGTGCGTGGCTCACACGCAAGAGCATATTTTCGTTCGGCACGGCATAGCCGCGACGTTCAACCCCCGTATACACGTTGTACCCGTACTATATATTAGGTATACGTATTCACGTATATTTATACAGTTATGCCCGGCGGAGCGATAATTGCACATCGACTCGCGACCACCGCGATACCCGCCAGCGTTTCTTTGAGTTTGCTCGGTAACGAGAGTAGCATTATTGCTTGCTTTTAACGTCAATGGCATATATTACGCCAGTGAGTATATAACGATGTGTTTGTAAAACACACGCGCGGTACGAAATCAATGGTGCTTTATTAGTTTCTTTTCCACGTACGTTGAATCACGAGTCGTACCTATTTGCCAAATTATTCAATTTTTTAAATAAAGCATGTAAATATCGGCGGGAGGGTTGTTTTTTCTTCCAAACGCGCGGTTTTACATTTTTATTAAAATTCGTAGTCGGTTAGTATTAATTCTATCGAAAGTTAATGCCAACTTGTTCAAGTAGGAATGACTTTATTGCACAAAAGGAAAAATAGTATACGCGAACGTTGGTAGTCTCGCGACGATCGCAAAGCCACTTCTTCGAGTTTCAAGTGTTATCAACGTTCCCTGGCGTGTCGCGTACCCGAAGAACAAGTCGTCGGCCTATGCAGTCGCTAATTACCAGAGTTTCGTGAATTAAGGAAATCGTCTAATTAAGATAGCAAAGGCCCGTACAACGGCACGAGTTGTACCGCACAAACTCTCGTCGAGTCCTCTGCCCCTCCATCGGTTAATATCCGCGTCTAACTCGGCGACTAATTAAATTCATTCCATTGCCAAGGAGCTGACGAACCTCTCGATGCTTCCACTACGATATAAATACACGATTACTAGTTAACGCTCCGATGCGAGATTACAGGAGAAGAGGATACAGCGCGACATTCGCGTGCACTCGAACCAATAATGTTATTATCGTGCGTACTGCTCGAAGAAACTCACAAGGGAACAAATTCAAGTTTTAATTACAAACGAAAATAAACTCGCGCTGCTACATCGATCGCGTTTTCGTATCTTTTTACCAAAATTCATTTGCAACTGTATAATTTGGGGCGCACTCGTGTATTGCCCGGCTTATCTGTACCACTCGTGTGCGTTATGAAAGTTTAAAAAATGAAAGCGAAGAAAAAAAGTAATAAGAAAACTGGTTCAGGCTAATCGCGCGTGATCAACAAACTCTCGCCACTCGAATGATTTTTCCCTCGATGGGAGGCCGAGAGATTGCGAGCCACCGAAGGGTGCACGGTCGAGCTCTTAGGACGTTTAATGTGTATGCAAGGAAGTAGGAAGAGAGGGAGAAAGTCATATTAGAATGGCGTGATCGAAATTACTCTCAAGCCGGGCCAACGGCCACGCCATACCGAGTCTCGTTCGTTTTCCAACGAGAAGTCTCGGTCTCTCGCGTCACGCGTATACTTTCATTTGCCCCCGTGAGTTCTCCGATTACAAGCGTATCTGTGTACACGCAAGTCGTTCGCTAATGCACGTGTGGATTTCTCGGAAGTGACGCGATTCCCGCCCTCGACCCTCCCCCCTCCTTCCACCTCACCTCAACCTCCACCTCACCTCGCCTCACCTGCTTACCGCCCCATTTCTGCTTAACTCTCTGCAAAAGCTTCGCGTCTGTGACTGTGTATGCACACGCCTGATATATCGCGCGGATAGGGATGCTTCGGTTATTCCGGTACTTCCTTCGACTCGAAAATACCATTTGAACTCGACATTTCGCGGTTATATTCCCGATACAGAAAAATCCAATGCAGTAAAATTTCCGACAGCCCCGGTACTAAAGCCCATCAATTATTCCGTATCCTTTTTCTCCAACTTATTAAATATCCAGAGGCCATAGCTCGGTTTTATCGAATATCGGAGAATCCATCAAATTTATCTGTAACACTTCTTCTACATGTTGAACCGATGATAAAAAAAACGAGTGGAGGGGGTGGTTGAATTTATATATTTTTTTCATCCGTTAGCGGTTTCGAAAGCTGGCCTTGTCCCGCTATCGAAAGCCTGTACCGCCAAAAATTGTGCAGTTCTTCAAATTCAGAGTCAATTTGAACTAATCGCCAACAGTCGCGTAATTGTATTACGTCAAATTTGATTTGATTAAAATTGATGCTACTGGTGTGAAAAAAGATCCGGGAGGTGGCGCCACCTAGTCGGATTAAGCGCGTCGGTAGCTTCGTTAGGGGCATATCACCTCTGGGTTTTTTTATTCATCGTGAATAATGACTTTAATTGTTTCCAAAAAATGAACAAATACAAAAAGGACTATTCGTTGGAAAACAAATTGTGGATACTGGACTGTGAAAAAAGAAGACTGTGGCGTTCATCCATTTCCACGAATGGCTCCTTTATTATCGATGTTTAATATTACAATGTGTACATTGTTGAAATAATATTTCTGTTAAAAGACGTTAGGCAAGAAAAATGAAAAGTAATAAAAATACTATGTACGGTAATCATCGCACTCGCACCGTATATCGGATGACCCCATTTTGAATTATTACGGCAATCGTAACGCTGTCGCGCAGAGTCTCGTTTGTTGCGCTCTTCGCTGCCCGCCGTTATGGCCGACCCTCGGGAAAGTCTTTTATGATCTCCCACCTACTGCGTAACGCTACGCTATATACACTCGTAATATGCGAAATATATAGTGATACACGGGTGTTGAGTTTACGTAGAGACCATCATGGATATAACAACGAGTAAGAGCCGGTGGACCACCCATCGCCGCGGCGCGGCACCCCGGATTCTCCTTTTTCTTTTCATACTTACAAAATTCTGTCACCATGCGATCCTTACGAATGTACGCATAGCCATCCGCACACCGTGACGCACAATTTATGCGTATACACGTATTCAAAGTCGTCTATGTAAAAACGATAGGAGAGTATATGGCGCATCCTCAAATGTCGCGCACCCTTCCGAGTTGGCTTTATATTTTGCCCTCTCGAGGCGCGTGACGTCATCTCCGAAATACGTGAGACGCGTCTGGTATCATCGCTGGCCTCTTTGCGAGCTCGCCAACCGGATAAAAACGAGGCATTCAGTTCGTCGAGAACGGTCCTTTTGTTCCTCCCTCGACAAACCACCCTCTCCCGTCTCCTGATTCTTTCCACGTGTACGTGTAAACGACGACGACGACGACGACGACGACGACGACGACGACGACGACGACGACGACGACGACGACGACGACGACGACGACGACGACGACGACGACGACGACGTCGACGACGATGATGCCCGTATTATATTTAGAGTTGTGCGAGAATCTGTAGTTTTTTTTAAACAATACCGCGTGACCGTCTCAAAGACCGTAGCCATTTTTATATAGACACGGAAAAAGAATAATGGTTGCATAATACCCGAAGAGGAAAAGAAATAGATTTCAATATCGAAGGCGACACCGCGATTCGCTCGTGGACTTGTTAAGCCTTACAGATTGTGTCCCCGAGACTCGGGTGAGTAAATCATGGAAGTGTGCCATTGACTCCCGGGGCTTCTCCGGGGATGGTAGTTTGTATTTGGGGCTAGCGAAAGAGACCGGTGAACCTTGGGACCCAGCTGCCACGGCATTCTTGCTCGGATTCGCACCCCCTACCCTCTACTCGGATTACAGATATTTTGATAAATGCCATCCCTCCCGTCGGATGGGCTACTCGCGTGTCCTCTCGATTCTCCCTTCGGCCCTCTTCCCACCGTATCCCTCGTATTTATATATATATATATGTATGTAGAAGCGCGAACGAACTTCCACCCTCGCGCGCAAAGCCCAGCCAACCACTCACCCTCCCTCCAAGTAACCGCCTCGTACGTTCTCGGATTTCCCGGTTTCGTCAGCTCGGAAAAACTTTCTCAACTGTTATACAGTGAGACTCGACTCGTACCATCTTGAATCGAGAGGATTCGCGTTGTCGAGGGTGAATAAAATTGACGCGCGTTAATCGGCCCTGTCCAACTTTCCCATCGACGGATCAGCGAGATGCGAAAACTTTTTCTCATATTATTTATTTTTTCACGATCCCTCGTACATATTCCCTTACTTCATGACATTTTGTTGACGTTTTTCTTTTCTTCCGCACGTTCTCTTCTTTCTCTCTTCTATCCATTTTGGAGCATCGTGAATTAGATCGTATTTCGCGGAGACAGACGCATAAACGGATATAGAGATGAGCCCAATGAGATGGTGAGGGGAAAGGGAATGCGATATCAGAGATCGTGTGTTCTGCAAATGAGACTAATATTCGTCATGGAACAAGAGCTTTGATGGAACGCGCAATGAGGAACGAACCAAGCTGTATCGGTGGCTCGTTATTCGCTCGTGCAATTATTATAGACAATATTCCGTTTACCCTCCGGGCAAAAACCATATTCGGCAAATTTATTATTCCTCGTGGGATAAATTTTCAAAAAAATGCGATTTTCGTCGCTTCCTCGTCGCATTTTCATCTCCTCGTCGTTGCGTCAATTGGAAACATGGTCCAGCTATATAGGTACCAGTCCATTGTGTATCCTTGGCACGATAGATCTGACGATGGGTGAAACCGTCTTTAGACTCGTCTCGGGCTGAAGGTGAATCATCCCTCGCAGGGTCACATGGAGACACGACGTATCTCTCGGATACCATGAAAGTCTCGAGGAATCGTCAAAGTAATGTATGCGCGTCTCTGTAAACAGAGAGCCGGGCGTGTGCACCGCACCCAAGAAACATGGTTTTCTCGGCGTGCGGGCCCAACAAGCAACGCAAAACCCGTATCTCGCTTTCACTGCCTGAGCGAGAGAGGCTGTTGGGCCATTCACTCACGCCCCAAAATCCACTTCCGCGCTTCTCGAGTCTCGTGCCACTGCGTGCTAATATATTCTATATCTCTCTCCCTCGGTTATCTCTTGCTCTCCGTCCTCGTCTCGCTCGGGGATATCATCACCGACCGATCCCAGGCCATCTTACCCGCCACCCCACCGTTTCAACCCGAAGCTATACTCGCCCGCCCTCTCGACTCCTGTGCCGCCACTCGCACCACCTGCCAGAACTGTTTGAGTATACGAAGAAACACGAGATGCGACGTTGCGGTCGTTGCAAATGTAACTGGAAATTATTCGTAGCTTCCATTAACAGTTGCTAAATACACTTTAGCTCGCGACGAAGGGTCGATGCAGGCAGTCGGCACCTGTCCTGGCCTACCTCACCCAACGTGGAATAGATAGGCGCCGTATTTCGCGACGTTTCACCTTTCTCCCTCCCTACTCACCTCGAAATATTCATCGCCGAAAGAGTCTTATTCATACCGGTATACATGTGGGATAGCTGTCGAAACAATGACTAAGTACGGAGAAAAAGTTAAGTTTCGATCGTGGAACGAAGGTAGTACGGGAGTGAGAACATAATTGGAAGGACGTGAGATCGGTATGGTTCGCGATGTAACTCATTGATGATGAAACAGACGCTGGGAAATGTGACTCGAGAAATGCACCGTCGAGTATCGTATCCCTATATAGGACGCGAACTCTAGAAATAATTCAAGCTAACTAATGCCACCCGGGTAGTGAGGCGAAGGCACGAAGGAGGTCTCCGCCCGCGGAGAAGATTCAATAATTCCGAGCGCACAGGATACCTACCCTTCGATATTCCGTGTATAAAGGATTTGTTGGCAGCGTCGCCACTTACGGAGTGTCACTCGAGCTTTTCGGGCTTTTCGATACTCGCGCACAGTCAGTGGAGGAATATCTTTTGAGAAACGTCAACGGGGATAAATGATAACACCAGAACGGGTCAAATCGATCGTGCTACCACCGCCGTATTATACCGCTAGTTACCCCCGGCCCTCTCTCTCTTTCTCTCGCACTCTCTCTCTCTATCCCTCTAACCGTGTCTCAAATAGTTTATAGTGCTGTTACGTTAGTTATGTACCGCGTATATACATGTCCTCTATGAGACGAAGTCGCCCAACTATCCGCTCGTCGCTCGCGTCCTCGCCCAACACGCCACACATGTGGCATGCTCCCATACGTTATAGAGCTTGTTCACAGTAGGGGCACCCGCGAGTTATTCCCGCTAACGATATTTCGTGTACTCCGGCTAACCGCCATGCGATCGCAAACGTGCAAAAGTACGGTAGATCAGGCCGTATATTATTTTAGACGTATGTTGGTGTGCCCATTCTGATCCATTCCTGGGATCTCCCGTTATAATTTAAAACACACAAGGTAGGAATGAAATTCTAGAATTTACCAGTATTTCCAATGATCGCCCATCGCTTCTTCCTCCGACCGACTCTCCTTTTATATCTGTCGCTATACATCTTTGATAATTCGCCCAAATACGTCATGAACTCTTGACCCAACTTCTTCTTCCCCATATATATATATATATATATACAATTTCTCATTTCTCTTGATAGATTCATATATTTAATCTTGGATTCGACCTAGGTAGATCAGCGATGTCCCACAAATCGACGCGACGGCATAATTCTCCTCGACGCTGCTTGTCTGGTTGCGAATTATCCATTTATATACATATTTGGCCACGTCGCGGGATATATTCGAAACAAAATTGTCCTCGTATATTCGTGCGGGATGACGTAATATCCCGTTGTCTTTTGGCGTGTTAGTCGTGGTAGGAGACCGGACAGCAGGATAGATGGATGGATGGATTGTGCGAAGTAACATACTCGTGAAAGGCTTCTACGTATGTGTGCGTGTGCACATTGGTGACAGAGCATGGTCCGGGCGGCAACCAATATAAGCCAGGCCCGTTTATTAGACACCCCACAGTGGAGTTTATTAGCCACTAGGCGCTTAATACCTACATCGTGGGCGTCGGAGCCCGGCCCGGGTAGGTATTCGTACTATATATGTATAATACCGCGTTCGCACTACCTTCTGGTCGCACACACGAGCGGGCGTTAAAGACACACGCGCGAAGCTCGTTGAGCTCTCGCCATCACCTCGGCATACAACTCTCTCTCGTACGATACAGCCTGGCGATAACCAGACTCGAGTGTATCTCACAGTTTTTTTCTTTTGCCTCTTTTCGTCACTACTCCGTGTGTGTACATACGTCTGACAGCACTCATCCTTTTCACTCTACGTCGCTGTTTCATTCAGCAACTTTCTTCGCGCGCAATCCCCGAATTTCCGGGCTGTTTTTTATTCGGTGATTGACGAATTTCCCGTAGCCGATTTTGTTCCTCCGAACGGTTTCGGCTACTGGCTGGCCGATATTGTTATTCGATTTTATTTCGATAGGTCGTTGAGAAAGTAGGAGTCGTGGGGTCGATTAGCAACGAGGTCCCGAGCGACCTCCGGCGCACATCCGGCGAGAGAGGGCTCATCCATGCGTTCGCATCCAGGCAGTGCTTCCGCGCTCTCTCATCGCTCGCTCGCTCCCCGAAGATTTATCAATAATTGATTCATCGGGCGAAAATCGTGGGTGCGCGCGTCTCTCTCTGGCTCTATCGGTCGCTCGCTCAACGGCTGACGTAAAATATCCTTTACCCTTTGGGAATATTATTGCCGGAGCGAGAGCGAAGAATCAAGCGAAAGTATCCCGTCCCTCCGGTATATCCAGTCTCGGGCCTGTCACATCCGGAGTTGCTTGTTTTCCTCCTCACTTCCTGTCCATCAATTTCATTGTTCGTGCAAATTGCCGCGACGATTTCGTAATATAATATCCATCGACGGTTCTCGCCGAATGTATATCGACGGTTTTAATCCACTTCACTCGGATTACTCTAATTTTCGTGTTTCGAGCCAATGGAGTTTGTGTACACTGCGTGTGCGGTATCCGGTCGAGCCGGGTCTTTAATCTTCGGTGAGACGATAGATTATACCTATAGTAGGTGTATAGAGAGTATTCACGTCGAGGCAGGAGAAGCCGAGTAGGTAGGCAAACCTTATTCCGTCCTCGGTACTCCAGTTTACTACGGGAGCATCATCGACACAAGTTAGACGTGCACTCGTGTACGTATGTGTGTATGCGTTATATGTACGAAGGGACGGGCACAGGAGCGTGATGCTCTCGAGATGGGCGAATACGAGGCCAACTTCATCACTGAGTCATGATGCTTTTATCCGTAGGACCGTGTCACCCTTGTATCTTTACCAGTGCCTTCCTCTCTATCTCGAGTGACAGGAAAGCCGGCCTGCTCTCTCCTCTTCTCTCCTGCTACCAGCTATATACCTAACTCGCGTATGTATATTTACCTCTTATACGTCGATTCTCCTCGAGTCCTCCATATCGTCCTCCGACCGCGCTCCAAGTCTCCGAGAGCCATCACCGAATTATAGAGGTTCGAGAAGCGGGCAGATAGGGCGGCCAACATCCCCCCTTCTCCTCACCTACATCCAGCTTGTCGGATACTTTACCACCTGAGCTCTGTTGCTTTCTCATCCTCTCGCGTTACACTCTCACCGATCGATCCGTCGATTATATCGCTATGGTTCTTATGAGAAGAGATCGACGAAGCGAACGTTCTCTCCGTCGAGCGAGAGAGGGAATACTAAATTGATTCATGACTCCTGAAACTCGGAATCTTGGTTCGTGGCGAGAAGCTTCGAGAACCTACCGGAGGTTAGGGCTAACCTCCCTGAAGAGTTCTCCACAAATTAAAAGATCGATAGAGCCTCCGGATTCGGGCTCTTCTTTTCCCGGAAATTGTAGTCCCGTGAGCGTTCTCGACTTGACGCATCGCTCACTCTCTTTTTACCCTCTCTCCCTGTCACTCGCGCTCCACCACTCGACTCTCGATAATATTGCACTCGAATGATTAAACCTGCATGACCCAGGGTCCTTTAGCAAAGACGTCGAGTACGACATGTCCGTTCGAGAAGTCGGCCAATTCGACAAGGATAGCGCGTCTGGAGGCCGTGTACGCGTCGTCTTGCACAATCACCCTATTCCCTGTGTGCAGCCTTTCCAGGCAAGTAGTGATTGCCTGTTTAGGTCAGAGCGTAAGCTAGCTATCGTTGAATCAAGATCTTTGATCTCCGTTGGACGTCCGGTGAACGGATCTGTCCGTAGAGCGTTCGCCAAAGGGATTCGTAGATAACATGTACATGCTCTCTGGCCAAATACCACATCCGGCTCGCGTAGCAGGCTGTGTGACTACATACCTGTTTGGTTACTCCCTCGTCTTCCTCGTTGGTACGTCTAGTCGTATCTCTTGTCCTCTCTCTCTCTCTCTCTCTCTCTCTCTCTCTCTCTCTCTCTCTCTCTCTCTCTCTCTCTCTCTCTCTCTCTCTCTCTCTCTCACTCTCACTCTCTCCCCCTCAGTAATCAATCGACGCTCCGTCGTCTGTATAATATCGATTGCTACACCCGCCAGCGTGAGATACAAATCGGGCCGATTTATAGTCTTTCATATTGGAGAAATATTTTTGTCTCTTGGCGAGGTAGACCCGAGAGCCTGGAAAATGACCAAGATTCGCGAGGACTTTGCTACATATCCTCGTGATTTTGCACCTCGAAGCCTCCTTTACCGCTCGGTGGGTGGCGGTGTGACGTTGCCGGTTGGTTCGACGCCACACGACTCATACTGGCGCACCCTCGTAGCGGCAGCACCAGCTTTATGGCACCTGCGCCATAAAATGGATACAAAGAGCTGCTATATTACTCGGGTATATATAAGGTAGCGAGCTGCCAGAGCCATAGAGACGCGAATCTGCATATGGAACGTGCCCATTAACTTTCTTCCTCGCGCTTCATTTAATATCACGCGTACAATGCGCGCGCGTCACAGTACCAGCTACGATAAACAGATGACGCTCCCTCACCCTCTATGGGTGACTTCCCTACAGTTTCCCTTCGGTTCTGGCCCATTAATAACAGACCTAGGCTCGCATTGTCCCGTTCGTGGAATCTTCTTCGTGCCACTTTTTGCACTCCACCATTCATCTCCGATTTTTCAACCGAAAAGAATCGAATTTTTTTTTCCTCGGAATTCGTTCTTTGTCGCATCCATTTTGGTCGAGGCGTTGGTACGAGCTTTCCAAAGTCTCTCGGAATAGATATTGGAGTTTTTTCGTTGAAAGCATATTCAACGGAAATACGCGCTTTCTTGGCACGTCCAAGCTCGTCTCTTCGTTTCTCACTTTACTTCAGAATTCGGATCTGGAGAATGTTGCAATGTTCGAAGACGGCGAGGGAGAAAGAGAAAAAGAGAAACGGTGAAATTGGCGCAATAGCCGTAGACGTAGGCCGAAGTGCGATCTACTGCACGAGTATATGGGAAAAGAAGTACGGCGAGGTAGGAAGGTACCTATAGTTCCGGTGGATAGCGGTTGTGTCGCAGACTTTTCGTTTCTTCGTAACTCGCGGCGACAGGACCGAGAAAAATTGGATCTCGGCCACGCTTCGGGCTCGCGCGAAAGATCTCTTGACACAACAGTGCTGCTCGGCCCCTTCTCTTACCCTCTCTCTCTTTCTCTCTCTCTCTCTCTCTCTCGCTCTCTCTCTCTCTCTCTATCTACGCTACACCCTGTAATATCGTATGATTTAGTGTTCCGGATACAACGCCTTCGAAGCCAACGGCGGTGCTTCGTCGTAGGAACGAGCTAGTGTTCTCGGTCCGCCCAATGTACCAGCGCGAAATTAAACTTCCTCCGAGCTTCTTCATATTCTTGGGGATTTTCTACCACTTATTCCCATCGTTATTTAACGCAATCTCTGCCTTTCTCTTGTTCCCTTTTTTCCACACTGTCGAAATTTCGGCAATAAATCAAACGTATGAATTCGGTCGTAGTGGAAAAAAAAGAACCGTGAACGACAACACCTTGCCTCGTACGATGATGGAAAGTCAAGTTTCGAGCTTGAATATCATTTTGTTATTCTCCCAAGAGTGAATCGAAGTCAAAACTGAGGATGAGTTAGGAGGGATGTAGAGGGTGGGGCGAGGAGAAAGAGTGAAAAGGGAGAACAAAAAAGCCGTCGAATAGCCTCGTTTGTCAGGGGGGAGGCGTCCATTACGCTGAAAAATCGAGGCTCGCGGGCAACCCATAAACAAACGGAATTATACGGCGGGTTGTGCATGGGCTCGTCCCACCGCTTGATCCTTGTACCAGCCTGTCGACTATTTTACCGGTCCCTATACATCGTCGGCTCTGGGTTTTCCCTTACCGATCGGTAAACATACGCGCGAGTGTGTGTACGTGCGCGTGTCCAAACAGCAGTGAATTCACGGGGCAATCACGTAGTAAATGTACCTGGCTGGCTGCACACAGTGAGTAACGCGAAAAAAACGTTTGCTGATGAGTTCAAGTGGGATGAAGAGAGAGCGAGAGAGGCGTATCAAACTCTCTGACTGAATGCCTATTATCATCTATCTATCGATTAGACAACAGGTAGTTCATCAAGTTGAGAGTGATCGCATCCATATTTCTGAGCGTTTGTTCACTTTTTTTCTCACCAGCGCGAACGCAGCATTCATTAGTTATCATCTCGCCAATAATGGGGTGTTTATATGTATATATATATATAAGTTGAAGCAACCACGCTTTTATAGCGCGTTTGGCGAGGGTGCGAGCGCTTTTCCGGAGATTACAAGTTTTACATGGGGCGGAGATACATATACCCGCGAAAGTGTCGGCTCTGTATGCTTACAATTTTACGATCACCCCTAACCATCTTCGAGCGAAAAGATGCCGCCCCTATTTTTTCTTTCCCTCGTACAACTAACTCGATGAAAAAGAATAAGTAACGTAGTGTGTGTGTGTGTAACGCACGTACGCATGCACGCACACACACACGCGTCGTCTGATAAAGCTCGGGCCTGACTCCTGCACGCCTTGTATACGCCAGCTTTCTCGAGCAAATCCTCATTTCGTCCCATTTATTCTCTCGTCTCCCTATTTATATTTGTTCGCGAGAGATTCCAATATACGCGATACGAGATCAGACGAAGCATACGACCGTTATTGCTCCACGAGCGAGTAACTCATATGAGACTTTCCTATATTAACCACGGCTCGTATAGCCTCGGTCCTGTGTAATTTATTCCCGCAGTTTGGTCCTCGGTTAAACTCTCTTGTGTAAGCCTGACTCTGGGGCGTTGCTGGTCTCCTGCATGGTAAGAAGAGCACCGGCGTTATCCTAAACCACTGGAATAACTTATGTTGTATCCATAATACGTATTCAGACACCCGCGAAAGTGTCGGCTCTGTATGCTTACAATTTTACGATCACCCCTAACCATCTTCGAGCGAAAAGATGCCGCCCCTATTTTTTCTTTCCCTCGTACAACTAACTCGATGAAAAAGAATAAGTAACGTAGTGTGTGTGTGTGTAACGCACGTACGCATGCACGCACACACACACGCGTCGTCTGATAAAGCTCGGGCCTGACTCCTGCACGCCTTGTATACGCCAGCTTTCTCGAGCAAATCCTCATTTCGTCCCATTTATTCTCTCGTCTCCCTATTTATATTTGTTCGCGAGAGATTCCAATATACGCGATACGAGATCAGACGAAGCATACGACCGTTATTGCTCCACGAGCGAGTAACTCATATGAGACTTTCCTATATTAACCACGGCTCGTATAGCCTCGGTCCTGTGTAATTTATTCCCGCAGTTTGGTCCTCGGTTAAACTCTCTTGTGTAAGCCTGACTCTGGGGCGTTGCTGGTCTCCTGCATGGTAAGAAGAGCACCGGCGTTATCCTAAACCACTGGAATAACTTATGTTGTATCCATAATACGTATTCAGACACTTCTATGCCCCTACCTCGCGCAGGTGAACCTTATCCCAACGAAGCTCAGCCGATACAGTTATATCCTGGTCCACTCTAATGATACAATTTGCCGAAACTACGAGATTTCGCGCAAATAGATTCATGTTTTTAACGCCTTTTCCATTCGAACGTGATCGAATCGTTATAGGTACATCGTTGGCTTTGCGAACTACCCTCGTATTTATCGACAGAACTTCCGCCAACGGGCAAACCACTTTTTACTCAACCTTTTTTTCCGTCCTCGGAGTCGCTGGTTTTATTTACCGTTTGGCCTCGCCGACCTCCATCCACTCGCGCGTGATCAGTCAAAAGATTTTCCAACCAAAACGCTGACTAAATATCGTCGGGGCTAGATCCGACGAGCACTTTTGTACTTTGAATAACGAGAGGTGGACAATACTTGTGCCTGTTACACCTTCGTAACCAACGCGCAACTTATATTTAATTATCGCCAGTAATATATTAGATTTAAAGACTTTGCTGTGAAATATCGCAACATTAAGAAAACCTCCGTGGCAAGCACCAAGTCGGGCATCTCGCCACGTATATATAACTCCCACCCTACCCTCTATATCCTATGTATATATACGTTCTTATATTCTCTCATATAAAAGGGAAGAATACGTGCTACCCCGCGAGATATCGATCGTACTGTAGGGCTATCGGTGGAAACGTTCGTTTTTGCAGAAAATGTTTGCAGGTTCGAAAGAACGACCACCGGATTTGTAATCACCGATCAAAAATCCTTCGGCCTAAAGTTCCATGGTCCAAATTTATACATCGAAATTTTCAAAATAAAAAAAAAATAGCTCACAAAAATCACGATATCAGAACGAACCAAGTGGCACTTCTAACAATAAGTCTACATCCGACTTTCCCAAAATACTCCTTTTTATAGTAAATCCATCAAACGAGAGCCGGATCACAATAACTTCAAAACACCCGCTTCGCTATTTTTCTATTGCGGAGGTTTAAAAATCCATCTTTTTTCTACGACTCCATTCGGTCGCAAATTTCTCGCTAACCACGCGTCACCCAGGATTTTTCGAAAAAGCAAACGAATTCTCAGCAAAACCGCGAACAAAAAAGTAAAATGGCGATTCTTTTTTTGTTTTTCTTCTCTTTTTACAAATTTTGAAAGCTTTGGGATTTATGATCCACTCGTAGGAAGAGCGGTGTCGACGTCGAGATCGTCGTTCCGACATTCAGCACCATTCGGACAAATGAATTAGATACACTTTCATACATTTTTTACGGCTAATAGATACGCGGCCGAGCCCAATGTCCGGGCAAGCGACGAGCGAAGCGAGAGTCGCGGCTTATTGTTAGCCACGCGCGTACAGCCATGGTCACGAGTGCCGGACCAGGATTTCTCGTCCTACGCAATAAAATATGTACAACCGAGACAAGAGCGGTTTTTAACGGCCGGTGTCCACGGGCGATAGATTTTTTTCATTTGAAAAATCCTCCTGGTTGATAATCGTTGAGTATGGCCGGAGATTATTTTCCCTGGGTGCCACGAATATCCCCATTGGCTATGCACATATTGCAGCTCGCGTAAACATATACTTTTTCTGCACTAAATATCTCAACTAATTAATGCAACTCGAAATCATGCACGAGAAGCCCTCCGGGACAATAACTCCTCGCCGCTGTTCGAACGCGAATTCAAACGATTTCCCGGTGAATATCCATACACAGAATTGATATTGCTTCGTAGTAAATATTATGAAATACCCCGTGCAACGATATTTACCAATAGTCGGATAAACAAGACCCCCACCCCTACCCTAGCGGTAAATGCAGCCAGTGAAATGTTTCATGAAGGAATTTTTTCACCGATCGATAAAATGAACAATTAAATCGATAGTTGTGCTAATTCATACGTACATTTTCCATCACTCGCAGCCGCGAACATTCATGCACATCGAATGAATCAATACGCGCAAGCAAATTGGGCATCGAAAAAGTTCCATTCGGGCGTTTGGTTTTTGACGAAAAACACTAATATAACGTGTCTCAGTGGCTACGTATCGAAAAGTGCGCAGGTACGTAGCGCGGTTTTACGGCCGACGATGCAGCGAGAGAGTCTGTGCGAGACCCTGAGGAGCGTGGATTCTCACGTTTTTATAAATTATTCATTGTATAGGCAGAGTCTCGGTGGGGTGGTCGCGGTCGCGCGCGTCGTTGGCGCTACTGAAAGCCTCTTCGTTGGCGGGAATACAAGGCGCTCTCCTCTCGGTCTCCTTTCAGCGCTACGTACGCTATACGGTTTTCATAGTACCCGATGAAAACGAAGGGAGCAAGCGAGAACGGCCTTTTCATCGGTCGCTTACCACGAAAGTGTTTACCTGCGAGGCAGATAGAGAGAGAGAGAGACGAGGAGGGTGGAAGAGAAGAGAGTGGCTGCAAGTTGGCCGGTACGTCACGAGACCTTGTCTTGGTGCACACGGTTGTACACCCCCATCCTCTCTCTCTCTCTTGTACCCATGAATCTTTGTCATTCGAGCGATGTTACTGGGTGAATCCTTCTCATCGTCGCCTTCCCACACCACCCACCCTTTCTCTCTACACTTTCTGCCCATTTCGTCTCACAAAAGTCAGACCGGCAATGCCAACTTTTTTTTTATCTCGTTCGCGCAATTCCTCGTCAACGAATTTACTGAATCGTGTAATCCCGTGTATCCAAAATAAGATTCTCCATTTTCCGTGGCGGCTTTTCACGTTTCCGCACAATTAACTCGACATTTTGCCATTCACTCGACTCTTCCCAGTTGTCGTCGTCGTCGTCGTCGTCGTCGTCGCATTATCCTTCGTTGACGCGGTTGGCGAGTGTGCAATGAATATGTATATGGTATAGAACCTGCTTTTTCCCCATTTTTTTTTCATTTGGTTAAAGCCGCACGGTACAATCGCAATTTCAATTGGCCACAGCGCCTCGTCTCTCATTCATCGAGGCACCAATACCCGTGCATAATACGGCGAGGGAAATATAGAGATTCGCAACATTTGTATACAAATATGGATGCTTTCGTACTATGCTAGTTGTGAAACGAACTGGAAACGTTTCGCGAAGTCTGCGAAGGATACCGAATCCTTGTAAAATCAAGCCAGAATGGATGGATTTTTATTTGAGAATTTCTCAATTTTTTTGTTCTCATAGCGATCGGGGATAAATAGGATTATATTTTTTTCTCCTTTTTTTCGGCATTCATACGTCAACTCAACTCAACCGAAACTTTCTGTTTCTTATCAATTATCGATCAGACCAGAGGGAGTAGGAGAGAGAGAGAGAGAGAGAGAGAGAGAGAGAGCAAGAGTTGGGTAAACACCGAGGCGAAAAGCTCGCACGATAAACGAGAAAAATCGTAACGTGTGTGCGAGAGTGCTAAAGCGGTATATACCGATGAGAGAGAGAGCAGGGCCCACGGAGCGAGAGCAGGGAGATAGCAATAAATCTTCCCCTGCGTGCTCTGTTCCAAGCTCTGCTATCGCTGCCGTAATAATGATAATGCTTTTGACGCTCTTTGTCCTTGCTTTTGCCCGTTTTCCTCGCGCAACGATTCTCGTCTCGTCGTGTCTCGTCCCTCTGTCTCTCTGCCAACGATTCCGCATCGCTCATCTTTGACTTTCCTCTCTCTCTCTCTTTCTCTCCCTCGTATCCGACTCTTATCTGTGGTTTATGTAAGAATTTAATTGCGATGATTCCGAATCGTCGTTATTTCTGCCCACCAGCCGTAGTTAGAGTGTGTAAGGTCGCGTTCGCATCGGTAAATCGCGGCCAACTCGAAGAACGAGCAGCCTCATACTTTCGACCCTTTTCTTTCTCGTAGTATATACGTTTTTCATCTTTATATCGCCCCGAGGCTCGTCCTGCCTGGTTGACGCGGATGATGCGTTATCCAGCGGAATTCTTTCAAGCTCGAAGCTTTGCGGATATATCTCGAAGGACGGTGGCGGCTACCTCTTTCTCTCTCTCTCTCTATCCCTCTCCCTCTCTCTCTCTCTCTCTCTCTCTCGACCGTCGTGTCGTTGCAATACGGCGGCCCGAGACTCACCCTCTCTCTCCCTCTCATCGCAGGGGTCGTGCCGACGTCGTCTAGAGACACTGCACACGCTCTCGTGGCTCTGCACGACGTATAACGTATATACGATGAAAGAATTAATGGACGGTCGGAGACGAGGAAGCGTCAGCGAATTCCACTTTCAACCTGTCTTCCCCGTCTTCCCCTCGTGTCAAGCGACGAAGCGACATGCCGTGCGCTTCCAATCTGTATTTATCTGAAAACTCGGCGCTGTCTCATCTTTTTCCTTGCCGATCAACAAATTTCATCGGTGCGCAAGTTCGTTGCCGCCGCACCAACGCCACCCCCCCCCCCCCCCGTCACCTTCTCCTTTTTCCTTATTTTTCTTCTTATCGTCAAGACGATGATTATTTTTCTCAGAGTTAAGATCGTCCGTCCATACGAGCGAAAAATGGGCCACGATTGTCCTTTGTTTCAATTTTACTTAATGCCTTCAAAATCGTTAGAAATTGCGAGACAAAACCCTCACCGAAAATCCCATTTGTCGAGTTTCCTCGGTACATCCACCAGAGTCGATTCTTCAAAACTTTTTAATTAATACGGAAAACAAGGTTAACAATAGACCGTGGAAGTGTAAAGAATTTCGTCGACAAAGGAACACCCGATGGCGAAGAAGTACCGGGTAGGAGAAGAGTGAAGAGAGAGAGAGAGAGAGAGAGAGAGAGAATTAGTAGAGAGGCGAGAATTGTTGTCGGTCCTTGTTATTACGAGTGTCGTACAGTCGGACGAGAACTATATATCGGTAGGTGCAGTGTACTGTATAGAGTAACACAGAATTTCTGAGAGTCGGAGAAACGGGCGAGAAACTGGCGAGAAAGCCCAAACGGGTAAAGTTGTCGGATCCTCAGATGGTAGGTACCTACGTAGAGCGAAAATGTTCTATGCTTATATAATCCTCCATGTTGGCTCATTCGTCTCTCTTATTAATCATACACGTACCTACCTCCGATTCCTGCCACATATAGGCATTATCCTATCCACTATCAAAATACTCGTCATCGTGACATTTGCGAGAGCGCGTGACAATTTAAATGAGCGCGCTGATGTAACGAAGAGGTTAATTGCATCTATTAAAGTCCATGTATAACGCGTATTCGAGCGCCGCCGTCTCTCTCTCTGGGATACACGATGATTTCTATTAGCCGTTGATGAGGCTCGGGGCTCTCGGTACCATCGTCTGATGTCTATATCACACCGGAGACTGTACAAACCGTCAAGACGCGAATCCCTCGATTAACTGACAAGGAAAACTGATTCGCGTTGACGAACACTATCGATGAGATAGCATATACGTGAAAGAAGTTGGGTCTCTATAGATATATGGTGTGTGAGCGCGTGTGCGACCGAGTCGCTCTGTACGTGCATTCGGGGCGCGTCTGATCTCCTCCGCCTCCCTCGCTCCACTCCCTTTATTCCTTGGGTCTTGGCGCTCGAAAGCTTTCCCGCGCAAACTCCCTGGGTTACGGGTCTCTCTGTCTATTCCCCTGCTTTGACAATTGGATTGCCCGCGCTACTCTCGGCGAGTTACAGATTTTTCCTTCTTTTTCCTGAATTTATTCCCGTACCTTTGAAGTCTTGCACGGCATCGAGTTGGTTCGCTAGCTCTCTCTCTCTCCCTCCCTCTCTCTCTCTCTCTCTCTATCTCTATCTCTCTTTTTCTTTCCGTCTCCCGTCCGCCTCGCAACTCGCCTATATAACGAAAGCTCCTTACTTCACCGACCTCATAGCCAACGTTGGTTTTCTAGCCGCGAATAACCCCTGCCCACCTTGGCTCTCGCTTCTTTCGCTCTCCTCCTTATTCCACCGAGTTCTTTTCTCATTGCGAATATAGCCGGGCTACCTTTATTTTTCATTGCTTAAGGCAAACAAATAATACTTGCCAGCGCCAATTAAAGTGTTTGAGATGGCCACGTGAGCACAAATTATGTATATATACATACATTTACGTACATTTTTATATTTACCGAGCTAATTTATCATTCATTTTTCTCACGAAATAAACTGGACATTATGCAAATAAGGTCATGATTGATTTCGCTAAAAGGCTCTTTGGCTCGAATATTTTTCGCGAAAAATAAGTTACCGAGTGCCTTGAGAGTATCGCGAAGTCACCTCGTCCTCGTTATATCGCATCGTTACATCTGCCCGTGTAATACAACCGAATAGACGACGTTTTTTTTCTTTCCCTTTTTCACCAAGATCTCGTGATGAAAGACATTAAGAGCTCCGGCTTTCCGAAAAAGTCAAATGGCTCGCGGGTCAGTGGTCAGGCGTGGTTGCCTAGGTACGCGCGTCGACGGAAAAGTAACCTCCCAAAAGTCGAAACGTATTTATGTCGTGTCGAGGGTTGACGGATATTTACAAAAGCACAAAACCATTATAGCACGAGAGGATCGTCGGACTGTCATGCGCTCCAGATTTTCAGTTCAACTCGCGGCAGGATTAATTATCCCTCGAGTGAAACAATCATCCGATACTCAGTTTGCCGCGCGATGTCGGACGGTCATTCGGATATTGCGGGCGTGTATGTGCGTGTTTCCTCTAGATATATACACGTGTATACTGTATATAGATAGATAAGGGGTGGGGCAGGGGGTCAACAATTACGGGCAAATTCCTTTCTCCAAGTACATTTAACTGCACGCCCGTTACGTCGCTCACGTGTACATAAAGCTTGAATTCCACAAGCTTTCGAGAATGAAGAGAAGAAGCGGAAGAAGCACAAGAAGAAGGGTCGACCCGCGAGCAGCATCGGCAGACTCGGTTTTGCTCCCTGTTCTTTCTCTCTCTCTCTCTCTCTCTCTGCCTCTCTCTCTCTCTCTTTCTCTTTCTCGCTCTCTGTTGAGCGAGCGAGGACGCGTGCAAAAGAGAACCCAACATCTCGCACCCGAGTACAACATACTATATATTATATGCCGTACTAGTCCGTACTAGGTAGCCTTCTTGTATTTCCACTGGTGTAATTTTCCGCCGGCTTGTCCCGGCAAATGTTTATTCATAAGTCGGACGAATGCACCCCGGCGGGCGATTGTCCGGCGTCCGAGTACAGCCCCTCACCCCCTCGAACCCTCTACCGTGTTCTCGCTACCGCACCATCTGACCTCGGGCCGCTCCATATCATACCGATATACGTGTACTTCGTTCGTGTCACCGACCGTTAACCCTTTAACGTATCACATTTTTTTGTTACGTTCGTTCTCTTTTTTCGCGACAGTAGAAAGCCAAAATATATTCGAGAATCTTTTGACCATCGCGGTTTGTCGCATCGACGTTTTGTCTCCCTCGTAAATTCAACACACTTTGTTTGGCCATTTCGATATTATTATTTCACGGTGATTCACGATTTTCCAGAGTTTTTATCCCGCAATCAAGAGAGTTATATTATGTATACCCTGGTACGTTTCATTATTATCTATTATTTAAACCGGAGAATACGAAAGAGAAAGAACGTTACACCGGTTGAAAACTACGCGAGCGAGGCAAAAGAGAAGAGAATAGGACGATTTATCATCGGCGGACGGGCTGCAGCTCGCTCGTGCCTATTCGGGCTACGAGATATTAAATTAAGTTACCCTGCACCTTGGAATTTTTCCTCATTACCACGAAACAGAGAACAAAACCAATGGTAACTTTTTCCCCAGTATTTTTCGTTCTCTACTGTACTACTCGTACTCGACTACTCCCTCTCTCCCTCCCTCTCTCTCTCTCTCTCTCTCTCTCTCTCGTTTCCGTATATTTTTACCCCCGAAAGCCTAGAGTGCGTTTCGACCTGGTGTAGAAATTACGAAATAATAATACGAGAACAATAACCGTACGAAGGAGTATGGCATTACGGGCCGTGCTGGTAATTGCAACGGGACGCTGCAATACAATCGTGTAAAACGAAACAGGTTTTAAAGGTCCGTTATACCCGGTTTCTTCCCTCTGGCTCCCTCTCTCTCTGTCTCTCTCTCTCTCTCTCACTCGCTCTCCCTCTCCCTCTCTCTCACTCGTACTTTCTACCGTTTATTGGTCCGCTCGACCGCGCTTATTCGTGCTTTGTTTTCTCTTCGTCTTTTCATCCCCCGAAATAAGTAGGTAGTGGATGCATAGGAATTATCGTACAGGGGTTGGTGCCGTTGATTTTTCGGTCGATGTGTGTTTTTGTGCAAATCGTAAAAGTACAAATGTTCTAACAATCGAGAGGGACATATACACGTACACGGAGAGTTGTCGATGAGTAGACTCACCGGTTTCGGATGAAATCGTCTGTCGATATGGCGAGGGAGAGGGGGGGATGAGTTATTCTTCGTCGTCTCTCAGAAGCGAATCAGCCGTTCACTCGGATAACAGGTGGAACGTATAAGGTCGCACGTAGCGCGCGACGTCAAACTCTTCCTCGTGAAAACCCGAGAATAATTCGACGACGTTTTTCGAAATCCCGCTCGATCCGTGTCTCTGTTGTTTCTCCCCATCGCGTGTCCCTTCCACGTTGACGAGAGACTCTCACGATCCTACGAAGAGTCGTACGCGGACAAACATCGGACCAGTAACTGCGATACGTCGAGCAACGAAGCTTTACCCCCGAACCGTTGCTTCTACCCTCCGTCTCTGTACGCATGCGTCGGTTATTTGAGCGCCGAAATCACCCCCATACCGACCACCTGCTTCTCCTACCTCTACTCCGATGCTCATCTCTCTCCCTCTCTTCTTTCTCTCCCTTTTTCTTCGTCTTTATCGTATCTTTCTACAACTATGAACTTGGGAGATTTATCCCGGAGGATATTAATAAGTATACGTTCTCTCTCTCTCTCTCTCTTTCTCTCTACGACTCATTTGGTCGAAAAATGTTATCATCGTTTACGTATAGCATTACGTGTAGTAACGAGTTATAGATCGTAAAAATCGTGCTTCGGACAATATCTAAAGAAACCTTGTGATAAAGTATCGTGATTTCTTCACGAACTATCTCGTATCGACCGACATTAACTTTTGACATTGGTGCAGCGAACAAACGAAACGATTAGGTTCGATCCGGTTGATGAAAAAACGAACGAACGCAACGAGCGACAAATATCGCAACGAAGACTCGCTGGCGGGGTACGTTGTGAGAGGGTGGAGGGGTTGGACGCGAGTGGGGGTTAGAAAGGATGGAACGAGTCGAAGATGTAATAAATATAATAGCGACGGTGCTGCGATAGGAATTCGAAGGGGCTCTGTTGAGGGAAGCTAGCGGTAGAACGAAAGCGCTTGCGCGAACCGGCTGAAAACGTGTGGGGGTGCACGGGGGTGAGAGTCAGTCAGGCCGCAGCGCGCGCTCAGAAAAGTACCCTTACGCGGCTGCCAGGATATCGCCGGGGTACACGAGAGACGGTGGCACACACAGTATACGGCACGGCGAAACGCGGGGCGGCGCGGCGCGGCCCGGCGATTCTCACCCTTCTCTCTCCCTCTCTCTCTCTCTCACACACACACACTATATATATATACACACACATATGCATATATATATATGTGTATCTATCTCTCTCTCGCTCGCTCGCTCGCTCCACGTACTCACACGCCGCCGATTCTCAATACTTGGTGACGCACACACACACATACGCACACATGCACACACGCACGCGCGAATACATACACACGCACGTACACACACGTATACGCACATGGGTATATCTTACTCGCACTCATCTCCATTCGTCAAAGCAAGCGAGAGAGATAGCGGTGCGCATTTTCTTCATCTGCACACGACACGTCGCATACGAATTGAATACAAGACGTTTATCTCGTCGTTGCCCCCGTGCAAACCCGTTGGAAAAGTGTTGAAATGTTGAGTGAACGAAGCACCGATCTTACAACGAGTTTTCCTTCTGTTTCGTCGGCTACTTCGGCAACGAGACTTGGAAAATTTTGAATAACCCGAGTCGAGTGTTTTGCGGGTAATAGGTGCGAACGATCCTCGGCCCGACACGTCGGGACAAATTTGTCGGGAGTCGCGACTCGAAAGGGGGTGACAGCAGTCGAGGAGACGTGGTTCTTGAGAAAAGTTACGCGACGAAACGAAGGGAGAGAGAATTCGCGAGTTGGAGAATGGCCAGTTTAATTCGCGATCGGTGCTAATACGTAAACGATACTTTGGACGATAAATTTCTACGCTCTAATTGATTCCCAAAGGGAAAGTTTGAGAGCTTTTGTGCTACTGTCGAGCGTGCGAATAATTCGTTATCGCGAGAATTGTGCGGTGTTCGAGCGGGCAAACATGTCAGTCGAAAATTCGCGATACGCCACATCGCGCGAGCTCTGCCATGAGTGATTAATTCGGTCGTGTCAGGAAAATACGAGATAGACAGCGAAAGCGCGAGTGCAAGTGGGGCGAACGAAAAACGGAGCAAAAAAAAAAAGAAAAACGAACGAACAAAAAAATGAATCGACCGGGCCAACTCGAGAATAGCTAGTCGGCCGCTCGCCAACGAATCATTCGAGACGATCGTCGAGAAACTCTCGCGATAACGTTCCGCTTCGATATTCGTAACGGACACGCCGTGCTCTTTGTGAAACGTACGGGCAAAAATATGGAATGGTCGTGGAATCATAGGAAGAAACCCGAATCGTTCGACAATAAAGTGGCACGAAATTTCGAAACGGCGAGTATGCGATTCTGTCGATCGAATATTACCCGAACGAGCCAATAGTGTATGGACTATCGGTAGTATCCCGTTGATATTTCGTTCATTCTCGCTGGCTAACACCTGGCATCGCACATAATCGCGTAATTCCGTGCAGTGACGCGACGAGAGTGAAAGGGATTGAAAGGAGACTGGAGGTGGGGGAAAACGAGCGAGTGAGAGAGAGGGAGGGAGGGGGAGGGAGAGAGAGAGAGAGAGAAAGCGATTGTACAGATGCGAGTGAATGAATTTTGGCGATTGTCCAACGGATGATGGTTTTATCGTTGGAAAATACTCTTGCCTCTCGAACAATGTTCATAACTCGTTAATAACGTGGGATAGTTTAGTGTCAAGGTTCCTTCGTACAAATGATCAACGCACGAGAACATTTCGAATTATCGACCCGTGTCATTAAACGAGCGCGGGTGTTTGAAATTCGTGTTAAGATTCATTGAACAGGATTAAGAAGGAAGTAACTCGACCCGACGGAGACGGCGAAGGTGATGCGCCGAATGATCCAGAAGAAGAGGCGACTCGTTGCAACGACTGTTACATCGTCGACGAAAAGTGTCGTTTCGTTATTTCTGACTGGAGTGTTTCGCTTTTTTGTTACTTATAGGTGACGAAGAACAAACCCGCGGGAAGCTGGCAGTTTGGTGTTGCGAGTGCGTGCAGTGAAGGGGGTCGACGAGGACAGACCGGGGTGACAGAAGGAGAGGGTGGTCATAATGACTCCCATCTTTCTCCTCCTGTTGGTGGCGATCGACCCGATTATCGCGCAGAGTCATGGTGGTGAGTAAACGACGTGACGATATAGAGGAGAAACAAGGTGTATCGAAGACGCCGTGTGGTTCGCACGCGGAACGGCACGACCCCCGCGTTAAGGATCCCGGACGGAGAAAGAGACTCTTCGACCCAACTCCAAGATCCAACATCGAAACGGACTCGTGTTACATAGTGTTTTTTATTCAAGAACGCTTCGTCTCACGAGCGCATATCGCACTTTGATTTTTTTATAACGCGGACTCGATTACATTCGAACGTCTCGCTTTTTGTGACCACAGCTCTCGTACGATAGACGCGTCAACAGTTTTTTCAATATGAAAATGAATGTTATTGTCGAAGCTCTCGCGAAGCCCATTATTCGGATCATATGTTTTCTTCTTTTGTTGTATTTGTATTCATTTAACAGGCGTTCCTCTATAATGTATCCTTCCTCGTTCAAACTCGGCTGCCCTAGCCGAGAGAGACCATTTATTGAACCGTTATCGTGCCATTATGCAGCGTTATACCCATTGAGCTTTATGCGGGGCTTTCTCGTAACGATGATCTATCCACCGAATTTCAGTTAGTTAATTACGTTGTGCTGCGCGGATGATAATCCTAATTCAGCGGTCGGAAACTCCGTAGTGGATTAGGCTCGGAGTAATGTTGCGGACCACCGGATCTCCCTCTCTCTCTCTCTCTCTCTCTCTGCTATCGTAATATTCTACCGGCAACTACATATGTTCCAAGGGACTCGTCGTACATAATGCATATATTCCGCGTTATATATATGTACATAGACATAGAGTACGTAATTTGCGTTTATTCGAGAATTTTTTATTATTCATCGGTTTGTGATTTGATCGACCAGACCCAGGGGTCTCATTTTCTTCAGACCGCGCGAGGTATATGTATCTCGTTGAAATACGACCGAGCGATATACGTATGTACGCGCCATTGGAGAGAACCGTGATTATTCATCGAAGGTGCGGTATAATTGCATCTACGCGGTATGATCGGGCAGCAATATCGATTTCTCGGTGTGTTTATATTGGTTCTATCGGTGAGTAAGCCGAAAATAAAACCCAAGACATCTCGAGGAAGAACCGGAGATGCCACCATACGGCACGGTGCCGCTGTTGCCACTGTGCGATCAACCTCGTGGCCCGAATGCCCGTCGAGAGCCCGTAACGTATCCATGATATACTTATATATTTATGTACACTCGCGCACGTACCTACGTACGTAGACGCATACGTAGGTATATCGTACCCACTTCATACTCGATGCAAATTATTCCTCGTGCCTCTCTTACTCCTGTCGGGTTGCACGTTGCCACGTTCTCCATCGTATGTCGCTTGACTTCATGCGAAGCGTCACGGAGATTTTCTCCAAGGCTTTTCTACGTATACGTAAGCCGTTGCAAACAAAAAATCTACCAACGTACGGACCAAAAATCCTCCCCCTCCCCCAACATTATTACATTACATCGTATATGCGTACACGCCGACATTCGCATATTTTCTATTCCGGCCGTCGTCGTCAGCCCCGAGTTGAGTTTCCGATCTTCTCGACCCAGAAAAAAAATATTCTTCGACAAAATCGCGCAAGCAAAATGCTTTTGAGAATCAAAGTTGGTATATGGCAGGTAAAAAGATAGATTATTGTACGATTCGATCCGGATCGAATATTCTAATAGGATCGTTCTGTATCGATGAGATTCGAGCGGTTAAAGAGAGATTGGAATTGCTCGATCGCGTCGCAGTCGGCCTCTCGAATCCTCTTTCTCACTTTTGTACGTGCATGCTGTTTTATTTGCGCTCATTCCTTTCTTTTTCGTCGCGTTTCATTGCCTCCCCTATTTCAACCCCTTCTCCGCCTCGGCCACTCATAGCGCCGTCGTTACGTAAAGCGTACGCGTCGCTGGGACGTTTCACGTTATTTATCGTCGCTCTCCCTCGTTCCCAGCGATCGGATAATTTACATTTCCACATATGTACGACACGTACCGCATATACACACACACATATATATATAGAGAGAGAGAGAGGGTCTATAGCGCTAATCTATGGGGAATCAATTTTTTAGAACCATCCCAAAACGCCGCGGCTCTTTTTTATTATTATGATTATTATTTTTTATTTTTTTCAACAATGATCGGAATAGTGGACGGTCGGAAGAAGAGAATTCGATACAGAGCATCGATGATGGAAACTGGCCGCAAGTGTACCCAAGCGGGCAATAAATCGTACCGCAGGTGCACAAAAGCGTCAAGGCAACCCGAACTCTTTAAACCGTGATATTTGAAATAATATTCAAGAAGATCTAATTCACGGTATAGCGAATCAAATATCTTCGCGGATTGATCCAATTTTGCGCTAAATCCCCAGACAAGTTCAAAGACTCGGGGAACCATCCGAGTACGTTATAGGGGATTATCCAGGGCTTTGAAGAATGCTTGTCAATGAGTCTTTTATCAATGTACTTATATGTACTTTATGACCTCGCGTAATGCGACTTAGTTATGCTCAAACACGTGAGCGCGCAGAAACGAGCGTGTAAAAAATGTTACTTCGATAAAAAAGTTAATAACTCTCGGTAGTGAAAATGTACGAAAAACCGTTGATATTTGGTTGAATGAGACCGAATCTAAACGAACGTTTATAACGGGACGAAGAACTGACTAGGTCGAGCCAGTGCGCAAGCCTCGCAAGCCAAGTCTGTCATCGAGCCCTTTTGGTGCCCCAGGCCGGACTGGCGCAGCATCCTAGCGTTTCTTTATGCATACGAAATAAATTGAATTTATCCTGTAGCGTCGACGAACCGGCTTTATGGAACATGCACCGAGGACTTTCGTCAACATTCCCGTAGTTCGTCGAGTAGGATATTATAATAGGTATATCGTCCGAGAAACGCCAGCAGGACTGGTTAGAAAAAGTCAAACGTGCGATCGATTATCCACGTAAGGAATATTTTTATATATATATATGAGGTATTCAACATGGGATCGGCCTATTTGGAACTTTTGCATCTCCGATTTTTTTTGAATTTTTTCTCTTAGTCCTGGTTAAGACTCGCCTCCATGATTTTTTTCAATTTTTTTTATCAAGCCATTCACGGGATATAAATTTCTGAAAAATTTGGGTTTTTGAAAACTGCCTTTTTGAAATGCTCATACCTCCGCCAATAAACGACCGAATTGGAATTTCTTTTTTTTCAAATTTTTCGGCTTTCCACATATTTTTCATATAGAATACCGAATTTTTTTTTGAAACGATATTGATATGAGATTTTTTAATTTTAACAACAAATGATTGTTTTTAACAATGAACGTATATTTCGATTTCAAGAAAAAAAGATATAGACAAAATACAGTAATTGTTTTGTACACTTTTGAAGTCTTATAACTCGAAAAGTAATTGATGAAAAAACTTTAAATTATAGTGTTTTAGAAAGTTCTCGAGATCAGCTACAAGAATATGTAATAAAAAATAGGGGGTGACATTTAAAAAAATTTAAGTAACCTTCACGTGACCACGAAATGACTCTTCAAGGTCAATTCAATGGCACCATCTTATAGCCCTTTCGGAACCATACAACTTTTGTCTGAAACATTTTTCTCTAAAATGCTTTATTTTTGAGATATTCGACCGTTTCCAGACTTTTCTAACACCCTGTATATCTTTTATTAATAGTAAGTACCTACATACCTTATTTTGTCTATATCTCTTTCCTCAAATCACTCTGTAAAATAATCAATAATCACTCAGTGTCACTAGGATGATTATTTATAGTAGCTCCGGAGTATAAGAATTTGTTTTCAGATATTTTTCAATACAAATAACTGAAAACATGAACATTGAAAATTCGAAAAAAGAAAATTCCATCGTTTGCCCATTCTAAAACTAGGCTTAGCAGTTTTCAAATTAACAACGGTTTTTTACAAACAAATTTAAAAAAATCAAAATATACGTTCATTGTTAAAAACAATCATTTGTTGTTAAAATTAAAAAATCTCATATCAATATCGTTTAAAAAAATTCGGTATTTTATATGAAAAATACGTGGAAAACCGAAAAAGTTGAAAAAAAGAAAGTCCAATTCGGTCGATTATTGGCGGAGTTATGAGCATTTCAAAAAAGGCAGTTTTCAAAAACCGAAATTTATGAGAAATTTATATCCCGTGAATGGCTTCATAAAAAAAATTGAAAAAAATCCTGGAGGCGAAACTTAATCAGGACTAAGAGAAAGAAAAATTTCAAAAAAATCGGAGATGCAAAAGTTCCAAATACGCCGATTTCCTGTGGAATACCTCATATATACATTAAGGGGATAAAGAATTTATAAAAAGTAAAGAAAGAGGCTATACTAGCCTCGGATACGATGATTATTTAGTGCGTCGGAATTGAGAAGATGGAACGGTATAGGTACGATCATTTATAGTAGTAGAAAAGGCTTTAATAATACTTCCGATACCAAAGTGCCAAATACCGTCGGTTTGTCATAATTGTTGGGACGAATAGAAGAGAAGAAGGGTGAGACGAGGGTTGAGGTTCGAGTCGGATATAGTTTGGTAAAACGACAGAACTCAGTCGAGAGTAGTCGCAAGCGTCGGTAGAACGGTTGGATATTGCATTAATATATCGCTAGAGTCTGGAAATTCGAAAACGACGTAGCAGCCGGACAAGGGCCAAAATTTATGAAGCTCCAAAGTGCAGTTCGATGTTTCGGGCAGCTCCGCGATTCTCGTCAGACATGCACTCTCTAATGCCTACGTTCGTTCCGATAAACGTGTATCTATGTATATGGATATATCTAGAAGGCGCGAATATCGACCGCCTGTACCCATTTGAGCTACTTTCGTGATTCCACAATTTTCATATAGTTTTTACGGTCGAAAACTTTCCTATCGATTTGGTATATAGCCATTTAATAACAACCGGGTACATATGCCGTTATGAATCTAATGCCAAAATTGTGAGTACAATGCCGAGATAAGCGAGGTAAATATCTCAAAGTGAATACGACAGTTTCGTTGGTTCTTCATCGTATTATTTTTCACTCGTCCGGTATCGCCAGTCTGAGAGAATTTGCTTATCGATGGCCATTGCGATATAACCATAGCGAGGGGGTAAATTACTTTGAGAATTTAGCGGACGATCGTGCAGTTTCGTCGAGAGGTTGGAACCACCGTTCTGTCTCTCTCTTACACACACACACACACACTCTCTATTTCTCTATCCTCCTTTCGAGGGAACCAAGAGTAAAGAGGCGGGGAGAGGAGACTCTCCTCTACTTTCCTATCTTAACAGCCCATCTACATTGTCTCGGCAACGTTCACCCTTCTCACGCTCCAACCGACGAGTTTATCGTCAACTTAAACAATGCGTTTCTTTTTTTTCCACACAGGAGCACGATGGGTAGTAGGAAAAGAGAGTGAAACGGGGAACTGCATGGAACACTTTGTAACGGGCACGTCGTCCGGAACTGCGAAGGTTAGGGGGCGATTCCCACCTCGAATGCCGATAAGAACTCGGAATCGCCCTCCTCCCACCCCCCTCGACCAGCGGCTTTTAGACCACCGCAAGTCTACAAACCTAATGTACCTGGGTGGTACTCCTGCTCTCGTACAATACCTTAGCGTCGTGCCACCTACATGGGTTATCATTCTCCGGCTCTGACAACCCCTTTCTCCTTCGTTGCGACCATAAATGCATGTATAGCGTAACGTGTGTAGGTAAACTTTTCCATATAGGCCCATGCAGGAACAATATCATTCGGGCGAGGCGCGAGACACTTGTCCGGCCGTGGTTCGATACGATCACCACCTCTGTATTCTCATATAGAGCTTAGTATGTGGCACGCACGTGTCGCACGTACTCTCCGGTCTCCCATACGAATTTCTCAAGCTCATTTTCCTTCGCACAAAATTTCGGTCGCGCGCACCACCATCGTCCAAACCCCGAATAAAGCCCAAAGACGTTCGTTCCCGGGGGAAAAACCCTCGACCGAGACCAACAGCCGGGCACGATAGAGCGAGAGACGCTGTAGGGTACGATAAAAATTCCCAACTACCGACGTGCTTCGACCCTTCTGTTCATTTACAAACGTGAGAAGGCGATGCTTGATCCGCCGACCCACACGCATGAAGTGCCGAATATTTTCCTTTTTTTCCAAGCCATAGCTGACGAACTTTTTTCCCTCCATCTTCCTCTTTATCTCTCTGGGGTTTTTTTCTTACCACGTATGAAAAATCCTATCCTCTTCTCTCGCTCTCTGGATCAACGCTTTTTTACGCCGATTAACGCATTTCAATAAGACGGTCAATAATAAGTGGCCGGCACGTGCCTACGTTGCACAAAACTGTTGGCCTCGAGCGACGAACTTGGAAGATCCTACGGTCGAAGTCAGAACTCCGGAAAAGGAAAGCAGAGGAGCTTATTGGATATACCTAGGACGGTATGAACTCTCGAATCGTATTCGGCGTAATTATCGTTCGGAACGTTGTGGAATCGTGCCAGCGAGATGGCTGCATGCCGGGCGTGGTACGACCGATCCGACCTTCCCCCTGGATGACTGACAATAGTAACATTAATAATGGAAGTTTACCTCTGAGACGTTATATCGGGATTAACGGGCAGGAGAGCCATTCGTATTACGTATCAAGAGCAATTGCATGCACGGGACTTGGGTGTGTGCGGTCGTTGCACAAACATACAATTACGAGACGTTCATCATGCAATCCGCGTTACTATTTGCCTGTCTGAGATCCTTTGCATCGCTATAGAGCCACCTTTTGTTGACCTCAGTGCACTAATCGGATAACAAGGTATCGGTCCTCGATGTCTTACTTCAAACAAGAACTATCATCGTATTCATCGTGGATACTCTGTTTACGATAATTGATGCAGGTTGGTAGACGTCTGAAACCATTGCGCACTTTATCCCACGTAGATACCTCTTTGTACAATAACCAATCAAATATATCTAATCCAAGGTGACAAAAAACAGAACTTTCACAACGAAAAGCAATTTGCGACGATTTAGTTTTCCTTTGAAAACGATCTAATAGTATCGCAGGTTATCGACAATGATTGTGTCCCGACAGTGTGTAAGCAGGAGTGTGCGACTAGAAAGGGCAAAGGTGAAGAGATAAGACAGTGGCTTGCGATAACTCCGTAGTATCTTGCTTTCCCTCTGCGCGCCAGCTGCTCTTTTTTCTTCCTATGCCTCTTTTACACGGCGAGAACACAATAAAAAGTGGCAGTTGTCGGGTAGCCGTCGACTTTGGTGGCTCAACGCGAGTAGTGTGCCGAGGTGGCTTACGCTTAACACTGTGCCCGCTGCAGAAAAGACTCGTCGTACTATCGCCGAGGCTTGACACGCGAAGCTCCTTGTTGCCGAGAATCGCGTGTCGAAGCATTATATCGAGGGTGAACACGGAGTTCCCTTCGAGCCTGCACCGAAAGTCCAATAGCTGAACCCTCTCTTGTATCTATTAATTCCTATTAGTCAACTCTATCGTTCCACTCACCTAGCCACAATATTCCCTTCGCCTCAACCCGTGCGCTATTATATATTTCTTCTTCTTTTCTCGTCATTTGACTTATTGGAGAAGTCGAGAGCAAGAACCGAGTAATTCAAAGTCGTCGAGGAACCCTCGACGAATTCTCCACCCTTTCTCCTGCTTCCTATTCTATCTCGTGTGCTTTATGAGAAAATGTTCAAGAGTAAACTCTCGACTTGCGCCGACCAGTAGGTATCTACCTCGCTTTTCCCATTCTTCATCTGCCTGTCTCTACGCTACACTGTTATTTCAAGTTGAAGCATGTTGCCATGTATGTTTACCACACGAAGAATCAATTTTTTCATTTTTTGTTTGTATCCGCGGGCAATTTTTATTCATAATTTTTTTATCGTAAAAGTATGTACCATCCTGTATTCAAATCGTTTTGGAGGATAATAGATATAATTTCTGTGACACGAGATTTCATTTCGGAACTACGCGATTTATTCTGTCGTCTCTGGGTTAGATTTTCTAGTTCATGGTCGACGATCTCACCTTGATAATCTTCCCTTCTTCGATCTTGCCAAATTTTTTGCCATGCAACACCCCCTTTACTAGCAACTTGGCGTACGGCTCGAAGAATTTTAACGTTTTTATCGCGTTCCCGAGTTTGTCTCACCAATTTGTCCGAATTGCTCCCCTCGCTTCGTATACCAGAATTAATAATCTCAGCGCGTATATCTTACCGACCACGAGGATCCGCCTACCGTTTCTTTGCGAGCCGAATCAGTCTCTATATGTACACAAATAGTACAGTACGATAGCGGTATAATATAGTATGGTATAAATAGGAGTGGTAAGCGAGCTGCGGCAAACTTCTGCGGACGAGCGAGTACGGGACAGTTATTAATTAATATAGCGTGTACGGCACGGTGTGCCCGGTTATTCGGCTTGCGACCCTCTCTAACCCTACGTACGTCCCTTTGATTAATTTTCTTTTTGGCCATGCAGCAGAATATATATTGCTCTCTACGTGCATATACACCACACCATACGCTCATACGCTGTTTTCATTCGACTCGCCCGACTGGCACGGATAAAAACTCACAACTGTTTCAATTTCTCCCCTTACTCAGCTTTTATTACTCAATATCGTATGAACTATTGCCACCGATAATACCTTGTTAAAACGGGCGTAGAAGCGAGAGATCCATCGGTATGACGATAATTTATAGGCCGTGACATTAACGAAAAATGATCGGACATCCTGCCGGCTTTCCCTGACGGTATTATTACAATCGTTGCGAATAATCTGCTCTTCGTTATACATCTCGTGCAAATCGAACGCTCTATATTTCAGTGCGTCAATGGAGATCGCCGATCGAGTTCGCTCTCACCAGGTCAACTCGCTGTCTCTTTATGTACGCAGGAATATATAAAAATTCATCCCTTTTTCCCTTCCCCTCCCCGTATGTTATACGCGCATATGTATTTTCGAATAGAATTTCGTACACACAGCGCACATGGGTGGAAACAAGTAAGCAGCGAGATAGGTAATACTATATTTCGATGGTACCTCCCCGACCCCCTGGTATATGGCGGATATCATATAGATAGGTCGTTGAAAACGTATAGGCTATTTGGCGTCCGGCCAGGCTGGTACGTTCGCAGACTTTGGTGAGCCGCCTTCTCCAACCGCCTCATTCACCTCCCCTTCGCCACCCGCCACCACCCACTCGCCCTTTTCCACCGAGCATGCTTCTCCCTTCATTGTCAAATACATGGCTTGTATCGCGAGAACGTGCTGTGTAGGTGCTCGCAGGTGACTGCAAGCGTGTACCAAATGGGAGGTTTTACTTTAAGTACAGTTTTGGCCCAAACCGCTTGATTTTCCTGATTTTTGCGAACGGTAATTCCGCATAGGAAGGTTACAGTAGGTATACGCGGAACCGGTAACAGGCAGATCGTATGCAAGGTTGCAATAAAAATCTAGTTGCAATGTCAAGTGGAAATAATTGAATGGTGTTTCTCGAATGGGAGAATATGGTAGATTCGCCGGGTAGGAAAATGTATGGTCGGGGAGGCATCGGGACGTTTCTCTCCTGTGCTCCGTTCGCCGGGGATACCGGTGAACGGTGGTGAATCGCCAGGGTGGAGGACAGAGAACCGCACAGCATTCACCGCGCAGCCCGAGTTGATTTATCGGTGGGTAGCGTGACACCGTGAATAAATAGAAAGGTGATCGAAAACAAAATCCCACGGAAATGGGTATAAATGGCTGGCGAGAACGGGCATCGAAGCTCGTCGCCGGACGGCCGGCCGGACCGGACCGCTTGCCTGTCCAAAAATAAAGCAAAACTCTACGTCGACCAGTAGGAGGAATAAAAACAACAGTGACAGTAACAATAACAACAACAACAGCCTGCACTCACAAACGAGAAGAGCGATCGGGCGAGCACGGTTTTGAAATGATTGGATTCGTATATGCGATACGCGTTTATCGTTTGGAACTTTAACGATGCTTTTCAGCTAGTCGGGCCTCTCCATTAAAGTGGCACGAGTACTTTTTGTTTAAATCGTCGATGCTTTTAGGCCTCCTCGATTATAGAGATGTTCGAACCGATCGGAATAACCTCCGATAAAGGACTATTGCGACGATCGAATAAATCCAATGCCAAAGGGAACTATTCGCTCGTAATACTTTCGGACTCTGTCCCAGTTATATTCCAATGCGATTATTACTTCATTCTCTCGGTCCCTAATATTTATTCCATCACTGCGAAAATATGCGAAAAGGCTCGATTTAGAGGATTCTTCTTTGATAATAGGTTTGCGTAACGTGGCGAAGATCGCGATATGAACGCGTGTATCAAACCTTTCCTCCGGCACGAAAACTTTGTGGCATTCTCGGCGAAAGTTTGCGTTCAACCACGGGCATAAGATTTAACGCGTGCCAACGTGCGTGCTACCTGTTCCTGGAAAGCCGTTATTCGCTATGTCTTTCTACTCTGGGTGTGCGTAAGCGGGGTATCGGTGTGTTGGGTTAAAGCGCGATTATGGCTCGACCGTGAGGTGGTGCAATAGCTTTACCGTTTGGTTTGCATTCTCCGCGATGAAACAGCTATTCGAGGTCTACGAAGCACCGTTTTCGGGCAAGGTTTACCGAAACCACCGGCGAACCACCGCTTCGTCCCTCATAGTCTCGGTAAGATCGCGTCGCTGGCGACGTTGATCGTTAGTCGTTGTCATAGCCATTGTCGTTATACTCTCCGTGCTTTCCTCTCGCGTTCGTCCCATTTTGTCCTTATATTTGCGCTCGAGGCGTGCGCGCTGTTTCTTCCACCATCGGACTTCCCTCCGATGTCCTGGGTGAAGGACAATGTTGTCGTTTC
Source organism: Netelia inedita (assembly GCA_964017225.1). Taxonomy (NCBI): domain Eukaryota; kingdom Metazoa; phylum Arthropoda; class Insecta; order Hymenoptera; family Ichneumonidae; genus Netelia; species Netelia inedita. The sequence continues at coordinate 757,776 of OZ024924.1, read as the reverse complement.
GTCTCAAAGTTCTCTGGCTCGCTCCTCGACTCAAACGATCCGATCCTACGAGCATTGCAGCTTCTCCAATTCGTTTGCTACACCCGACGTTTTCATCTTTGGATATAACGGCAGCAACGGACCTGGAATGCTTCACCGAGTTCTCGTACTCGCGTCCACGATGGTCAAATTGGACGGTGCGTCAGTCGCTTTCCTAACCACTACTCCACTTTGTGTACACAGTTTTCATCAAGGGAGAGCACACACAGGTCCGGTTGAGTCGTCGTCGTGTCTGTCGCCACTCGCCGCTGCGGCGAGGGCGATGTCCGACCAGTTCTCCACTGAGAACGATCTCTATACCGGACGATGACGGTTTCCCGAGGCATTCGAGCGCATCGAAAAAACTCTTTGAATACCGCGCACTTCGATCGACCGACCTTTCTTCCGGCAAAGACGAAGTAACGCCTCGTTATATCGATCGAAATTTTAATCGCCTCGCCCCCATCCCCATCCCCCTCAGGACCTCGTGTATATCCGACATCGGCTAAAAATTACAACGCTCCCCGTTGAATTATACGCTGACATCTACCTCACCCGTTATTCACGATTTATCTTGAAAATATTCGACCCGAGAATTAATTCCGAACTTTCTTATCTTATTTATTTTTCGGCACTCCGCCGCGCACTCGTCTCGTGAATGCCTTGGAGCGAGGGGTGCGAGCCCGTTCCCTTGGCACTGGCCCGTTACAGCCGAGGTCAATAGGCGGGTATGAGTAGGTAGGTATTAAGCAGTTTCGTACGTATAGGTATCCTCTACCGCTCTACCAATGCGGGGGAACCATAGCCGGTGTACGAATAAACCAGGCAGAATAGGGGAACCCGCGAGAGCCACCCACAAGCCTCAACAGCCCGCCCGTTCTATTCGCAACAACCGGAGAAGAGACCCACCCTCATAAATATTCACGATGAAATCTACCCCTCGATAATAACGGTCTGGCCTCTTCCCACCTTACTCCAAAATATACGATGACTGCCGTATATCGGACGGAGATAACGCTACGAGGGTGCCAAGATTTTCTCTGCGAAACATCCGCGTGTGGAAATGTTCGCGATGATACATATTTTTTTTCAGAGAACGTGTGATTCGTGCCTATCAAACGGCATTCTTCTCGTCCGTGTAAAGTGACCGAGAAACAGGAAAAAAAATACCTGGATTCGCAACGACCAACCGAGTACATATCCTCTTCGAAAAAGGGAATTGCGTATACCGGGTGTAATGAATCTCGGGAGAGAAAGGTCAGATGGCTAACGTTGCGGGAGTGTGTAAGTATAAGTGGAGGGAGAGAGAGAGAGCGCGCCGAGAGAGGAAGAGAAAAGATACACTTACATCTACGATGGGGCAGACCGATGCTGTCCGGCAACGAGTAAATTGGTAAAAATGTCTGGGGGTTGTTTGGAGGATGGCAAACACGAGCGAACTATCCTTCGTGGAAGTCACCCCGACCATACCCACCACTAGCTACTCTCTTTCCCGCTCACTAATTCCCTCTCCCTTCGTCTCTCACTGTCTACCCAAGAGCAAGCAGCCCAGCCGCCTCTCCATTGCCAGCTCGAGCTCGAGCCCCGGGCTTGCCCGAACCAACACATAGTGTGAGGCATACCACACTATCCACCTCCGTCGACGACGACGACGACGACGCCGGCGACGACGACGACGACGACGTAGACGGCGACGCTGCTTTATACCAACTCTACTCGAGCTGCGAACTCTTCTATACGTTTCTCTATTCTCTACCGTTTCCACTCTATTTCCACATTTCTGTCTTCCTCTGCGGCGTCTACCGTATATACTTTAGAATCACCGCGTAACACGACGGTATCGTCCGACCGGCTACGGTGGTTTTTCTTCTCTCTACTTTTTTACTTGCGTCGGTGAGTCGGTACGGCAGGCTACGGAATCTCTATTCGACCAGAAAATTGAGTGTGCCGTTGCAGACTTGAGACAACAGGCGGATCTCTGTTGTGCCTGGACCAACAATGATCCTCGAACGACGAGTATCGCGTGCACGTTTTTATTATCGTCCATCACCGATGACCATTCGTCGAGAGACGATTCGATCGTTTTTCCGTGTACCGGACGATCGGTTCTTTTTATTCATCGATATGACGCTTCTATATTTCGACTCGGGATGGTATCGTCATCGTCGTTGCCTCCAACGTCGTCGTTGTCGTCGCGGCCATTTGAAGGAGGGATGGGGAAAGTCCTCGCGCACTGACGTGTATTGAATCGGTGAGCGGTACCAATGTGGTCCGACGTTTCCGACGTGCGATCTCCGATCTCGCGGTCGATGTAGGTCACACTCGTGGGAGTGAAGGAATCGCTACGTCCAAATCACCATTGGAACTTCGTCCAATTTCTCTACGAAAAATCGCACGAAACCCGAGACGAGATATATCCCTTTTGCTTCACGACAAATGAGTTACGACATCTCAACTCTCATTGGCCTTCGATACGTGATACTCCATCCTTCCACGTGTACCTACATCCTCGTTCCGGGCACCGAGTTTTTTTTACATTTTTGTGCATCGTTGTGGTTTTTTTTCTCCTCTCAAGCGTGAGTGGTAAGCGAGTGGTCTCGCCGGGAAGATCGCCACTGCTGTTGAATCTCGTACTTATTTCCAGAGTGAGGAAAACTTGGTCGTCGGCACTGGTGTGAAACAATCGACGGAAACTCGAGGGTGTCGAGGATGTGTGCTAGCTCGTAGGTGAACACTCGAAAGTGGACAACCCCCAAGATCCGAATCCTGACACACAATGCACTTTTTCAAGGGTCGACACTTTCTTTCATTCTCTCGCTCTCTCTCTCTCACTCTCTCCCTCTTTGTCCTTCTCCCTCTCCCTCTCACACCATTCGCAGAGCAGTTCCTCATTCACGTCGAGTGCAAGCGCGTATCTCCCCTAGTACCTCTTGGTTGAATTACGTACTCTAGTGTACATCTTGCCGAGCTTGCCTTGGGACATCGTTACACAATGCGAGAAGCGGATTATTTGACATTTCAACCACATGCTCGAGACCGCTTGTTCAAACGATTCCCCGAGTCTCATCCAACCGCGAGGGCTGTACGATCGAGACACGGGTGTAAGAGCGTCCGAATTCATACCATTACATCGCGTACGAGGAGAGGACCGCGCGAGGAATAGAGGCAAATAAACCGTAGTGATATTCTTTGTTCCATGGGAGAAAAATGAAAGCGAGACGCGAACAACGGACCGGATGATTATGTTGCGAGTCGTATCGTTCCTTTTCACGGTGAGCTCGGTTTTCCCAGCTTTTCCGCCCATCTTTCTTCATACTCGTATCTCGTACCGCGAGTTTTATAGACGCGAAAGACGGTTTTTACAGAGGTACCAACGTACTCGAAAAAGCTGTACTTTACTCACCCGTGAAACTCGAATCGCCGCGAACGAGTAAATTCGCGAAGCGTACGTATAATCAAGGACGTATATGCGATAATGCGGATGCGGGGATGTCTCGCGTCAATTACGTAAGAGAGGGTCGTTGCGTGCGTTATTACAATACCTCGAGGCAAACATTGAAAGCTTATTTTGGGGCTTTCGGGCGCGCAAGCCACGTGCTAATTAGCAAGCCCTCTTCGATTAGGGAATTGGGTGAGCCGAAGCGCTTCGTGACCACCGCTTGGAGGCAGAACGCGTGCTTGCCGCGTTGCTTGGACGGTGGGCGCTAAATTCTAATGGTAACAAGGAGAAGCGAGACTCCGGAGTATTCGGAAAATTGCTCAGTGGTCCCGGTAACGAGAGAGCGTTGTCGATTCAGCTATGGGAAACTAACCGCGCGTGGGAGCCCTTGCCAAAGTGATGCAGTAGGCACAGAGTGCAAATTCGCCCACGGGGGATGAGAATCATGCGCGCGAGAATAATCGCTCGCGATGTACCTTGTCGACAAAAATTTCACTTCGAACTTTGTGCAATCGACTTTGCGCACGGACGCCACGATCGATTCGAACGGCGGTAATAAATTCGCTCGTACAGCGCGAACGATGTACCTTTCGCTCTTGTTGAAAAACAAACGCGTACATGCCCGAAAAACAATCGACCAAAATGGATCGAGTGCCACAAAGCGTATGCGTCATCAAGGAAATAGGGAACAAGTTCGCGCGAGCCAGTCGCTTAATTTTACCGAGCTCATCCATTTCCCAGATATTTTTATGACTGTTTCGTTTCATGTCCCCGCGCGATCGTAGAATCATATCAACTATATGTCTCTCACCTCTCGCTCTCTCTTTTTCCCTCTCGTTGTCGTCATTCTCTCGTTCCTCCCTTCGTTCCGGCAATCCCTATATATAGAAAGCTTGTAAAAAAGCCGTGGCACGAGAGAGAAAGAGGGAGAGGGTACTGCCGGTCCCAATCGCATTGGCACGGCGCATTTTATCGTGCCGTAACTCGAAATTGCTTGTCTTCGAGCGTTATAAAATCCCTGGGAGTTGCTTCGGTGCGGGAAAAGAAAAAAAAATCGATTCCATCCTCGACGCTCGACCACCGTGGCTGGCATGTAAAGAAGCTATGTAGCGATAGGACCACCTATATAGTACACGTATACGTGCGTGCATGCGTGGTATGAAAACTTCTATTTTATCGTGTATCTATTTCGGACAGTTGTTCGTTATGCTTATCATTATCGTAATTTCTACAAGCGTGTCGAGATATCACAGTGGTATGTAAATATCAGAAAGATGTCGGATGCATCGGATATATCCGCAAATGGAACGTTCGTTCGAGCTCGAAATGGTTTCACGTTCTGTTTTCTTAATAATAATTCCTTCATAACGAGATATGTGATATGGCTCGAGGATAGAAAGGGGGAATTGGAGCGGAAGCAAAAAAAGGCGAGCGAGCCTTCGGCACGGTGGGCGAGCGCGCATCTCCCACATCCGAGTGGGTAGGTACGTGTACGCGAACCGATGTACGAAGGTGTACAGACGCGTAAGGCCGTTCCGAGACTGAAAGCACGGGAGTAGACGCGACGGATTGGTCCCTTCGTCCGCTCTAGGGACACGAAAGCCCCGGCACATGTCGTACGTACGGATGGACGCGACTCGCGCGTGGTCACTCGAGAGGCCAAGGGAAGGCTTGTTCATTTCATGGGCCGTCAGCTCGTGCCAATCCAATGGACTCCGGTGTGATTTTTTTCTCCCAGCGAATTTCCGTCTATTTAATAGGTAGCTAGTAGTCGAACCAATCCCTTCCATTTCGATACGGACAACCGAATCGCCTCGCGCCGCAATCGGGCGTATTCTATTTTGTTCGTAAAATCGCTGTAACCTCGTAGCATTCCTCCTCCTCCTGCCACCTTTATTTTCCTGTATCTCGCGTTTTTTTTCGCACCCTGTCTAGATAAACTCGATTGCTCATCCGGATCGAAAGCCCACTGTCAATTGTTTTCCGCCCTCGTTCTCTTTTGCGCTAATAGATATTGCGTTCTGTCCATCAGCGAGTACACGGCGAAGGCGGTTATAGAGCCTCGGGTTTCGGATTAGTCCCGAATCGCTGTGGCCTCTCCGAACCAGCTGGCCGAGGGCCGGATAAGATGTGAGCGGTTTTATTTGGCGAAGCGTGCTCTGGTGATGAGGCACGGTCATGTGAACAGTGGGGATCGCTCCGAAATGGTACGCCCGCACGACGTATACCTACGTGTAGATGGATTCTCTATCCTCTATTCTTTCCATGCTTCGGTAAAAACGGGGGGTGGCGCACCGTAGGAAATGGTAGTTCGCGCTCAACCGAGTGGCTCGGTCGAGCTTGGAAGAGAGCGAGATAGAAAATCGAAGGCACTTAAAAAGTGGCAGGTACGCGCGTACTCACACAGCGCGAAACTCCGCTTGGATGTAGACATTCCGAGAAGGATGGTTTCGTGCGGAGGCACTTTTCTTCCGGCTCCAAACTTCCTTTTTCTACTTCGCTACTCCCCCCCCCCCCCCCCCCCCCCTCCCAACGACTCTCCTTCTCATCCTTCTCCTCATCCTCCTCCTCCTCCTCTATCTTCCTTTTGCCCCGATTTTTCGGAAAAATCCGAAATTAAGCGACACGTTGGAACAATGGTCGATGACGTTTTAATTAATTCGTTGAAAAAGTTGGAAAAAGCACAGGATACTGCATATTGTACGAGCAACGGACTTGATGGTGAAAAAATGTTGGATATTTCGTCGTTCCTTGGTTTTGCTAATGTAGATAGGGTAACCAGAGTCGAGGTAGCCAAGGTACTTAATAATACTTTGGCGAACCACTAATCCATGCACAGTCTTGAGGAACGAAAGTTTTCTCTATAAACCTCTCGTTATTCCCGCGTACAGGGACTGCGAAGCGTGCGGGTCGATGTGGAAAGCTCTCAAGCTCGATGCGAGCAACGTCAGCATCGTACCACCGCGAGGAGAGAAAGAGAGCTATATAACGCCACGGTAGTCCTCCATCAAGTATTAAAAGTTCTCAAATCGACGCCGCAGTAAAAGAAAGAAGAATCCTCGCTGCACCGCCTGCATGCGGTGAGATTCCATGCCATTATAAATGGGGCATGGCACCGTGCTGCTGCTGCTGCTGCTGCTGCTGCTACCGCCGTCGTTCCTACTCAACTACTGTTGCGCGAATAATCGCGGGCAAACTCTTTTCAAATGCCTTGTATCCGCAAACGCTAATCCAACCGAGACTCGGTGCGACACGCGATCCAAGGCTTACTAGCCGCGGCATTTTTTTCTTCTTTTTTCCGTTATCCGTTGATCGATACGAGTTTTCAATGTGTTGCTCGAGTGGATCGATATGCGCGCAGGGATTAAGGGGAGGGCGAAAGATCGAAGAGTCGTTCCAGGCGCGCGATGGTCAACCGAGAAAAAGGGGGAGAGAAAGAAAGAGCCCCGGTAGTGCTTCGTCTTTATTGCCCTCGGAGTCTCCGCGAGGGGAGTAGGTTTGTACATAGGGAGAAAGAAAGGAGAGAATCGACGACCTCGATTCGCCCTCGTGCGAGCAGACCACCTTTTATTCGCCGAACCGCACAATCCTCTAAAGTTTCGTTCCATTTTATCGCTCTTGCGAAGATATTTAATTTTTCTTCGGGGATCGGCTTTATGGCGATCGCCATTTCGCAGACGCGGATATATCCTACCCGCTGTGATAGAATGTGACTCGCTCGAGACAAGCCGCATGTCCCAACCTCTGCATCCGAGATGGAAACGTGACGAATGAGAGAGAATCGCGGACCGAAATCGTTTCGAGGCAGCCTTGCTCTTTGCGTCGACACACTCATCGTTGCGCTCGGGTTGATCGCGGCCAAAAGCCTCCTTTCTCCTTTTACCTCCCTTCCATCAAGGAAATCAATAAAAAAAAGCCCTTGACATCGCGTGCACTCAAGTACGTAAGAAATTAATATCTTGATGTAGTCCCAACTATACCAAGTGCTCGAATAATAAAGGTAAGAGAAAAAAACAACAACGGTGGGGTACAACACTATATATCACGTTCCCCTTTTGCGTATATTTTTTTCGATCTCACATTCGGTGTGGGGTGTATAGTTCTCGGTTTAATCATACCTACCGGTGTCCTGATTATACCCGGAGCGGGATATAACTCGAACTGATTACCCTTCGCCTCGCGATATAATTTGACCATATAACCCGAGACCAAATACAACACGGTATGCTTTTTCGCGCTTTTACTTCCTCCGTCGTCGTCGTCGTCGTCGTCGTCGTCGTCGTCGTTGTCGTCGTCTCTTGTGTTTGTCGTGTCCCCGAAGATTTTTTCGGTAGCTCGCCTACCACGTCTGTTCTCTTGAGAATTTTTATATTATGAAATCGTGCTATTGTTGGAATTTCTCCCTTTTTCTTTGTCACCCACGGACGGTTGAAGAAAAAAATAAAATAAAATTCCTCGCGGCTAGCGGAGCGAGGAATCCCCCTCTCACGTCCCAGAGTTGGGTCAGTGAGAGAGAGAGAGAGAGAGAGATAGTAAAAGGGCTTGTGGAAGGAATATAAGAGAAAACGGCATTCGAGGGGATTGGCTCTCTCGCGTGGAAGGCACATCGTACTCGATAGGTCGTCGCAACAGGATGGATAAGCCGCTCTGAAGCAAGCGCAAAGACGAGGCTGACGAAATAGGTTTGCAAAGACGAACGTGCGGTCGCGTAAACCTCACGTTCTACGACTTTCCACACAGAGACACAGGCGGCGACGGCGCTTCATATACGGGACGTCGCGTCGGAACGACGAGACTCCGGGGGTAGTCGCGGTACGCAGGGGGTTAATTCGGATGCCGATTGAAAAACTGGCAGGTCGCGTCGTATATCGCAAAAGTGTCCAGAAGCTGAAATAGCTTGAATCGAGAAAGGTCGGCTGGCGGAGTAGCGCGGGCGAGCGACGAACGGAAGAGAGATGTGGAAAATGAAAAAGAAAAGAAAAAGCAAAAGAAGGAAGATGTGGTGGGTAGCCGAGGATGAGGATCAACAAACACACTGGAATTATACTTGCTCGAGTCCTTTTGCCACGGTTCCTTCGCTCACGGAGGACTCCCTCGACACCGAGAAGGGGCTCGGTGGAAGGAGAAAGAGACGACGGTGAACCGAGAGCGACGTCCGCAATTTAGTGGCAATCAACGAGTTGAAGGTTTTGTGGCCACCAAGGGAGATTCCGAATGCACCATTTCTTCCTTGTCATAGAGAAGTTATTATGGTTTCAGGTTTTACGTCGCGAAAGGTGCGCATCCACGGTTCGCAACCAATTTAACGGCATATTCCACACCGCGGCAATGAACTTGCAAATTCGATTACAACCGCGTGTAGTCGCAACATCGACAAAAAGAGTCTGACAAGTTGGTACGGGATACGCGCGCATCTCGAGAGGGAGAGATCGCCATGGCTGAAAATGAGGAAACTCTTCGTAGGAAGCTCGCGGGTGGGTGGGTTTTCAGTCGGCTGACGTTCGTTACCCCAACCTTATATACCCTGAGATGTGGAATATACGTAGCGGAGAAGACAAAGGGGCTATCAATCAGCTGGTGAGGGCCTGCATAGAATCGTAGCGCATATGAAACCGTTGGCCAGGCGGGTTCCGGGCGCACGACCTCGACGGCTTGCACCTCGAATCCCCGGGCAACCGGCACACACCGTATAAATGGTAGTATTATAGCCCAGCCGTCGCATACGGGCCGAGGGGTTCGAGGAGAGAGGCAACCGCCCCACAGTGGTGGTAGGTCCTCTGTAACCTGCTCTCTGCCTCACCATCGTCGCTCTCGTTTCTCCACCCGCTCTCCTCATCCCCGACCTCGCGCTTCAGCTTTCAATATTTCAAACACTTATCGTCCGCGGGGGAGAGCCTCGCGGCGAGAGGGAGAAAGAGCGAAAACGCGCGCGCGAGAGAGAGAAAGAGAGGCTGGCGTATAGGGGTGAAAACGGTGACCCGGAGGATGCCGTGCGGTGAGACACCCCCCTGCCGTATAATACTCGCATTTATATCATCTCCGCGAGCTCCGATGGTTTTGACTTTATAATTTAATGTCGGAGGTACCTGAAAGGGTTGCCAGTCCAACCTCCCCCCAAACCGCCCCGTAGAGTACGCGGATGAATTATGCACAATCGTATCTGATTTCGGCCTCTGCCTCGGCCTTCCCGCGAAACCTCTTCGCGGATGAATAGAACGCCACTGATATCGGCATACATGCCGTGATAACTTTCTATAATCCCGTCGATGCCTCTATTTATCTATATCGCGATACTATTTTTCACCGTGGCGTCTCTCCTCTCCTTGGATCGATATACGCGGATTTTTTAAACTAGGGCCTGCTTTAAAAAAGCAACACCCTGAAAAGCCTCCGGCTTCGTATGGTTTTGAATGTGTGTTTTCGCGTTTGGTAGAGGAGGAACGCTCGGGGGTTTACGATGGCGCGAGGGGCGCGAGCCTGGCGTGTTCCACGATCTGAGGAATTCGATCAGAAAACCTGAAAGACGCGTATTGTATCCACCAGAGAATGCGCAGGTAGTTTGGCTGTCGTGGTGGTGGTGGTGGTGGTAGCACCGTGAAGCTAAGAGCTCGGGGAAAAAGCTCTCGATTTTCCTAAAGACGAGAGAAAAACGAAAGAAAACCTGCCTCTCTCCCGAAGCACATTCACCCGCGAAAAGCAGATTAACCCTTTAACGGGGGAAATCGGATCGCCGAGGCGAATATTCCATTACTCGTGGATCAGCGAGAAAATCTTCTCTACTTTCGTCCACAATGGTGCCAAGAGACGGAGAGAGAGAGAGAGAGAGAGAGGAGGGCCTGTCCTATCTCTATACCTCTATGTATTATTGCCAGGGGAGGAAAACACGAGAGTAATGTGAAACAACAGAATCAACGAGTCGAGGATGATCGAAAATTTTCGTGGCACTTTTTTCCTCGTCTTTTCAAAAATGACCGCGTGCGATTTAACGATAGTGAATTTTTTATTAAAGTTCATGAAATATGACGAAATTGCGGGATATTGCGAGCACAGAGTGGTACGGATAATCGTCTACTAATCGACAATTTCGAGTCGAAGAAATATGAGGGGCAACGGGAAGAGATGGGATAGCATGAATGAGCGATACCAGAGTAAAGGTTGGGTATCGGTGATGGAAGACTAAGATAATATGTACATAGATGTGGGTTGGTATGTGTGGCGTAGAAATTGCGAGAGCATAGGAGAGAGGGAGAGAGAGAGCGATGTGCCAGAGCGATATCGCCGTGAACGAGTAGCGGCTCGTGCTAGCTCGCCGAGTCTCTCTCATAACTCGAGGGGGGTAAGTTTGGCCTGCGGCCAGCCGGTCTCACTCGGTTTACTTCGCGGCCTTGGGCTCGCGGCTAGTCTGTGCTCTAGATCTTCGGAGAGCGCGACGCACCATCACTCGAACCACACTGTGGCACACGCTCGAGAGCGGCCTACGTGGTGGCCTCGTAATGCTACCCTCGGTATTTACGATCATTTTTATGGTCAACTCTGGCCCTCTATATAATTGCTCGGTGTGCGCACGGCCTCCCATCTTCATGCCGCTTTGGCATACACACCGCCATACGGTAGGCCGATGTATCTGTACGTACTCATATTTTCTATTTCCTTTTTTCTGTTTTTTTTTCTTTTCAAACGATGCGCGCAACACGAGTGCCTCAGGAGCGACGCAGCGCAATTGACCTGTTCATTCGTACCGACCATCCAACGACCAGCTTTTCTTTTCGTTAAACCGAAAGAGGGAAACGCCCGCTGGCTCAAACTCTAGCGTCAATCTTTTGCTTAGGTGTAGCAATAAAAAACTTACTTCAAAACTATTTCGAAGAAATACTCGTATGCTCGTCGTAGCCACTCGAACTACAGCACGTGCTCTCTTTTCTCTCCGTAGCCTACAAAGTACTCTCCCGTGTACTTTCGCGCCCATCGTTATTTCACTTTACACCTCTCGTACGTTTCTCTGTAAGTATCCGCGTCTGTGTGTACCATTGCCAGGTTGCACTTAAGTCTCAACGAGTTATTTCGTTCCAGTAGCCAAACGCAGAAGGGAGGCGTTTGCCAGGGCCGAATTGCGCGGAGTCGGCTATATAAGTGGCATGAATTACCGATTGAAACTTCCCCTTCTCAAATATTGATAACGCGCTAGCATTGTTAATTTGCGATTAATCATCGGGGGGCCAACAGATAAGCTCCAACGCGACGATTCATCGTCGTATATCCGGGGTTATCGAATATTCCAGGTATGGTAATCGCTTTCTTTCTTTCTTTCTTTCTTATTTAATTTGTTGATGCAAAGAGAGACGCGGAACCAGAGGGAATGGACTCGGCGGCACCGCTGGCACTAACCGGACTGTTTTCCAAGCAATTTCATTAGGCCACGATCGACAAACTCGCTAGCTCTCTCATATTATTTTATGCGCGCATAGCCCGCTCGTCGACATGGGTAGCAATCTTACTAATGGCCATAGCACGTTACTCACGCATACCCCGCCGAGCATCCTCGACCGATGCTGCGGTGGCACTCGAACCCAGTAATATACCTATTCGATGCGGGGGCGTATACGGGAAGGGCCTGTATCGAATCCGCAGAGCGTTACACGCTTGTCGCTCCTTCGTCACAAAGTACGTGCCACTTTTAATAGACAACTGGCGCGCATCATGCCCCCCCCCTCCCGCCCCTATATGTTTCATCGCCAATACTTTTACCTCTATTACCTTCATAAAAATGAAACATTGGGCGACGCAAAAATGTAACAACCCGTACGGCGAGGCGAAAGAGGGGTGGGAGACGGATCGTGGCTATTCCTGGGCGGCCGATCCTCGCTTACATCGTACAACGCGAGAGTACGTGGCTCGTAAATTAAACCCCGAGAACATCGCCGGGTGCTTCAATTTTTCATGCGACTTTTAATTTCTTGATTCGAAATCACAGACTCGTAACTAACACGCTATTTTGATATACATGCATTTATACACGTACGTACCGAATTTCGATACATGAATTTCGATAGCCACACATGCAAGTTGGAATGCGAACGGAGGCAACACCCCTGAGGATCGTATTTTCTCGTCCAATTACGGTGTTATTACGATCCTATGCCGGCCCGAACGAGTACATTGCTAACATCAATAACGAATTTAATAGTTTTAGCCCCGCGACCATCGGTGTGAAAACGGGTGTAGGTACCTACGTATCGCGGTAAATGTTGGACAATTGCCCGGGTGAAAATTTGATCAGGCTGAGATTTGGCACGGATCAGACGTGCCTTATTAAATATGTTGCTCTTGATTGGGCTACTAAACCACCAAAAAAAAGGCTTCACTTTTTTCACCCGTATCGCGATTCTTGAAATCGTTAAAATCGCACAAGCAATGGATATGGCCATAGCTTGATTTCCGTTTGATCGATTTAGGTTTAATTAGTAGAGTGTTTTGAGAACGCCGAAAGTAGAAATCGCGAAAGCCGGATTAATTTTCTGGTCGGGTGGTCTATCTACCGCGTTGCTGTGGCCTTTTACTCGAGTAATTCAACCGATCCGTAATTGCCGGCCCGCGCCTCGATTCGTGGCAGGAGGAAAGGGCTCCCTACATACGGATAAACTAATATTCGATGTCGCGAGACCAAGGCTGGAGCTTCGGTCGAATCTAACATCTAACGATATAGCAGGGTTCGCAGACACGAGCTGTGGACAGAAAGCTTTCGCATGAGTCGTACGTGCTCGATGATACGGTACGGGTGTGGGTACTCGCGCAATGTCCAATAACCGCATCGACGGAAAAGCAACGCGGCGACAATCCTTCAAAAAGTTTTCCTGCTCGAGCGACCGCCACTGCCGGCCAAGAAACCTTACCGAGTTCATAGCTGCTCAACAAATTTTAGAAGACCTCCGTCTCTCGCTGCTCTCTTTTTTTTCCTACTTGTTCTTTATCCGAACTTGTACGTTCGCGGTGGACTTTTCACCGTCAATAAGTCGAATATAAATCTGGTCGGTCGATTTCTATTACGACACGGAAACGTTATTTACTCTCATTTCACGAACAATTCAACAACTATGAGAGTTTCGTTCCCACGAGTAAAGTGCCCATTGCATTTTATCGTTGTCCTCGAGTCGACAGTGTTCTCGTTAAACGAGGCAGACGTATAGATCGGTGAAAATCATTTAATTGTCGCGAAGAATATTTAAGAGGTACGAGAAAAAAGTTGTAAAAAAGTGTGTCCTTCGGTAGGTACGAGGTACAAGCGTAGCGGGAACGCGGGCTGGAAGCGGCCCTATGGTGGAATAAGTTTGCGTGGCGACGAGCTAGATGGTAAGGGGGGTTTGGGCGGAGGGAGGTTCGCACAATAGCTAGTTACGGGACAATGGACGGGGTGGGAGAAATTCGGTCGAATTTAATTATGAGACGCCTTGGGGAGCGTGGAGCGATGTGCCGTGGGCCGTTAAAGTCTGTCGGTACGACGGGTAGGTTGAGGATAGTGTGCGTATATATACGCTCGCGTCATCTCGGCTCAGCGAAACCCCCGTACCCGCGGGAGATATTCAATACGGACTAATTTTACCCGCAGTTCCGCACCGGCGATACATCTACTAACTTTCCTCCTTTCTTTCCTCCGTTCGTTCATTTCGAGTTACGATTTCTTTTTTCTATCTATCGCGCGACGCGATTCGTCGATCTCGCGAAACGTCAGAAAATCGAATAATCGACGATGCGTCACGAAGTATTTGGCTATTGGACGTACTCGTCGGCTATAAAATCCGCCATGTTTCGAGCAAAGATCCGAGTATGTGGAGCTATACATGCATGCGATATATATACGTGCAATGGTTTATGGTGTATGCAAGGATCGTGATATAAATCCGCAGTTTAACCGTGCCGGATAAGAGGACGGGGTTTCCAGCGGGCGTCCATCTCGCCGTTTCCCGTCACGAGAATAGGCAGCTCCACCAAACTCAACTTCAAGTCGCTCTATTATAGTTGCCGAGTCTGTAGTAATCATGTTAGATATTTTAATAAGCGGGACCAGCACCACGAAGAAACCGGATCTCCCGCTGTCTCGGCTTGGCTCTCGTTCTCCTCTCTTCTTCTTCTCTATATTATCCTGCACCCTGCCTGCCCCACCCTCTGTCCCACCCGCGCCACCCACCTCTTTTAGCTTAATCTCGTCCCTCACCGACCTCATACAAACCTCCCTTCTCCTCCGTCGACATTTTACTCTACCGCTTCACATTTACATTTATATCGCAACTCATCTCGTAATCCTGTTACCCTTTTCGTTCAAATAGTTGGCAGACATATATCCCACAAAGTTGGCCAACGATAAATAGTCCGCGAAGCCACGATCTTTCGCTCAATTTTTCTTTCCCGTATTTCGCTCTTTGCAACTTTCGCGAGTCATTAGTGCGATCGTTAATGCGCCTCGGTATCGTTGGACGAGTCCTGAAAAATGCACGAGTGCTGGAGAACGACGTAGGAGGAAGAACAAGAGATTGGTTCGCGACGGGGCGTCACTCGCAATGCAATTTAGGATCGATTCTCACCGATCGTTTTTCGAACGTTCGACGTTTGCCCGCGAATGGATCCTCTTAATAGAAATAGTTCGAGGCTCAACGAGGTGAGTAAAAATAGGAAATAAAAAAAGACTAGAATCTTGGAGGAAAGACCGGACGACGCCTGTCGAAAGCTACGTGAGACCGATCGGCCGTCCTTTGGAATGCTAAGAGATGTCTATGGGCAAAAGGGTGGTTCTCCGTTGCTTTCCTCGAGCCGAGCTCTCTCTCTACGCTCCGCGGTACACGTCCTTGCTCTCGGTACTCGAGAATCTACAGAATAGAAACGCTCAGCCGATACGCGACCGGCCTCGCGGAGAGAAGCTACCTGCTTGTGGAAGCTTCTTCTCGGGGTAACCTCGCCGAGCGAGCTATTCATCTTGCATCCCGTGCCAAGCTCTCTGCTATCAATGCGGAGACGCTTACGGAGTCTGGAAAGCACACGGGTCGCGGGTTTAAAAGGAGTAAAGAAGAAGAGTACGGTTCCGAGAAACATGAGGAAAAGAAAGTAATAAGGAGGGGGCAAAGAGAGTGGAAAAAAATTGCTCAACCGTTGGGGGGGGGGGGGGAGTGGAGAGGGAGTAGTAGAACGGAATGGCAGGGCTTTACGGGGAGGTGCATCGGGTCTGTGTAACAGCACTGCGCAGATACGAGAGCTCGACCTACCGGGGCATTTTCTATTTATAAGAAGATACGTACGTATATATACCTAGCGATATTCTCGCGGGAATCGGTGGCGTAGGATCGCGGCGAGCTACATGTCTCTGTATTGTCCGATGCTTTCTGCGCTGTAAAAGGACGTTTTAGAAAAAACGAAAAACAACACTACGGAATAAGAACCGTGGTGTAGATCGGTGCGAGGGGCAACGGGTAAAAGAGGATCAAGAGGGATGTTTGATATAGCACGAAGATCATCTTTGGAAAGCTTCGAGAGCAGACCCGTTACCGTCCGTTAGTCGTTTAATCCCCATGAAATTGACGAAATGTTGTAGCAAAGGGGGCGATCAGAATGATAGACTCGAACGAATAGTTTCGAGGAATATCGCAATATTACACTGCTGCTCCGTCTACAAGCTTTACGAATTAAAAAATAAAAATTATTTTTAAAAAAGCGAACCGCGGCCAAGTCTCGAACGCGCGGGGCCGTCCAATTTTTCATCGTCAGGCGCTAATTGAGGACCCGCCCTTCGGTAAAGTTGGACCGTCGGGAGAGATGTTTCTATATACGTATAGGTACGGGTGTATATCGCTCTACCCACAGCTAATATGGTATAGGGCAAACTTCGAGAAATCCATTGGAAGTTACGGGGTCTGCCTAGAGTGGTAGCGCGCGCGTTCGCCCTCACGACCCTATCTGCTGCCATGGCCTTCTCGCGTTGCTTCCGCACCATACCATTCGATCCGTTTTCATTTTCGTACGTGCTTCGGCATGGCGAGCGCAACCCCCGCCCTTGTCGTTGAAAGCCTTCGCAGCGTTCGCTGCCTCTTCTCTCTTAGATCGACTGGCAGACGCGAGCCATTGGCAAACGGTGTAGCATCGAGAATCGGTACTACGGAAATTGCGAAATTATTCTCTCATTTCCCGGTGAGCTGACGAGCCGAAGAGCGAACATCTTCCATTTTTATTGCTAATATCGTTTTCCGTAATGCTATACTTTATGTTTCATGGACAAGACGTGATGTACAAACCGACGCGACGAATATTTGTACATCGCAGCGATCGTCTTCCATCGATGAATCAACGTGATCGATCCCGACGATTCGTCGTCGATGAGAGACTTTTCCAAGAATCAACCGGGAAGCAATTGGTTTTATCCACCGCCTCGGTGAGATAATCAATCGTCAACTCGGATTTTTTGTTCTCCCCCTCGCCGCGTTGTCCTCGACGGCCTCTCGGCCGAATATCTCGATTAGCAATCAGCGCCTGACTAATGATTCGTGGTCCAGCGGGAGATACACCCGGCGTTATATCTATTTTTTCCAGCCGTGCTTCGCGCAGTGCGGAGTCGGTACAGACTAGCATCGTAGAACCAGGTCGAGCCGCGATCGGCGCGTGATAAATGAGAGCTAATGACTACCAAGTCAAATCCGGCTGCACGGTCCGCGCGCTCTATACTGTCGAAAGCCCTCTCTCGCACCCTGCGTCAATTTCAATTATCTCACTCACACGCTACTCCCCTCTACCTCTATCTTCATTACAATTCCATTCTTTCTTCATTTATAATTTACAATTATAATTTTATTCTCACCGTGGAAATCCCGTGCCTCGTATTAGCCATGAGATATCGTGACGTTTAAAATGGTTCAGCGCCACGGCACGCTACAATGAAATTCTTCACCGTAACGTATATATTTCTGTCTCTCTGCTCGCTCGATCATCATCTCGTCTACCTTACTACAGCCGTACACGACGGGGTCTCGAAATTTATAAAGGGGTTATAATAATCGATGTATCAGTGGAGAGCGGGAGGTAGGGAAGAGGATGGCTAGATGAAGGCGAGCAAAGCTGGTTGATTACAGGCACGAGGGTCTGAGGAGCATGCTTCGGAATTAGAGATGAGCATGAGCTATATTCGGAAGGGGGTCGTTGGCAGTGCGCTGCGTTACTCCTGGAGCAGCCCGCGTTGATAGTAGCCGAGAGGTTGTTACGCTTCGATCGTCGGGTGTTCTCCAATTTCAAGTCCGCTCGAAGTACCGGACGAACTTTGCCATCAGGGCCGAGTTTTTGATGAAAATATATAACAAAATTCGCGACCCTTTCCACCTTTTTCCTGCTCTTTTTACAGTTGTCTCGAGAGGTCGAGTACGAACAAAAAATCGAGATTTTTCTGGATACTGGTCTGGCGAGTACGACCAGACGACATTGACGGGGGCATTTAACGGTTTGCGTAAGGGCGGGTTCTCCATACGGGATGTCGATGAGATCACACCACAAGTTTCTTTGTGCCGGTGAGAATCTGTCGGCGCGCAGTCAATAGTATCGAGAAGCCGAACAATCGACCGTGTGTCACGTGCCGTTGTTCCGTTGCCAGTGTTTCAGGATTTCATATTTGATTTGCCTACCAGTCTCATGTGCGGTCAGCCGTTTGCCGCTTCGGTATAAACCTTGGCCGATTTGACAAGAGCGATTAATCTCAGGGTCCGGTTACCCATATATGCGTATATATATATACGCGTGTGCCGTTCTGTATCGTAGCTGGTATTGCAAGCTACCCAACACGAGCGGGCACGCTTCGCTCCGTGTCTATTATTGATACGAGGATGCATATAGCGAGACCAACCGCGATTGCGATTTCGCGTTTCCCCATGTGTGCATGTAACGGCGCCATATTCCCTAATATAAAGGGCCAGGCATAGAAGGGCGGAGGTAGGATAAAACGGACTCGCGGGAATAAGCGTTAACACAGAGGGTACTAAAGTGTCATGGAACTGCGTGAGAGGTTACCTCGACAGAAGCTCTTCTCGTATTCTCGAAGCATAAACCTGTCTTACGATCGGTCCTTAATCAGACTTCGTTAGTTAAGCCACGTTTTTAACGAGGATATTTCGTCGAGTATTACGTCCCCGGATCACCCCGTAGCCATTCGCGAGTCCTTTCTATGACTTACAGCCTGCCTATTCTCTGGCCATACAACTCTTGCCCCGATATATTCCCAGGCACACTGCAACGTCACCCAACTTTTCTCGTACAGCTCGTACGACGGCTTTCTCGTCTCGCGATATGCCCGAGAGAAATTTACAATTCGCTGAGCGTTAACTTTTATCGCGCTTAAATGAATAACGACGATTAACGTGGGACTTGGACTAAATGGCAAAACTCTCTATCTCTTTGACTTTTGAAATTTCTGGTCGGAAAGTATCGAAACGACATTCGGTCTCAGGCTGGCGTATACAAACAATCGATGTACCGTACAAAGCTGCTGTCAGCATACACGACACCACCGAGTAATCACTCCTGCACTGATGAATCACAGTTTCCATTTTAACGATCGCTCTCGACGCACGGAGACCACAAGCCGCAACAGAACGACCGGTGGTCCAGTTGCGACGGTTCCACATTCGCGATGAAATTGCGCCTGGAGCTATGCGACAAAGTCACTATTGACCACTTCCATCCTAGATTATTGTCGATACTCGAGAAAATAACGGACAGACCGAGCATCAACGTTTTGCAATTTTTATCAAAGCAAATATCGTTCTAATCGTGTTTTCGTATATCCGTGTTGTGATGTCTTCCCTAGAGAAGATTCGAGGTCAGGTTGTTAAGCGATCGAGAGGTACGACCCATCCTGTGATTATGTTTGTGGTTAATCTATTATCCGATGCAAACGTCGCGAAGAGGGCAAACTGCTGCGGTGCGCGGTTAAATTTGATCCTCGTACAGAGGGAATGAGGTAACTGCGAGACAAGCCACATCAAGTATGGTGGTAGGAGGGAGTAACGCCGGTTCTGCATCTGTTCGTACGTAATGATCCGGAAAGGCCATTAGCAAATTGTCCCCGTGAGGAAAGTGGCTTTATGCGCGAGCGGCGAGGGAGCGAAGGCTCGAAACAGAAGACGGGCGAAATCGATTCTACGATACTCCCGTACCACCCCGTATTTTTTAACTTTTTTCGCGCAACTTTTCATCCAACACGAAATATTTTTATTATGTCCACGAGACGCTCTTTAGACGTCACTAGGTTCGTTGAAGAGCGCTGATGCGTCGTGTCAAGCTCGAGGGACTTACACTTTATGAATAGGAATGGGAAACTAGTTGCGCTCGTGGAGTGTCGGTTGTTCGACGGTTAATCCACGAAGCAAGATGTCGCTCCGTGCAAAAATTCCATACATCGCGCTAATTCCATGAGAGCGAAGGATCCGAGAAGTTCGTTACACGGTTAAAGTCATCGAGATTCCCGTCCTTTATAGGGATACGTGTATATGTTTGCTCGTTTATTGGCCTCCGCGTTATGTAAGATATGGAGGTTGCTGACTGGCGAGTTATATAATAGAGCCGGAGGTGGGTTTGAAACAGGGAGGAAACACTATCAGATATACGTATATATAGAGACGAGACGAGGTTCGAGGGTGAATGAGCCAAGCACGGAGGACGCAGGGCCGAGGGGTCATCTTGGTTGCGGCTCTGATATATATCCAACATATATACGAGCTCGCGTACTTTCCAGCTTTCTCTATTGCTCTCTATCTATCCATCTCTCTCTCTCTCTCTCTCGCTCTCGCTCTCTCTCTCTCTACTTACTTCCTCTGATCACGCGGACGATGCACTTTCCGGCTAGGTAAAATCTCGTGCGCACGATGCCGTGTGTTGCGGGGGTTATTCCACAGGCTGTAGATGCTTCCTCGCGTTTACCACGGAGAGCATATGGTTAAACCGTAATACCTACTAGATATAGGGGTGATATATTTAAACTGGAGAAAGTTCGGCAGTGCTTCTCGCTCGACTCGGTGAGTCGCGTAGTAGCCGCACAAATGTGTGTAGGTATTAGGTACCGGGGTAGTACGGGGCTAGTAGATACAGATATCTAACGGTGAAGGTGGTTGGGAGGGAGGAATGGCTAGTGTTGCGCGGTCTTGCTTCAGGCTTCTGCTCCAGGGGCTACGGAGATCATGGTGGGGAGATCAGCCGAGACGAAAGCCACGTATTCGCCCTGGTATAGGTAATAGTTACAAGGTGGTGGGTAGAGCGTGCGCTAGAGAAAGCCACCGATGCTCCTGCCGGGTGGTAGCTGCGAGGATCGGCCGGGACGGGCGTGCCTCGCATAAGTTTACATTATCTTACCATCTGATAGGGTCCTATCCGCCGAGCAATGGGCCAACACAGTCACGGACCGAGAGAACATTTCTACGGGATTTCTACGCTGGATGAACGCTTTTCGCGTATAATACCGGGGTAAAAGGGAAAAGACAGATATTTCACCAGTCACCGGTCCAATGGGGGCTTTGACGTCTGTACGAAAAAATAAAAATAAATAAAACATACAATGAAGATATATTCACCATAAAGGTGTATCAAGATATATATTTTCAGCGTATATTTGGACTTTTTTTATGTAGCGACAAACCTCGAAGAAATTGAACCAAGGTTCACGAATCAGGACATCCGTGCGGTGTTACACGCGGACACTTGTTTTTTCTACTCGGTGTATTTTCCGAAGTTTCGTTAATACGATCACGGCACTTGAAATCCCGTTTCCCGAGGTATATTTCGTCCTCTCTTCTTCTTCTTCTTCTTCTTCTTCTTCTTCTTCTTCTTCTTCTTCTTCTTCTTATTCGAGAGAGAGAGAGAGAGAGAGAGAGAGGGACGCGAGTTATTTGCTCGAGTTGCGAGTTGAGAAGATTCTCAAAGCGCAGAATCTGCATCACTAATCGTTTATCCATCGAGAATCGTCTCGAACCCCTACACCCCTCCCACCCTCTCAATAGTAACAGCAAATTCCAAACGAAATTATCTACGGCGGAACGAAAACGTTTAGGTTATCCAAAAGCCAGAGACGGCTCGGCGAAACTTGACGCTAAGCCAAATATTCTTGTCGCAGGTTTGAAAAAGCTCTCCCAGTGCTCTCCGATAAAATGCCGAGAGCGTTCGATCTATCGTGAGAGGAGACGCGAAAAAAAAATCCATTCCTGGACTCTTCCTTTCATCGGTTGAAAAAACCGATTAATTCGAGGAAGTAGGTAAGAGGATCGGATCATAATTAATACATTAAAAATACAGCCAGCACTGGGCAATAACAGTGCGAAACTTTTGGTGAAATATGCTAAGAGGCTTAACACATTCATGCGGTATCTTCGTGTACCTTAACACGAACGTACGAATAGCGAGTATTCCGAGAGGCTAACGTCGTGGCATGCGCGAGGGTGGATTTATAGTACTCGAGCGTTATATACGAGGTACAACACGAGTATTTTTCACTCTCATTAGAGATGTTTGTACAGGCGGTGGTATACCAATATTGTACAATGTACACAATGGATATGGGGGGTGCAAGGCTTTGCCAATGCGAAAGAGAAAATTGTAGAGTGGACGCGATGCCGCCACGACGGAATGACGAATCGTGAGTGCGATCACCTTCCTCCCGCCCTTAAAAACGCGCCTACGATCGAAACCCTAGTCGCTCCTCTCGCGCACGCTATTGAGTAATTACCTCTCCTCGTTAGTGAATATTACTTTCTTCACAAAGCCATAATCAAGCAGGTTGGATCGATTGGTATATATTTATGGCATAAGCGACAGTCTCACCCCGTGATCATCTCACGACGATCGGGACATCCAGGGCCGCGAGGTCGTTCCGAAGGATGGAAGCAGCCGCGCGAGTCATTCCAATTAATAATTATTTTGAAAGCCTCTGTCCGTCTCATGGCCTAATTTAATATCGAATGTGTACCCGATATCCTCGCACGGAAAACTTATTCATTTACAAACGCAACGAGGCTCCGACGAGCCTGTTCCAATTTTGTGTAATAAAATACAGAGAATTCACTCGATCGCATGCATTTGAATGTCGACCAAGCCGTGCGCTATTCGTTTTATGGACAACTCTGTGATTGAATTCGCAGCGCCCGTTATTCAATTTTTCGTCAATTTGCATACTTTTTTTGCCCATCCCTTTTCTCTGCGTCAAAGCCCTCGTAGGGTGCCGACGCACGCTTGGTATGTATCGGTCTGTGGCGAAATCGATGAATAAGCCGTTTAACAAAGAAACAAAAATATTTGCAACCCGGTGCTGACAGCACGTTTAATTTTATTCCGATGTGAAGAGACATCGAATGAATATCGAAGAAAATCGATTACCATCGCGAGAACGATGAGTCCTTAATATACGGGAATGGGAATAAAGCGAAAAAAAGACGAAGTTTTGGTTTCGATAATCCGAGGTAAACTGCTGATGAGGAAAAAGCAGCGGTTGAACCGAGGTAGGAACAGAGAACGAGCGAGGACTCTGTGCGCGCTCGTCATCTTTGTGGTCCCACTATACGATGCTGAAGAAGGCGAAAGCGCGCTAGAGCGCTTGCTTCGAGGAGTAGCAGAGCATAATTTCTTGGTGACAGCGTGGCGCCGGCTTTTCAACCCTTATAATATCCTCAACGCCCTCGTTCCTCTGCCCTCCGTTTCCCCTTTTACTCTCGGCATCCTGCGCCCCGAGATTCTCCCGCGAGTCCCTCCATCCCTCTCGGGAATACATTTCCATGCATTTTCCTGAGGCGCTTCTCACCGGTAGACCCGTCGTTCCGTTCGCCATCCCAGTTCTCCTCCTCCTCCTCCTCCTCCCATTCGCCCCCAACCCAGCCCACGACATTCTCCCCACTCTCGTTCGCCCAGTACGACGAAGCAAACTCCCTGCCCGCCCGCCCGACCGATCCTGATGTTCTCCTCGCCACCTACCAATCCCTTCGTTCTTGCGATGCTCTTACGCGCCCGCGCGCTTACTCCTTTTCTCCTCCCCGACCGAGCTTTAATTACCAACTTTTCCCTGTTTTCCGGAAATTCGAGCGTGAGGCCGAACAGATTCTTCTCGCAGACAGACGTCTCATTCCCCGCATTCACTCTATTTCTTCATCCAGCGTAATACGCCACCTCTCTTCGTTTGTACAGCTTCGGACTGGCGGCCTTCTTGTTCACGAGCGGACCGAGTTTAATTCATTTTCCCCCGTTCTTTTTCCTCGGTCATTCGCGATGAATGATCGCATCACCGATCATTGCGCGACGATTCGTCGTTTATCCGCGCCCTGAAAATCCTTCTATTCCGGCTAGTGCGACGTATGACTAATTCGAAACGAAATGGGACGCGAGGTATTATCGATTGTTGTATGTCAAGTCGAGCGGTATAACGAGTTCTTTATCAACGCGGCTCCCGTCGTTATTGACGACGTCAATTGCAAACTCGATGATCCAAGTCCCAAACCACGGGCTTGATCGTTACGTTTGTACACCGAAACATGTATAGTTATCCGTTTATGGTATGCGAGGGATGCTAGCCGCGAGATGGGGACGATGGTCGATGGGTTGGGACGGGCGAGAGGAAGTGGCGGAAGAGGAGGATTGACTGTACGGTGTACAACGTCTGCATAGTACTTTGGTACGGCGTTGGGGTGGAACAGGTGCAGTCCAGCGCGCTGTACCCGGAAATTGCAAGCCCAGGTCCCGCAGGTGCTCTTCGTCATCATAAAGCCTATCCTAGCGCGTTGTACTGTATTAAACCCAAGGCTTGCTCTACCCTCATCCCGGCATCTCTACCACGGTGCCTTTAGCCAGGCTTCCCCGTAACCTCCTACCCTCTCACCCATTCGCCGGACCATCCTCCTCTATCCTCACCTACGATACATTTCCATAGACACGTGGTCGTTCCAACCGCTACGCGTTCGTATATGAGCGCCCGAACCGTATACGACCAACGTTTCTCGTTCCACCGTACGAAAACACGTCGGTATGACATTCAGCGTACATTTTACACAGCGATATTTAATAATCAACATTTATGACAAAAAGTTGGAAACACGATGGTGTGCTCGCACGGTATGAGAACAGCAAGCCTCTCTTCTTCAAAGGGAGAGAAGCTTCATTGCGAGCCAATTATAATTGATAATGATTGCCGTTTGAGCTAGCCAGTGCACACGGTGTACTTATTTATGACATTATACGAGGAAGACGTAATAGTCCGGAACTCTACTCTTTGTATCACCAACTCGTTTCGCACACTACAGCCTAGAAAAGTAGCGAGGGTGTAATGGGTAAAAGGTAAGGAGCGAGGTGACCGTAGACACGTCGATTATAACGATTTCTTTGGAGTCGAGATAAGCGTCGATCTCCGAGCGTCCAGTCGTGGAGAAGTCTGCTATTGTTCTTCTCTCTCTCTCTCTCTTTCGACATAAAGAACACGCAAAGCAAGCAGCAGATCCTCTATTACAACGGGGGCTGTACGAC
Source organism: Netelia inedita (assembly GCA_964017225.1). NCBI lineage: Eukaryota > Metazoa > Arthropoda > Insecta > Hymenoptera > Ichneumonidae > Netelia > Netelia inedita. Next base: position 732,809 of record OZ024924.1, on the reverse strand, counting down.
GCCAGCTCCGCTTGCAAATATGTATAGAGTCTCGAGCAGCGAGAGGGAACTAGCTCGCGTGTACATCGATCCGGTCGCGGTCCGACCTCTCTACCACCCGCCACATCCTCTCTCTTTCTTTCTCTCTCTCTCTCTCTTGCTCACTCCCTCTCTCGGGGCCTACGGTGTCCCGCTCTAGCTAGCTCCCGGCTGTGCTACCGCTTTCAATCCTCACCTCGATTCCCCTCTTTCGCTCTCCACCTCTCACTTACTCCTCATTCCCGGCGGATTTACCCAACATCACGCACCACTTTTCTTAAAGACTCAAACACGCTATGTATACGTACAGCGTGCAGACGATAGTAACACCAATTGCTATGCGCAGCCGACTCTCCCTGCAATCTCCCGCAACTCCCCGTTACGTACGATCGCTTGAAAAAACATAACACACAGAGGTTAATAACTAACTATCGTAGCCCGCTGCTTGTTCCTGCTCACGGACAATCGTACCGCGTCGACGTTGCTCGTAACGGTGAACTCCTATAGCGAACCATTTGTCACTCAACGACCGCTCCATGCGATAGAATCCACTCGAGTCTAGAGCCAACCTCCCCGACGACTTTCCCCGTGAGCATAATCTACCCTGAGTGCTCGATCCCTTCTATACACACAGAAACACACGCACACGCACGCACGATTCCCCATCGATCCTGCTTATGGCCGCTCTCGACTCCTCTCATGTGGCACAGCCGCGACGCGTTACAAACGAGAAAAGCCCCGACACTTACTTCCAACTAGAGAGTTTAGCCATCGAGTGTATCATGTCGAAATAACAGTAGGAAAAAAGTAAAAAATATATAAAAAAAAACGACGCGGGAGTAGATTAGAGGCACAGGCGCAAGCCTGTGCCGGATGAGAGGTCACAAAGTTCGGCACATGACCAAAACTTGATCCATAAAAATGGACTATGGAGCCAGAGGGCGTGATGTTCCCGGGGATAGACAGTTATTTCTCTGGTGACAGGTTGACCCTCGTCGATTCAGCCGGCTTAACCCCCCGCCCGGCCGGCATCCGTGCATATAACGACTGTATTTCGAAACACGGCCGGGCTATTACCTTCAGGCGGCGTCGCATCGCGGAACTCCCAGCCCTTATCCCCCAACCACCCTTTTCCTCACTCCTCTCTCCTCTCTCCCTCCCTTATTTTCCTCTTCTCGTGAAAAGCCCTTTGCAGGCAACCGTTATTGCTGTACCACTCAACTTTCCACAAACGGCTTATACAAAGTCCAAAGGAGCCCCATTTCAATAATTTGTTTTTTTCCCTTCTTCATTTAAATCGAGCGCAAATTCATCTCGGCTTATTTCGATTCGACCCTTTCAACCGGTTATCATTATTGTTAGTCTCTCGTCAACCCGTATGTAGCTCGTGATGGGACCGTACCTATGACAATTAAAAGACGAAATTTATAGGCATTCGACACGATTGAGGATCATTAGAATCGGCAGCTGTATCGCTCATCACCGTTACGTACCTACTATCTCGAACGATTAACCGATGTGAAAACGCAATGGAAACGGCTCGAAGGGGCTAGACAACGCGCGTTTATCAACGTGAAATTCGCGGATTGCTAGAATGCATTCGGGAGCGTTCACCGAAGAGAAGAACGAAAGCTCGGACGAACGGCTAATGGTGCGTTCGAGCGGTTGGTTACATGACACTCTCCTACCAATTATTGTTGCCCACGTCATCAATGCGGAAACCAATGCCTTGGGTCAAATTGTCAATTCATGGCTCTCATCATTACCCCCTCGTAACAACGCGATGATGCGCGGACGATATGTATGTCGTATATACCATCACCGATACAGCCTCTGGTCCAAATACATCGTTGCCCGGTCCATCCCGGTATACGCTGTCCCTAGTGCGCATCCCCACCGCCCCTCATTCCGCTCTCTCTCTCTATCTCTCTCTTTACCCCCAATGTATTACGTACGTTCCGTTCATGCGTGGATGCACGGCCGTACCGGTGCTATTGCCGCTATACTCGCACTGTATGCCCTACGACAAATGTTTCCCGGCTACTACGCGCGTACGCACACACGTACAACCCACACGTAAATTCAAGCATTAAATAGACAGAGTAAACGACGCGGCAGTATGCGTGTATGCACGACGTTATGGTACGGTAAACAGGCGAGGCCCCTGTAGGATTCGTCTACCATTCTCATACGACTTGCATATCCATTCTTTACCCGTATTATGGACTCGCAGAGGTATCCTGTAGTAGATTTTACTAAAGGTAAACGAGAAAAAGGCGAAGAACTCGTAAAAATAAAGCATAAAATCAACTGCTGACTGGATTGCCCGTACCCGAGGAAAATATGCCGAGCGTGCGATTTAAATCATAAAAGTCGAATAAAAATCCACCATTTTCACAACGCCGAGCGATCTCCGAAGCCCCCTTTGCTCCTCATCGACCTTCTCTCTAGGCTCCGCCTCGTTCTTTGGTCTGGTATCGTTGCCCCCCCCCCCGCCCCGTATTCGTATATTCTTCACTACACCTATATCGATCCCCTCCTTCTGTACATTATACGACTCACCGCCACACTGCCTTCAAAGAGGAAGCAAGACACGAAGCGAAATAGATAAACAGATAAGTGAGATCCCATTAATTTTTCTTTGTTGAAACTTTTTTTTTGTTTCGCTCTCTTTCTCTTTCTGTCTTCCTTCCTTTTCGTCGAACGACAAAGAAGAGCCGCAAATCGCTGTGTGTCGATTGTATATCTTGTCGTCGGTTGTTAATGGGTGCTGAAACAAAGGCCCCGAGCATTCGAGGTCACTACTATCCTGCCAAGCCGGAACAATCTCGGAAATCTCTTCGTTATTAACTCGCCCATCAAACTCTGCTTAGCGGCAAAAGAGCCTCGAGCGATTCTCAACTTGTTCGTTTCTCCGATCAGATTGGGCGGTAGCGAGCAGGGGCATGGACCAACTTATCCCGTCGTTACAACACCTTCGTCTCGGTAGCAAGTCGTAACGAAATAAGAGCGGGTTTTTGTTCGAAAATAATAAAGACGGTCGACGGAGATACATTATTGGGCGATTGAAAACGGCAACAAAATTTGAAGAAAAAGAGGTAGAAAAGAGGAGGTGGTTTATTTTGGTGCCTCGTATGCTGGTACGAAACATTTGAGGATGGAGCGCGCGATACATTGCGGCGAATAAATCGCGCGTGTACTAAATTCTTGATGCAAATGCGTTAGCTGATACGTCGAGGGGAAATATAAATCCAAAAGAGCAAGGAATATTCATGCGTGGAACATTATCCATACCGGTAGATACGTATCTTTCGCAATCGCCCACCTATCGTTTACGAGTCCGTAAATGTTGTTTCTATCCGTTTTGTTAAAAAGGGTGATGTATCGATCGTTGAGAGCGCATATCGATGGTTGATTGGGGGTGAGAAAGGGAGGCTGGGCCGTCATCTTCGTCGTCTTTCCTGTCGTAGAGTCGTCGACGACGCGATGGTTGGGAAAGACCCGAAAGAGGAGAGAAGTGCCCGGTGCGCTCTATCGCTCCATCGCTCTATCGCTCTCTCGTTATACTCGGCCTCGACAAGCACATTTTCTACCCCACTCGCCCACCTCCCTACCCCCAATCAAAGCCATTATTAAGCCGTCTAGTGTCCCCTCCCGATAACCCCCGCACCACTTTGTTCGTCGCGCGCGAAACCGGAGTAGACGCGAAGCTAAAGGCCCATTCTGGTCTGGGTTCTCTCCATCCCCTTCCTCTTTTTCTTTCTCTCTCTCTCTCTCTCTCGCACTCCTCGCTTTCGCTCTCTTTCCCTCGCATCAGCTCCGATGGGGGAGAAGGCTCGGTCGTTGGCGCATCGCCAGCGTATTCATTCCAGAAACTAGACCCCAATCTAAGGGGCCAATTATTTAATCAATTCCACCCTCTTAGCGGTCCTGACGTCGGTGAGTCGGGGGTTAGCCCGAGTCCCGAGTTCCTCCTATAGCAACGACGCGCTCGCCACAGTCGACGACAATTGAAATCGCTTCTCCTTGTCTACTGCGAGTTGGAATCGTTGTCCTTTACTGTGCCAATTCTATAGCAAGGATGGAATTCTCTTTCGAGCAGAAGACACCTCCATCCCCCCTCCCTCCCTTCCTTCCTCCATCCACGGCCCTTTCTCGCAGACCGATTAAATAGAGACTGTAATCGTACGATCCTGTTGCGGTCGCTCTCGCTACGAATATGTACGTACGTGCGCGGTATTCTTGCGTTATGGATATTTCTGCAAAGCCATGAGAGCAAACCCCGACCGCTCCTCGACTCGGTGGTGGCATACTCTCGTGTAACGCCTCAATGTGCAATATAGACGCTATATATATGTATACACGTACGTATCTATACGAGGTATATATTTATACCGGTACCTATCGTATACATCGCGTTCACCATTTTGGTACAGGACCCATACCTATAGGATCCTTGGCGTCGGCCGAGCAAACGACATTTCCGGTCAATTTCCCATCATCGCGGCGGGAGAGAGGCACAGAAGGCCAGCGCGACCGGATGTCGCCGGTGGAATTCGCCGGCGTGTCGCGCACCTACAGAAACGAATCGACGAGCGCGAAACCCTCCGGAAACTTGCTTCCTTCCGGGTAATTTCCTCCCGTTCGCGGTCTTCCATGATCCGGAGAGACCAGGACCATGGCTTATTTATGAGATACGATCGGACACATTGAGAAGCGCCAATTATCCGCGCGATGAATACGCCCGACGAATGGCAAACGCCCGTGGTGGCCATCGTTGAATCGAGGAAGCCTATCTCGAGGCTTTTATTATGTAATTCGTCGTCGATCGTCGAGCCAAATATTAATCGCCGCGAGGTAACTCGATATATAACCCGCGTATACAGGGGAATAACTACCCGGTGAACCGAGCGGGCTTCCGACTATCGCGATATATACGTCCCGATATACCAGGACACGAATTGCCCGCCCCGGTTCTTCTCTTAGTTTCGAGAGTCGGAGAGGGTTGGCTGATCGGTACAGCAGACCGCACCCAACCGAAGGACAAATTCGTGCGGTTCACGACTCTGTCTGACGGTTAACCTCGGGTACAAAATCACCGAGCATATGCACACCGCTGAATCCTCTCTGACGGAATTCGTAACAAATGACACGACTCGTGATTTCCACTCTGCCCGGAGTGTAAAGCTCCGTCTTACCGGGTCGTTCCGAACTTTGCTAACTGCCGAACGGTATCGATCTGCTGCGAAACGACCAAGAGCGAGAGTGAGAGGGTGGTCTAAGGGGGAACATTTTATAACCATTTTGCGACGATAGAGAGGGGTAGGTAAAAGTGCCGTTGCGGCTTGAAAAAATAATATTCCAGCTGAGAAATGAGTGGTCGGCGCGGGGTGTTCCTCCGTAGGAGGTACGAAAATATAGTTCTCCGAGCGATCACAATCAGTCGGCTTTATGAGGCAATCACGCCCTGACTATATAGCTTTTCAACACCCCTTCGCGAGCTTCGCGCACACATTCGCACATACATTGTACATACCATAGTATGTACCATAGTACATACCTAATATACCTTATATATTTTATACATCGTGGCCATGTACTACATAGTACGTTTTTACCAGCATCTGTGAAACTGGCCAACCTTCCGCCACCAGGAGTCGAGGTGGACATTACGCCTTGGCTCCTTCTGCGATAAGTACCGTAATTTTCTTCGCTATTCGCGGCAAAATGGGTCGACAACACGTACGCGCGTTCGCGAATACACGGGAATACCACCGCAACGAGGGAAAAAAACAGTGGACTGGGTGGAAACGAAAGACTAAATGACGCTACCAAAATATTTCATTGTTCAATTTATCGCGTGAATCGAATTATTCGCTAATTTAGCATTGTTGGGGGACGCACGGACATTAGGCTACGTATCGTAGAACGTATATCAGACGAGCCACAACTGACGTATAAACTAACGGGCATAATTGTGGCAGTTGGCTAGTTTGACCGTCGTGTTTCCTAGTGTATACGAGGCAAAAGTTGCACGAACGTATCTATAGTCGAGTGGTAAGTACACCAAGAGATAGCCATCTTACTCGTGCGCAGAGGTTGCTGCACGACCTGTCGGCGAAGCAAGCGTACGGCCTACCTACCATCTCATCCTTTTACTTTTCAACCTATTCTATTCTATTTCGCTCGACTGCAGACACGTATCCGCTCGTCGCTTTTAACGCTGTCGCACCGTCTTGTCGTACGATTGAATAATGTTAATGCGCGCGAATGTTCGTAACTTTATGCGATCCTAATGATATCACCTCCGGGCTGAACAACAAAATTAGAGTTCGTTAGTTTCCGAAAAACGACAGGGTCGAGCCATGTTCGTTCAATTTCTCGTCCTGAAAAAAATGAATATTTGTGGGACAATTATTACGGGCGAAGCGTCGCGCAGTATTTAGCCAGGTTGACGCGTCGCGTGCAACGTTGCTGAAGCTGCGCGCAGGCCGAGATTCGCGCGAGAGAACGAGGAGGATATGCGAGAATGAGCATGCCGCGGTGGCCGCAACGTGCTAACGAGACATATAGGTCTAGACTGTGAGTAATAGATTCGCATTACTACGAGTCTCAAGCCCCTCAGTTGTTCTGGCAGCTCGTGACGTATTGCGCCAACGATACCGTCGACTCCAACGCTTCGTCCGAAACAACCGACCTAAGCTATAATGAGCCAACATTACGCTTTCGGGCGGTCATAGTCGCGCATGGAATTTACGTATTACGGTTTAAACGCAAAATCCCCCGATAGTGCGAAGAATCGCTCGATAATCTCGTCTATGGTCGAGCTGTGGTCACTCAGAAAGCGAATTCGGTCCGGGCGTCGATCATCGCGCGAAACATCAACGAGAGCACATTCGTACGTTCTTATTACAGGAAATATCAGCGATTCGCAATTCATCACGTACATGACAAGTAAGTATGAATGCGAAACATATCATATTGATACAGGTTAATGGAGACAAACAATGGAGCAGCGGTCTCAGGGAGATCCATCTACCACGACATAATACATTTATACCTACCAATGTTTTACTTTCTTACCTTTCGCACCAGCAACAATTCGAGACACCCCATCGATCGCCATTTTATACTTATCAAAAATGTCGAAACATTTATATGTATATTTATCTTTTCAGTGTATAGGATGCATTATAAAGGGAGTATGACGCGAAACAAAGGGGGCGAAAGAAAGGATTGTACATTCCCGGGTAAGACTCCTTGGGGGACGCGCGCGATGGAAATAGCGTTGGCCTGGTGGCAAATCGCGTACCTACCGAGCATAGTACGTAGGTACTACCTAGCTACACCTCTCTGTTGCTATTACCGGCATCGTACATCTCAGGGGCTCGGGCTCGCCCCGAGGCTTCCTCCTTGCTCGATCCCGGTACACCACTCTGCGACTACTTATTTAGAATATTGCCGGCATACATCTGCATAAATTGAGTGCAGGCCCGCCAGCATTCTTGGCTCGCGTCGTTCCCGACTGTCCTATTATACGATATACCGCTATTTCTCTGCCTCGGTGGATCGTACAACCGGACTGAGGGATGCAAAAGGACCCCCACGCTTGACAAGGATCGCGCACCAGCACATTTAACATCCGCGATATCCGTTGCCAGACTGATTATTCGGGCTTTTTCCCACCGATACCTCGACCTACATTCTCGGGCTTCCGGTATATCGAGTCGCGTTATCCAAAGCTCGAACTATTATATCTCTTTTCACGAAATGTTACGGGATCGAACGATTCGTCAATGGTGAATAAGAATGAGACTCGATAAACAAAAGGACGATGCATCAGGATGAATTTTGTCGCTGCGAGTGCCATAAGGCTCTCCGTAGCGAAAGAGGGTGGATCTGCCGGGTGGTGCGATCCCTCCCAGCGGCCAAATACATATTCAAATTGAATTATCCGGGCTACCAGACACGTTGATTCGAAATGATTCGACGGGCCAGCTCCGTTCTTCCCTTCCGCCACTCCGATCCCCCGGTCCTGGCTTATCAACGAGGCACGGTCGCACACCTATACATATATATTATATATACGTATATACGTATCCACGTTTTGATGAGTACCTGACTGATGGAAATTTCAGCTTCAACCAGAAGTTGGTTAAACACAATCGCTTTGCATACGTATCGAAGTCGGCGTCATTCCGTGGGAAGTACGAGCCTGGCACTGCGCGCTCTGCCTATAGGGCTATACTCGTGACGATTCTATAGCCCCCTACCCGCCCTCTTGCGTTCTCGTTATCTCTCGTTTCTATTCGAGAAATTCGATGGTTATACACCACAGGCTCGGCAAAGTCGCACTCGGAACTACCTACAAGATCAATTATTAGCCTCCTTGCCGGTTTCGAGTGACGATATTCGGGTCGAACCGCATTAATTGAATTGTCGATACGCGAAGGGTGGGAATCGCGCGTTCGTACAAGAATGTGCACCCCTGCGTGTAGAAATACGGGAGATGGTTGGTGCGGAGGGGGAGGGAATGGGGCGATGTGTGAACGCGAAATCGAAAACCCATTTAAATTAAATGAATGTTTGGCGTGCGAGGAGGCCCTGCCACGGGGTGTATGCGCGAGCAGGCCGCAGAAGCGTTACGAAAGCCTGGCTGGTACACCACCACACGGTCCAACTTGCCCGTTACGTGTGGCATTCGATCGCCCGACCGCTCACCCGTGCTCAAACGACTGAAATACGAATAAGGTAGAACCGTGCAATTATTTATGATAAATCGAGTGCTGTCGCAGTGTACACTCGCGCTGCTGCGGTGACGTAGCGAAAACGGCGAGCGAGCGAATTGCGTTCCACGTTTCACAGTGGCAAGCCGAGCGAGACGATCCCAGTTTGCTGACGCAGCGAGCTCATCATACGTATAACGGGACAACGTTTACAATCAGCAATGTTCTACGACCCAACGTATACGGGTGCGACTGAGAGAGACAACGGTCTCGTGCCAACCCATATCTATTGCCTATCGAATATTTCAAGTCTTCTGTATATGTGACGCCGTCGTACTCTGGATCTCTCTCTCTCTCTCTCTCTGTGTTCCTACTGTCACTCGCATCCTGCTAGCAAAGCTTCTGCACTCCACTGCTCGCTCTACTCCTGATCCAATCCTCCCCCCCCATCCTTTCGCTTTCTATCTCTCTCTCGCCCTCTCTGTCTCTCTCTCTCTCTCTCTCTCTCTCGGGCACTTCACTCCAACTCGGACGTCAGCTCTATAACTTATATCGATTACTATCAAAACCCCGCCCCCCGCCCCAGTTACAATTAAAATCGAATGAGTCGCTCATATACGGAAACGATCCTTGCATACGAAATTCAGGCATCCCGGGATCAATGAGAAAATTGTTCGTTATATGAGAATCGGGCCACCCCTCTATGCATCATTAACCGCGATCACATGTTGAATAAATTTTTTGTACCTACGATTCTTTCTTATTATCAGAATAGTGTGTATTTCTTCGTTGTCTTACTCGTAAGAGAAAAATATCGATTCGCGTATCCGAGATAATTATTGCAATTTAAAAAATGCAAGTAGACGAAGGGGTTGGGAAGGTTGATGCGCGGACAGATAGTACCAGTCGAGCTGAGTTGACCCGCGATGAGGGAGAAAGGTGAACAACGAGGATCACGCGTTTATACATATATATTGGGCGTATGTATAATAAACGGGCACACGTGTACGTACGTATATCCTGTTTCTGTTGGGAACGCGCTTGTTGCACTCGGCGGGCACGCTTTGGCACACCGAAACGAGAGTCGCGACATTCATTTTGCACGCAGCCCCGCGCTCTGTTTGTTCTGCCTCAGCATCGCACTCGCAATCTAATTTTCACCGGCGTTTAATCTTTGTGTGCCGGTTTTCCCGTTGGCGCGTTGGGGGAAGAAGGGGGTGAGATTCGTGAGAGAGCTAGCAGAGTCCTCCCTCGCTCCATACCTACCCTCGGCCCCCTTCCGGCACGCGCACACGGCCTTTTTCAAAGCTCACCTTTTGGCCCTACCACCCTTTGCACCTACCACCTCACCGCCACGCGCAACACTCCAAACCTTTCTCTCTCGCTCGACGTATCCTGTTTGTGTATGTGGTACACACACATACGTCTACGAGGCTCGTGCATCCTATATACGGAGCGGTGTACCGGCGGTATACACCGCACGAAGGTACATAGCCTTGTCCCGTAGGAGTTGGGTCGTTTCCTCTCTCACGCACGATTCCAAATGCCGCGTGCGGCAGCTCGTTGCAATTATTTCCATCCTGTTTGTCGTTTGTCCCGCGCGCTCTCGGCCATCGATGTACATACGTATATACGTATATACCCGTGTAACCCAAGGGTGCACACGCTTGGCCGGTTAAAACCGTCGGCTGGCCACTTTCCCTCTCTGTCTCTGTCTCCCTCTCTCTTTTTCACACACACACACACTCGCTCCACCTTGTTTCGTTCTCTCGTTCTCTTCTTCCTCGATTTAATAATGGCACATTCGTATGAAATGCACCGTACCTGCGAGACCAGTGTGACAAATTTTATTTCGAGTAACCGAAAGATACATCCCAACGCGTGTTATCGAGCAAAACCGAGCGAATATGGGGAGTAAACGTCGATGAGTTAAAACGACGAGTAATGCATTAGCATTGTCGCATTTCTCATGTTTTGCCAAAAGTTTTGTTGAAAGGCTCTCGGTGAGCCTCGGATGGCTGAAAGCTCTTTAATTCAACGATAAATTATAATGGAAAATGGTTGGTTGAGCGTGGGGGTAGGAGAAGGCGGGGGGCAGATGCGGTAGATCCACCGAACGGCCACTCTACGTAAATAAATATTCTATATTCCAGCGGTGCCTTGGTGGATGAATCACCGGCCGATAATCGGGTATAATGTGGAATGGGCGGAGCGCGTTTTCGGGCACCCCGCGAGCTCGTACGGGTCTCGCGAGAGAGACTCTAATTTACCCTCATTTTCGGGCCATGCTTTTCGTTTAATCCGAAAATCCCATTGGCGGTCGCTCGTTACATTTTCCACTTGCGCGCATCAACGCTGTATCCTATCGATGGTTTACGAGTGTACGGATATAGGCGCGCGCACGCGCGCGCGAGGGTGTCTCGGATTAATAATGCTAGCTGGTGCACAGTTTTCATTATAATTAACCATAAGTATGCTACCCACAGAGTTTTGCTTCCAGTGCTCATTTAATGCCGAGTATTTCCTGATATGCTCGATTGTATGCGGCTACGTGATAATCGTCGAGGATTGGCGGTATATAGAATTTTAAAAAAATGCTAATTAATAGGAATTGCATGGCTCGACGAAAAACTTGTGGTGGCCAATTTTCTAATGCCCGTTCCGTATGGTTATTTCTGTTGACAGGCCCACCAAAGATTCTCGTGAGACCGCGCTCGCAGCAGGTCAAGGCCGGAGGCATTGCCAGTTTTTACTGCAGTGCTCACGGGGCTCCGGCGCCGCAGATTCATTGGCGCAAGAACGGCAAGAAATTTTCTCGTAAGTGCTTATCGAGGGGAAAACTATTATTCTTTGTAAGAATGCATCGCGCGCGCCCGCGATTATGATAAAACGTCGGTCGATCGATTGTTTTTCCGTGCTTTTTCAAAGAATCGCAGTCACGATACATCACGCAGGCTTATCCGAATGGAGCTTTGCTGAGGATCAATCCAGTGAGATCCCTGAGGGACCAAACAACTTGGGAGTGCGTGGCCGAGAATGGAGTCGGAGACCCAGTCACGGCAACTGCTCAACTCGAAGTCTACGAGGGTAAGTTTCTTTTTCTTTCTCTCTTGTACGTCGTTTCTTTCTTACTTCGCGAATCTTGGCTCGTCGTGTTGACTTTGTTACGTTGCGCGCGAACGCAACCACGCGAACCTCCGTCGCCTCAGCGGAGACGACAAATCTTCGAAAAACGTCGTCACAGCTGGTAGTATCATCGAGGTATACAGGAAAAGGCGTGCGCGTATCACGTACCACTCGCGAATCCTGACATCAAGTTTTTCCAACTTTGCTTCGTACAACTTTCTTTCTACAGAGTTATCACGTAAGCCTCGTAGGAGCGATCCTCCTCGAGTTCCCCTCTGTGAATACGATCGCGATCGCGTTCTCTATATATAATCTCGTCTCGACCTTACGCTCCCTCCTTCTCCTCCCTCCTCTTCCTCCTCCTCCTTCTCGCCGAATTTCCCATAGTACCTCCGCCCCTCCGCCTCCCGCGCCGCACTCTATTTTAACGGATGGCCGAGCAGGTTAATGGTGCCCAGTCGGGCGACCAAACGGAAGGCAGTTTAATGGAAAAGAAGTAGCCTGGATTCCGTAAGGATTCGCCCGAGAGCCGCCAGCAGACATGCAGCTTGTACTCGTATATACATATATATACGCATCGGCGGCCCTACGTTACACGCTCGCGACGATTCAGATTCGCGTGAAATTTTGCGGCCCGATTTAATTGCTTTCTCCGACTTTTCATTCAAATTAAGGCGATAGGTCAAGCTTGAGAAAGAAAAAGCCAGAGAAACAGATCGCCGTCGGAGTCTTTAATTAATTTTCGTTTTCCCGATAAATATTTCACTCCGACGATCTTATCGGGGTTCAAAACGTCTTTTTTTTAATATCGTGAAAAGCGACGAATTTTATTTTCGAGTTGCAACGACTCGATCAATCGAGGGAGGGGAAATTTGGGCAAATAAACTTTGCAGCGACGGGAGATGGGTGGGGGGAAGGACGTTCGAGCGGAGGAGGGGGACAACATTTCTCGACAGGAACGTCGCTCCGTCGACGGGCGACGATGGGCTCGATCAATGGGCGTTAATACGAGAAGGTTCGCGTATAGGTGATTAAAGGCAAAGGCGAGGGTGGCAAAGCAGTGACGCATACCGCAGATAGTATTGTTCGAGCCAAGTGTGTAACGGCGGGGTAAGTGGGGCGCTTAATTTTCCAATATATCGTTTGGGAACGCGAGTGCTCGGGCCGGGCCCGATGGCAGCCATGAGGCCGATTGATTGGAGTTACTGCCGGATGTTTTGTCTTTCGACCTGGCGTTTCCCCCTCAGCATCGTTTTCGCGCCGGCGTTCGACGATCCACGCTCGCATTCATCGGCATTCGGGCCATTAACCGGACGAAACGTAAATTGAAACTCATGCAGCCGGCGCGCGTTTCCATCCCTTTTCTCCGCTGCCGCTCTCTCTCTCTCTCTCTCTCTCTCTCTCTCCTCTCGGCGTAATCTGCATCGCTGGCGATGCGCCCTGAAAATCGCTCACCCCCGCCCCTTCGTCCCCAACCGGCCCCTCTGTACTGTCGCCGCACTCCGTCGCGCTGTTGCTGCTACTGGTTTTAATTAATCCGGGAGACACCGTGATTCGACGTCTACTCCTAATTATTCACCACGTGAATTGCCGAGCGGAAATTCGACACGAGCACCGCGATTCCATTCCACATTCGACACCATCACCCCCACCGCTTGACCGAATTTTCGTCACAGAAACCGGTCGTTTGCGCCGATCCACGCACGGATCGTGAGTGACCCGAAGTTCGCGTACACCGAACTCTCACCCTCGTTATTATTAATTTTATATATATATAGCTTTTTCCATCGAGGTCAACCGTCAACCTGCTGAGAAATATTGTATTTATAAAAAGTAGGGTAATTATGAAAGGGGAAGGAGAACAGTCGCGAGGGAGCTCCAACGATCCAATAATCGACACGTCAAATGTGTAGTAATTCCACCTGACGAATCCGGTAATCGGGAAATTCATGATTAATCTCAGCCTTGCTTGCACGTACTCGTCGATCGATCGACATCTACCCGTCGATTCCAATTCGAAATCGCCCTTCTAGTCTGTCACCCCGCCGCTCTATTATTCAGCATTACGATGTGCCGTCGAGAGTTAGTCCAACTAGATTCGTCTCCGGCATCGAGCTTACATTAACCGAAGAAACTTTAGTATTTTGTCACATTTTCGCGGCAACGTCTTACTCGTCCGCCCTCGCTAATGAGAAAAGACACCACTGTTGCATATCTATCGGGTAAACTGATGGTGGAACGATTAAGAAAAATCTCACGCCATATGGCATTTCTTGTGTCGAAAAGTCGAGTTGAGAGTACTGTAAACAGAGGAAGAAAGAAACAAACGGACGGACGGACAGACGGACGGACGGATGGGCGGACCGACGGAAGGAAGGAAGGAAGGAAGGAAGTAGAATGCGAGACGCGAGCTGGTGAAGGCGGAGAAAAACAAGTTCGACGAACCGTTAATATTAACAGCGGCGTTGTAATGCGAAAGTAAACCGTTGATGGTGCGAGGGGACAATATTTATCCAGCCGAGTGAGTCGAGTGAGCCGGGCTGAGGAGGCATTGAGGGATTTCTGTTTCAAGCTTGAACTCTTTTGTTTCGAGCGAGGGCGCTTTCTTTGGTGGGAGGCGCGGGAGGAGGGCCAGGGGTGGGGTTGAATCTCCTCTCGCCTGCCTTTCGCCTTGGCTATAATACGAGTCCGTTTCACCCTCGGTCTCGTATATAGCCTCGGCATGAGCGCTTGGCTCAGCCGCACCCTCTCTCACCCTTGCTCTGGTCGAGCTGGTGCACGCCAGCGCCCGGGCTACGTCGCGCGTCAGCCGTTGTTTGTTTTCTGCTTTTCCTACCTCGGACCACTCAGCCGACCCTTTGCTTCTGAAACCCCCGTTATTTCTTCGCCCTTTGCGCTCGCTCTCACGCTACCTGGACGCAGCCTGCACTCGCTCCTTGTTCAATGCGCCACTGTCTATGTACGATCCTCTAGCCACATCGTCCCGTCTTCTTCCTCTTCTTCTTGGCCAGCTGTAAGCTCAAAATTGCAAGACCACTAGCGAAAGAGAGAGAGAGAACTGCCGCTTCTTTACTACTCCCGTCGTCGTGCGAAGAACGCGAGAGCGAGAGAGAGAGAGAGAGAGAGAGAGAGAAAAGAGATGTTGAATTAACGGAAAGTACCGTTGTGGTTCTCGTAACCTCGTAGCTCGCCACCGATTTCAACCACAAAAAAGGTATGCGCATATACACACAGACGAGCGCTCGCGCGAGTTGGACGCAGGAAAGAAGAGCGAGGCTAGGTACGATTAAAGACTGATCCACAGGCCAGAAAGAAAAAGAAAGGCCAAAAGTTGGTCAGTCTCGAAGAAGGTATAGCGTCGTACGATCACGTCGAGTCTCGAGGGTTCTGTGATTCTCTCGAGTTGAAGCGAAGCGATGAGAAAAACGTGTGAGAATAAGAGGGAAAAAAGTGATAGCCACACCAGGACGAAGAACGGCGGAGGGCTAAAAGGAAAGACGGACATCGCGAAGGACGCGAGGGATGCGAGGGAGGAGGGAGGAGTGGTGGTCGGAGCTGAAAGAACGAAGAAAAAAAGGGCGAAGAAGAAGAAGAAGAGTCAACTTGGGAGAAAAGTTGCTTGTGAGAGGTGGAGAAGACATTGGGCGGTTGTTCCGAGTACGAGGGTTTGAGAGCTCCGCACCCCGAGCAGAAGCGCGGTGTGGGTAGGGAATTTAATTTGGCCGAAAAAGCGCCGCCTTAATTAGCAATTAATTGGCACATAAATTAGCCGCGAATTTTCGGGCAGAGCGAGAAGGTTTTTTTGTCGCAGATACCGCATGGAAGCGAGATAGGTCCGCGCTCGAGGACGAGACGGTGGTGGTAGTGGTGGGTTTGAGGATCGTCCGCCAGCAACATGAGTAGCAGCGTTAGAGGCAACCTCGTGTCGCGATAAGAAGGCCCGAGCCATGAAGTCGACAACTATTTCAGCAATCTAACTTTTGCACCGAGAAGTTGCCGCGGCTCTTCTTGCTCCTCCCTCGTCTATTTCAGGAGAAAGCTGATGCTTCCCAACAGCCTTCTGACACTCACTGGCAACACCCGAAAGCTCGTCCCGTCGACTATCTTCGTACGCGACAGATGAGCCTTGGTGATAAAGCGTCGGGGGTGGCTTCCGTGAATGCTAAGTCCTCGGGCAAACACTGTTTCACCACCGCCAGACTTTTCTCTCCTTACTCGTTTTACTACCTTGCCATCTCTCGCCAGTTTGCTTTTTACTTCTTATTTTTCTACCTTGCACCGAGCGTGACATCTAGACAGCCGATCCCTTATTCATCGACCCAATATTGAAATACCCGATCCTCCGGCACTGATTCTCCCGGGCCAACCTGTGGATTCTCAAGTCTCTCTCTCCCTCTCCCTCTCGCTCTCTTTCTCTCATACCCGACTCATGCTCGTTCGCTCCCACCCTGTGGCGGTGGTAGGGAGCCTCGCCAAACAATCGATCGCTTCCATGGAAAACCTTTTCCATCCTCGCTCCTTGCTTCATCATACGTGGTACACTCGAGCGAAAAAATGATTGTTCACGCTCGTGGACAATGCTCCGCCGAGCATGAATATCGGTATCGCTCTTGTACACGTACAAAAAAGAGGTGTGTTTAGACTAACTTTGCGGCACCGAATGTCACTCCTTCGAAACCTTTTTTTGTTGTTGCGAGAATCGAACGATCAAAATTTCGTTTGTTAGAGACGAAGAAAATCTAGCTCCCAGAAAAGTTCAAAGCATATAGTGGACAAGGGGTTGAATATTGAGGAAAATGTTCGCGAGAAACGGGAGGTGCGGGAGATCCATAAAAATGAACTGAAAAGAAGGTGATCTCGATTTGCGAAGAGGCCGCGGCGAGTACGCCGTGAGGGGTTAGTCTCATCTCCGCGAGCTGCTTTCAAGCCCTAGCTTCGAGCGTATCGGAGATCGCTTTTGACGCTTCTCATTCCTCGAAGCCCCGGCTGCGTCCTGCTTATATTCAACTCGATGATATTCGCTCGCGTCAAGCGGAGGCTACGATTTCTCACGGCGCTCGAGTTTCATTCCCCTACTAGCGCGATAAAGCCACCGGTGGAGAAGGCGTCTTTTACTTTTCTATATCAACCGGAATATATACGACCGACGATTCTCCTCGAGCAAGGACGGAGCATTGAGAATTCGCGATTTCATGCCCCATTTCGGTGAGCGTGCCTGTCATCCCTTCGATTATTATCCATACGCATTTTTATACCCTTTATCACTGCCTCGCCCCTACCCGCGCGCGTGTCGAACGTTCGCGTAGACCTCGTCGTATCGACAAAACGATTCGTCGCGATGCAATTTTTTGACACTCGACTCTTTCTTCTCGTCGTTTCATCGACGACCAATCTCCACAAGTTAACCCCTCGAGTTGAGACAAGCCGAGGATTCGTCGGAGCGGTCGTCCTTGTGCTTCCTCAATTCAACTCGACGAGCATACTTAATTGGACAGTTCCGTAATTTTACGATGGCGTCGTCTCTCTATTTGACATGTATAATTATATAGGCGCACCGGAGCACGAGTTCATTATAATCAAGAGCAAATTCACTCGAGGGCTACATCTCCTCCTCTAACCATATTTCGCTCGGGAGCGGGGATGAATTTTCGACGAGTTCCCTCTGTCGAAACAGCATCTCCGGTACAAGAGTCCTTCATAGGCTATTACTTCGTAGCTTCTTCCTCAACAATAAACTCCTCTGACCTAACTATGATTAATTCCCAGAGTTACCGCCGATTGTTCGTCTACGATACGAAACGCTCGTCGGATTATCGCGCGAAATAATAAAAATCAGCATTACGTTTTCCCCTTTTTATTCCCCGAGGAGGCAAGTTATTGTTTTTCTATCGTACGTTTAAGCAAGTGGAAATAAAACGGATGGTGCAAGAGAGTGCGGTCTCGAATGTGTTCTTCGCTGGGAAATGGATATACACAGATTCGCGCGTCTCCATCATGAATTCACCCGAGTGCTCGGTTCGATGCATTCTACAACAGAGTTATTTACGATCGAGAAACACATTTTAAAATATTTCTCCTCCGTATCACCATCAACATTTCGCCGTAGAAGCTGCGTACTTTCCTAAGTAACTACCTACTCGACATGATCTTCGATGAGGGCGATTAGTGATTCCGTTCGATAGACGTATCAAAGTCTCCAACAGGCAGCTGCTTGTAGCATGGGATGCCCGTATGAGATGCAAGTAGCTTGGCTTCATCGCGGATGCACCTAGTGTCAGAACCTATCGGGAGCCGGGAAGAGTCGATTGTTAGCGCGATATGCGATTACCATAGCACATTCGCCAGACCCCTCTGTCTTGTCACTCCAACGTCTTTGTAGTTACAGAGAATGCGGATCGAGCTACAAGGGGAGAATAGACAAGACACAAAAGAGCGGAATACTTTCGTCAGTGATACGAAGAATATGCGTTGCACAGAGGACAAAGTCTTTTGGAACGATAGAACGGCGATATCGTGCCATTCTGAGATCTAGCGCTCCCCATAGTCGAATACATAGTCGATTGTGAAATAGAGTAAGAGAGGTACTGACTCTAACGCGTTATGCCCTCAAGAGAGAAATGAATAAATATTTTTTCAGCGATGGCTATATATCGTATTGGTGTGACGGGGTGAAGGGAGGGATCAGTTATCGTTGTTTGTGAATTAATCTTTTCCCCGGAGAGTGGTGGATATGGTTTTGTTTTCCCAGCAATTGCAACGACACTCTGTGTATCTGGTAAAATCGATTATGCCGTGCCAGGCTGAGTCCGCCGAGAAGGGAGGGTCCGATTTAACAACGAAAGAGCTCGAGCACACCGTGCCGAGTGTGATGCCAATCACGGAGTGTTCGAACGACCAATTTAATATTTGGTCGATCGTACGGGTGGTATGAAAGAAAAACTGAAAATTTATCCGTTTTTTGTTCCTACTTTTATCAGAAAACTGTAAAACAAACGTAAACGAGATTATTACATTTGCGAGCTGTGGTAAATTTTCGATTCGGGGTTTTATCTTTACGGTAATAAAGTTCGTATGAAAACAAGCTGACCCGTTCACAGGGATGAAATCTGTGAAATTGAAAATCCTCGCGTATACTTCGCTCGTACGAGTTTCCAAACTGCATTGCTTTTGTGTATAATGTCTATTTAGGGAATGTCGGACAATGTTGGCCAAAGGGGTGAGAGCCGCAATGAGAGAGCGGAGGAAAGGACCGGATGCGTCACGGTCTAGGCGACGTCACTTCTAATGGATCGAGAGAAGGAGAGCGAGAGAGGAAGAGACGTTGGTCGATGAAGAGGGTGGATAATCATATTCGATTAGGATCATCCTTGTGGCTGGATCCTTTGTCCCAGGCGAATCTTGGGAGTGGTGCGGGAGATCTGAGGGTGGTTAGCTTAACGCTCTCGAGCGTCCTCCAGTCTAGAGACATTCAGGGTGCTCTTCTCATCCTCTCTCTCTCTCACTGTCCTCTATACGTGTATATAGATAGTGTTCCGGTTTGGCGGCTTGTTCTCGCTATCACGCCCACACTCTCCACCCATTCTAGCTCGCTTAATCTAAATCACGTGCTCGCGTTCCTGTGTGTGCCTCTCTCTCCCTCTCCCGATCTCGGTCACGCAATTCATATCCATCCCCCGCGGTGTAGACGCGGTCTTCGAGACCGTCACAGCCACTCTAAATTGGCTAATTATAATCCAACGTATACGAAGGAGCTCGTTCGTCGGGACGTTAATTGGACGCCTCTATGATCTCTAATTGGCTGCAACTCTCAGAGACTGAATAATTTTCAATTTTCTTTCAGCAATTTGTCGAAAAAGAGACGACCTATTCCCAAATCATTCGTGTGTGTTTGATATAGATTAACCGCTGGTCGTAGATAGGGAGAGAGAGAGAAAGAGAAAGTAGTAGGCAGAGCGAAGCGAGAAATAAAGCTATCGGCGTAGGCAAACGTAACAGGAAAAAAGAATACATATTCACCTCCATACTAGCTGAAGGATCCTGAAAGCCTGTCTCTCTCTTTCTCTCGTATTGCTAGTAACGGAGTGTGAGGATAGTTGGCTAGGGAGACAGGCTATAACTGGCCATTGGGGTATGTACCTAACGTACGGTATACACAATATGACGGTAGGGGCGCATATACGTCACCTATTTGCGGGCGAACTGCGCGAAATTTCAATGGACTCACCAGCAACCGATACTGCCTTGTCGCGTTTCTCGTGAATGCCGCTTTGACAAGGAGCCGTCGCAATGTCGTGCGATAAATTCGTTCATGGAAAGTTGTAGTTGTAGTGTATGCGAAGCGGCCTCCCTCGTGAAAATATTTATCTGCCGCCAGCCACCTCGGACCGTCTAGGGGCTGGCACACATACACGCGATCGCGTTTTACCCACCCTCCTCTCGCTCCACTCGGCAAACGCGGGCGAATGCATTCGTACCATAGAAATTGTTGTCGCTGTTTTAAAACTCGTGTTCAACTGAAGAGTCACTCTCGCCCTCTCTCTTCCCAACCGATATATGCGTCAAGGACGAATACAAAAACTCTGTGAGTTTAATACAGCCACCCCTACGTACTTTGGAATCGAAAAAGAGGCCGCGCACGTCTTTTTTTCTCGGTCCTATCTCTTTGGTGAACAAAAAAAGATGAAACAAAAAATGTTTGAAATTGGAAACGTTCGATGGATAAGAGATGGCAGAGAGAGGAAACTCGAAATAAGTAGCAGTGTGAGCGAGAGAGCAAGGGGAGGGGAAGGGAGGAGCATCGTACTTTATACGGTTTGCTCGCAGAGCCCGCATCTGCCACGACTCTCAAGATACGGGTAGTTCTCCGGCATCAATTATACTAATGGAGATCGGGTGGTCGGAGAAACTTGGTGCAGCAGCAGTAGCGGCAGCAGCAGCAGTAGCAGCAGCAGCAGCAGTAGCAGCAGCAGCAGGAAACGGAGAGCTAGAATACTGCCGGAGCAACGAGTTAAAGGTGGCTGCTGGCTGGCATCAGAGGTGAAAATAAAGAAGGGAGTGAGCAGCCGAGCGAGCAACCGAAGGAATGAAAGCGAGAAAGAGAGGATGCAAGAGAGTGTGCAAGAGAGAGAGAGAGAGAAGATGCTTTCGGGGTTAGATTCGGCAAGAGGGAGCAAGAGGGGCTTGGCACTGCACAAACTACTATGTGAATACGCCTCGAAAGAGCGAGCGGGTAGCTTCGGCGGGTCATTCGAGCGGTTGGCCGTGTCGGTCCGCGGTTCCAGCTTCACTCTTTCGAAAATAAGAAGAGCATTAATGAACGAAGCTGGGAGGGACATCAGACAAACCAGGATGGTAAGAAGCGTATTTCGTACCGAGAGACTCGAGTACGCCAATCACGGTGAAGAGTTGCCCTCGCCCATTTGCATCATCGTCTCTCTCTCACTCTTTTTTAACCCCCCCCCCCCCTCTCATGTCGTATACCTCATATCCGTAATGAAGGCTCCCCACTCGACCGGTACTTTGATCTCTTGTTTTAAATGGAGAGCTTGGGCAACCATCGTACGGAAGGTCCCCGTCGCTATGAATTCTCGTCGAACGTCTCGACTTCTCTCAACTTTAGATATAGCTATCATCGCTCTTTCATATTATGTACTTTTCGTTTTGGAGCCTTGGCCGTGAGCCGCTGGTATGCCCTCCAATCGATCGTAGCATAAACGCTCAACTATTAACACACGCGTTTCAGCCCGCGGACATCTGGTGGTGGCATTGCAAACGGGGGTGGGCATCAGGTGGAAACTGCCACAAGTTGAGAAACGAGAAAGGACGATAAAGGGTGAGAGCCGAGGAGGGGCGGGGGGTGGTCGAGTTACAGACTTGACCGTGGAGAGTGCACGGTGGCGTGCACGCTCCACGGGACAGTAGCTCGCATGCCACGTTTAAATCCTTCACGCGTGTATGCACCCGCGCTAATGAGCCGGAACAAGCCGATGTTCCCATCGAACGCCAACTGAAGCGTGTTTGCGCGTTAAGCTCAGCCCCGACGGGATAGCACCTACGAACGTTCTCTGACTTTGTCACCCTCGTATCTAGCCCCGATGTTCTCCAACTCGAACTCCTACGTAAAACCCGATATATTACCGTAGGTCAAAATGTCACGCCGTGCATACGACGACGACCATCGACGCAAATACCTCACCAGTGTTTCGTAAAATGTTAATTTAGATCGTCGAGAAATTTGTACCGCTAGTTGCCTACCATAGCGATCGAATTCACTGCTATATAGAGAGACAAGTGATATATATATACCATACCTTACGTATTGCCACCGCAAGTTATATATGTCATATCCGTAGGGCTTCTCGTGCTTCGCACGAACGGGCCTTTATATTTTATGCACCAGTTTATAGAGATATATCGGACGGTGCGTTTGGCACGATCGCATAAGTCAAAACCTACTCTCCCTAATGGTGTACTCGCATCCTATCGCTCGACTCTAAACCTCCAGAGAGTAGACACGGTATGTACAGGGAGAGGAAGAGAGAGAGAGAGAGAACGCTAGCGAGAGACGTCAGTCCTACCTTATCATCAGATACTTGATGTTCAACTTTGGGTAGTCACTCTTTACCCACGATATCTCGTGTTCACCCAAACCCTCTTATATTGCCGCGTATTCGACATAAAATCCAGTATTTCAATTGGCACACTCGATGCTCCGAAGAGCTCGCTTAAATTCCTCGCTTCCTCTGTCTCTCTGTCTCTCTGTCTCTCTCTCTCTCTCTCTCTCTGCCTCGTTATACCGAAAGTACTTTCGAGGCAACCCTTCGACGCCTATCGCAGTAAACTCTCCATCAGACTCGATGACTCTTCGATTGATCGAGAGCGATCCTACATCAATATTAGTTCGCCGCTATCGTTTCAATCGGGAATGCGCGAAGGGGTTTAAAAAATATTCAACGAAACATGAAAAAGAAAAACAAAAAAAATGCAAAATTAAAAATGAAATACGTATATTTTCGTCGTTTGGTCGGATCGACATGAGAGGGGTGACTCGAGGGTGGAGGTTCGTTTAGCGATAATGGCCGGGAACACAATGGCTATAGTCGTACGAGCTTGTTTAGCCGTAACAACGATTAGAGTAGGTGGAAGCGAGTGAGGGTTTGTTTTCGTCGTACGTGTATAGATATATATATGGTGGATCGCGGGTAGGGGGCAAACGATTCGGCGGGGTAGTTTTGGAGGGTGAGGAAGCGAGGGAGGTTGTGGGGGCGAGCTGACGGGAGCGAGGGAGGCGGAGGAGGACAATCGAGCGAGCAACGTGCTGTGTTGCTGCAGCAGCAGCAGCAGCAGCAGTAGCAGCAGTAGCAGCAACAGCAACAGCAGCGGTGGCACACACGAGTCAAATACAGTCGTCCGCACACGAGTCGCACACGTTCGAGGGCACATAATTGCATAGCCACGATTAATAATTAGACGTGCAATTGGGCGTCAACCGGGGCTACGCGTGATTCGATTTATCGAAGCGGGCGTTGCGCTGCTTTGCCCGGAATATCGATTCCGTCGCGGCACCTTCTCGCGACCAGAGGGAGAGCGAGCGGGCGTTGGCGGCTCTCTCTCTCACTCTCTCACACTCTCTCACTCTCTCTCTCGTCTCGAGTCGCGCGCTCCCGTTTTCACCAACGCCTCCGACCCGTATTCGCTACAGAGTCTCGCGAATCCACAGTGACCGTCTAGCTCCGTGATGCAACGCGGGGTCACGTCCACCCCACGGAAAACCGATTCTACGCGATAACGCGCCACTTGGACCGTCTCTCCACGGGCGTCCCATATGTTCGTTCCGAATATTGGCTTGGATCTATACAATACGAAACGAGGTTGCACAAGGGCTCGTTACAATCGAAGTCAACCACCCTACAAATTTACCTCTCGTTACCTTTTCCTTTTGTTTTCATACATTTTTATAAATTTTCCGCGAATTTAAAAAAGTTTTCAACCGCGAAAACGAAATAATAATCATAATAATAATAACAACAATGGGGAGAAACTCACGGAAAATTGTCGGTGATTTTTCGGCTCGTATCTGGCGTACGTACGGAGTTGCGGTGTGGCTTGCACGCTCCTCCGCTTTTCAGCGATACGTGCATGTATTTTTTTCCCCTTTCGTCAGCATCGTTCTTTCGAGTACCGTTGGCCGATGAAAAAGCGGCCGCCCCCGTCGGAGACCCATCGATTTTCTAAAAAGCTCCATTTCCCGGCGAGCACGCACGAACGCGAAAGCTCCTCATAAGTTTTGCTCCACAGGTTTGCTTTTCTCTCTCCCCACGTTCTCATTTTTATTCATTCTTTCTTTTTTTCAACGCATATACACTTCTTCTCTTTTAATGGCATTCCGGGGGCCAGAACGCGAAATTCCTCCGTACACCTTACCTCCCCTCGATCCGTATATCGGCATATACGCCGTGCGTTATGTATCGACGGGTCGAGCACGGGCAGAAGAGCTTTTCCTCAAAATCCATAATAACCGTCGAGAAACTTGCTATCTGAATCGTAAAGAGTACGCTTATATGTACGTGCGGCCGAGAGTCGAATAGCTTTCCCTATATGTTTCCTACGTACCTACCTTCGTCGTATATCCATCTATACCTATATAAAGAGAGAAGTACAGTCGCCCTCTTCCTCGAAGAAAGTTTAAGCCCCAAAGACTCGTCGAAGCTCCATCTCCAAGCCGCTCTGAATATTTCCCGGGGTTATGTACGAGGAGGAAGGGAGGGAGGCAGAGTTGGTATGAGGGGGTACAAGAAGTGGGTGGAAGGAGGGTAGCGGTGTGTGTTGCGCGCGAGATCATCGCGTCCTACCGGTTGGGTGCGGCGCGTCTTTCTACTCGATCGAGCAAGGGTCACCCGCGGTTCGTGCAAAAACTTTCGTCAAACTTGCCGGGTCAATCTCATCCCAGCGCGGCCTGTGTGACGTCCCCACGTGGGAATATACTTGGATATAAAGATCGATCGTTCCTGTGTTTTTCGCAAGATATAAGCTACCGAGTCACTCTGCGACTCCTTTTATACGGACATCTTATATATATATACATACGTATATACCGACCGGGAGGGCGGGTGGGTTATACCGTAACTCCGGGGTGATCGGATGATGCGGGACGAGTGCTTTCTCGAACGAAGGGGTGGCCTCGCTGTACAAACTCCATCGAGCATTTCCTTAGTCGCTAAATTACCGAAATCTCATTTCGTCGCGATCTCTCGTACGCTCCTCTATATACCTACACCGTAGAATCGAAACTTCGAATACCGAGAGATGGACGTATATCGAATTTCTCCAAAGACAAATACACTCTTTTAGCCTCGTTCGAGAACGACGCGAGCGAATGAAATGAAATTTCTGAACTGTAGCGTTGTATTACCAGGACGATTTATTTGCTTTATTATTTTTTTATTTTTTCGTTTTTGTTTTATTTTTTGCCTCGACGGTGAGCAGCATTACTCGGTAGGAAGTGGATAATGAATGGGTCGGTCCTTTCGGCGTTGTCGCTCTCGCCACCGAGGCAAACTCTGAAATGGATGTCTTATTGGTTTATCCGTTTGCTTCTATATATATACGCTATACCGGCTTCTCGTCGTTCCGTCGCACTGCGAGTGGTCGCTCTCCTTGATACACAGTTATCGCGACTCCCTCGATATTATTTGCCATATCTCATTCGGCGGTGAGTCTCTCCTTGATTCGATCGAAATCTCGTACGACAGGTTCGATTTCTTTCAATGCGCGTGGGTTACGGGAGGAGGGCCGAAGAAGAAAAACGGGAGATAGATATCGACTATAACGCTTCTATCACATCCAGAGACAAACTGGATTCGTCATTGGGTACGAAGTTATACGAAAAAAAACAAATAAATACCTAAATGTTTTCTACGCGAGATGGCGCAAAAGTATTTGTACTCGTATAACGAAGCAAATGAGATATTACAAATGATACAAGAGCCGAGACGAAAACACGAGCCCCGCATATCGGGGGAGACTCTGGATTGTATCCCGAAGTGCGGTACAACAACTATGTTCAAATAGTTTTCCTCGCGCCCTACTGTGCCAACCTCCTGTTCTCCTTGTTTACAATGATTGGACCATTCTGGAAAATTGCGCACGAGAATTAGCGTAACGTTTGTAGGTATAAAACGGCTCGGATTCTGTATAGTCTCGTGGCGAGGTGAGGGTTGCGAGTGGAATGAGGTGGGAGGGGGAGGTTGCGCGCGAGGTCCTTTCGTAAAAGCAAAATCGTGAGATCTCAATTTCCAAGTCTGGCGGTTGCGGTGAGCACGCGAGAGAGCGCATTTTGTGAAATAAAATATGAGCTTGGTGGGCCTGTTAGAAATCCTCTCTCGCTCTTTCCATACCTCTCAATCCTTATCTCGGTCTCTCTCGCTCTTTCCCTCCTGAACGAACCCAGCAAACCATCCCACACCCTCGCGGTTCTCTCTGTTCCCGCCTTCGACTTCGAGCCAACTCTTTCCCTTCCACGTTGCTCGTTCGGCTCCCTCGACGCTCCTCTCTCTCGCTCTCTCATCGCTCTCCTTATTCCCGCACGGCTTCCAACTCGGGCAATAACCTTTATAATCAGGAGTTTTGCTCTCAAGCCGGGCTGGCTTCTGCCGACTCTGTACTCTCCATCCGACTTACAGTGCAATTCACTCGAGGCTTCCGGCCATTACGAGAGACGGTACTGGGACCTCTCGTATCGGCCATACCGGTGGGGGGACACGGCCCCCCCTCTCCCCTAACCCGATCCTCTCTCTCTCTCTCTTTCTTTTTCTCCACCCCCACCCTATTGCTCGCCAAATTACCAAAGCCAGCGATAAAAAGTTTATCGCCCGGTGCAGTGAAGGAAGAGCATATCTACGCGATCCGTTGAGAGCTGAGGAGCCAGCTAGCTGCTGCTGCTGCTGCTGCTGCTGCTGCTGCTGCTGCTGCTGCTGGTTTCTCGATCCGTAAGAACCAAGAACGATTATATCCTGTATACCATTCGTATACGACCTTTGAATCTCAATCCTTAACTTTTGATGAAGAGTTTTTATGAAGAATTCGGGCAATAACGGCATACGCGGCGAGGAGAGAGAGGGAGAGAGGAAAATCCTGATAAGGGAGAAGTGCAGAGTCACTCGAGAGTGGTATTACTACATAGGCGATTTAAAGTTGAAACTTGGTAAGGGCGAAGGAGCAAGGTGGAAGGGTTGCCTACTCGGACGCTTATTGCCGTGATAATTATTTGTTTCGCGGATTGAATAAAAAATTCAAATGAGTTTTGAGAGAAAAGTTTTAACATGCCTCCGGGCAGAAACGGCGCGCTAGCGTGATTGCGCGGTGAGGAGAAACGAGAAGCGAGGAGAGCTCAAAGCCGAAGAAAGCTCTTCGGAACGACCCGGAGCCCGAGTGAAAGAGAGAGAGAGAGAGAGAGAGAGAGAGAGAGAGACGAACCTCCTCACCATCGCGAACAAAACTTTGATCTTTGCGTTATTGCAATCTTGAGAATATCATCGAGGTCAAACTAGCAGGCGCATTGCCTCATTTTTTTTAAATCGAATATCTCAGCGGTGTGCAATATAATCACGTTGACTTTGAAAAAAGACACTCCGCTCATCTCCGTTCTTCGAAGCTCTCGGACAGCTATAGTGTACACGTATATAACTGTATGTAGTATAATATCGGTACTACCTCGTATCTCCGTGATAACTCGAATTCGCTTATGTGTTTTCCGTGTTGCTACTTTGATAATATTGAGTATTCTCGCCGATGGATGATTTCCATTGGGAGACCACGAGTTTGAGACAAGAATTACAACGCGGTACGAAGCTCACGCCGCCTAGTCTTTCCTAGTACGGGTAATTATTTTCGTCTCTCCGTCACATAAACTGCCATCGGGCAGTAGGCTAACAACGGAGGGGAGTGTGCTTTTCAAGGATTAATTAAATCGTTCCCCGAATACCCGCCGAACAAATAATACCACTCCGTCTAGTCTCTCTCCTCCGTCTCTCTATCTTTCTCACTCTCCCTCTTTCTCTCTCTCTCTCTCTCTCTTTCTCTCGAGCAGTTGGAACGAGAACGTGAGTAAGCACCTGGCGAGATAGCACGTGGATATATATGGCGCGAGGCGCGCCACGCTTTGCGAAGATGAAGCTCTCTATGTACATAACGTTTAACGTTCCGAGTACAACACCAGGCACGGTGAGACGGCCAGAAATTGCACACAAATATTCCGACGGATCTTGCCGGAAATGGTGCTTTGAAAAATAGAAGTGGAAGTGGTGTGTTACATGTGTCCGACATTTGACTTCTCTTTCCACAACCACCCGATTAACCCTTAAATATAAAATTTTATAAAACCAACTCCTATCGCATTACTGCGAGGAGCGGAGTAAAATCGAAATCTGATTTATCGGGATAAAGTTCACGGCGCGTACGTTAACCCCATAACGAGAGATACTGAAAATATACCCAGCTCATCAGAAATTTACTCGGACGAAATTCATTGGCGGTATCATCGTCTCTGAAAGCGCCGTGCAGTTAATATCGCAACATGTATTTGTATAATAGACAGAGAGAGAGAGAGAGAGAGAGAGAAAGAGAGAGAGAGAGAGAGAGAGAGAGATACCCGACAGAACGCAGATGTGAAGAATATCCAAATTGAACCGAGGGCGAGAGAGAGAGAGAGAGATAGAAGGATGAAATTGACGCCACCGCGCGAGCCGGTGAGCTCGTCCTGTAAATAAAATACGACAGGGCCATGGTAGGACAGCGTAGGTGGTACGAGCCAAAAGAGGATGGCTGGTAATGGTCCGGGGAACGGGTAATGGCCACTGCACTTTGGCATCACCGGAGATAAATGTAAATGAAGCCGAATACCTCGCGAAGAATGGCCGCGCGTCAAGAGCCCTGCGGTAGTGGCCTATGTATACCTACACGATATCGGGACGAGTACATTTTTACCAAACAGGCGAGCTCCATGAATAACGGAGTGGGGCTCTATTTGCCCATTTTAGCTGTAATACACATAGGTACGACGGCGTTTTCTTTCCCCAGCATTTCTCCGGCGTAACGCAAAGCTCTTTTCGTTTTACCAACTCACCACCCACCCGTCTCCCATCCATGCGATTTACCGCGTTCATAAAAACCGACGCTTGTTAGTCGATATTCGAGAGTTTAAGAAAATCTGTCGTGGACGTCAAGAGACGAGAAAGTATTACGATTTTTTTGTTAATACGCATGTCCGAACTGCCGGTAGATCTCGTATTGCTCGGATATTATTTTTGTGCCAGCCATTCGTTATCCATGGTGGAATAATACCCCCGCGTACTGTTTTATATGATAGTGATCATTAGACTCCGGGTAGAGTCGTTGCACGATACGGCCAAGAATTCCAATAACAATGATTAACGTTCCGGACGAGGTGGAGGAGGTGCCGGAGGGTAGTTTTGAGGGTTGGTGTATGGCGCATCGGTGGTAGTCGTACCGCACGAACGTGTCGTGCCGTGCGGAGAATCGAGGAAGGGGGTATAGTGAGTCAAGTGTGCCGCGAGACCGGCGAGACGCTCTACATGCACACTCCTCGCGAGGCTTTCGCACTGTTGTGTTAGGTGAGGTGTGTGGTTCGTAGTGTTGGATGGTGGCCCTACGACGACGTGAACAACCAGTGTAATATTCCATCGGTATACGTGCAAGAGAGAGGGCGAGGGAGAGAGAGAGAGAGAGAGAGCGAGAGCGAGACGAGCATAGGAGGTGTAGGTAAAGGGGTCTTGAATCGATCGGCCATTCGTATGGTAATGTAAGCAAGCAACTACCGGACCAAACTGCTTGCGCTGGGATCGAGCCTCTCGCGCTCGCCAAGACCCCGGCGTTCGCCGAGTACCGGGACGAACAACTGCTCGCTCTGGCCAGTACCGGCTGGCCTCGGAACAAGCCCTCCAACTCCACGGTTCGAACGGACAACCGGATGACCTGATGACCGGACAACCAAAACGCCGAGATCCCAACAGATTCAGGAAACCGAATGATATGATCTACCGAGCTGACGAGGCGATAATTTAACCGTAGTCAGGATAAATCAGGCACGAGTGAGCGGTGCGCTGACTCCGATATGGAAATTTGCGAGCGAGAGCCGCGTTCTCCGGTTATTCGGGTTGTAAGCTATGGCGCAAACACTCGATCGCAATCTCATTTTATTGCGATTATCCGCGATCGTTTTGAGAACTATCCCCTAATCGTCGTTCCTCAACTTTGGGACGCCCAGACATCTGTGCTCTTTGCTTTGGAGTCGCTCGAAGCGAGGCGTGTAGGAGATTTCGAAAGCGACGGCAAAGAAGAAGAGGATCGAGGATTACCACGAGCATCCAACCTTCGCGTTCGTTCGTTCGTTCGTTATGGCCCGTTGGTGAGCTTGCCGGTCTGTTGACGAGCGATGCCACGTATACGTCTATACACAGAAGCAGAACATATTGGCTAGTTTGGTTGGCAATATCCTTGGTCGAGGAGAGAGAGCTCGTCGGTACCGGTGGGCCGGAAAGTCCTGACCGGTAGTGGCTCGACTCACTGCCTGCCGTGTTGTACAGATCCGAGAGCTTCTGAACGAGCTCGAAGCCAGAGCACGACAGGAGGTTCGAGCCCCGCTGGAATAGAGTTATCGCGGCAAAGTGCACGGTAACGCAGTTACCGTTCACAAAGCGACCCACTCCCACGTCCACGAGCGACCACAACAACGTCCATGGAGTATATACCACCCCTTGCCCGTCTCCCCTCCTTCTCACAACCCTCGTGCCTCTTCTGCCTGTTCTCGATGCCCGAGCAACATCACCTTCTCGCCGCTTCCCCCAAATCCCATGGGTTGCCTGATTGCGCGACCGACAATACCTTCTCTCGCTCTACTCACCCTTCCACGTACCTCCCTACTTCCTTGTCGCTTCTTCTCTCGTTCCCCAATCTCGGTGCTGTAGCGCCAACGGTACACTCGAAATGCACTCAGCGTGTCGGACGATTACTGATTCACCCGCCCAGTCGCCCCGTATCGAGTGAGATCACTAGCGTTACTTCCGACTATCCGATATTTTCAAGGAAATACGAAAAAAAAAAACGCGAACACTACGGAACTTGGCGCACCTGCTACAGCTTACGTACGGAAACGACAGAGTCTCGCGAAGACCGTGGAGACCCTGAAACAATTCCTGCCAATTTTGGTGGGAAATCTGATTACGCGCCACATGCCCGCTTGTAAACTGGATACGTGAAATTAATTATCAGAGCGACGCCAAGACTACGCTGGTAGGGATTGGGGAGAAGGTGGGGCGGGCTGCGGATGATGAGGACGTCTTGTTGCGGGTCTGCAGAGAGGCTGCGGGATTCCTCTTCAGGAACGAGAGACGTGGAAGCGAAGGTCTCTCTCGCTCTCTTCCTCTCGCTTCTCTCTATTCTCTCGAAATTATACCAGCAGATAGGGCGACTGGATGTAATGTCTCGCTCGGCTCCTCCTCTCTTTACACCGACGTCTCTAGATTTTAGCGGTGGCTTTGGACTAATGATGCAAATACGCGAGGCAGACGTCACCCTCGAAGATTGTGGAGGGAAGCCTCTCGAAGATCTAACCCTTTCTACAGTACCTCCTTCGTCTTCAACGCAACTATCTTTGTCACACCTTACTCCCCCGCTTCCTTTCCTTCCCTTTCTCTCTCTCTCTCTCTCCCTGCCTGCCGCCAACCTCATTATACTATTCGCAGTGTTCTATGCTTCGTGTAACATTTTCAATCTCTCTCACCAAATGACATTGCGATCCTTCATCTTCGAGCACAATATCGAAAGGTCAAAAATGTACCGCAGTGTCTATTGTTTCATAAAAAATAAAAATTTGTGGCTTTCGGTAACTTCCGGCTTTCGAAAACTGTGCCTGCTGAATAGTGTCTATGTCGAAACCCATTAGGAAAAGTACCGGGTTACAGATTGGACACCCACATAAAACTGCCCACCGATATACGTAATACCCGCACATTGACGAGAGAGCTCAATTCCATCTCTCGAATAGTTCGCGCTCTGTTATAGTTGCATTGCGAACAGTTCGATATCACGCGTTCGCATTAAGTGTTAATCTCGAGCTTCGATCGGGACGCCTCGCAATCGTGTGACTTCCAATGATGCAACGATTCAACGAGAAATCATGAATCGACAATGAAAAACGGAAAATAAATATCGAACTTGGACACGTCGAAGATTAAAAAAAATTATCAATTGAATCGATCGCGCGCGCCATGTTTAACTTCTCGATAAGATCCGCTTTGTCCGGAGGAAAGAACAAAGCGGCCTATGAGAATAACAGCTGGAGGAAAACAAGGCAAAGGTCTCGAAAAATACCAACATCGGAGATACGGGAATAATAGGGAGAGTCGTCGTCGGCCGGATGGTAGAAAAGTATGATGGAGTGAGAGTGGCTGTCGGGGGTGAGGAATAAATAAATATTCCTCACAGCGTGTTTCTACAAGCAAACCCTTATACAGTACACTGAAGATCAGTCTCGTTTCTCCGGCTGTGCTTCCCCTACCCCCTAGCCCATCTCGCTCGCTCGCTCCACCCAAGCTTTTCACAAACGTCTCGCAAAGCCCGAGACCCATATAAAGGCTCGAGAGTCTTTCGCAACCCTCCTCGATATTAGTTTCACCCGCGTTTATTTTTTCTTTTCCTTTTTTTCCACTCGCGAGGTTCGCTCGTCTTGCCCATTCGGAATGCATGTACCTAACCTATAGTAGCGGATCAAGCCGGTACGACGATTCGAGAGCCAAGAGTAAAAATATTACCCGAAAGAGAGAAGGCTATTCGAGACCTCGCGATTTCGTGTCCTCTTGTCCTCTCGGCTGGCCGTGCTATTCTCCCGAGTATTTGGCTCTCGATCCTCCCGAATAGAGGGGGCCTCCATTCCACTCTCGTGATTTATACATTCTTGATCCGACTCTTTCTCTCCCATACGCTCTTTCGGTTCGAAACGTTCTGCCCTTCCGGCATAACGGCGTCGACTCGTGCACCTTCATCGCGACTCTCGATCGACACAATTAACTGCCTAGCCGGAACACTCAACTGCCACTAAACTCAACTATTTTATCATCTCCTCCGGCTATCCTATCTATCATTCAACTGAAATATATATTTTTCGAAAGCTTTTTCCGCTTTGACTCGGCGTGTGTCTACGACAGTGACGTACGCGTATATGTATATATATCGATATATAAATGTAGGTATAAGGCAGGGAATCGAAGGGATTCGAAATACGAATGAAAGCTCGGAGTTGGCGCACGGCTTGGGAGTCTGATGTCGGATGTGCGAATTGATAGAGCCGTGATCAGAATCGACGCTTGAACCATTGGGAAATGTATCGAGAGAATGCCGAAGAGAGATAGCGAAGAGAGAGTAGGAGCGAGAACGTACATATACAGAGGACAAAAGTTTCTTGCGAACACGGTAACGGCGGGGGTGCGACATGGGAGCCACCCACTCGCCCGTACCACCGGCCGATCCCCTCCTCAACTCCATGACTCTTTCATGAATAATAAAGAGGGCAAAGTGCTCGACCGGCCTCTGACGTACCACGATCGTTTTTCCCGGAAGCACTGTGTTT
The DNA here is from genome assembly GCA_964017225.1 of Netelia inedita. Taxonomy (NCBI): domain Eukaryota; kingdom Metazoa; phylum Arthropoda; class Insecta; order Hymenoptera; family Ichneumonidae; genus Netelia; species Netelia inedita. The sequence goes on along the minus strand of OZ024924.1, from coordinate 699,296 downwards.
TTTCATCTCGTCAAAATGTGCTAGCCTCAGGGAGACGACGCTCGAGGCCTCTCGGCAAGAGCCAACGTGCAGACTCAGACACAGACACTCGATGGCTCATCCCGTACTTTACGCCAGCGACTCATGTACGTTTCATCCACCTTGGTTTTAAAAGCTTTTCTCGTCGTTTTCGCTCGGTCACACACGCACGAAACGTCTAATTGAATTCACCAACTCCAGCAAATCTCAATGATACCGCTTTATTATAAATTTATATACCTATCCTACACATATCTGGACCGCACTAAGCATATATATGGGACACGAGAGACGGACAAACATTTATCTCTTCCCAACGACAATTACTCTTCTATCTTTTTAACTTTCAATTGCCACAAGACAAAAGAAGACAACGATAAATGTTTAATCGCAAGGAAAACAAAAATAAATGAAATATTTAAAAAATGAGGTAGGTATGTAGGAACGTAAAAGCTTTCGCGCCGTGTCGGTAGCGTAATAAAAAAAATGTATCAAAACCTCACGAGCCGAAGTCCTCTTATACCTAAAGCTAACAACAAAACACACGATCTCATCTCGTGTTTTTTGTCTGTTTCAATTGCTCGTGGTGTTTCTTCGTGCTCGTACTAGGAATCTGCTATCAGACCTCCGGCCCTCCCGCCCATTACAAGTGAATCGAGGGTGAGGCAATTGCCGTGGCACGCCTCGTTACCGGACTCGACACACAGGGGTAGAGAGGATAGAGAGAGAATAAGATAGAGAAAGAAGGAGAAAGAGCATTCTGGCAAGAGCGAGGACAATTTCAATTTGTGCTTCTCCTCGCGACATACTCCAAATAAAAGGAGTCTCGAAGGAGCTGAGGGAAATGGCAAGTTGGCCATACTCCCCGTGTATGTGAGCGCGCGTTTGTACTCAAACCAGAGGGTGGTTTGATTAATTCGAGTGGAAAGTCACTCGGTAGCGAGAGAGCGGCCACCGGTTTCAGAAGATGAGGGGGATGGGCCAGCTCTATGAGATAGTTGGCTTTTGCCGAAGCGACGTCGACTATGCTTTCTCTATTAGACTACTCTTGAAATCTGTTTAACGCCGTGGGGGTTGGTGTACGTACGTATGTGTGTGTTCATGAGCCGTATTCGCGGATGGTGGCTGAACGCGAATATTCGTTCATGTATAAATATATATATATAGGCGGATATAGGCGCACAGAAAGGCTCAGAGGTCGCGGACCGGTGGACCGGTATAGAATGTCTCTGGATGAGAGGGGTGAGCCAGTCCCGAGGCGGTCTGGCCAGTAGGAACGGGAGCTCAAGCGCGGCTTCATCGGTCCAGTTAGCTCTCTCGCGAAGCAGAGACGACCAGCACGAGAGGTTCCAACTAGAGTGACGCTGTTATCAACGAATACTGGGTACAGTTCGCTGCAGCGTACCGCTGCGCGCACACACCCACACACACACACACCCACACATCGACGCATCGCGACACACCGACACAGCCAAGAACGAACGAACCCAGCTGACCATTCTCCTGGGAGCGTGGAAAAGCTACGACCCGCAAATTTCATTAACACCTACAGCCCGAGATATCGTTGTCCATAACTCGTTGAGCCGCAATTCCGCGAGCACCCATTAAATCGTCCACCGTAGACTCGCCCCACCTGGACCACGCCAGTCCGGGCCTTTTTCTACGAGCTTTATTGTTCGAGCAGGGCCGAGAAAAAGTGGCACTCGTCGCGCGATCGGGACGACCGAAAAATTGATGGAAAATATAAGTACCACGTAATACGCGTCGAGGAGAGACGAGACGCTCCTCTCGACCCTCGGACCTTTTTCCCGTGTGATTGGAACGCCGAGGATGCTCCGACGGAGCGAATGATTCCGCTAAAATTTGAACGAAAATCCGAGGGACATCGGCACACGTGGAGATACCCGGCCCACGAATTGATCGTACCGGACAGTTCGACGATCGGGAAATCACTATGGAAATACTTGGAATACCGGACGTCCATTAGTACGCATTACGTACATTGACGGGCGGGGTGGGGGGGGCTATGTAAGCTACGTAACACACTGTCGAAAGCCCGACCATCGATCGATGATATACTCGATTAAATGTATATACTCCGGTCCGCGTGTACAGGCTCTATCTCTCGGATGAAGTTCTCCGTTTCCACCCTTTAGACTCCCCCTCTCTGTTGCTCGACTCTCGCATTTCCTCGTGTATCTGCCAGCACACATTTCCAATCAATTTACTGACGGACTAATGAATTTATGGTTGAGAAATTACAGAGGTTTCCCGGTGAATGACGCGCGGCTCGATATTCGACCCACGCTGCGAGCTCAAATATTGCGCGATGGCGGTAGAGTAGTTGCGAGAGTTAAGGGTGATCTGGCACGATGACAATGCTGAATTTTCGATAAACGATCGTGAGTCAATTATGCACTCCGACGAGCCACCCTTTTCGGTCCTAATCGATGAAATATTTTTTTTTTTTTCGCAACAACAGTCTTACGTGCGAAAAAAAACAGATTTCCGATAATCGGGAGATTGTGGCGAATGTTAGAAATGAACTTGTGACACGGACTCTCTACGGACTATCTCGTTCGTACGATGGAACGAGATGAAACGATGGATGATATTTGCTTCCGGACGAGTTTGTGAACGGATCGATGGCTCCGACGTGGCGCTAGAAATTTTTATCTTCACCATACACCCTTTCACGTTTTGAAAAAGCTCGCCGGAGCAAAACTCCGTGCGAACGCGCGGAACGCCGCTGTGTCCAGCATGCGCCATTGGACCTTTGGTAAAAGTTTTCTTTTGACGACATTATCGGTTTTCGATTGTACGATGCGGATGCGGCTCGAGCTTTTGAGTTTTCATACATCGACCGTAACTCTATTTTCGAACTTGCGCTTTCGCTAAACAACTTTGTATGTGAACTTGAGTTCTCGAACAATGAGACAAAAAATCACCACTTCGGAACGTACGAGTACACGTACGTTAATGAGAGTACGTACGCATCCCGAAGCAACATGCGCCGACCGATAACGTCGCCCAACATGATTTTCGAGCAAGTTGAGTAAATCTAACAAAATTGTAAAAAGAGTTATTATCAGGACTGCTCGGCTATTGATAGAGATAACTGGTGAAATATCACGTAATACGTTTATTTACTGTGAGTCCCGATGAATAGAAAAAATGAGTGAAAATTCGTCCAGTCAGAGTCCTTTACCGTGAAATCCAACCTGAATGGAGAAAGGTGATCTCTCCCTCCCTCTCTCCCTCTCTCTCTCTCTCTCTTTGTCGAGAGAAAACCATGGGCGAATAATAAAAATTGTCGACTCCCGCGAGCGCGCCCTTGTTATCCGCCGTGAAACCGAGACACAACAAAGATCTCGCTGTTCGTGCCAAAAAACCTCGTACTGAGCCGATTTCGAGGTTGAAAAATATGTTTACCCTATGTGGTGCACGGGAAATCCTACATGCGCTTTTGCCCACAGCCACTCGTAACGCGTATATCTCTCTTAATACACCGCGGGAGCACGGTGAAAAAAAAACACGAAATTTCTCATACACGCGCGTACGTATTCCTGAAAACGAATGTATTAAATTACTCCGTTTCCAGGGCAGTTTGTGGTCCGTGAATCCCGGAGGCCCCCGGGGCACTACCTCCCAATTATGTAATTATTATGAAAAACTTGGATACCCACTTTTATCCAAATTTGTGAAAGCACCGAGTTGCGGTCAAAGCACTCTGAACTCTGCCAAGCATTATGACATGTTTCACGCTCGTTTCTATTCATACCGGGCTCGATATGGAACTCGGTAGGTACGGTACGCTATTTCATCTTGGGCCGTAACATTATCGTATGTCTGTGGCAATCGATGCAGAAATGCTCGTCGCCCATCTCACCGCGGAGTCGTATACATATTCGTGTACGAAATACTTATATGGTATACGTGTAATGAGAATTACCACCGGGAAAACAAGCTCGCCCGTCCCCACCGAGCCTCGCGCGTCTCTCCTCAAGAGGTCACAACCATCGAATTACACACTCTCTCGAGATATTCACCCCGAAGCCGAGCTTCGGTGACCCAATTTTCACCTTCAATCTTTATATAAATCACAATTCACGCGGTGCAGCATGTATCTTGGTCGAGTTTCATCATTATTATGTATTAGCGCGTCGGGAAATATGTATAACAATTATTCGGGATGCCGGAAGAGCGAAAATGTATGGAGATAAACGTGGTGACCTGGCTGTTCTATTTAGTCTCCCGACGTCAGTTGGAAAATCAATATTATTCTCGGTATGCGGCTTCTGGGATAAGAGAGAGGGAGAGAGATGTCGCGAGGCTGGGGGGGGTTACACTCTTCGATAAATTATATACTTATATATAATACATTTGCACGTTCGTCCGCATATAGCTAAATACCGTCAAACGGGGTTACTTTGAACAGATTTTGGAAGTTTTTTTTATAGGTATTGCAATTTACGCAAATATTCAATTCTCCGACCTTTTCACCGCTGCAAACACAATTAAAGCGTATTTTGGCGCTCCATTAAAGGAGCCCTATAAACTGTCAAAGATCCCCGTAATGTCGATGTAACCCCGTTTTACGGTAGCGTGTATAAAAAAATACTCTATTAACTGGTATATAGCCCGTACGAGACCAGGATGAACCTTGTTCCGTTCTTTTTTCACCGTGGTAAAAGAAACCCCGTTGCGCCTATCTATAGACGATATTAAACATCTTGACGGACGAGTCGAAACGCTCGCACACGGGGAGCAATATATTTGGTGGTTCGAAACGCAAAGGAGGGTTCGTGCAGCAAAAGAGAGATAGGCGAGGGCGCTCTCTCTGGATTCGCTTGCAGCCCTTATCCATCAACCCCCGTCAAAAGTCTCGAGATCATCTTTTTCATTACCCACACGTATATAACGGGGTATGCCTATATAGGTATTTTGTAGATATATAATCGGATCGCGGCTATATATACATACGTTTTCTGATATCACTATTATTATTGAGAATTTTTTCGCGCGTGTACACGCGGTGCTTCAGTCCGGTCGTATAGTTGATGCTGATAAAGGACTTGGGCCGACGATGAAAGAGCAAAGTGCACGAGGTAACTTCGGTACTAGGTACGAGGGGTGGAGGGATAATATACCTCTACATTGCAAGGAAGCGAAAGTAGGGGAAGGGGGTAGTGGTGTTAGTCGTAGGTACGTCGGTTCATGCCCAACGCGCTAAAGGACACACACGCCGTAGCCCGATCTCGGCAAACCTAGGGTTATATGGAACAGTCGGGGAGGAATCCTCGTCGGTGCCTCATGTTCGCGTACGTACCTACGTACGAGAACTTCGGCGCGACATGTCCATCTCCCTCTTTCTCTCCAGGTGCTTCTGTTTCATCCCTCGAAAAGTTTGCAACAAGCTCTCTTGTTCGTGTATTACCCATATGTGAAAGTATGTATGTGGGCTGAGATATGTACGCGGTTCTCCACGTGGCTTCCATCCCAGGTCGCGAAAGGTCGGGGAAAGGTCGAAACGGGAGAGAGCGACTATAGTGTGTTGGCTCTTCTCGTATAAGCACCACATACAGGTACTCGCATCAAGTTTTGAAAGTATTTATGTACTATATCGCGGCCCAAAAGCCCGAATACCAACAACCCGCCAAAGTAACGACCCCGACTACTTTATACACGCGAAGGCTTCCGATCGTAGCTGAATCGCAAAGGTGAGATGATGAAATGCCTCTTAAGAACAAAGCAAAATCCCCGAGTTCAAAATTAACCAGCCTGTCCGACGTTTCGTCAGGTCCGAATAAGACATCGATAAGGCGTAGGTACTTGATCCAGATTGCAGAACTTTAGACTGGTGAATTCCGGATTTTCCACAGATTTTTAAAGCCGAATCATTGATTTTTGCAAATTTTTCCATACCCATAGATTGTATATACCTACGAATTGTACTGCTAAAGCTTGAGTGACAATTCGCGTCATGCGTGTATGACGTAGGCCTTACCAGCATCGCGAGACAAAAGAAAAGCGATAAATAAGGGGGAGATTGACAGCATGTAGATTTGTCATGAACGAGACTTGATCTCCAGACACGTATGTATACATAACTTTTTAACACGCTCGTATGCAGCCCTGCTCTTCGCATTAGGTGTTCTCCAGCCCCCTTCCCCGCCCGCGAGTCGACTTTTACCCCGTCTCCGGTATATTTCAACGGGTAGAGCCAGAGTTTCTCGGATTCCGAATTCGATTTCGCGAAAAGTATTCGAAGCGATGGGGCTCTCTCCCGCTCTTTCGGCTTATCCCTTTGGCTGCTGGAGCTCCGATAGAGCCACAGCAGCCACGGAGCTAGCGTAACCAGCAGCGTAGCTTGGAATTCGGTACGAGGGGTAAACGCCACCGTTTCCATTTTTTTTCCCTCGAGCGAGCAAGCGCCCCCGAGTCTTATTCTTATTTTTTTCCTCATCGTGACCTTAAACGCCTGGATACAACATGACTCTCGCAAGGGTAGCGAACACGTTACCGGCTGGAGGGGTTCACGCTGGATACAAATCTATTTTTTCCATCCCGATACAACGTGATTTATGCCTCGCGAGCTATGATTTTAGTTCCACCGCTTTCTTTCTTTTTTCTCTTCCTTTCTCTCTCTCTCTCTCCTGTTACATTGCAAAAGCCAAACCTTCACGCGTGGTCGTTATTATTTCCGTATCGCGTCAGCCTCCGACAGATGCGAAAAAGGCCGAGGCGCGACCACGCCACTGCGAGATCTCTTCGGTCTGGAGCTCCCTCGGCCTGCCCGCGCGAGCAAAAGGCTTTACCAGATAGAGTAAGCGAGAGAGGTAGTGAGAGAGAGAGAGAGAGAGAGAGAGAGAAAGATCGGCTCTTCTCTCCATACTCGAACCTATACATCCTTCCTATGTGTAACCCGACCATATTTCAAGGGGTTCCTCCTATTTCTCCATATATACCCTCACGGTGGCCCTCCCAATTCGCGCCAACAACCGCACCGTGCCACGCCGTAGAAGCAAAACGCGCCAGCGGGCCAGTCAGCCAGCCAGAAACGAAGCCAGCCGCAGGCTAGAGTAGAAAAATACGAGAGTCTGGGATTTGGCCGCTTCTCTCCCGGATGCTTTTTTAGTCCTTCTCCTCTTCCTCCTCCTCCCCGTCCACCTTCACATACGCGACGGTGAATCGAGCTCGTATACCACATCAAACTGGCGCTCCGCATCCTGGAATATCGATTTTCCTACACACTCCACGCTCCTACGGTCCAGCCCGAGTGACCGGAGGTTCGCCGATTTGCCTCGCGTCTCTGCCAGCTAAGGCGACGACCGTTTGTACGTGAAAATGGAAAAAAAGAAAGAAAAAAATACAAAAAGGGATAACATACATACGCGAGAAAATTGCTCGAAATTTTAACATACAGCAGAGAACGTCGCGACGATCATGCTGCCTCGGAATAACACGATCGTGCGAGCACGTTTATCCCTATCCACGATATACGCTCGAAAAATGTGTGTCTGAGAAAAGTAGATGGAGACGTAGGAGACGCAGCGTCCACCGGGAACGGTTAGTAATTTCAGGAAGCGTATATTTCATGGACTGTGCAAACTCGGAAACTCGACCTTACGGCGAATACTAATGGAAAAATGAACGTTCAAAGTTTTTCTTACTACTCCCGAAATCCCTCCGGCATCTCTGCCGGCGTCCTCGTATCCCCCTTTCGCTCTTTCCCTCTCTCCGCATCTACATATATATTTCATTTCTTCTCGAGAAAAATCTGCGAGGGTTTTTTTTGCGCGAATCTAAATTTAAAAATGGGGCTTAAATAATGAGAATACCTCGCGCTCGACTCTCGACGATGCATTATATTCAACGTGTCCTACATCCGCATATAGCTATCGTTTACTTATGCATGTCGAATAAAGCGAGACGATATCTTTCTTCATGTAAAATCATCCGAAAGAATATTTTTGCAATAACGATGCAATGTTTGTGTTACAGCGGAAAATTTGCCGGTTGGGTTTCCAATGGTAACTCAATCACCGACGACGAAGGTGGTCGAAAGAGGACACAACACTCTGCTACTTTGCGCCGCAGTTGGTTCACCGACGCCCATAATATCCTGGATACGCGACATGATACCCATCAACACATCGAATCCGAGATACACGGTTCTCGACTCGGGTGAGTGTTCTAAATATCGTTCGATCTTGCCGTAAATCGTGTGCGTGTATGTAGGTATAAACGTTCTCCTCGATGCAAATGGGAAAAGAGTGTCTACTCGCATCGAGGGGTACGAGAAGAAGAAGAAGAAGAAGAAGAAGAAGAAGAGAGAGGAAAAGAAGAAGAGGAAGCAGAAGGTGGAGGGATGATGATGGGGGCGAGAGTCGAGCTTTCCGCCGATATTAGGGTCGTATGCAGCTCGTTCCCGCGACGAGTTGACTGGCAAGGGGGAAAGGGAGAGAGAGCTCAGCCACCCCAGCCAGCAGGTGCGCGTAATATCTCCTCGAGTGCCAGGGCTGGGACGTGCGTAAGTCACTGTCAGCCGCGGCAAGCGTTGATCGAGTGGTCACGCGATATGGCAACGTTCTCCATATCTATCTCGCGCTTATTCTCCCACTCTCGTCGCGTATCGTCGCCCATCGGTATTCCCCTATATATATAACGTTTATATACAGTGCCTATTCAGTCGCGCATTCGAGCAAAGTGTCCTCTTCCCAGTCACGGGACACTCTAGCGACAGCGGCCTTCGCCATTCGCGATGCAACCGACGGCCTCGTTTCGTTTCCGCGATACTCCTCCTTTCGTATACGCGTACGAGAAACGTTATATCTGCCGATGCGAGAGAGAAGATACCTTTGATGGAAATACTCTGTAAATGGTTCGACGTTCGTACGGTGTAAAAACTCCGTACCTTTTCAGGTTTCTCTCTCTCTCTCTATCTATCTATATCTCTCTCTCTCTCTCGATGACAGAGAGAGAGCGATAGAATAGCACGTAGGAGAGATGGGAAACCGGCTGCCTCGACCATGCCTCAACCACGGTCCACGAAACCGCGTCAAAGAGGCCTATTGGACGATCCAACCAAAGCCGGCCCCGTGTTGTACCAATGCTTCGCTTCATTCCCGCCTACGGTAATACACCCTCCTCTATTATAAAATACACGATCGACCGACCGATATCGGCCATTTTAATTGTTCCCTGCGGTTATAAACAGCATCAGATTTGACAATTAATAATAGTCGAGCTCGAGTTCATCCCCGGACCCATAGCACGCGGTACACAAAACCCCCTAATGTGCAATATGCGCGTAACGAAATGGCGCACGCATCAGCGACACGCGTTTCGTAGCCATAAATATTCATCGTCGCTACTACTCGTTATTTATTTACGATCTTGGAACGTATTTATATTATTGCGGCTCTTTTGCCGGAAATCCTGGCCGATCGTTGCACATGCGTACAGGTGCGTGTATATCGGTGGATATTGTTTGACAAACTAGACGTCTGTACATGTCGTACCCAACGTTTATTATTGGTAGGTTCGACTCTCGCCCCTTTCTCTGCCCCCTCCCCTCCTCTCCCTTCATATTGTTAAACCACCGAGCATAGCTAGATAGAAATTACGTAGATTCGGCTACGTAAACGTTGTGTATCATGCTCGCGTTATCGCAAAACGTGCTCGCCCAGTCGCTTGTGTACCTATATACCGACGAGCGACACGCCTATATCCGTGATTGCGATTATTCCGTGACGTATATCGGCCACTATTATTTGTTCTTGTTATTTATTTACATTTTTTTATCCCTCTTATCGCGCTTTTCTATTTTTTTTTTTGGGGATTTTTTTTCTGTAAACGATACGAGGGTGCCGAGATTCATTCGGGAGAACGTACAACGTGTCGTGTGTCGACGTAAAGGATGAACAAACGAGCGTACACGTTTGGCTGCAAGCGCGTCTCTCTCTCTCTCTCTCTCCCCCACAGTCTGTCCCTGTTGAACTATTCACGGGGTGCACGGAGCGGATATTTATGTATTATTCAAGTTTTGGCTCGCGAAAAAGAGGATAAGGGAGAAGCTGAGAAAAATTCGACAAGCACCTCACGCAGCTAGCGCGACGAGAGAAACTCGTCTGTATCTCTCTCTCTCTCTCTCTCGTACTCACACGTTGAAATATACGGAGCACACAGAGTCGGGGTGTAGCTCGACTCTCCGACCCCCGGCAAACTTACCACGGCACTTCTCACTCAGTCATTCTTCCTATATGCCACAGCATACGTGGAGATACTCGCGTACTCCTCCTAACTTTATTCGCGTGTCTTCGTCTCTGTACCGAGAAGGAATATCTCCCTCCGACCCTCTCGCTCCATCTCTCTCTCTCTCTCTCGCTCTCTCTCGTACACGACGCGGAACACATCACGGTTAGTGGGACGAGGGGATGGGAACAAGTTCCTCTTCCCACCCACGCCAGGGACATATCCAGCTCCACATGTCCCATAAAATATATAATCTAATGTATTGCAAAAGGCACATTGCAAAGGATTGGGTAGGGTGGACGGGAAAAGGTGTTACGTAGTACGTTACTACGTGTTGCGAGACACGAAAACTCGGTAGGCTCTTTTACTCGACCGAGAGACAAGAATAAGAATAAGCCGGGGCGAGGGAAGCGAGAACGACGAAAAAGCATGGACGAGAACAAGTCCGTGGAAGTAAAAAAAAAGGAAAAAAGAAAAACGGGCGGAAAAAAGTAGGTGCGAAACGTGGGACGGGACGGTGAGGGGGGGGGGGGCACGATAGGGTAGGGTAGGGTAGGCGGGTTCGCGTGTATACCCTGACTCATAACACACACGACGTACACCCTAAAACGGAAGTTCCTGGAAAATTCTCGAAACTCGCGACTCGTTCACGCCCCTCCGGAGGAATTCTCGTTTCTTTTGGCTGAGTTTCTCACCTTGGTCGCCGCTGCTACTTACGTATGGGGCATTCCACGCCAAATCACGCCAATTCAAAAACACTTCAAATAAATTTTCTATATTTTTTTTTTTTTGAAAAGCACATTCAAAAACGAAAATTTTCAAAAAAGAAATGCTTCAATTTGGACTATTATTAAAGAAGTTATGAGCAAACGGCCAAAAAAAGCGCGATTTTTTTGAAAATTCGATAGCTTTTGAACGGGTAATGAAAAAAAATCTCAAAATTTACGAGGAAGAGTTTTTTTTCCATACGTACTAAAGAATGTCGGAAAATTGAGAAAATAAGAAAAAATTTGGATACTTTCCGATTTGGCGTGGAATACCCCATATACGTATATAACGTTTTTTCCGCTTTCTTGCGGATAATCTCTCCCGGGGCCAGTTCTACGATTCCCGCCGAGGCTCTCTCTACATATACACTACCCGTTCCCTCATTACCTACCTACACACACCCACACAGACAGAGACTCGGACTCTCGATGCAAATACGGTGGATTTTTTTTTACCCCGACGATACCAACTACGAATATTCTCCAAGTAGTTATATATATGTATATATACGCGACGACGCCAGGGTATGAAGAAACGCGAGAAGAAAAATATACAATATATATACCCATGCATAAAGAGGAGGGAGAGGGTTGCGAGATGTGGAAAACGGGTTTTTCATCGGCGTCATATATACTCGTAAAATTTCATCCATTAAGCTTTTCGCGAAAGTTTGAAAGAGCGTAAAGGCGATCGGCGAAGCGAGGGACGGGGACTGGGTTCAGCACCTGGGACTCGTAGCTAGGTATCGGCGAGGGCTCAAATTCTCAGCCGTTTCTTCTCTCGTCGGCTCTATCAGGTTTCCGTCGGCACTATGGAAGCTCCCGCGTATACCACCCGCCGTTCTATATCTCTATCTGTATAAAGCGCGGGGATAGTGCAGCGTGTGTTATCCAGCGTGGTGGGTTTCGCTCACCTACCTACCTACCTACCCATCTCTCGGTTCTCCGAGCCAGCTCTCAAGGACCATTAGAGCATTCTCTCCCGGGATGTACGCTAGGTTGACTCATGGCGCTCTCTCGTCGGTACGAAGGGGAGAGCCTGAGTGAGTTACTTTACGGGGCTGAAAGCGAAGCGGGGAGCTCCTACTGCCTCTTGCTCTCTCCCTTCTCCTCCCTCTCGCTCCTCTCGCGCTCCCCTTATCCGATATATAGTAGACTCCCTCGTACGTACAAGTATACGGGATCCTCTAAGATCCCCACTACCAACACCACCCTTCGTCACGCGCCCTTCTCGTTTAGTCTTTACATTGGCGAGATCATGCGCGCGGGCGCGCACGCCACCTTCCCGCGAAAGCTTTTCTTATCTTAAACGCTGTCTCTCGTCGTCCACGCGCACACGAGAGAAATTTATACAGCGAAGTAGTGTCAGTAACAACGGCAGTGTTAGCAGCTCGGATAGATATTTCAAGTCTCCGTCGTTGCGGCTACGTTCCGCCAGCCCCTCCCACGCTGTCATCCCCTGTTCTCCGATTCTACACAACCGCGCCAGGTCAACATTCCACATTTATTCGTAGCCGATGTATAGATATAAGAACATTTGCACAGATACACATCGACTACCCCTTTATCCATTACTCGGTCAACCTCTTGCTTCCTTTCCGGTTTATCCCGTACGCGTCGTATCGCGGTACATCATCGTTTTCCAGTGCCCCGCCTCTTGTCCTCGTAGCGCGATCGATCCCGAGATAAGTCACTCGTCTCCTTTTTTTCTTCTTTTTGTTTTGGAAATTTAACCATCGCTCGATTATCGAGTGTGACACGAAAATCGTGGCTGGAGTTTTTCGCGAATAACATCTAAGCTGATGAATTTATTTTTTTATCGCGACTCGATGCGGACAGACGCCGGACACGAGGAAAATACGGGTATCCGCGATTTACATATTTCTCTCGGAATCGAGCGCGAAATCTCGTGGTGCGATGTCGAAAAAAAATGAAAAACGACAAAAAAGAAAAAACACGTTCACGAGATAGCGAGGTAATGTCGCGAACGCGAGGAAGTTACATTATTTTTTCGATTCTGTTTCGATCCGTCTGCTTGTCACGGGCCAGATGGAAATGGACCAGCGTGAGTAAACATATTTTCTATTTGTATTCTATTTGGAGAAAAGCTCTCTCGTCCTAGGGGTAGGCAAGGGGGTGGAAAACGCGATGCGCACGAGAGAGGGAGGCAAATTCAGCCACCCCTCATTCACTCGTCCGCTCTTCGGTGTCCACACGCGATGCGAGCTTGCGCGCGGCACCCAACCATCGGCATCCAACCACACCCTCGCATTTTCTATATACTCGCTGTGGGGGGTGGTGAGGTGGACGCACATGCATGTATATACGTCGTATCGTATTGCAAGCGGATAGCGAGAGAGCTGCATCTTGAAACGCGGGCGGACTCGCTCGGGCTGCCTTTTGCCGCAAGGGACGTGAACTCATCCTCTCATTCTCCTTTATCTCGTCACCACCACCACCACCACCACCATCATCAAGAACCGTCGCTACGGAAAGCACCACAATATCACGTACGCATTATAGACATATCTCCGGCACAATCTTCAAGGTGAAACGCAGAACTGAGTAAAACAGTGTCGTTGGTGTCTTACGTAGACCCCTATAGGAGAAAATCGTAATATTAAATAATACGAGAAATGATATTTCAATATAGAATCGGTTCACGACGTTCTTCATCGTGGCTCACGTATTCATACGCATATATATGTATACGCGGGCGTATAGAGATAGAGAGAGAGAGCTCGTGTTTGCGAGGGTGCTCTTTGCCGTCACTCATCTCATCTATATACGCGTCCTCGAGACATACGAAGGTCTTGGCATCTTGGCGAATGGCGTAGGAAGAAACGAGGACCAGAGGGGATATAGGTGGAAGAGAAACATGTTTGTCAAGCTTTCCTCCTCGCTTGCATGATTACATATCTCCTCATGCAAGAAGTATCTCTCGATACTGCTGCACAGCCCACCCTACGTATATGTATGATAAATCTATTTGTCCCACGATAGAACTCGGGCGATGTTTGTACTCGCGATGAATATTGAAAGTCGAGGAAATGTATATATATATATATAATAAACTCGAGGAAAATATCGGAGGAACTGGGGTACGTATTGAAATAAAATTCCAGTCGGATGACGCATTGTGGAAGTTTGTTATTTACGAGATGCGTGAAGAGATAAGATCTCTCAAGAGAGGGGCGTAAATTTCCTCGATAATCTTTTTGTTTAAATCTATTTCATGTTCGACGTTAAAGGAGCCCTGCAGATCGAAGCGTCGGACGTCGAGGATCAGGGTCAGTACGAGTGCGTCGCGAATAATACGGTTGGCACCGAGTACTCAAAGTCGACTCAGCTCTACGTGAGAGGTAAGTGTAGTCGTTGCGATCGATCGACGAATGGCCAATGATTCCCATCCGTGGCTCATCGATTCGCGCGTGATTTTTTTTCAGTACGAAGAGTTCCGCCTACATTCTCCATTCCACCACCCGCGGTAAGCCAAGTTACGCTTGGCGAGTCGTTGAATCTCACGTGCGTCGCGGTTGGCTCGCCCATGCCGTACGTCAAATGGCGCAAGGAACCAGCGATCGACATGACGCCCGACGATAAATTGCCCATAGGCAAAAATATACTTTTCCTTACGGACATTCAAGAATCGGCCAATTACACTTGCATAGCGGCCAGTAATCTAGGAATTATCGAGACGGTATCGATGGTCAAAGTACAATGTGAGTTGTCAAAGACGAAATTTTGATGCTAAATGTGAAAATATTCATATTTTTCATCGAATAATATCGAGAACCGTTCGATCGCGTTTCAGCTCTTCCATTACCACCGGAGAATATTCAAGTCTCGGAAATAACAGCAACGGCGGTTAAACTAACGTGGTCCTACAAAGGCTCCGATGAAATTCAGTACTACGTGATCCAGCATAAGCCCAAGCAAGCGAATCAAGCACTCGCTGAAATCTCCGGCATAACGACCATGTACTACTACGTCAGGACTCTGAGTCCTTACACGGAATACGAGATGTACGTGACCGCGGTGAACGTCGTAGGACGTGGCCCGCCGAGTCTCCCCGTGACCGTCACCACTGGTGAAACAAGTCAGTATTTTCTCCAATATATTTTCTTCCTTTTTATATCTGCTCTTTATTTTTACATTTTACGATCGATTCACCATTCGAGAATCATCGTCATCAATTATGCGTAACGGACCTCTATTGCGAGACATCATTTGTCTACTATATATATATATATATATATATAAGATATGATTCTATGCCATTACTGGCTCAAATTCTTCGGTCGTTTCCATAACTCGCGAATTGACGATTCTTCGGGAGACGCGCTTCGGTCCTCGACGCTTTTTTACGACCAGAATTTTTGTCACGCCTCCCAGGAGGTCTTGCATTTTTCGTACGGTTTTTTGAGGAAAATTTTCTACTTTTTTTCATGCTGTCCCGTCGTGGACACGTTTGTCACATGTAAGTGGAAAAAAAACAAGCAAAAAAAACACAAAAAGGAGAACAAACATGTTTTTTCACGCATAGTGTCACCACAGAAACCCACCGAGTCCCATCCTCCGTTAGAATCCTGTCTTTCTCCCAGCACATGTATATCCACGTGTTGCACTTGAACGTTTTCATTTTTCTTGTAAATATACTCGATACGATTTTAATTTTTTACGTATCGCCACCAGTCGTGTGTCTTTTCTTCTTGATTGGAGTGCATTACGCACCTTTTCCTCCGACTGTTGCACATACCCACACGAACACACATAAATAAGAAAAAAAGAAATGTCTCTGTACATGCTTATATGTATGATAACAGCGGAGACAAATACCGCGATAAAGCACCTGTATTGTTCACCGGTAGATTACGTGCATTAATAACGAAACATGAAAAATTCGATAATAATCATTGAAATATTTTCCCATAGCGGAATCAACAAATGGAGGTTCCAGTAAGTCAAACTATATATTAAAAGAGTGATGCATATTGAGTAGGGTAGTAGTGTACGTACGCACTTGTATTATTATTTTTTTCGTATTTCCTTGACTTTTCATATTATCGCACATGTTTTTTTTTCTCATCACGAGTGGTTCTATGAATTATTGAAAATCTCCACGGGCGCAATCTCGCTGCTGCTCGTGACGTAGTAGAACGCGAGTGTTTATTGGGTGCTAAAGGCCAACGGCACACTATCTCTGCGAATTTTTTTGCACAGTAAAATATATATAATTTCATTAAATTAGACACATTTTTGGACCGGTCGAGCGAGATTCGTCGATATTTCACGAAATCTTTTTCGATCTACCGTGTTCACGTTTTTTTCCGCTTGAGCGAGAGTTCGCAATCGGTAGAATGGTCAACTTTCTCGGGAAACTACATATTGGAACTTGTGTGATTTTCTTTTGTAGAACCTGGTTCTTCGCCTCGCAAGGTCCAAGTGCGACCTCTGAGTTCGAGTACCATGGTGATACAGTGGGACGAGCCGGAAACACCCAATGGACAAGTTACGGTACGGTCGATTCCCAATTTTGTTACAATTATTAAGACGTGGGAGATACCAATCTACATAAATATATGGGTGTGTGTGTGTGTGATTTGGATTTGCGCAGGGTTACAAGGTGTACTATACAACCGATCCGAACCAACAAATGGCTTCGTGGCAATCGCAAATGGTCGACAACAACAAACTGACGACCATCATGGATCTGACACCGCACACGATATATACGATTCGCGTACAGGCACTGACGAGCGTCGGTCCGGGACCTCTGAGTCCGCCGATACAAGTGAAGACGCAGCAAGGGGTGCCAAGTCAGCCGGAAAATCTTTCGGCTGTCGAAATCGGGGAGACCCAAGTGACGCTCCAATGGAGCAAGCCGGCTCACAGCGCTGAAAATATTCTGAGCTACGAGCTATACTGGAACGATACTTATGCAAAGGTACGCAAACCTCTCTCTCATTCGAACCCGATATCTGTAAGAGCGTCGGCATTTTTCCGATACCGCACTCGATCAATCAAATCGCAAACGAACGGAAAGCCGCTAATGCCTCCTCTTCGACCTCGTCTCGTCTCATGTTTTTGCGTTTTTTTTCTCTTCTTTTCCACGTATTTTCTCGCTGCTTCACGGCCCGGAACAAAAAACTACTAATACACGAAAAACCGCAACATCAGGAGAGGCATCATCGTAAAATTCCCGTTACGGAAAATTACACCCTGACGGCGCTGTATCCAAACACCCTGTACTACGTATGGCTAGCGGCGAGAAGCCAAAGGGGCGAAGGAGCTACGACGATACCGTATCCGGTTAGGACCAAGCAGTACGGTAAGCAAAACCAAACGCGACACGACACAACAGCTATCAAAAAAAAAGAAAAAAACTAAAACGCAGCGAGGAGTGCCAAAGAGAAAAAGAAAAATCTCTAATTACACACACATACATACACACGAATAATAGTCCTCTAACGGCACTCGTGTGCCAAATTGTGGAATTGTTGAATTCCACCGACATGTCGTATGTCCTGTACACGATATGAAAAATCAAAAAAAAAAATCACACGTTCATGGCACGGCAGGTAAGGATTGTAAGAGGAGATTTGAGAAGGCAGGAGTGCCCGCGTAGAGCTAGACACTCCCGCAAGTAGTTTAAGCTAAAAAAAAATTTATACGACGAGTGCCCTTTGCACCGCCATATATTACCGAGTAACAGTATTATTATCTTGTCGCGATATTGATCCCGATAGTTTCTCCATACATAATATATATATATATATATATATGTATATATATATTTATACTCACATATATATATATACATATATACATATTAAAATTTTTTTCAACAATTTTTTTGCTCCAAAGCATCGATACACGAGTATCGTCGAAAACAACGTACGTGACAAATAAGTGTGGGAGAGTGAGAATGGCTGCATGCGTTGAGACAAACAACCGTTTTTGGATGCCAATATAAATATATATCTATCTATATATATGTATATATATGTCAATGTATATATACTCATATTGTGTGTGTATATATACATATATATATATCCATATATACACTATATATACGTACATATAATACATATAAATTGCACTAAGCACTGCATCATCGATATATGTGTGCATTTTGAGCACCTCTCTTTTAATTCTCGATAATCTTTATCATTTTAGTCCGTTTTTTCCGAGCGATATATATATGTATATAGATATATATATATACATATATATATCTTTTTTTCACATACTCCAAGCTCGCCGTTTATCGAGCTACGATTAATACAAATTTAAACTCCGTTGTCGATCACCATTTGTCACTATGTAAATCTTGTGGATGTCTCACGGGACCTCCATCACCGAACAATTATTTTTACAAGGACTATCCATTATCTTTATCATTTACGTGGCAATGCAAGCGTTCAATGACGGTCCCATCTGTTCCAAAGCCATGTCGAGGGTATTTTGAGCGCGATGATGATCAAACGCGGACCGTCATTGGGTGCTCTCGGATCGCAAACAAAAAAAAAAGAAAAAACGAAAAAGAAAAACACCGATTTTGATTTTGTTTTTGTCCCGATCCTGGTGCCCCGTTTATTTCTCTCTTCCGTTTTCCCCCTCAATAATTGAGTGTTATACAGTACCCGGGGCTCCGCCTCGAAACGTATCCGCCCGAGCCGTCAGCCCTACCTCGATTGAGGTGACTTGGGCACCTCCGCCGACTGAAAGGTCCAACGGGAGAATCATTTACTACAAACTTCGGGTGGTCGAGAGCGGACGTTCCGACTCTGAGGCAAGGGTCGTCAAGCTCAACGACACGAGATTCGTGTTGGACGAACTGAGAAAGTGGACGGCTTATCGGATTTGGGTTGAGGCCGGGACCAGCGTAGGTGATGGCCCACCGAGTTATCCTATCACTGTCAGAACCTACGAGGACGGTATGTATCCACTGACCTCCAACATGAAATTCGCTCTCTTTGTGTATGATTTTTCTGTTCTTTACGTTTACCGTTTTCTTTACCTCGCTGTTTACGAGGGCACCGTCTCGCCAGTGACTCCCTTTGCATTAACTCGTTTACAACCTTATCGCCGGATTTGCTTCCTAATTCGATCGAGATCGACTACGTTCTGACAATTTTTCGAGTCACTCTCGACGACCTTGCCCTCGTAAAAAAAAAAACCTGTCGCGTTCGAGACAATTGCCAAATGATATAATTGTCCGAAACAAACGTGTATTGCGCGCGTTGCATTTCGCCTACGTTCAAAGAACCCAAAAATATAAAAGCCCGCCAAAAGAAACATCGTTAACGATGTGACCCGAATCACGTGTGCGACGAGAATAACGACGCCTACGAAGACGATCATTCTCCCAAAATTAATTTGTACTTTGTGTAACTATTTAACATTTCAGACTCGGTGTGTTCTTATTAATATACGAACCGGTGTCTCTGCGTACCTTCCGCCATTCCCGTCATTATTCTCTTATAATGTGACACACACAGACACACTCATACACCGATACATACGATTCATTTGTCTCTCATTGCACTCGTATTATTATTATTTTTTTTTCAAGAAGACGATACACATCTCTCTCGATTCACGCCGACACTATTTATTCGGTCAATGTTTTCAGTTGACCAACATGTTTCTGTTTATATGCGTATACTCGATACTCTGTCTCGTACTAGCGTTAGTAAAAACAGGCAAAAAGCAGAACCCCCACCAACTTGAGTCCGTGACACCATACACCGAGACACGCACACACGTTTCCGATCACCCTACTCTCGAGAAAAAAAAAGAAAAAAAAAAGAACAGAAAAGATCTGACCTACATAAATCATGTCCCATCTGCCCTCTTCATGGTTATCATTTGTGACGTACACATACGGCCAATATATTCGCGTCAACGTTATTCTCCGACCGAGAGAGCTACGTAGAGACGAAGAAAAAAAAGAAAAAAAGGGGCCCGCATGTTTGACGCCCAGAATTTTTTTCCGTATCGCGCGTCGACGAGTCGATCGTTTTTGGCTGGCGAGATTTTATATTTTTGGAATTTTTGCGTCCAGCATGATCGAGATTGGAAAAGCCCCAAGGGTGAAATAACAATCTCATTGCCTACCTTTTTGTTTATCTTCGATTTGACCATTTTTCTCGGGGTGTGTGGTGTGTGCCCTCAGAGAAATTTTTTTCAGGTGCAATCGCAGCCACGGATTTTTCGGACGCTGATAAATGATTTTTGAATTCAGCTGTTTGTTCGCAAACATTTGAATAACGGGAGAGAGAACGATCTGATTTTTGGACCGATTAATAAATTGTTTTTCTTAGGCTCTATTTGCGATCACCCTTATCGGTTCTTGTCGCCTATAATATTGCTCATGTCTCTCTCGTTCAACAGCAATGGTCATGACTGACGTTTTTTCTCCCTTTGTTTTATTAATCCCCATATAGCTCGGAACCGATATCGTATTACACGCTAATTATTCATACCTGATACTCACTCACGTGTTTTTTATCTTTCCTTGAAGCATTTGCAGGAGGATGTGCCCAGGTTTTCAAACAGCTAGTACTTATAAGATTTACTTTACACTAAATAACGTTAACTTTAATCATAATTAACAAACAACAACAAAAGTTTCTTCAATAATATGTATATCCCAATATTTAATACTCAATGTTCTTTAATGATGATTAACGCGCTTCACCAAACCACAACGACTAAAAGATCTTGAAAATTTTTCAAAATACGTTTCTCACTTTCGTTGACTCTCGGACACTTTGAATTTCGACAATTTATATTACACACATAATATCTGTACCACAGCACACGATACCCGACGACACTTGCCCGACATAATAATAATACCGAGACCGCAAACGTCGTTTGCTCTCACGCATTTTCGTCTCACTCGCTCGCTTCGTCGCATTATCTCGAAAAAAAGAAACGTATCGCAGAAATGATGATTTATTTATTTTTCTCATTTCATCAATATCGCGGTAATAACGCGAGGAGCCCGTCGAGCGAGACGAGCGAACGGCACGATTTGCGACCTCGATGATTAAAACAAAATTCTAATAATAATAATAATAATGATCAGACCATTTTTCATCGTGCCCCTTAAGGCACGCCTCATACTTCTGTATAACCATACAAAATGACACACGAATGTAATTTTGATCACACCCACAGATATTTATATATGACACACTGATGAACAATTATAAATAACTCACTCGACTCTTTTTTATTCGACTATATTATTACTATACTATACATATATTATATATATTTCTATATCTCTGATATATAAGGCTCTATACTGTCTTTAGTTGAGATTTAGTTTTATCGTTTGCACATGTTAGAGCATGCCTCTGTTTGTTTAACATTCTATCCCTTGAGCCCAAAACCAGCAACCATCACCTCCATCGCGAGCAACCCCCTTATTCCTTTCAACCCCTAAAACCCCCAACCTCTCGTCTATATCTCCAATCACTCGGGAAACTCCCGAGTAAGCACACGGAAATCCTAATAGCCTCGCCTCGCCGATACCACCCCATTGTACTAACGCGACACGCTTTTACCACCACCACCACCCCCCCCCCCCTCGACCACCCCCTATCTATCTATCTATCTATCTCTCTCTCTCTCTCTCTCTAACTCCGTAACCACCACCCTCAAGCCGCACCGCACCGCACCATCGCCGAAACGGACCCCAACGTCAAACTCGCGCGGCCGAGTCTGCTGAAGCAAACGTCTTTCCACGATTCCCTTCCTCCCAACCATTTTCCATCCCACAAAATAGCGTATGATCGATATATCGGTATGTACGTGTTATACCTTATTTCGATACCTTGATACCGCTCTATTTTCGTCTGATCCGATGAATGGCATGCCGATGCATGGGACGATTCGCCTACTCTTTACTTTTTGTTTTTATGTTTACTTTTTTTTATTGTGTCTCTTCTATCCCACGTCATCCCTCCGACCGTCGAGACTCACTAACCCTCTCCCCCCCTCGCCCCCCTACCGCAAATAGCCCGGTCGATTTTTTGTTTACCCTTAAACCCGCACGTTTTCCACATTTCCGACATCGTCTCTCATTCACTCTATTTCTCTCTCTATCTCACTATCTCTCTCTATCTCTCTCTCTATATATACATACATATATATTTCTATCTTTTTTCGACTCTTTTTCTATCTCTGTCTCTACCACCTCCCTCCCTCGGCCCTCCAACCCCTCCGTCAGCTCCCCAACCCCCCGGCCTATATTCCAAATCACCTCACGTTCGAACAGACGAGCGCGACAAAAGAGATCGCACGATCGAACGTCCGTTATCGTCCAAGCGCGTCCTCGCCATTAGAATGAAAAAAAAAACGAAAACTTTGACCGAAACTTGGCGGTAAAGAGCGCGAAACGCTTATAAAGTCAAAAGATCAATATATAATTGTCGAATCGACGACTAAAAACATCCCAATGATCGTATCCCTCACTATCCTCACGCAGACTCGGCGAAAAAAGAAATGCAAATGAAAAAAAAAAAAAAAAAGAAAAAAGTAATAAGCAAATTTTGGCGAAGCATTGATAGATATGAAAAAGCACACTGCTCAAAGCACCCTGTCGTCTATCTTAAGCTCGCACTTATTTATCTCTTGAAGCACCAATATATAAAAATAAATCTTTTGTGCCAATGTGAATATTATATCGCGTTTGTGCACCTCAGTCACTCTGTCGTTGGCACTATCGCACAAAGAAGCGCGCGCACACACACACAGGCACCTACCTACGCACTTTAATTCCGACTATATCGCATGTATGAGGACATATGCCGGCTTTACGAGAGTCCCGCGTGAGACGCGATTCGTCGCTTCCCTCTCTCTCTCTCTCTCTCTCTCTCGTTCTACCCTTTGAATAATATCCGTACGTAAACTCGCGAGAGTGCAATTTCGAGTTCGAGAGGGCAAGCGAGCGAAAGTAAAAAAAAAAAAAAAAAAAAACGAGAAAGAAGTAAAAAAAAAGAGAGAGGAAAAAAGAAAAGAGAGTAAAAAGATCGCGCGAAGAAGGGGCGCGCTTCTCAAAGTACGCGGTATAGATATATATGTACTTATACATTATAAACGTTATTGTGTGTGCGTGTTTACACTCACCCGAGCATATTAAAAGCACATTCTAATCAAGTGCCAAAAGCACCGTGCACCGTAAGCACTATATATATATATATATAAAAGCAGCACCCCCACCACACGTAAACCACCCTCGTTGCTTGTTAACGCGACAATATATTTATATCTAGTCGCACATGCACAACGCCTGACGCGTCGCCCGCGACAAATGCGCTATCTCGAATTGAAATTTTAATACGAGCAGACGAGGGTACCTTTACTCATCGCTTTAATGCTCTCCGTACCAATCTCTATAACTATACGTCTACTTTATACATATTCGTGGATAATACTGTGTGACGCGTCAGGTGGAAGGGCGCCCAAAACGTGTGAATGCGTGACCGAGTGATTGCGGATACCAAAAGGAAAATATTAATACGAGGGCGACGACGATCGACCGAAGAACGATAAGAGGATCTCTCTACTCGAAGACGATTATTCCCGTTGTTTAACTTTTATCGCGAGAGGGGAGGGAGCTTTTGGAAATTATACGGGGAAAATGGCACGTGTTCGTTAAATTCGTCGGGAATTAGAGGGTAGAAAGGCGCGAGTAGGCAAACTTTGCGATTTCGGGTTAACGTCGATCGTTTCATCGGAAATCTCGCGAATAATTCCAGTGCCACGAGAAGCGCGTGCGAAATATCAAATCCGAGAAAAAACGGTGATATTCGTTTTTTTTTTGTAGTTCAGATTATTGACAAACATTTGAATACCAATATTATCTGTATATATCTATAATATATATACATATATATATACATACATACATATGTATTTATTGGCTTTAATTTAATTCTCATATTCGACGAAAATTTGAGCCTGTATCGTTGAATTCTGTGCGTATACACACACACACACACACACACACGCAAATCTACACATAGACACGTGCATACACGAGATATGTCGTAAATAGAGAGGGAGTCAAGCCCCGACCATTGAAAGCTCTATGAATAGGCTTATCGGCTCTATAAAGGCTACAGCGGCTTTCGTGGATCACCAGATCGATCTGTTTAATGATAAACGCTACGGAATATAACGTAAGCTCATCGTATTTACTCTTTATGGGAAGATGATCGCAACGGTGTACAATTTGGGGCTTTCTCTCCCTGTAGTGAAAATTGTATATGTACTATCACTACAAGTTTTACAACACGAAGAATTTTCTTTCTTTACGATCAACAAGAATTTATAACTCCGTGCATAGAGAGAGAAAAATGAAAAAAATTCTTTTCAAATTGGCCCTTTCGACGCCCCATCCTTTATTGGGAATGTTACGTACGTATGCCGACACGTTCGTCTCTCTCATTGTTGAGATACTATTCTACATATGTATGTATATACGCATATATATATACACGTCGCAGTTCGCTCTTTTGCATGAGACTCGACCTCTGCAACTTTTGTACGTAAGTTCAACCTAACGTATATATTTAAATAGTTTGAAAACTCGCACTCACCTTTACAACGCCTTCTAGTACCGTCGTATCAATTTATCCATCGTATTATATATATATATATATATATACGATATATAAATACATTGCTCGTGCCCAAAGTATGGAGGCGCTTGTATAAATTTGTCACGAGTATCTCGCACGATATAACGAGGACACTCGGGCTAACATTACTATCTTCCATTCATCGGATATACTATATATTAAATATATCTCTTTTATTACATTCTTTCTTTCGCGTATAGAAAAAAGATACTACTGGTGTCGTACGTAAGAAGGTCTAATCGACTCTGGACCATCGTTTATCGTTCCATCAACCTTTCTCTCTCTCTCTCTCTCTCTCTTTCTCTATTTCTTATCAACCCAGTAAACCAGTAAAGGCATGATCATTTTTATGCACATCTATATATACATATACATATATATGTATATGTATTTATTTTTACAAATAATTCTGCGTCACAGTGTCGGACTACGGTAGAAACACGGAGTTGCCGTGCGTCTCGAGAGCATTACATTCCTACTATACACGGTGCAATATATTTATGACTATATCAGGCCGGAAGTAAACGGAAGATTTTTTTACCTCGATTTTTGACGCGGATGGATGCGAGAGACCAGGCGATTGTATGAGAGACGATCGAGCGAGAGTGAGGAAGTTCATATTCCCGATAATTGTTTTCGATAAAGGATTAAATCGACGAATAAACAAAAATAAATTATATATATAAATATATAATATGAAGAAATGAGATGCGAGAATTTGTAACGAACAGAGCCAAACCCATCGGTGCTTCGAACGCGAAACAATTTTTGACCGACCGACGTGATTTTTGCAGTAGCTTTTTCGTGTTCGCTCACCCAAAAAGAGAGCCTCGTCTCTTTAACGGTTATGCCCGCGCGATACATATTCTCCCCCCTTTTTCCCTTTCGGCATTTCCCCGAGTACCGAGAGTATTTTTCAATTCGACAGAAAAAAAAAAAAGATTAAAAAGAAAAGAAAGAAAATACGAGTACAACCAATGAGCGTGTGTTACTCACGATCGGTATTCTCGAGCACGTCTCTCCCCCTATCTACGATCGTAGCTTTACACCCTGACGCCTCTTCATTATTTTATCCTATTTAATCATTCTCGTTATTTATCGTTTTTTCCATTTCGTAAGCATATATTAACATAGGTCTTTCTTTTCTGGTCGTCTCGGATCCTGGGCTGTTGGTCACGCCACCTTCTCCCCGATCGATACTCCAATATTTATTCGATTAGCCCGCTCGTTATCTCGGGTAGAAATATAGATTTCGAAAAGGTTAACGGTAGATTAAAAAAAAAGAAGAAAGAAGAAAAAAAGAAAAAAACGACGTCCTCACCCACGATCCGTGACGTTTGGACATGAGCCTTTTAGTTATTTCATATTTGGAGTAGTGATTGGGCATGCAAAAAGAAAATATATTCTCACGTCTCCCGCCTCTCTGCGATTTATTAACCGCACCCGAGAGAACCATGCGAAATAATAACCGATCGACCGACAAAAATTAATCCGTCGGCTATCGTCGCAGTTAGTGGCAAAATTTTATTGCGAGATCGACATGGAGATAAAATGTGTGAGCGTTTGTACGGGGTACGAATGAAAACGTTTGCACGTGTGAGCGAGCGAAAGGGCAGAGGAACGAATGGGGTGGAGGAGGAGGAGGAGGAGGAGGAGGAGGAGCGAGTGCTGGAACAGAGGGAGAAAAAGTGAATTCGAGCGAGAATGTTGAAACGCGAACGGAGGAGAGAATGCGCCGAGTGCATTTGCTTTTTTGATACGAAAGGCCACTTGACGCGTCGATTGATACGTCGACGAGAGTA
This sequence comes from Netelia inedita, assembly GCA_964017225.1. NCBI lineage: Eukaryota > Metazoa > Arthropoda > Insecta > Hymenoptera > Ichneumonidae > Netelia > Netelia inedita. The sequence goes on along the minus strand of OZ024924.1, from coordinate 672,785 downwards.
GATGCTACCCCATTTGGGCAATGCCACTTTTTTTTTTTAACAGATGAGTCTATAAAGAAATTTTGCGAAAGAAAACGACAAAAAGAAAACGAAAGAAAGAAAGAATAAAAAAAAAGCGAAAAAGCAAAAGAACAAAAACAAAACAAACACGTCACTCTGTATTTTAACTCATGTACGGGTGAAGATGACACGAATTTTTACGAGACTTTTTTTCCCACTTTTTTGGCGACTTTTGGGGCGCAGCTGTCATAAGTGAGTATCAGTCGTGGCTCGAGAGATCGAGACCCGATTCGAATTTTTTCATAACTCCCCCATTTTTAACCTTTTTTCCGTGTCTCAAACTCGACTCTCGAATGAATTTGCTCTCGTTTCTTAATCGACCGGTGTGTCTCCGTGAGTACGGGAAAAGTATTTTTGATTTTTTACGCTAGCGAGACGCTCTACGCCGTTCGACACATACGTATTAATTTTATTTATTTTTAATCACCAAATCGCCTCTTTCTGTACAAAGCATTTATATACGTAGAGCAGCTAATTATTATTTGTCATTGCGTTATCACGTTATCGAATTCTACAATTATCGTATCGTACCCCGCATTATTAATAACGTTCTGATTTTTATCATTCGATGAGTTGCTCGAGCGAGGAAACGAGTTTTGATTTCATAGAAAATATTTCGTTATCACGATTATCGATATGTGTTCAAATACGTTTTTTCGCATCTTTGATTATTATATGAAATATTAATTATATATACTATATACGACTCTCACGTAGTAGCCTCTATATTTAAATAAACCAATCCCTTATTGAATTACCCTCGTGAAACGTAGGTAGGCCGTTTCCTCACTTTTGGTTTCTTGCTTTATAATATTATTTCGTCAACATCCCTCGAGAGATACCATTACATATCTATTATCCACCTTTTTTTTATTTTTGGGCTATACTTAAAATTATCATTGGCCATCCGCCGGATATTGGACTGTCCATGAAACATAGGAACGTGTCCTCGTACATGATATTGCATCACCGACGTCACGGTGAATATTCAATGCGAAACCTCGTACGCGCAAACTATGCGGATGAACCCAACTCAAACGAGCCCTGCCGAAGGTCTCGGATTATAAATTTGTGGCATTACGAGCAGTGGCCAGCTTTGCGTTTATGGAAAGTTCAACGAAACATTATATTATTAATGCCCGCGAACCACCACCGCGTCACCATGGACTTTCCAATATCGGCGTCGAATATAGCGATACGACCCCGTGCGGCGCTCCAATATTTTTAAATACACGCATATAGTACAAATCGATAACGCCTAAACGAAAAAGCAATGTAATTAATGAATTATTGGTATTCAAATGGAGAATATATAATAATAAAGTACTTAGCGAACAGGGAAATTAGAGAATTACCGGGGTATGAAACACGACGTAAATTCACCCACGAACAATGTTTAAACGTCGTTTCGTCTGCGTGTGTGTGACTGTCGCTCGTCCGTACATTTCTTTTTTTATCTTTCTTTTCATTTCTTTTCTTTAATCTTTCTTTCGTCGTATAATACCAGCTACGAACTGTGACCGAACAACTTTCATGACAAAATTCTCGACAAAGTGACTGTACAAATATTTTAACTATTTTTTCCATTTTATTATAATTTTTTATTTTCAGATTTTCACTTAGACCGCATTTCACAGTGACGCAGTTATCAACGTTTTTCCGTTCTCGTTATTTATTATTTGTTTTATGAATTATTGGTTATCGTTATGACGAGGGTATGAATGTGTGCGAGTGCATCTGTCGGTGTGATAAAGGATGCGAGCCGTAAGAACGCGTATTGATAAAAGTTTGCGTTACAGTACCGGGAAATCCGCAAGACGTGAATGTCACGGCCATCAATTCAACGGCAATACGCGTTGTATGGAAACCACCCGGAGCTAACGAACAGAATGGCGTTATACGAGGTTACCACGTTCACGTTCAGGAAGTTGGAGAGGAGGTCAGTTTAAACGAGACCCGTTGCAATGTCGATAAAATATATTTCAAGCGCGTATCCTCGCCTGCCTCGGGGCCATTTACTAATCGTGTCCTATTGATTATCAAGGGCAAGGATTTATTGAACGAACCGATTCATCGCGATGCCCTCGAGGGAGTTTTATCATTGAACATAACGGACCTGCAGCCGGATACTAAATACGCGGTACAAGTTGCTGCTCTAACGCGAAAGGGCGATGGCGATCGTTCACCACCGGTTTTCGTAAGAACTCCAGGTGGTGTGCCCAACAGACCTCAAGTCAATGTCAAGTGAGTGTCGTAGGAAAATAAAAGATTGGTTGGTCGATGGTGAACAGAGACATCGACGAGACAAACTTTTATTTTAATTTTATACACAGGGTTATAAATCAAGATCCCATCGTACTGGAACTCGAGTGGGCAAAGCCAACCCTTCCTCTCGGACAACTGACCGGCTATCGTATCAAGTACGGGATCAAGAATCAAACGCTTCTCGAGGAATTCATCACCGACACGAATCAGTACACCTACAAGATCCAGAATGTCGGTAGGTTGGCATTGATGCAAAGCAAAAGCAAGAATTTTTCGAAACGAGACTTATCTCGTGTTTATTCCGTTTGTTCGAAGAGAGGGGTGTGCATTACGAGTTCCGGGTAGCTGGCGAAAATGAGAACGGCGTGGGTCAAGAATCCGTGCACTATTGGGAAAGCCCGGAGAGCGAACCAACGGGACCACCGACCAATCTCTCGTATCACTTTCAAACGCCCGACACGGTTTGCGTCACCTGGGACAAGCCTCTGGAGCCTCATCGTAACGGCAAGATAATCCGTTACGACGTCCAGTTTCACAAGAAAAACGATCATACCAGCTCCGAGGACAGAAATACGACGCAGACGCGAGCTGTATTCACGAATCTCGAGGAGAATACCGAGTACGTATTTCACGTAAGGGCCCACACGTCCAGAGGTAGCGGTCCATTTTCCGAGAAAATAACGATCGTAACGGAGAAGGACATTGGTCGTGCACCGATGTCCGTAAAAGCTGTCGCGACTTCGGAATCGAGCGTCGAAGTTTGGTGGGAGGCTGTGCCGAATCGCGACAAGATCATCGGTTATCAAATCTTCTACACGATGACGGCGGTCGAGGATCTGGACGAGTGGAAGCAAAAGACGGTGGGGCTGACCGAATCGGCCGATCTTACGAATCTCGAGAGGGACACCGCTTACGCGATCGCGGTTGCGGCGAGATACAAAACCACCCTCGGTAGATTGAGTCAAAAGGTCACGGTCAAAGTTAAACCCGAGGACGTACCGTTGAATCTTCGAGCGTCCGACCTTTCCACGCACTCGATGACGCTAACGTGGACAGCACCGATGAGGCTCAATCCTACCAACTATCGAGTATCCTTCGACGCGATAAAGGAATTCGTCGATTCTCAGGGAATCACTCAAACGCAGATAGTGCCGCGAAGAACTTTGTTGCTCGATCCACAGGCAACCTCCACCACCGTCAACGAGCTACAACCTTTCACCTCGTACAATGTCAATGTGAGCGTCGTGCCTGCCGACGGTCAATACAGACCACCGGCAAAAATCAAGGTCACGACCCAAATGGCAGCACCTAAACCCATGGTCGAGCCCGATTTTTACGGTGTCGTCAAGGGCGAGGAAATTCACGTTATACTGCCGCAAGCTTCCGAGGAATACGGGCCTATAGCTTATTACTACCTGATCGTCGTGCCGGAGGACAAGTCTACAGCTAACAAGCAACCGGACGAACTGACCGAGGATATGATTACCGGCAAGGGTGGCAAACAGGAGAGAGAGAACGCTCCCTATATCGCAGCCAAGTTTTCGCATCGCAATATTCCCTACACTTTTCATCTAGGCAGCGGCGATACTTACGAGGGCTACGAGAATCGTAAATTAGAAATGAACAAACGTTACAGAATATTCGTAAGAGCTATCGTCGATACGCCGAAAAAGGTAAAGTGTTTTTTCTGCCATTGAATAAGTTTACTTAATACTCGAATTTGCAAGCATTTACCATCCTATGCTTAGCATCTCTACACATCGTCACCGTTCTCGGAATATCTTTCGCTGGACATGAGAGAGGTACCACCGGGTGATCCACCGAGTCGGCCCAATCCGAATAATCCAGTGGATGGTAATCCGGAAGTTTCCGTGACTAATAGCGGTCAAGAGCCGGGAATGGTCTGGGTCGTTGGTCCTATAATAGCTGTTCTGATGGTCTGCGTGTGCCTCATACTTTTGTCCGTGATCAAGAAGTAAGTACATACCGTATACATGTATGCATGCATTATATATAGCGCGTACGTATTACAATAAGAAGCCAGCCACCTTCAGCCACCCGCCTACTCCGCTACCTCCCCCAGCCGTGCCTGGCAGGCAAAAGTCGTCTCGTGTTTGAAGGGAGGGTCGGAGGTAGAAAACGCGAAGTTGACGGAGACCGCGCGAAAGTCGAGAATGAGCAAGAGGGAGAAAGACGAAAAACGAAAGATGGAACGGAATCTATTATTCATGATCTTCGTACAATGTTGGTTTGAAATTTTGCCCCTCTCTCACAGACGCAGACAGCCGTGCAAAGCACCGGATCAGGCAGCCGTCACGAGACCTCTCATGGCAGCAGACATAAGTTCAAACCACGCACCGTTGGATCCCGTCGAAATGAGACGCATGAACTTTCAAACACCCGGAATGATATCGCATCCACCTATTCCCATCAGCGAACTGGGCAATCACATTGAGCGACTCAAAGCAAATGACAATCTAAAATTCAGCCAGGAGTACGAGTCGATAGAGCCGGGACAGCAATTCACATGGGATCATTCCAATATGGAGGTCAACACGTCCAAGAATCGTTACGCTAATGTCATAGCTTACGATCATTCCCGGGTAATATTGCAAACGATCGATGGAATACCTGGCTCGGATTACATCAATGCCAATTACTGCGACGGATACAGAAAGCAAAATGCTTACGTCGCCACTCAGGGTCCTCTTCAGGAAACTTTCGCCGATTTTTGGCGCATGTGCTGGGAGCTTCGAACCAGTACGATAGTTATGATGACGAAATTGGAGGAGAGAACGAGAATAAAGTGCGATCAGTATTGGCCGACCCGAGGATCGGAAACGTACGGTCAGATGACGGTGACGATCAGCGACGTCCAGGAATTGGCTACTTACTGCATACGTACCTTCCAAGTATGTCGCAACGGTTATACGGAGAGACGGGAGATAAAACAACTGCAATTCACCGCTTGGCCCGATCATGGTGTTCCCGAACATCCCGCGCCATTCCTACAATTCCTGCGTCGCGTCAGAACGCTCAATTTGCCCGATTGCGGACCTCTCGTCGTTCATTGTAGCGCCGGAGTTGGAAGAACCGGTTGCTTCATAGTCATCGATTCGATGCTCGAGAGAATAAAGCACGAAAAAATGATCGACATTTACGGTCACGTTACCTGCCTGAGAGCCCAGAGAAATTACATGGTGCAGACCGAGGATCAGTATATATTCATTCACGATGCTCTATTCGAGGCAGTCATATGCGGCAATACCGAAGTACCGGCGAGAAATTTGCACTCGCACATTCAGAAACTGATGCAACCCGAGCTCGATAATATAACCGGTATGGAGCTCGAGTTTAAGAAGCTGTCCAACATAAAGGCCGACTCGACGAGATTCATATCGGCTAATCTGCCGTGCAACAAGCACAAGAATCGTCTGGTCCACATATTGCCTTACGAGTGCACCAGAGTCTGTCTTCAGCCACAGCGCAACATCGAGGGCTCGGACTACATTAATGCGAGTCTTATCGATGGTTATCGCTATCGGGCCGCCTATATCGCGACTCAGGGTCCCCTCAACGATACCACCGATGACTTTTGGCGCATGCTGTGGGAACACAATTCAACGATAGTCGTCATGTTGACCAAGCTCAAAGAGATGGGCCGGGAAAAGTGTCATCAATACTGGCCGTCCGATCGTTCGATTCGCTATCAATGCTTCGTCGTTGATCCTATCGCCGAGTACAACATGCCTCAATACATACTACGCGAGTTTAAAGTCACGGACGCCCGTGACGGAGCTAGTCGTACGGTCAGACAATTTCAATTTATCGACTGGCCGGAACAGGGTGTACCCAAGTCCGGCGATGGTTTTATCGATTTTATCGGACAAGTGCACAAGACGAAGGAACAATTTGGTCAGGACGGACCGATATCCGTGCATTGCAGCGCCGGAGTCGGACGTACCGGCGTTTTTATCACGCTCAGTATCGTTTTGGAACGAATGCAGTACGAAGGTGTCGTCGATATATTCCAAACTGTTCGAATACTTCGCACTCAACGGCCCGCTATGGTTCAGACCGAGGTACGTTTACTAATTCCTATATCGAGAGCGTAAAACTCGTCTTCTCAATTCGATCGACATTATCGTGCTTTTGTTTTCAGGACCAGTATCAATTTTGTTATCGTGCCAGTTTGGAATATCTAGGCTCGTTCGATCATTACGCCAACTGACAAGCGGAAACTCGCGAGCCGAGAGAACCGCCGAGGGATCGTGGAGATCGACAACAGCACGGGAGAAATAGGGACGCGGGCGAGATCAGAGCAAAAGTGCGACGAGTTTAAACAGTTTCAACTTTACGATTACGTGCTCGAGCGCCAAGTGATTTCTTCGCCGTAGCGGACGATTTCTGATACAACCGGCGCGTTACGATTCTTGTGTTCACGGGCTCGCAACGACGATATTAGAATTTCCATACAGAAAAAAAGAGCGAACGAAAAAAATTGGATAAGCCGATTAGTGGTAAGACTACATAAACCCAGCAATACGGAGGTACTTTCGTAATCGAGTGTGCCCATTGCGAGGCTCATCGTACACGCGATTCTCCCTGTGGGAGATTTACATTTTCTCGTATAAATTATATATATATGTATAAATACATATATATGTATATATATATATGATTGGAGCGATACCCGCGAATTAATCGGTATCGAGATTAATAATAGATAGATCTGATCTAGCGTATATGATGTTGTTATAAACAAACAAACAAAAGAAAAAGGAAAAGAAACGACGGAGCAAGACTGCCATGTATTAGGCAAAGTGCCCTCCTATACACCCTTCCCATCGTCGCGTCAAAGTGTTTCTTTTGAAACCGGAGCCTTAATGATTGTTAGACGCGAACAAAGAAAAAACAAAGACGTAAGAAAAACGCGAACGCGATTTATCGATGAATATTCAATTGTCCAGATAATAATTGCCAAGAAATCTCCATATAGGATTTTTCTTCATTTTCAACAAATCGAAGGTTCGATCGAATTTCCTGCTGCTACTAAGAAAAATCGTAAGACCCACCCCCACCCCCTCTCCCCAGTTTGTCTCGTGACTAATTGAATCGAAACATATCTGCGAGTACGACGTTGTACGCGCGTCGTTGCTAACTTCGATTTAATATCAGTCTCCATTGAGACGAAAAAAAAAGAAAACTTTTTGACACCCTTTAAGACAAAAATCATCTTACAAAGACACACTCCTCCACTTTTGTCTCGCTAGCCTAAAAAAAAACTATCTAAGATATAGACTGACGTTTATATACGTATATTGTTATCACGACCTCCAGCCTTTTTATTATTCTTGAATTCCAATACGGAACCCTCGGCGTGTTCCCACTCTCAGGCATATTCTTGAGACTTAAAGAGATTATTGCGACGAAGATTTGCGCGAACGGAATGTCCCGCGTCATTGAGATATGTAGATATTATTGCTCGATACGCGCTCAATAAATAATGAGCCGGGGATACTTGTAGCGACGGAGTGTCGGGTTTATCGAATCGAAGACAACAACACAGATGGACACGAAGGAGTTGAAAGAAAAAGAAAAGAAAAAACGTAAAAACGATAAATTTCCGCTCACTAACGAGAAAATTGCCATACTGCCAAAATCGACAATTATTAATGCTGTACCAATTGCGCACGATTGGGATCTTCTCATTATCCTACCGTGAATTTACTTAGCTCGTAAGAAATGAAAGGAAAAAAAACCATGTTGTAAACTTAGTCGTTAAGCGAATAATGCCATTAGGTGAAAAGGACGTTATATGCCGAACGAATCGAGAAAGAGTGCGAGAGAGTGAAAAATTGTGTGCGAATGGAACGCGTGAACCGGAAGAAGAATGATAGGAAGAACGTATCGATGCGTGTGCTCCTACTATTGTAATCGAAGAGGTGCACATTACGAGCGAATGAGAGATACGAAAATATTATACGAATAGAAGCACTGTATGTTGGACGCAATGATATCCCGAGCCCTCCAGCCTCGCCGAGCCGCGTTTCTTCTTCTCATCCTCGGCATGTACAAAACTTTCGATACGGAGTTGTCTCACCTTCTCTTAATCGATGATATTCTCGATACGACTGTCACGTACAGACCCACTCGCTCACTCTATTAAACCGTCGAAACTGCCGCAACAAACAAACAAAAAAAGATAGGAGACGAAACATTTGTAGAAGGATTAATCAAGGTTTCCCGAAGGAAGAACGTAATCGTACATGTGAAAAACTCACCCGACAATACTTGTTTACGCCGATCGTTAATTGTTCCGGCCTGCAACGCATTCCGCCTCTGTGTAAAGACAATAAGCGACTTTTTATTTATAATCTCACACGTTTCGTAAATTAGCGCATCGAAAATTCAAGGAATTACAACTCCTAAAAGTCCAATCGCTTTACAGACTCGCGCACAAGTACCATTATAGCGCGCGTGTCTCTCGATATTTGCAACAATCTCCATGGACAAGCTTCGTATTTACCAAATATTACCATTTCTGCCATCGTCTTAAAAAAAAAAACGATATCGATTGCGTCCACTTTTTTTTTATAATTTGCGTCTTGTTCGGTAGCATCTGTAGTTATTCGATCGTTCAATCGTTTGAAGCAATTAAAAACGCGTCGCGTTCTTACGTACGGGCTACTCAAAGATTCTACAAGTCACAATCATAAAGTACTTCGATTAAACTTCTCTCGTGTATTCGGCAATATTTATATACTTCCATGTCTCTTCTTCGAGATTGTAAAACTCGCGCGCAGTGAGTACGTTTTATTTTCCATCATGAAAGACTCTCGAAGAGAGCGCTCTCCGATAATTAATATTGGCGCGGTAAGGCTGGCGAGAGCGACGGGAATTCACGACTATGTGTACATAAATGCACCGTCTGTCATTGATAGCATTATTATATACATACATATACTTTATATAAGATTAAACAAACAAACAAAAATATATATTAATAGAGATACAAATATAAATACTATTCTAAAAAAAAAAAAAGAAAGAAAAAAAACGAGGCGCGAGTACGAATAGTAAAAGCGTTTGGATACTTGCCAGACTATTCACGATAATAAGCGTCGCAATATGAAGAAAAAAAAAGAAAGTTATAAGCTGATCGTGACGATGATGACGGAAAAAAAATAATGGGCGCATACCGATCTATTTGTACAACATCTAGCTTCTTTAACACGGATTTTTTTAATATTTTTTGTATCCACTCGATTTTTTATATATTTTTACGAACTGACTCGATACGTGTTACACGTTTTTAAGGATATATATTTAAGTTTTAAGCCGAGAGAACAGACACGTGCGTATCTACACGTGAGAAAGTTTAATTGCTTTCGTATCTTTCGTCGTATGTTCGAGAGACATTATCGGCAGAAGCGTGTCGAACGATATTCTAGATTATTAAAAGTTGTGCAGCCCGCATCATTGGCAACCTTTGTAATTCGACCGTTTGCTCCCTATTGGGACGAGAGATTTTCATTAACGTTCTTCATTATCCCGCGTCCGACGAATGGATCTCACAAATTTGCATTTCTCGACGACGTATCGTTTCGAAATATCGAATGTTGTCTGTTTTACATATTCGAACCTATCGATGCGATTATTTATCTTATTCTTCTAGAAATTAGGACAAACGGGCCGAAGCCTACTTAATTAAACTCGTGTAAATTAATTACGATGGATTCTACGCGTTCTTCACATTCCGAAACTTGAGACATTTTTTTTCTTCTTATCATTAGTATACATAACGTGTAATTGTTGCATTTTTCCATCTATTACAGAACTACTTTGACCCAAGTACCCTCGACAAAACAAAACATAAAACATACTAATTCGTTGACCGACCTTTTTTTCGCGTATTTCTGGCTGTTCCATTTCTCAACGGATCTATTTGACCAGCAAAAACTTTAAACAATGAGAAAAATCGAAACTTTCCAGTTTCGTTACATTATCCATTTACCATTCCTCGATACTCATCTATCTCTGTCAATTCTCATTGTGCATTTTCATTCAAAAACTTCTTCTTTTACATAAATTCGATGTATAAGTCCAATGTACTTAATCATAGTACTTCGAATAACGATTCTTCATCCGGAACCTATTCGTATTGTTTTTCTTTTTTTCTCAAATTGACCGACGTTTAAATGATTAACGGTATCGTGGGAATATTTCTTCCTCTTCTTCCGGGCTTCTCATCGAGACGAAATTCTCTTTGTCTCGCATAAAAGTCAATGTCTGAAATATAAACGGATTGAGAGTAAGAAAGGAAAGAGCCCACCCAAGCTAATGCGAACGAGACTATAATGCGATATTGGATCTTGATTCGGTCGACGTTAGAGTCTAAACTTTAAAACACATACACACGGGGGGAAAAAGTCAAATACTAAATAAAACGTTGAGATAATGGTAAATTATTTTGTGATACTTTCTTGCCAGAAAGAATACAACAGGCTGAGGCGAAAATAATAGTAAATACGATGTTAATGATTAATAATTATACATAAAATTAAATATTGTGTAATAGGACGAATCTGTGGACAAGGAGAAATACCATGTACATTATGTATTGCCCACTGGCATCAATAGAGTAGCGACCGACAGTGTAAAAATTTAATTCTCTCATTAATCCCGTTCCTACTTGCCACCAAACGACAATTAACCTACGTACACGTTTCTGGTGATGAACATTTTTAGATCCGGTGCAAACACACGGGTTTCCAAAATTACCGTATACCCTGTTGCGTATTCGCTTATTCATCCTATTACTTTTTATTCGTTGGAACGTGCTCCGACATTCCCGATACACTTAATCAGCAATATGTACAAACATTGAGGAATGAAATAATGATTTAGGAAGGATTACTTCGCATCGGTGAAACAAAAAATCCTTTTACCACCATCTAGATGATATTAACTTGCTGGTTTGGCGTTGCGGTCGGTGGATTTTTTGTCATCATAGACGCCATTACCTGTAAATTCGAAAAAGTTTTCATCGTGTTCCAGCCCATCATTGATATCACGGTGATTTTCTTATAAAGATAAAAAAATTCTTACTAACGTTTTGCATCACTTGTTTTCGTAAGAAATCGCTCGTTGCGCTCGAGATATTCTGTTCCTTGCCCATTTTACATTTCACATAGCCATAGAGATTCGCGCCGTTTAAAAGAATAGCTATGCATACCGGTAGTAGCCATTTCCAATTGAAACCAAACAGCGCAACTATGAAGAGGATAGACCAGAAGAGCGGGCAGAGAATCAGCGCTAGCCAAAATATTCGGGCTTCCGAGGCATTTATACGATTCTGTTGAGAACCCTGAAACACAGGGCACATAGCAGCTTCGACTTAAACGATCGAATTTTCTCTCGAAGTATAAAAATAAATGATTCTACGCTTTGCCATACATTTTGTAGTAAAATTGTTTCCCCTCGGGATGGAAAAATATTGCAATGAAAATATCAAGAAGCGCGCGTGCTCGTAAGTTGAAAACCCTGACTCTTCGGAGTTCAATCTTTTATAGATACTTTATGGTAGTCTCGTCCTTGAGAGCGCGCACAACGGAGCGTTCTTTTTTCTCCGCGTTACATTGTTATCAATGTTATAACAAATGAATCGAACCTTCCGTGACTCAAAAACCCAGTGACTCTTGCCGTCATCGTCGACATAGTTCCACCATCTCAGGCCAACCATCAATCTTCCGGTTATGTTTTTTACCGTCCAAAAATCCATCGAGAGTAAGAGAATGACCGTGACGAAACTGGCTATGAAACTGTCGGAGATAAATCTACAGAAGAGATAAACGACTATCGCCGAGATTCGGAATGCCAAATGAAACGTCGTCACGTAAGGATGCCTGGAAAATTTATGAGTATAAAGGCTTGTCGAAGAACCGATTTGTAAATAGGAAATACGGAAAAGTGCGTACTTAAGTTTGCCCCGTTGGGCAACGTCATCCTCTTCATCAAAAGCAATGGTATCGTCATCCATCAGCAGAGGAACCTGTAAATAACGCAAACATTCATCTCGAAGAGGAAAAATCTAATGAGCTCGTCACAGGACGCTTTTTGACATATGCCATTGCGAGTGACAGCGATGACGATGTCGCATTGGTTATGCGAAGGACAATGTAACAACAAACGTCGATATATTCACGATTGATGAGAGAAAAAAGTTAAATATACGCAGTATCATTATTATACACGATCGTAATCATCTTTCGTCGTAAATGCATTCCGCTATTTATGGAAATTAACCTCGGGAAAGCTTACTTATGTGCGGAAAGAACTTACCGAAGCAGAGGCCATTTTTGCTACTGACAATATTAGGCGCTGCTGGTACACAACAGCTGCCGGCAAGGTCTACTCCAGCGCACCTCGCAGTAAAAAACGAAACTACGAAAGTAACCTCGATCCAGTTTCGTTTTCGTGTCCGCTCCGGAGTGAATGTTTCCAACGATTTTAATTATATTTTATATTATGACGAATGGTGAATTTTTAATTTTATTGACGACTGCCGAGCCCTCAATTGACACTACGCGGTGAATATGTATTAAGATAATGAGGAGATAAAGATATAGAGGAAGTAATTGTTGCGTCAACAACCGGTGAAACGAGGTTAGGTGGGGCATAACATGAATCGACGTATAAAGTGTCGGTGTGTCGTGGCAAAGTTATAGTAAAATTCGTGTGCCGGGAAAGATAGATAGATATATATATATATATACATACAAGTATATATCACAGGCTCGTGGTGGAGTGCGTGGTGCGTTGGAAGTGGAAATGGGAAGTAAGCTGAGATAAGCACGGGGGAACTGAATCACGGTGGCCGACACCGGCGGGATTTCGCCTATATCGCGCTAACAGTTTACGTTCTTCACACGTAGGCAGTACACACGCTGCTCTCTCCTCTCTGTGATAAAATCTTGAGGACTCGTGTCAATATTATTTTATATTAAAGATCAAAATGATCAAAGACTATTCACCGATCGCTCAGGCCCTTCTTGGTACACTGTTCACATGGGCACTGACAGCAGCCGGTGCTGCACTCGTCATTGTCATACAAGGAAAACAGGTAAATAAAAAATTACCATTGTCAAACTATCGAATAAAATTTGATTATATTTTTTGAGAAATTCATCATTATTACATCTCTCTCTCTCTCTCTCACTCTCTCTCTCGCTCGCCGACCATACAAAAATTTTATTTAAAAAACTGCGAGATCAAAGAAGCGCGCGCGTGCGTTCTTTCAAATATATATCGATACTAAAATATTTGACTTTTCTCGTGTTTCAGAGAAAATTGTTGGATATCAGCCTTGGATTCGCGGCGGGTGTGATGATAGCGGCGAGCTACTGGTCGCTACTGGCACCGGCGATAGAAATGGCAACGGAGAGCAAAGTTTACGGCGAAGAGGGAGAATTTGCGTTTATACCAGTAGCGATTGGTTTCCTCGTAGGAGCCGCATTTGTGTACGGAACGGACGTGTTGATATCTTCCCTCGGCATTCAGTCCCCCAATGTGCTCTTAGCTATGCAGTCAGTCGGTACGAAACAAAGACGAAGAATCCACGAAAAATTAAAAAGTGATGAGGATTTAGACGTTAATGACGTAATTAGTGGTGTACAAAATTCCAGCGGCAAAATTCATGCTCATGTCGAGTCAACCACCATCGATGGTATTTTTCTATTTTTTTTTTTTTACATTCCGATCGTAACGTCTATTCGATCGACGCGATCGACCCAAAAAAATAAGATCAGTCGACGATCTTTACACCGATCGCTTATTACACGTTGTAAATGTTCTCATTTGTTTATTTATTTTTATTCTTTTCGACCGCAACGAATCGGTGAAAAGTTGCAAATGCCGAAGCTGCGACAATTTAAACGATACAAGGTCTTTTCCATGTATCTTTTCTTATTTTACGATCTCGCTATTTTTTCCCGACAAGCCGGAATATTTCAATTTATCGCTTCTAACATTTCATTGCATTGTAACATTCGCTCGATCATCGGCAATTAACCAATAACCATAATTCCCCATGTAGTCGCAGAGCTCGCACGTAATCGATGCATTTCAGTCGCAGCAATGTCGCATGGAACGATAATGTAACCTTGTAACGGACCGTGTGTGCTAGACTCGAATTCATGTACTTGGCTCGATTAAAGAGAAAACCGCTACGGATTGTAAAACGAGAACGATAAAAACGCTTTAAATTAAAGAAAGAGAAACCGATCGCGCTCGGCACGGGACAAAAGTGGTCGAATGACTAAAAAAAGGAAAAAAAAGAAGAAAAAAAAAAAAAAAAAAGCAGGAACATTTAAAAACCCGGTAAGCAACGAAGTAAACCTTGGACACGAACGGTGAAATAAACGCTAAATAATAAACGCGACGGTCGTGAATAAACGGAGTGATTATATCGTTATAAAAATTAAATAATCGATTAAACAACGTGGCCAAGTATGTGCGGAGAGTCGAACACCATTGTTTCTCGCCCCTTCTCGACTGATCTTGTTTACCCTGCCTGCTTGTCGATTTGCGTATCTTGTCAGTAGAATAACGAGAAACGACGGCGTTTTTTGCGTCGCAACGAGGAGATATGGTAAAGAGAAAACTGGATAACGAGCGTGTGATTATGTGGTACTTGGATGTTTTACAGGTTTTTACGAACAGAGCACCCGCAGAAGACAAGGGGGTGGCGGTATCGTAAGATCCTCGGAGATCGATGACGCTGGAACGGTCTACGAGGATCCGAGCAACGAAGCTAAGAATAATCAGTGGAGACGAATATTGCTGCTCGTCGTCGCGATTACGGTACATCAATGACGTCATAGATTTTTTTATAATAGAGCTAGGCAATCGCGATGACGCGCGATATCGTAAAAGCCTATCTCTTCGCATATCTTTCGTTAAATACCACGAATCAATATCCGAATCCTTGAACTTTTATTACAGGTTCACAACATACCCGAAGGTCTCGCTGTTGGTGTCGGCTTTGCGGCGGTTGGGAGCTCTTCGTCAGCGACATTCGAAAACGCCAGGTAAGAATTTTTGTGCGCCAAAGCATTTCGACATCTAGCGAGTCGCGCGTCCTCGTAATAATATTTCATTCGTTCCAACTGTATCGGGGAATCTCATCGTAAACGAACCTGCGACGAATGAGGAAAATTTTACACCGTACGAAATCAATGACTATCGCGCCACTCGAGAACCTTGTTGACTGATTTCCGAGTAATTTTAAGATTACATATTTAAAAAGAAAAAAAATATCTTCATACGACGCAGAAGGAAGGATCGTCGACACGTCGATCGATGTTAGATAAGGACAATCTCTCGAAAACGCTGCTTCATTTTGCCACTCGCAGCATTATCCCCTGTTTTAAGCCAAACGATTCTTTCTTCCCATATTTCTGCCTCGTGAAAGAAGCCTTTTACTCTGTATTCGAATGTTTAAATATCGTTCGTTATTATTTCTTTCAATTTACCGACGATCTTTGAGTTGGCGTTGAAGCTTGCGCCGCGTGACGTTAGATGGCGACACCTGCCGGTTTAGACCCATTTACCTCGCGTCTTGAGCGATTCTTCCGCAGAATGACGCGCCGAGATATTCGCGATTGGGGTGGGGATGAGCTTGTATGAATGAGTTTCACGGTGGTCGCCGTGCGGTAACCGACCGAAGGCAAAGTTTATCGGTCCCCGAGTGGTCGACAGCGAAGTGAGATTTTGCTGGGCTCGCGGCAAAGTGGCAAGGAGGCCGCCGAGAGACGAAGCCAGGCACGTGTGGCCCTGGAATCCAACGAACCCTAGGCGCCTCGCATTCCATCCCTACCCACTTTACTACCTCTTTCCAACGCTATATCTTCCAATCTCGAGCCTAGCTACTCTCGAGCTCGCATTTTTATCTCGTTACATTATTATTTCACTAATTCTACGTCTCTATTTTCCAACTCTGTCATCATTTTCACGAATCTATCGTCCCAAAGACTTTTCCCGAAAAAAAAAAAAAAAAACAAATCTACATCGAGAAATTATTTTTACAAATTCGGCAAACATTGGGAAAACGGAAGAAGGAGAAAACAAAAACGAGTCCACTACGACGAACGGAAAAAAAGAAATTTTATGTTTTTACCCGAAAACAAAGCTTTCACCACGAGAAAGCAAAAATCCAATTCATATATTCAAATTAAGAAGAAACCAAAATATTTTCGTCAATGAGAAAGGTTGGCTCGTAGTACTGGCACATTGCTCGACCCATATCTCTTTCTAGTTCCAGGAAGCCCCCAGACCTAGCCTCTCATATCCCTCCCTCCAGTTTACCAAAGCCAACCAACCAACCCCCTCCCTCCCCCGTCTCACTGTCCGCATACCACTCTAACATCGAAGCCGAATTTTCATCCTCGATCCACTCGTTGAGGTTGAAAATCGCTCCCACCGCTCGTACGTCGAAAGTTTTTGTACGTGCCAAATCTTCGATGGGATTATGGCCGTAATTGTATATCGCGAGACTTTTAACTCCCTGTACCTGAGTGAGAGGCTCCATCGCGTACACGTTCGAGGTGTAGTGCCTTGTAGTTTTGCGTCCGAACACGCACACAACAAAGGGACACACACACACACACACACACATAAATGTTGGAGCTCTCGAGAAACATCAGCCATCTTGGGCTTCTTATGCCGAGCGGCTTGTGGTTCGTTCCGAGCCAGCGTAGCGGCATTCCGATGTTATAGGTACTGCTACATTCAAATGAAAGCGTCCTCCTCCTCGTCTCTGTGTCCTCTCCGGCAATGTCGGTGGCCCATTAAGAATCTTTGGAATGAATGGACCGCGCGAGATATCTCTGTCTCTCTCTCTCTCTCTCTCTCTTTCTCTTTCTCGCTCTCGCTCCAGCTCATCGCTATAATTAAGAAATGGCGTTGTAGAAAGTATGGGTGTATGTAGATGGGGAGATAGAAAATCGTCCGCCTCTTTGCCAACGGTCGTTGAAAACAACGAGACGCTCGCAGTTGCGGCGTATTTCGTGATTTTAATAAAGAGAGAAAGAGAGGGAACAAAAAGCACGAGTCTTTTGTGGCCGGTTTAGCAACATTGGCCGCTGATACGCACCGTTATCAATCGCCCGCTAGCCACGCAAACTCTCGATCGAAAGAGTCGTCGCTTCTATTTTCGTCTATCGTGTCAGCTGCTTCCTCCCTCCTTCTCTCTCTCTCTCTCTCTCTCTCTCTTTCTCTCTCTCTGTCGATTCTTCTTCAACGACACTCCACCGAAATAATAACTTCTTCGGCAGTAATGAATCCAATTGTCGCAAGAAGGATAACGATCGATGATCCTCTCGTTATTGATCAAAAAATAAATCCGAGCTCGTTATTCCCCGTAACCCATCGCATATTGAAAAGTTTTCTGGCGACGTTATTTCATACGTCGGTATGAATGAATGAATGAATCGACGTTCGACCTAGAGGAGATAACCTCGCTCGATACCGAGGGTGGGGGATGGCTGACCAAGATACACGCGCAACACGTTCTCTCGACTTGCTCGGTGTGAACGTTCCTTCATGAATCGAACGTGTCAAAGTCGCCTCACGTTCGACACATGCGGCGAAACGTTCCCCCCCTCCCCCCCGACACCCCGCGTGACCCAAAAAATAATCCTCTAGACAGGAAAACGACCGGTTCAACCGAACGCATGCTTTTCCATCCTCTTATAGATACAAACTACAACTATGCGTCAGCTTCCATTGGAAATTTTCCTCCTGGCCAGTCATCATTTGCATCTGTGAGTAATTATTCTTAGAAATCGTGCTACTGGCGATCGATCGAATCCGACCAAACTTGTAGTCAAAATAATAATTCAACATCGTCATTATACCGAGCGAACGATCGGCCGATGATGAAAAAGACTCGTAGGTTTTTCATTGAAATCGACACGGAGGAATTTTCATCGTCGTGCCAGTCGGTACCATGTTTCGAATTGCATACCATTGAACGTACATAGGTGAAGGAAGGGGTAAAGAGACAGTTGCAAGAAGTTGTAAAAAAAAAGATTATACCTGTATATACTGTCGCGGGAATCACGCGGTCAGTTATTATCCTTGTGGATTGTTTTTTCGTTCCGCAAAGAAGGTCAACGACCCCGAGAAAGCTAGTCGCCACTATAACTCCGGCGTGTCGAACTTTGCGGATTCGAGACTCTCCCGTACGCCCGTATACACGAGCGATTTCGGTATTTCCGGTCGCTGGTTTCGATCCAAAGTCCAAAAGCATTATATGAATGAATAGATTTTGCATTCTACCGGCAACTGGAGCGTGCCACAGTGTGTCTGTACGAAGGACGCGCGAAGGCAGAACGGTGTGCACATAGTTGTTCATCTCTGCGTTGCTCACTCCCCCTTTCTCGGTCTCTCGTCGAGTAAAAGCTCAAGGAGATCCGGTAGTGAGTCAGCCTTCGCTCTATGCCGTATTTTTTTCTCTTCTCGTTTCTCTTTTTTTCATCCTCTCTTTCCCTCTTTCGCGGGATAACTCGGAGCTCGCTGTGAGATCACTTTTCCGGCCTGTTCCCAACGACGTTGGAGTACTTCGTTAAAAGAAGTTCCCATTTAACGAAAAACGTCCAATTGTTGGAAAATGTAAGAAGCATTTGCGTGATTACCAAGAGCCTCGCGTTCTTCGAATCGGTGATGAATTTCATAGCGCGGGCAGCATCACCGTGCCATTCTGCTGTTGGCCTTGGTAATAAAAATGTTACTTACGGAACATCCAACTCGTCGCGTAGATGCGCTCTTAGAGATGTATACGGGATGGAATGCGACAGCACGTAGGAGGCTGTGAGTGACGAAACGAAAGGCGGCTTCTTCGCAAGACTCGCCAAGTGTTATTGTACCTAGAGATACTACGGACGGAGGAGTTGATTTTTCTAAACGAACTCGACTCGTTCCCTCGCGACGAAAGCTCGCTTCTCAGACAGGACACGCGTCACAGGTTCGTACGCATCTCAATTTAGCGCGGTCTCGTCCTGCGATCTGCGTACAGCACTGTACGGTAGACCGAGCCGCGGGCTCTTTATAATCATTCAGGCGGAGCAGCTCGCGCGCTCAGGAGAACGTCGAGTTCCGAGAACTCGACCCTTGAGACGTTCTCCAAGCGGCTCCTAGTGACATTCCATACCGATATACATACTTTTTCCTCTCCCGTCTCGTATTGCTCGCTCGCGCCATAATACAATACCCCTGCATTCCAGATGCAGATTTCTTCGTTCGGTATCGAACGTCAAATTTCTCTCGGACAACTGGAGGAATTTCTCGATTTGGTTACTTTCGTGCTCGAAGCTGGTGGTGCGCGAGAAAAGCTGGGCAAAGCCCGCGAGACGGCGTAGCACAGATGCTGACCGGTGGAATGTATTCGGTATTACGCATGCGTCGTACGTATCTTACTCGGAAGAGAGTGTGTATAGGGAGAGAGGAGAGCCGTTATGTCCCTCGACGACGACGACGACGACGACGACGACGACGAGCAACTCGCTGCTATGCGGTCTTTGGCTCGTCTGCCTTGGTCGTCGACGCAGTCGTCGACCGTCGTCACCGCCGCCACTCCTGAAAAGTATCCCACATCGTGGCACGCTCGCACCGGCGATCTAACCATACCTATACGTAACGCATTTATAACACACGTGTGTCTTACGAGAGCCGAAAGAGACGTGGTCATCTTCGCTGCTGCCGGCGCACCTCGGAGGGTGCACTTGGCAAGGGCGCACGCTCGCCCGTACGAAAATCTTCGTTCGGCCGATAGCCCCCGTGCTACCATAATATCCCATAATCCCGGGTAACCAAAAACTCCTCTCCTCTATCTAGCTCGGTCGCCATTTGTAGATGCGCGCTGGCCAGTGCAAGTCGATGACCTCTTCTCTCGCTCTCTCCCTCTCTTTTCTCGTCGCAGCAGCGCGAAGCGAGACTCTCTCGCGATCGAATGCCATCGTCAGCGGTGCTTCTGCGCTGCTTTTGCACGCTCGCGCACGGTTCTCTGCCGCTGCCGGCGACTGGTTGACCACTCGACGAAAGGAATTCACGCGAGCGAGCACCACACACGGCAAAAGAGGAATTTTCCCGTCGTGTGTACGAGGGAGATCGGCGAACGACGATCGCGGTGAACGATATACCCGATGTGTATAGGTATAAGAAGAGGAGACCCGCCGAGCGGTGCAAGGGACCCGATGCGCGACCGCGTTCTCGTTGCAGCGAGCATAGCTTCATTCCACCGCGATGGCAAGGTCGGCTGGTGACCCCGGAGACGAGGCTCTACCCTACCTACCTACCTACCTACCTACCACCTATATTTATGCCCACCTTTTGCCACCTCGCGTCTCACCACCTCTCGCGAATCTCGGCGGGCGGTGTGCAGCATCGATTTTCCATACGCCTAATCTCTTATCGACCTGGGCTTATCGTCCCACGACCGATTCCCTCGGTCGAAATTTTCACGAGCGTGAAACGATGAAACATTAGAAATGGCGATTGGATCGCGATTTTCATGAATTTAACTCGATAGATCGGGAATCCCCTTCCCCAAAGCCATCCCTCGTCCCGTCCATAACCTATTCGTAGTCCCGCGCGCGTGAAGGATCGTGAATCGAGGACGGGGCGCCTCTACCTCGAGGCGGTCCACGACGAGTGCGAGAGTAGCCGTCGTCTTTTCTTCTCTCGAGGTACGGCTGCTCTTGCGGTGCACGAGAAGCTCGCGCGCCCGCGAGAGGGAAGAGGACACGTCGGTCCGGTGGTTCGGCGGCGAGAAGCGGCTTGGCCGAGAAGAGAGCAGCGGGGGGCGGGGGCGAAACGGCGAGCGGTAAGAGAGAGAGAGAGAGAGAGAGAGAGAGAGAGAGACGTGACCAGCGCGTTCTCGCCGGCGTGGGGGTAAGGAATGCATGGGAACGAGCCACAAGCGGACCGACCGCGATTTGCCCGTCCCGCATTCCACTACAACGCCGTGCGCGCCGCACGGCCACTGAGTCTCTCTCTCTGCTTTAGCCTCTCGTTGCGAGCCGAGAGTCTCGCGAGACCACCGCGCGACTATATCATATAAGCCCGCTACATGGAAACTACCGAAGAAACCCATGAGAGATCATCCCCGTCGTGCCGCTTGGTCTGCCTCTTTGCGCGGACAAGTTTGGCTCGCGCGCCTCCTTTACCCGCTTCTCCAAATTCGCTCCGACGCGGATATCGATCGATATCTCGTTCCTTCCGAGTCGAATCTTTTCAGACGCTTCGACGATTCTTCATACACGTTACGGAAACGTAAATACAAATTTTTTCCCCGAGAGAAATCTCGAAAGTTTTCGAACGGCCGAGACTGCTCGACGCCTTTCCTCTTTCCATTGCTCGAGATCTGTGTCAATTTGGCATTTCTCGTGACCTCTCCCTCCTCCCCCTCTTTCTCTCTCTCTCTCTCCATCTCTTTTTCTCCGTGTGCTCGAGTTGAAGGCTCTTCTCGTAGTCTCTCCTGCCCGAGAGTTAACTGTACATCCGCTTATGTACCGAGACAGCTATTGGAATTCACGAGAGAGAGAGAGAGAGAGAGAGAGGTCTAACTATTCGAAGATTCGGTCGTGCCTCAACGGTATGTGCAAAGTCCTGTCGCAAAATGTTCTACCGTATTAGAAAGAACGGAGCTTTTTTAAATCAATGGTCAAAGATAATTGGTTAAGCGAGCATTGTTTTAATCAGAAAATAACGGGTCGTTTTGGAACTAATGTTGCAGAAACTTGGCGATAGGAATAGGAATACAAAATTTTCCCGAGGGACTGGCCGTTTCGTTGCCACTACAGGCAGCTGGTTTCAGTACCCTCAAAAGCTTCTGGTACGGCCAATTGTCGGGGATGGTCGAGCCGATCGCCGGTGTACTGGGGGCAGCGGGTGTGACTCTTGCGGCTCCGGCGCTTCCTTACGCTCTGGCATTCGCTGCCGGTGCGATGATCTACGTCGTCATCGACGACATCATTCCAGAAGCTAATCAGAGGTTCGTGCATGATCAATGTAGCGATAGTAATCCTGTTCCATTTAATGCCCTTTGCCATTTCTCATTTTACCGTAATAATTGACTAAGAGATTTTATCACGATCGACAAACGGCTTAGCCACGCTTTTGGTAGAGTTTTTTTTTTGTTCCCTTTCAAAATGAACATTTGTCGTTATACGTGAGGAAAGACGGGATCCTCGCTGGATGTTGAATTATTTGGATCAAATAATAGAGAGCGCGCGAAGGGTATGGGGGTAAGATATAACGGGCAAAGTATCGTGGCGAATTTCTTTCCCAGAGGGTCGCCTCTGACGCGAACCAAGCCATTGTCATTATAATTGGCTCCTCTTGTGTATTTCACGTTCGATTGTAATGCAGGCTCGTACGGGGAGAAACTTGGTCCTTTTTTCTTGCTCTTCCGTTCGTTCTCCGCTTTCACCCTTCGTCACCCTGCGCTTTCCCGGAGAACTCGTCGATATTACTCTCTCTCTCTTTCTCGAGCATCCATTCGCACTCATTGCTTCGCTCCTCGTCCTCCGTGTTAGCCGAACAACTTAGTCCTCGTGGTGAATACCCAATATTGTGTGATTTAATTTGCAGCGGTAACGGCAAATTGGCCAGCTGGGGAGCCGTATTTGGTTTCCTCGTCATGATGTCTCTCGACGTTGGACTGGGATAAAATGGGGGATAATAGGAAACGTCGAAATGCGACAGGCCTGCCACCATGACGCTCGTCTCATCGTGCCAACATCTTGGCGAGTTTCGACTCGGACTTTCAATATTATATTTTCCTCGGGGACTCTGCGAGTAGTGGACTAGGGTCAATTCGCTAGGGTCGATATGCTAAACTAGGGTCGTGACTATAGAGACCTTTTTCCAGGTTTTTACGAACAACGGCGATCGATCGAGACGATCTTCACACGGGCATAGCCGAAAAGTATTTCCGGAAAACCATTGGTGCACAATTTCCACATTTGTTCCTCTTCATCCAATATTTTCCATCATCTCGTTAATCGTTCCCTTGTTTTATCCACCGTTTGACATTCACATTTTATTTATCCAATAATCGACCAAATTGACGAAATAGAATAAGCTATATATTTGTAGAATAGAAAAGACAGGATACCTCGAAAGGAATTGCCGTACGGAGAGATCTGGGTATTGGACAACTGACGGTTGATCACTCGGTCAATTAACGACGTAGAACATTTTCGAATAAGCTCTTTTTGGCGAATCGCCAACTTATCGACAAAAGTCGACGGTTTATATTAAACCGGTAGTACGAGAAACAAATTTTTACCTACTATTTTTATTCGGACATTAATCCGGACAAAACTGTAAACTTGGGACGCTCTTAAACGATTTACATAGTTGAATAAATAATTGTAAGTACGAAGATGAAAACGGACCGATAAGGACGATAGGACCATTTTCATTAAATAAATAAATGATCGTTGATAATTTTTGCGACGCGCGACGATGAAGAATTTCACGCTCAACAGTGGGAAACACACGATGCTCTCAACTGCATCACTCGGCATTTCTCGACTCGGGCATTATCGGTGCGGTTCTCCAGGGCCGCGAGCGTTGCATAAGCGAGAAGTGCCGAGCGAGGCATGAATGGAGCGCCGAGCGTGATCGCGAGACAGAGAGAGTAGACAAGGAACGCTTTCCGGCCGTGCAACGGACAAAGGACGGAGCTCGACGAGTCGTAGTAAGAGGAAGCGAGACGGAGCGAGCGGCATCGGTCGTGGGCATTCCGTTGCACACCTCGAAAAACAATCGTCAGCCACAAAGACGATAAAATATCGTCCGAAATAGGCAAAAGGGAGTCGAAAAGTTTGACAAAATTATTAAACGCAATGAAAAAAAAATAGAGAAAAGCGAGAAAAAAAACTACGCAACAGAGGCGTCGCACGGGATGATGAGACTGAAAATAGATGACGAAAGAGAGGCCGTGAGTAACGGGGGATATAGGCGAATCGCTGGCTGCGGAGAGGGGAGCGAAGAGAGGTAGAGTCCATAGAAAAGTCGACGGTGGCGAGGCATGACGACCGAAGCCGCAAGGCCTGCACGACGGTAGGACCCGAGCAGTCTCTCGATGCAGTTCGACTCGATCACGCGTCTTTCGAACCGATGCGAGACGCAAATGATACGACACGTTTCCATCGTCTTGATCCTAGAGTGTGTGTGTGGTGTCGATGAACATTCGTTTCGCCGAGTACGATCGAACGCTACGTCGATCGGTTCGATCGTAGTTAAAAATCAATGGGGCGGGAGGTTTCGATTAGATATCAAAAGTCCGGAGCAAGTGCGCTTGAGTGAAACGACCCGGAGATGAGCTCGTGCCGGCCTGTGCCGTGCGGTGATGAACCCGTCCTGGACATTGTTCTCCCGTGTGCCCGCCACGTTCTCGCTTTGCTCGTGCCTCGTTCTCACGCTCGAGCCAGCCTCGAAATTCTATCGTCACGACCGATACACCAGACGTTTTCGAAATTTCGAGAAAATATAACAAGCGGATCCGCCCTCGTAAGTATACTCTCCCGTTTTTAATCTTCGGAACTGATAATAGAGGCTGATTATTCTTGATGATCGAGCGAATCTTTACATAGCGGAATTATTTTTATTTTTTAACCGTCGGAGTTACGAATCGACGTATACGATATATGTTTTACAGGATTAACAGTGTACATATATCAAGCTGTATGTAAGAAAAAGACGATGTACGATGGACGACAGTAAGTAAGTCGCGCGTATATTGGGGGGTTGTCCACATACCCGTAGGCCTACATACTACGCGTATGTACCGTACTATACGAGTATACATAGATATATATTAAGCGTACAGAAATAGCCGTGGCGGAACAGCACCGGAAGTGAACAAGTTCCGCCCAGGTCTCTAGCTCAAGGGTCACCGTCCTCTTTGCTTTGCAAGGGGGCGCGAAAGTAGCGCGAGCGCAGCTGACTCGTTCGTCTCGCACTGGATCGAATCTTTTTTTATTCCTCGTTACTTTATCAAAATCGAAACTTTGGCGAAATTTCTAAAGTAACGAGAATATTTTTTTGCGATCTTTTTCCGTAGAGACGTTGGAGCGTCGATGCGAGGAACGCACCGTAGATTTAATGAATGAAACGACTACCGGTCAAAGTAGTTGGTGGTACGCACGTACGAACGAGCGTCAGCTACGGACGAGTATACATTAGTAGTATGTAGTATTATTGTCTCACTCGCTCGCTCTCGCTCCAGAGCGTAGAGGAAGGAAGTGCCGACTGACCACTGACACGACCAAGTATTGTCCCTGCGAGCGATAGTCGTCGGCTGCTTCCGCATTAGCCGAGCCCGGTCAACACTTGACCGGCAGGAAGCTTCGTTCGAGGAAGTATAACTCGGTACCTCTCGCTACCGCCGCATCTACCAGCTCCAACAGCAGCAGCAGCAGCTGTTGCTGCTGGTGTTGGTGCTGGTGCTGCCGCTGCCACCCTCTAATCGCAACGATGCATCCTGCATTATTCATCGTTCAATTAAATCGGGCTTCGATCCCAACTTGGCCCTCGTTCTTTCTTCTTTTTATTCCTCGCCGAGAGCTTTCGATGATGTTTTTCGTTCGCGATACGCGAATAGCGTTTTAATCGAAGTGGTACATATTCCAAAAAGCTGTCAACACTTGAACTCTCGCCCAAGTTTATCATCCGACGAACCGACGGAGCGTATGCGACACAGCAGCCTTATCTGAAACACTTGCGCGCACGTATGCGTGATACGCAATGTCTATTGACTCGTTGTGCGGCAAGAAAAATTGTCGCGAGCTTTCGTCGTCGCGTTTTTCTTCCTCGAGATTCCCAAGGGAAAGACGTAAGAAAATTCGCCCCGTCTTTTGTGTCTTGTCAAAGACCTCGCGCGCGTTTCCTGCTCATCCCGCTCCAATGTATATTCCTATATTCATCGGTATTTTCTATTTTCATACCACCGACAATTTTATTCGTCTACGATATTTCGAGACACGTCGTATCTCGACGCGAGTCGCCTCTCGCGCCTGTGTATGTGCGTGTGTGCGCGCGCGAGACACAACTCTCGCTCGTTGATTCATGCCCAGGCAGAGTTTGTGAGTTTCGTCGTCGTTTCGAGCTCTCGTTTCGTCGCGGGACTCTCCGTTCTCTTACGTTCTAGACACGATCTACTCTCCCATCTCGTATCTTTCCTCGGCAGTTGGCACATGCGAACATCACGTGTCTACCCGCACACTGTAGCCCAACAAACTTATACATGCACACATACGCGTTTAAGTGGGTCAACATTACTATAAAAAAAACATGGGGGTTTAAGGGCTGATGCTGTATTTGATTGTGAGTAACTTTTGCTCGACCTTTATTCAGTAGTCTTTAATTAATTATTTTATCGCCCGACGCTAATTAATTTTATAATCGCCTTACCTTTTTTTACTCTCGGGACGGCACAAAATATATCCAAGTTAGAAAGTTAAAAGGATAGACACGAGATTGTCACTGGAAATAATTAATTACATCGAATTTCCTTTTGGCTCGGAAATATATGGTAGTAACTGCTCGTCGCCACTAGATGGCGCCACTGTGTCAATTTGCCTCGAACTCGGGCATTAATTCCACCTGAGTGCGCTCGAGTCGTGCTAATTGTAAGTATCGTCCGGTTTGTTGTGGCACGTAGCTATAGGTATACGTGCGTGGCTCGTTCGCGTCGAGCTGCACGCATATACGTATAACACACACGTATAAGTCTTATCGCAATTAACGCGCGAATGACTATAATATTCGTGTTGTACGGGAAAACTTTGCCCTCCCAAGACGCAACGCGGAGGTAGGGCTAACGTCTAGCCCTGACACTATTTCTACGTATTAAAAATTATTGATAAAATAATCGCTTCGACCGATAATAACTCGATGATTGGATTTTCCCAAAACTATCACTATGAACGAATTTAAATGGACGCGTAAAACGTTATCGCGGCGTATTTGGTCGAATGGTTGGTGAGCTACGGAGGGGGAAAGAATGGTCGTTGCGAAACGCGCGATGATGATAAAAGTACCAATAACGCGGTGGATCATGCGACATAGCATAATCGTAGAAGTCGAGGCCCAAGTTTCCACCTCACTCGTCTCGACGGCGCAGCAGGTCTCCTACTCTCACGTCTTTGGCGCAAGAGAAGAGAGAAGTGCGAGCACAGTAAGCTGAGTAAGCAAGGAACAACGAGCATGCGGCGGCGGTGGCAGCAGCAGCAGCAGCAGCAGCTACAGCAGCAGCAGCAGCAGCAGCAGCAGCAGCAGCACCAACGGCTCCCTGTCACGAAGTCGCCAAGGTGCCCCGGTCGGTGGATAAGGGGGTGGGGCAAGCGGGTGGTAGGTATCCGCGAGAGTCTCGAGCCGACTCCTCGTCTATTCAGTTCTCGTTCGCCAGCCAGTCGTCCGAGCCGTGTCTGCCTAACCTGGCTTACTGCTACTTTTTCCTGCTCATAACTCTCTTGACAATGTGTGTTGCGTGTTTAGTTACTCATTCTTGTGGTGCCATGCGCAATTTCCATTCAATTACTGTTTTTTTCTTCATTTTGTACAATTTTTACAATTTTGTTTCCCTGGATTTTCATGAATCTCGCGAGAGTGTCATTTTTTCTTCGCCACGATCGATGCAATTATTGCCAGCGTCAATCGTTCGATCGATCATCATACGAGGAACGTTCATTAAATCCAAGATACCTAGCAGGCAGATCAGTGAGAGTGACCGGGGGAAAACGTTTGCTCGCAAGTACCGTGGGATCCTACCTCGTTGAGTTTTTTTACGAGCAAGGTAGGTGGGCGAATTTGAAACTTTCTAGTCAAATTATTCGAGCCAGTTACGTAATTTAAGAGAACAAGGAGCGTGCCTCGAGTATTGTATATTCGATCGATCAAAAAATCGTGTTCCGCGAATGAAAAAATAAAGAAAAAGCTAGATTTGAGAGGACTTTTATCGAAATCAACGTAGAAACGCTGGTGGGCACGATGTCGACGATCGTTCAATAACTGCTAAAGCCGTGTGGCAAATTTTGAAAACGTGCCACGCCACGCTCTCATCTCGTGGTAGGAGCTTATCGCGGTGGTACGCTCACCCGCCCTCTCTCTCTCTCTCTCTCTCTCTTATCTATGCTCCTACAAGCGTGATAATAATTATCTTACCAAAAATCGCGCGCTATGCGGGAGGCGTGAACGAGAGCGCGTCAGACGAATTTTCGTGCTATAAAATTTTATCAACTCGAATCCGTAATTGACCATGCGACGTGTAATATAACGCACGGAAGAGATCGAGAGAGAGAGAGAGAGAGTAAAATCTCGACTGGCCGTGGTCCAACGTAGTCGGAGGTTCGTAAGCGAAACGAGCTTCGTCTATTTTCGTTAATTATTCGCATCTATGTGAAACGTAGAGTCGGCTCGTGAGCTACGGGCTCGCCGTTCGACGCATCAGCCACAGCAACGGCATAATATCGCGTTCGCCGGTATATTACGTACAACTTACACACACTCGCCCACACGTAACCCCTCGGGAGACTGATCAGGAACTACACGGTCTACTCTGTACCGTGCACCCACTTACATGTCGGCTGCGACGCAGTATGTACTCGCCAACTGTTTTACCATTCGGCCTCTCTCCATTTTCTCGTTGCTCAACATCGAACAATAATAATTCCAATATTATTATTTCAACGTCAATTATATTATTGTCATTTTGTTCGCATAATTAACATTCCATCTCGTAGCGCCATCGTCGCGATTCGATCCGCGCGCAACAGGTACAAATCTCATTACAGAAACCATCGCTATTCGCCAGCGTATTCGTATTGAACAGAGCCACCCGTATAATCCCGACTCGCCGAGCCATTATTCAAATTCCATCGCGTAACTGGCGAAATAGCATTTACGGCATAAACAAACAAATAAAAAGATCGATTGAAGTCGTGATAATTTGAGCACCTCTGCCTCGAGGCTAGACTCGCGCTCGCGCGCGCGCTCTTCTCCGTCGTGGCTCTTTAAAGTTTAAAAGCCGGACGAACGACAGCGCTGCGTAGCTCCAACTCTCGCGTATTACTGCCGTTGGCCGTGTCGTCGTCGTCGTCGTCGTCGTTTCTCGAGCGATGCCTGCCGCGCAAAACTATTGACTCCGTTACGATACGCGTACCCGCTCGTTTTTCCCATCTCGAACGAATTTCGGTCAGTCTGCACGGACGCCGCAAGCTCCGTACGATCCAATCGTTCGCGGGTACACCGAACCGCGATCTCTCTCGATTATGCAAAATAATTATAGCGGAATGCGGCCACCTGACGTCACCGTATCGAGATACTCCTCGTATGTACCACGCCGGGTTTCTTTCCCCTATACATTATCGGTATAGATAAACCGAGGAATTAGTACACGTGCTTGTCGTCAGAGGGACGCGTATTATTGTTATCTCTTATCGCGTATCGTCATCTTGATGGAACGGCATTTCAAGTATATTATAACCGCTGTAGTAAGTCCGATACCGTTATCCGACTCTACGCATACGCGTATAGAATTTCGTTATATACGTATATCGAATCATCGGCCAATCTACCGAACATCGCCAGGTAGCGATGGACACAACGGGAGGGGGGGGGGGGGGGAGGACGAAACGCGTTACACGAGATGTCGAAGAAGAAAAAAAAACGAAAAAATTTGCGAGTTCGCACTGGCTTGCGCGCGCGCGCGTGGGTTCGTTCAACTTTGGCCGTGTCCTGCAATCTCCGTCGTCCCAGTTCCTCGCCGCGTTCACTATGATCTCTATTTCGTGCCTTTTTTTTCCTTTCTTTTCTTATTCATCTTCACGCCTACTACTCGTCGCCTCTCTCGAGATATTCGACAATCGTCATCGCTCCGCTCGGATGTGCGAGGTTTTTTACTTGGTGTCTCACGATTATCAAGAGACGAGCGATTTTTTTGCGGACTTTCATCGAGTTGACACAGAATTTTTACAAGGATATGATAAAAGTGTTTGGTGATGCGATCGGCTTCGAGATATATCGGTACATGTCGTCGTTGTCGTCGAGGACATGTACAACGCTGCCGGGAACATACCCGCGCACCAACGATATATAGCTATAAACGAACCGGCGTGGGAACTCGTTTCAGACCCAGTGACTATCAACCCGGTCTCGCTTATCTTTTTTTCCTTCCGTTCTTTCGTATCCTCTTCCTTCTTTTAACGACCCTTAACGAATCGTTTCTTGAATCGGGAATTACCGCTTTTCCGGATACGCTCGTACGTGTAATTTCGTCTTCTCGATCTTAAATCTGTTTCACGGCTGTTGGATATTTCTCAAGATTCGCTTATTCGTAAGGATAAAAAGGGCTTTAACGTAAGACAGAGAGACGTCTGTATCTCGAGGCGAGATGGAGTGAGAACAAATTAGCGCCACTCGAAAAGCGTTATCGCGGATATCGTACTCTTTTCGTACGTATCGCATTCGCAACAGAGACTAATACGTGTTACACGTACAAAGCCCCAGAGCCCAAACAATTGGTTTACGTCAGAGCGCCACCTGCGTGTGCTGGCACATTGCACGAGGCTGACCTGTTGCGCAAACATACGTAACCAACAACCACACGCCGCATACATTCATCCCCCATCTGTGTCCTGCATATCCCCTACGAGAGACCCGTACCCACCGCGTTACACATTCAACGAGTGCATTTATACCCGAAGGTGTCCCGTATCTTCTTCATCTCGCGTATCACAATGTCCCCTCGACGAATGCAACACACTCGTCTGCATTACTGCGTTTGAAACGCGTTTCAAGGCGACGTTCAAAGTTATTCGTATAGCTTCTTCGTCTTTTTTTCATCTTTGTTTAGCGTCGGTAGAAACGCGAATAAAATTGAAGCGACGATTTACACGCGCTGTCTCGCGCGAGATACGTAATATCGCACAAAGGACAATAACACGCATCGCCGATTCGTATAACGCGGTGCATTACTCGATATTCCTACATACAAACCGGCGCATGCATCAATAAATAAATCCCTGCGCGTCTCGCACATGTTCGAATGCATAAAATAAGCTGAAAATGCTCCCACACGCTACGTCGAAATAAGACGATCGGTGCGCGGACAATCCTCGCGGTCTTTTATCGACGGTGGGGGCTTTTTACGAACGTGTACACAGCACGCGGTGTGTACGATTTATTTCAATGCAGCTGCTACCGTACGAGAGCCTCTCGTTCGCCGACGCGTGCGTATGTGTGCGCTGCTGAATGGAGGCGTCACAATTCTTATCGCGTGACAGAGTCCTTACGTCATTTCGCGGCTGCGAAACTCTCGCGAGCGGCGATCGGCTGGCAACCGCCTGGACGAACGCTCGCACTCGGACAATTGTTTTACCGTGCCCGTCGTACGAGCTATCCGCTGTACTTTCGAGGTAGGAGAACTACCGGAGTACCTTATCCGGCGCGTTATCATCGTAATATTGTCGCGGTCGCATGCTCGGCCACGGCACCTCTTTAAATTCCTTTCCATTATTTTGTGATGAGAATCCGGAGACGAGAACTAACGCTCGAACTTTTTGTAAATACGCGATCGGTGCACGTTAGGATGTATCGGAGCCGCGAGTGCATCGTGGCATCACCGCTCGCTCGGTGCAAGCCCGCCAGCACCGACGATCCGTACTAATGAATGGATTGAACGAACCTGACGTCACAGGATGGATTATATAAGAGTCGCTCACTGGCCGCTGCTGCTTGTTGCTGATCGCGCGGTTATGGCGGCACACCGGTGCGGATTCGTAGCGCGTGACAACGGACTAGGAAGGAAGCGAGCTTCCTTTCTCGTGTCCATAGATAGAGTTTACGTGAGAGTAACAGAGACGATAGGCCTTACCTAGAAGGTATCGCGAGCATGCATGCGTATCCGCTCGAGCACTAATACCACATAGACGAGCCATAGCAACAATCTTCGTACGCGGATGTATCAGGGCCATATCCTTCCCAGCCTGTTTCTTTTTTTTTCCACCGCATCCTCTCTCGGCGCGAGAACCTCAAAACGAGCTCTCGGCCCGTAACGCTCGATGAATCGGACCGATTCGCAACATTTTCTTGCGGTCGGCGCTTCTCCACCTCGAAAAGCATTTGCTATATGCGTATTCTCAGGCAACGCCAGAGTCGTTTTGGCTCTTCCTCCTCATAGACATAGTCTGGGAGGCGTCTATGGGTCGACGCCCGGCCAGAAATAGTGGCAAGCACTTCGAGAAGATCTTCCGCGAGACTTTTGTGCAATCTCGCGAGCTCTTGGACCGAATCACTTTCCTATTTTTTTTTCCTTACTCCGTCCTCTTGCAAGAAGCCCCTGTGGCTTGATCGATCGAGCCTCTTACACCAACGGCAGGTGTAAGAGACCAGTGTCGATGGAGAGAGGGAGAGAACGAGAGAAAGAGAGCTACTCCTCTGTACTCTATGCATTAGCAGCTGCTGCGCGCACGAGAAAAGGTCCAAGCTCTCCTTTGAGAAAATAATCGATAGACGTACTATGTGCGTGCGTGTGCAAAGTTTGATCCCAAAGTAAACGATATAATAGAAGAACCTTTTGAAGAGAGTAGAGCAGATGTCTTTCGGTGACGGCGGGCACGAGACCCGTGCTTACCCTCTCTTGTCTCTTCGACCCACAGTCCGATACGCGCGTCCCGCATCGTGTCATCGGCATAACCAAGCGGGCTAACTCTCGGCTCTCCTTGGACGTACATCCTTCCGCTTATTCATCGCACATGGACGAGTCTGCCTATTTCTGCGCTCCCTCTTCCGGTTCTTCCGGCCGTTCCTCGCGATTCCTTTATTTTTTCGTCCCTCTCTCTCTCTCTCTCTCTTTCCCAGTCTATTTTCCTGTCCCGCGACCTCCGCATCTGCCTTCGTTCTTACTTCTAACAATTGCCCGCGAGCATTCACGATACGGCGGTGAAGTGGGGAGGGAAGTAAACTCGTAGACATCGGATAGATACGAACGAGTCCGTGCTCGGTTTCAAACGAACGTGACGGGCCTAGAACGGAATCCGCTACTTCGGTCCCGCACGTTCCTCGTAGCTGCTTGTGGGACAACTCTTGGATGTGCGGCCGGTGCTCGCCCGAATTTAGCGGTATCGAGCGAATGAGAAGCGAATGAGAGCCTCTGTGTGCGCCGTGCGACTTTTTGAGTTGCCCTGGTCCCACGCTGACTGTGGACGCTGCACGTCGCGTACATACACACGGATATGTATCCGTACATGTTGGTGTGAGCGACTATATAGCACAAACTCTCGCGTACTCGCCGCCGCGTTCTCTATACCCGCGAAGGTATTCAACATATATACCTCGTACCTTCACAATACCCGAGTACACACGTGCATTAAAAAAAATATATATATATATACGTGCGTGCTTGCCCGTAAAGCATCTATCTCACGGACACGATTCTACCTGACGACTACTTTGGCGAAAAATTCATTTTCACCATATGATCGTCCGTTTTCAAGGGAACTGTCGTTTTTTTCTCAGTAGTCACGTGGCTCTCGCAATTTCGTTACACGACTGTTCCCTCAGTCCCTTTTTTATCAACCACAAAAAGTTTCGTGTGATCGGAAATCGTGCCAAGGTCTTTACGTAGTTCCTCAAGATCACACATGGCTCGACGAAGCTCGAATCTCGTGTTATACGCGGAAAAGAGCATCGATATCGTGTGATAAGCGGATGTGCGACGATAGATCGGAATTGGAACGGAGAGAGAAAAACACAAATAAAAAATAAGAATATAATGGTGATAAGCGTGTACGACGCCGAGAGCGAGAAGCGCCTCGTAGACCGATCCATTATTGAACGATTCCCAGGGGATTCTAAACTGCTTGGATCGACAACGACACAGAGTGTCCATACCTCGCTCGATTCCTCCATTATTCATCGAGATTATCGATAAATTATCATATTATAATGGCGCCATCGATAGGTTTACCTTGAAACAATGCTTTCAACGGAGACACACATACATACGGGCGTTTGCTTCTGCGGCGGATGTTGGCCGTATGTTCAACCGCGTTGCAAAGCCAGAAAAGCCAGAAATGCTGTGGTATAGCGATAAACGCACACATTCGTCTCGTTTGTTCATCGAATCAACTCTATTACCATTCCACCCGAGCGTCGTTCTACGTGAAAGAGTGCCGAGGTAGGAAAAATTGGACGCGATGATTTTCTCGATGTATCCGCGTTGATGCTGCGGCGAGAAGCATCAGCGGGGCTCGTGCTCGAGCGCACGCGAAAGGTGGAGGATCGAGAGAGAACGAGAGAGAGAGAGAGAGGGGGGCGAGAGACTGGACTCTCGTACCTGCATTCCGTTCCCACTGACCGCTTAGGTCCTTGTATAGAGACGGGGCATCCTCCTCCGCTCTGCTCGAGGCTTCCCCGGTCGCTCACTCGCGAGCTCACTTGCTTACTTAGTCCGCTTCGTGCGACCGCGGCTTCCTCTACCGTGTCTGCCTGGTAGACGCGAAAGATGGAGCGAGAGAGAAAGAGAGAGCGAGAATCGGGTAAAGAAACGAGGAAGAGGAAGAGGTGGAGTCGCGGGCCAGCTCTCTTCCATACCAGCACCACGAAGAACCTCCATCAGTTACTCGTACGCGTACCAGAAACTCGTTTAAAGTCCACCTTAGCTCGCGTATATTTTAGTATCAAACCATAAGCTCGGCATGAGTCGCGCCCATAGATCCGTCGTTACTCTTACAGCAGCTTCTCGTATCGAAACACACAACTATTTCGTTGTCCATTTCTCGGTAATCTCGTTAAACTCACAGCAACGCGCGGGGCGCGAGATTTCCCTCGCGATCTGGAATCTAGCCTCGGTATTCACACTCTTTTTTATCGCGGAAGCTATATGTCCCACCGTATCGGGTTACGTCGACGTCTACGTCGACAATGAGCGAGGGCGGTTTAAAAATAACCCTCAAGAGTTTGCCGAGAGAGAAAGAGAGAGCGAGAGATGAGGAGATGAGATGGGATGAAGAGGGTCTCGCTCGGGTAAACGCCGAGACAGATATACACAACTCGAACGAGTTATTCCGGAGCTGCGATCTTCTTAATTAGAACAATTAGGCCCTCTCCGAGAATAAAAGTCGGATGACGGAACTCGCACAATGCTGCATGACCCTGCATGTGCAACAGGCTCCAATTCCTTTATCTTTCCTTAGCCATCCTTAGTCACAGACACGTGATTCTCGCTCTTCTTAAGTAATGAAATACCAAAATTGCACACCTATCTCACTTAGATTAGACTCGATGAGCGTGGCACGTTTGTATATTGACGCAATGTATATGACTAGCTGGTAAAACACGAACAGTGCCAGGTTCACTAACCCGAGCTAGACAACGTATTCCTCTTCGCTAACTCTATCGTCTCTTTTTGCCCCCCCCCCTCCCCTCCCTCGTACGTACACCTGATGTAAGTAACTATTAGCCTGTAACCCCTCCCACCCTCTCTTACTCCCCATCGACGCATAGTCTTGTAACGTCGCAGCCGCAGACTCTTGCCATATGCCAATTTATACATGCTTGCGCGAGCGCACATAAGTCTTCATTCAAATAGCCTACACCATCGGGGAATTCTCCGAAGAGAGGTATCTGTCACGCTTACAAATTGTTGACCTCGCCTCTGTCGATGCTTCTTCTCGAGTCGCTCTATTCGAGCTCTCGATGGATCATGCACATCACGATCTAGACTCTCTTTTGTCTCTCTTTCTCTTACTCGTTTTCCACTTTATTACAAAGTGTTTCATTTTTTGTATCAGTATCGAGGTCG
Organism: Netelia inedita; assembly: GCA_964017225.1. NCBI lineage: Eukaryota > Metazoa > Arthropoda > Insecta > Hymenoptera > Ichneumonidae > Netelia > Netelia inedita. The sequence continues at coordinate 636,586 of OZ024924.1, read as the reverse complement.
AACTATCGACTTGTACAAGTGTCGTTTCTCACTTCCGGTTTACCTGATGGAGCGCCATTTTTTTTGCTATGTGAAATTGGCAAATTTTCCAAGACGTTTCGCCGATGGGGACTGTACAACACATTTCTGAGGTACAAAAAGACGGGAGTTTACATGTTTTTTTTGTAAAAGAGCGAGTCCACAATCCGGTAAGTACGAGATCTTCTTTATCCGTCGAACCGATATTATCATCAGTGGCAAACACTGCACACCGGCCGGTACAGAAAACTGCAGGAGGACGTACCGACGGAAAGCATCTATCTTACCGGCTGGCGTAAGTTCAGATTCCTATCGATAACATGTCGGTATGTCAGAAATTTCCTTGTACCAACCGAGTTTTCTTTTTATAAAAATAATACGTTATAGTCGGTATCATATATTTTTATCACCTTTAAAATTCGAAGAGAGAAAAGCAGTCGACTCGACGATAAATCGTCTCGATTTCACGTACGTCTAATCGTCCCAAGACAACATTCTATTAATTCGTTGGTAATTAAATTGAATGGCCCTAATGTATGTATGTATATGTATGTACGACATACTATCGTCAGACTCACGATTGCACGTTAATTAGATAAAATAAATCTCGATTCCGGGAATTGGAGATTCGTGAGCGAAGCTTCGTAGCACCATAACGATATCGTCCTATCGCGCATATTGGATACGGACGAAGATGGAAAGTACTTTCGAGCCAGAGACGAGATGGACGACAGTGACTGTCATTCAGTCGTTCGCTCTCATGTTCCATCCTCCCTGTATATTTTTATCGCATAACTCAAGAATTAACTCGAAATATCTTCTGCAACTCTCCGCGCTCGAAATCGGCTGCTGCTCGTTCCTCGAGCTAGACGGGAAAGAGAGACGGAGAGAGAGAGAGAGAGAGAGAGTAAAAGATTTTATGGAAGGAAATGATTCTTCCAGCGAATCACCATGGGGTCATAAGTCAGTCCGTATCTTTATCGGGAGGGGGCCCCATGTAATCGGCGACCACTCGCCATCGCTCTATCTCTGAGCTTGGTACGATAACGCACGTGCAAAATAATATTACGACCTTATGCTCGCTCGAGCTCATCTCAATCTCGCCGGCATCACCTAATACAACTAAATCGGGCAAAAAGTTCCATTACAAAGCTATGTCTAGAAATCGAATTCGAGTATAGATCGTATGTTTCGTATACCTTTATTATATTTACATAAATAAACATATAAATCTATCCCCAGATGCCACACGTGTATACCGACTATATAGGCTACACTGACCCAGACATAAAAGTTCCGACTTATTTTTACAAGCCTATACTTTTCCTCTCTTTTGTCGTTTCCAGAAATTGCCCATTTCCATAATCCAGTACACCTTCCCTCTGTTGTTTTAGACCCTCGTTCTACAAATTTTCTTGGCATGCGACTTGAACGTTAATATATGCCATTTTCGAATTGTATGTTTACAGGCGCTCTCACCAAGTTGGGCCCTCGGGCCAACACAGAGACGAAACTGGTTTTCACAATGATTTGACAGATATATATGATTCTGAGATCATTGTGAAAGCTGATTTTGTTCGTCATTCAACTGGATCGATGGTGAAACTGTCCCGAGGTACAGCATTTTCTTTTTTTTCCGACGAGACATATATACAGGTATGTGCTTACGTGAATTTGTTGTTCCCTCCTATCGCGGGAAATGCAGACGTTCATTAATAATTAATCAGCGAATCACCCGCGCGCAGACGATTTTTTCCCCTTTCTTTTCTCCGTCAAATCCGTTCACCAAGTTTCTTGCCGGTGCGCCGTACGCGCACACGGTCCGGTGTAATTGTTGACAGATAAATAAATAGGCCGAACAAAGAGACCACTGTTCGAGGATATATAAGGGAGAGGAGGGGGAGCAAGGCGCATCACGGCGTAGCACGCGCGCGAGGCGTACGCACACGCCGCCAAGGGCAAAACTCTCAGCTCGCGTATTCCTACCCCCCTCCACGCGATAAAATGATCTCCCCGACTTTTCATTCTCCGGAGATTCGATCGGATTCGCCAATTTTTCTCCTTCGTTTCTCTATCAATAACAATAAATGATGCGAGTGAATTCTCTCGTCGCGAGCCTCTACGATAAACGTTATAATATTTCGAGTAGAATCTACGCGTATCATCTCGTATTCCATCGCGGATGGGCTCGCAGCGTGGAGAAAACTCGATGTTCTCGCATCTGCATAGAGAGAGTAAGATGAGAACGGTCTCATTCCGGTCTTTCTCTCTCGCGCCAATTAAACATCTAGAGCGCGAGTAAGAACGAGAGATGTGGAAGTTTTTTGTTGGAATTTCCGGTAGTGATTTATCAAACGGGAAAGATGGTATCTGACCTCTCCGCAACGGCAAGAACCGTCGAGTCTACATGATCCAAGGGGGCGAGAGAGAGAGAGGGGTCGCAAGGAAAATTTGTTAAGTACACTTGCTCGACTAGATATCGATCGTTGAATTTTAGGGGACCAAAACTAACTGCTATTTGTTTGGGTTTCTCATAAAGAGTAGCTTGGATAATTTTTCCATAAAAAAATCCAAATTATCAGATAGAAAGACATGCTAAATTTTTCCTGACATAACGGGGCATACAGCACACACTGTACACGCAGCACACGCCGCACACATAACAGACATAGCGCGCACAGCACACACAGCGCATAACACACACAGCTCACATCACATACAGCACACAGTACACACACATTTTAAATTTGGACTTGGTTACGAAAAAATGGATTTTTTAGAACAACTCGACTCCGTGACTGTAGACAAATCGCTAAAAGCACGGAAGAAAAGTTAAACTTTTTTCTCCGTGAGTTTAGGAAATTGGCTAAAATCACGGAAGACCAATATAAAGCTTTCCTCTGTGACTTTAGTCGATTGGCTAAAGTCACGGAGGAAAATATAAAAAAAATTGCCGTGATTTTAGCGATTTATCTAAAGTCACGGAATCGGCTTTCCCTGAAAAAAAAACCAAGTTTTCCGTGATTTTAGCGATTTGGCTAAAGTCACGGAGTCAACTTGCCCTCACAAGTCTATTTTTATTAGAAAAATTCGCTGCTTATGCGCTCTATGTATGTGTGCAATGTTTACTTACGTATGTGCGCTATCCGTGAGCTTACTGCCTTGACGCCGTCTCGAAGATAGTTGACAATTACTGACAAAGCACAGCAATAACCGCTGTAGCATTAAATTACACAGCGGGTAATGCTGTGCTTCACCCATAATGTCTTACGCCAAAAACATAATGGAATCAATTGCTGCAACGGAAACAAACAGAACTTTGCTGTACATCTGCTGTGTGTGATAGAAAGACCATAAAAAATATGTATTAAGACGTAGTTAAATATGCATGTGAGACATAGTCTTACCATCTGGGAGAGTGCTAATTTTCTCCAAAAAATATAGTAAGACCGCTAATTTTTGTAAATAAATATAGTAAGCAGTAACCGCTGTAGAATTAAATTACACAGCGTATAATGCTGTGCTTTACCCATAAGGTCTTACGACAAACAACATAGTAGAATCAATAGCTACAACAAAAACGAAAAGAACTTCGCAATATATCCGTGGTATGTTTGATAGAGAGAACCTCGTCAAAGTGGGTCTTATCTGATAGAAATGCTGGCTATATTTCGCCTATGAAAATTGGGACTTATCTGAAATAAAGATGTTAAGCTGCAATTGTACACGAATTGACTCGATCGCAATATTCAACCACATAGTTTTTGGTATTCCCTTAACATCCATTTTTTGTTCGCTCGTATCTTTTTCTCTCCCTTACCGACAGTCTTAGGAGCACGCGCTCTCGCGAGCACGACGCACCACTATCGAGTGTCAAACGAACCGAACTTGCGTATAAGAAGAAACGAAAAGACTCGCAGTTCCCCGAGGGCTCTTTTGAGGGATCGCAGGCAGCCGAACCCGAAGAACCAAAAGAAACTCTAGATGGATATCCATGACCGTGGCGAGAAGCTTTTAGACGGAGGAGAAGGAGAGCGGGAGAGAAGGAAGCTCGTTGACGCGGACCGATGCGTGGACACTCGGAGAGCCATCCCGATCCCGTCACTCTCGTGACAGCTCCGAGAGATCGTGCCCTTCACCCCACCTCGGACTTAGCGTCGCCTTCAAACGAGATCTGCTAGAAGAACACGATTTAGCAGGATTTAGAATAAGTCTAATCGAAAGAATGTATTTTGAAATATTAATTCGAAAATTTTACTTAATTTAAAATAGTGGAGTCATGAGTGATATACGAGGAGGTTGTCGCATAAGTTCAATGTTCTCGCATTACCGCGCGATATGAGAAGCTTACCACCGGTCAGGTAAGCTTCTCATGACTCAATAATATAAATTAATGACTGTATCGACCGCATGACCCTTCTGTCTCCCCGCTGTACATATTTTGACAAGCAAAACGAGAAAATTTATCGCATCGCGAAATAAGAAACTCGGCGGTGCGGACTCGTCGCTCTTACTCTCGCTTCTTCTCTTTTCGCACTACCCTCCTTCCTCGGCCGCTTCTCATTCCTCGTACACGCGCTTGTTTCCGCATAACCCTTTCAGTTCCATCTCGCCACGGGCCCACCGACAATATTTTGACCTATTAGACGAAACAAGGGGGCTGACCTTCGAGTTTCAGAGCAAAAGCTCCAAGCGAGAGAGATCTTCGGAACGTGCTGGCGCGCGTGAGGTCCGTGGCTCGCGATAAGTCTTAAATCATTCTCGAACGCGCGGAACGAGAATTCTGTCGCGTCTCGAATTCTATTCGTCCAGAAACGAGTAACGAGGTATAGCTCGTAGAGAAGAACTCGAATCCGAGTGCAACTCGATCGATCGTCGAGCTAGAAAAATCTATTCGACACGAAATATTTCCAAATATATCTACGTACTCGTACAAAAACCCCACGGTGCTTTTTTTTTACGATCGCGTCATGGTTCGTGAGGGAGGAATGTTTCTCGGCACAGAGTCGTTAAAGCCTCTCTCCGAAAGAGTGGGGAAAAACTCGTAAATCGTCGTAGGTCGAGCAGTATTAGCCCACTCGAGACCCAAAGCTCGTTAAAGTGAAAAATTATTATAAACCACGCATTTTTTCGGAAAATTTTGTCGACCGCTCCAACTTGCGTCGAGTCATACGCGAATGAGTTATCGAAGCGCGTGAGTCACACCAACCCCGTGCAACAACTCGAAAACGGGACGTAAATTTTCTCACGAATAAAGCTCGAATAAAACGCCACGAACATTGGAACGAACCTAATACACGATCTTCGTGTTATACGCGAGCGTGTAATGTGTGGCCGCGAGCGCGGATGTCCGCGCCATCGCACTCTCGATTCGCTCAAGTTGCCCGCCGCGTCTTCTCTCCATCTTTTTCATCCTCATCTTGCTCCGCTTGCCGGACTCGAACGGCCGGTCTTATCGCTGAAGAATCACGCCGCGCTGACCGAGCACATGTGCGCTTTGCAAAAAGTTCACGCTTAAAAGCATCGAGATTTAAGGGTCTCGAGCGCGTTGCTCGTACGCGTTACCCGGTACTCCTTCCCTCTCGTCTCTCGTAGATACCACATACTCGACCGTCGTACACTTTGTACGTAACGTGTGAGAGAGTAGTTGCGAGACTGCGGGTGGGCGTTCTATCCTTCGGTAATATAACACGAGAATATATTGCCCGACTAATGACTCATTTTCCAAAATTCAATTGCTGCCCGAATCAACGATTTTGTATTAATAACGAGAATAGACATGGATTTGATGAAATCCGTTGAAAGCACGATCTCTACCAGATAAGGGCTCTTGGCGTGCGTTAATAAGGTTCAAAGTTTATTCGAGTTCTCCTCCGGCATCGTCAACGTCATCCTCCACGTTATCTTATCACGCTTCTATTATTATAAGCCATTTGACGATTCGCTCTCACATTCTCCCTGTGAACTTAATTTGTACATTGTCGCATTTCGGAATTTCGAACAGTAGGTATTAGTCAAAAGGATACCCAGAGTTAAAGACAACGACTCGCTCCGACCCGTTCCGACTCGATTTACAAATCGAACCGGTCAAAAATTAAATTCCAATCGAGACGCGAGAGAGAAATCGGAAAACAATGAATATCGAGAGAGCGGGTAAATAAATCGTAATAATAGCCAACCGAGGACGTCGTAATCGGAGCTGCAATTAGTCTCAGTCGGCACCGCGCACCCTCCCGACTTTTTCTCATCTCGGCGGTGTGCAGGCTTTTATTTATATTGTCTCGAAGCGCGCGGGTTATCGCGCGACAATTTTTACACCACGCGAAACCCGCCGAGTATTCCGATAATAATTGCCGATGAGGCTCTCGCTCTTTCGACGCGTCAATGAAGCGAACCATCCTTTTGACTTTTATTGGAACTTCCAACTTACTATCGCGCTTTACGAACAACCTGAGAGAATATTGCCAAAATACGACAGAGAATTATCGAATTACGCGAGTTCGTTTAATCTTGTAAAATGTCATATAAGATATAGAGTCGAATGAACTACGAGTGCATTCTATCCGATATATCACATTGGTCGCGATGTGATAAATATGCGCACGTATATGTATATATACCGTTCGTCACTCAATTCTCTTCCAACATACGCATCGAGATTCACTCACCCGCGCACTCAGGGCCCTCCGAATGACGAGAGAAAGAGAAACAGAGAGAGAGAGAGAGAGATAGCATATGCTTCTTGAGAATATGCAGAAGGCCCTCTCTTCCTCGCACAACATATATTAATATATATACACACATATACCCTCCCATCCGTATATCTGTCTCGTTGAGTCGATTTTTGTTTTATTTTACTATCTCAATTTTTTCCTCCCTCTTCCCCCGTTTCGAGGACATATAGTCACGCGATTTCTTCAACTCGCAATCCAGGCACGATATGACGCACATCGAAGAGTCGGATCGCCGGATACCTCCCGCAGTACTCGTTCAACAATGAAAATTTAACAAGTACCACGCATTCGAGAGGACCGAAGAACGGGTGGCGTGAGTGCATTATGGCAGACTGGGAGGGAAAGAACCAGAAAGGTTCGAAGATGCTGCATGTGCGTTATACCGGCTCGCAGACGGCGTCACGCGTATATCTACGATCGCTCTCGGTCCTCCGAGCGTACGAAAAGTTTTGCTTGCCAAAAACGTATAAGCAGAATTTGCTTCTTCCGAGAAACTCTCTTTTCTCCTCTGGCTAATTATTTCTTGACTGTCTTGCCCAATTAAACCTCTCCCTTCTCTGTATCGACGCCTCATCTTTCCCTCTCTCGCGCATTCACAATGCACGAAAGAACGATCCTTTTGGCTCACTTGCTGCGTTACCCGGTGGATAAAAGCTCCGGGCTAAACCCGACGATCGATCGGAGACATATCACGCGGAAGTCTGCGTATTGTGCGTTTTATAGCAAACTATGGCCATCGTCGCGCGTAGATTCGAATACCCAAGGTATGTTAAAAGTCAATCGAATAAATACTTGTGTACCTTTGCGAACATGCCGAGGAGATAAGACGTACCCTCGTAATTACCATGGTAACGCAACGATAAACTTGGCTACTCGTGTTTGAATTGATATCGCCTGTGGTGTATATTTTCGATGGGGCGACTCCTCATATATGTATATATATATATACGTCCATAGTAATACTATGTAATATATTGTACAGACGTATATATCCTGTATGGGTATGCGGTCACCCTCAGTTTCACACGTGTTGACCCCCTTCCGTACGAGAGAGCTCTGAGCAGAAAAAGAGTAAGATTAGATTGCTCGACGATGCAACCAGCGTTTGTCGAGGGCACTGAAACTAGGTAAGACCTCCGGATTGCTTTTTTTAACCACGTTATTCGAAAAATCGAATGTTTGTCCGCGTTTTTTTTCGAACGACAAGCTCGACGAGACTAGCAAAATAAAGGATACACAGCTGCGATGTGCCAGCGATAGATCGATGATGACTATGATTGTTATTGTTATTATTATTATTATTATTATCATCGTGGTTATCATGATTATATGATCCTTGGACTGAATTTTGGTACGATACGAAATTGTAGGGTGGGCCAAGTCTCAATGGCCGAATTGTCGAAATTTATCAAGCAAATCGGCGTCAAATATTGACGCAAGGCACACGCAAACGTCGAGAGAAAGGGCGGATGAGATAGAATTGTTAGGAGAGCGAGAGTCTAGCGATCGCAACGGAACCGGCAACGGCAATATCGATCGTCCTTTATACGACCGAGAAAATTAAATAGATAAGAGTGGCTAACGTTTTTTGAGGATTCACACGGGTCTTGAATAACGTGGCGCGATCGTTTCTCGGAATCGCGAACGATCGTGCACAATGTCACCGGGGTCGAATAATTGGCGCGAAAAGATCTTTGAAAAATAAAAGATCGTAAAAATATGACACGAATTGAGAAATCGCTTTCTCCGGCATCAAGCGCTAATACACGCACGAGCTTCGTCATTTCTCACGTCTCGTTGAGCATAAATTCCTGAACATATATAGCGTACGGTCTCGCGCAATTAAACGACACGCTCATATTCCCAAGAGTCGTCGCGTACAACGTAAGAAGAAGGTTCGTCTAGGCTGCGGTAGATCGTCGCGCGGTTATGTCGTATAACGTATATACATACATTATATACAGCATAGTCGAGTATATAGGGATCGCAGGGCGTGCTATCACGTCGCGGAGCAGTGAATGCTATATCTTCACCCTTTAATCTCTCGACACGCGGATAAGTGGCATAAAAGCTGTGACATTCCCACGTTCCCTCCGTGGACGAACTCCGATAAGCGTGTTTACTCGACCACGCGGATCCTAGAATGGTCCATTCGAGTCTTTGATGAGATTACGCGTACGCCCAAAATGAAGAACGACGTGGATTCGGCACAGCGAAAACAGGTAAGAAATAAAATAATAGTTAAAACCTAATTATCATTCTTTCTCTTTTATTATTTCTACAAATAAATCGATAATATACGCTCTATATATATATATGTATATGCACATATATATATATATATACATTTAGTGCATCCTCGAAATATCTCGTATTCGTATTTGGTCGTAAAAGACCTTGTACTCAAAATCGTCATGTCGCTAGTCAAATAAATATCTACAAGTATCGCGTCGGCCGGAGCTTCCGCGAGATTAAAATTCGCGTTCTCTACAAAGAGAAACAACGTTAGGTGGTAATTAATAATGAACCAGCGAATTAGACTATAAACTCGTAACAATATATCTATAATTCGTTAACAGCTTGCTCGATCGAAATGTTTTCTGTCTCTTTCTCAATCTCCCTCTCCCACTCCCACTCCCACTCCTTTTCCGTATCGTTTCTTTACTCGTGTGTATGTTGCACACTGATACCCTGCAACGATCGGATTTCACGGGCCGTTTATTTGAACGAGATCGAGACGGCAACGCCGGGTATAATAAACCCCGTAGTCGCGTAGAGAGCTACAACACGGGCTCCTCACTGGCCACTGAGCTCGTGGTTTATAGTTCGAGTTCATATTATTAGAACGTTGCCGAAGAGAGAAAAAGAGACAGAGAGAAAAAGTATATGTCGAGCATGCCGTGTTTGTTTGGCCTGAAATTGCGCTGCTTTGGAATGGGGCTCGGTTCGTAGGAAAGGGACACGAGGCTGTCATGGAATGATGTCATGGAGTCTCATGGTATATCTTTTCTTTTTTTCGCTACAATTGCGTATCGCGCGAACGCCAACTTCTGCTGCATTCGTCTCTCATTCGTTGCTCAACAATACTAAATTCACATATATACAAGGTATATTGTCGAAAGGTAAAATCTCCGCGAGATTAAACTTTCTCGAGGAAACGGCTCGTAAAAAATAACACTGTATTTGGCTACCTCCTCCCTCATCCTCGAAACTTCCGTCGGGCATGATTTATGCGTTTCGCGTTATTATATATTTGTTTTTTCTTACATGTAATTTGGCCAAGTGTCGATACCGGTCAAGTATCGATGATACGGAGCATAAGACGCTGATACGTGAGAATGGCCGCTGACCTGAGCTCCTCCGTGGGACTGATGTGATGTAGAAATGTACTGAACCGGTGGAAGGGGTGGCTGCAAGTCGTGATACCTCACGGCGTCTTGAGGTCTCTCCTCCCACGAACTTTCCGGCATCGAGACCGTTCCCGCCTCTCCACAGTGGCGCTTGCTGGGTCTATCCATCTCCTCCTCGTATCTGTGCGATCGAACGATTTTACGATCAATCTTCTCGAGTGCACGATTATCGAGCAAATGCCGAGAGCAACTCACCGTGCGGTGACCCACTGTCCGACGGTTGCCGTTCCCGACGCGACGTGATACTGATGATGCATAGGATGCGCCAATAGATACTGGTCCAACTCGCTGCTCTCAACCTCGAGATTCATACCTATGGAGTTGAGACTGCCGAGAGTGTTGAGCGCTTCCTCACCCGGCAGACCTTCGCCGACTTCGATATAATGAAGATCGACAACCCCGGCACTGCCATGCTGTTGAGTACATTCCACCGATCCACCTGCGCCGACCGCAGCCATTTCCTGCTGATGATAGAGAGCGTTCTGCTGCTGATGATGCTGCGCCTGAAGAAATTGTTAATATCTATATGCGTACCGCGTTCGTTCTAGTAACGAAACCAAACCGAAACCATAATTTAAATCTCTATTCCCGAACGAATACCTGTTGATGTTGCTGCTGTTGATTCGCGAAATGTTGTCCTCTTGGTGTCGTCGGTGGGGTTGGCGGGGATAATCCCTGATGATTGCCCGGTGGGGTGGTCGGTGGTGACGAACTGACTCTGCTACTCTGGGGCGATGCTACCTGATTTCCTCTCGGGCTCATGTCCTCCTGCTTCAATGATCCGGATACACTGAAGGTTACGTTACTTTGTCCCCGCGATGGCGAACTCTCGCGTCCACCTCCCGAGCCATTTTGTTTTCTTCGTCGTGGTTGATATTTGTAATCCGGATGTTCTCGCTTATGAATCACGCGAAGTCTGTCGGCTTCCTCGATGAAGGGTTTTTTGTCGTTGTCCGAGAGAAGTCTGTAAAAGACGAGTGATCGTGCATGCCTCACTCCAGTGATTGCGGTCGAACCAACTTCAAGATATTCTACATACTTCCGTGGCTAGGTTCGATCGTACTCGTTTCAAACCGTACCCGATGCCTGTATATATTAAAAACTACTTTTTGGACGTGTTGCAGCCATAGAGACTTCTGGTTAGTGTTTCTGTGTACGTAACAGCATATCGAGGCTCAAGGGTTAGCGGCACGTTCGCGTCTACGATCGAGTTCGTGACGAAATACTGAGAGCTGACGCACTGCGGCCGACATTAAAAAAAGCCGAGCGTGAAATTTAAAAGAACGCCGTTAAATGTTCTCGATTTCGGGCCTGCTCATATTCGCATCGCTCGGCGAAATATATGGGACATTTACCTGTTCTTCGTCGATCTTATGTTTGTCTCTAGATGATACGACGAGCAGAGCAGACTGCAGGTTCGGAAAAATTCACCTGACCCGAACAAGGACCTTATTGTGCAGAGGTATATGTGTGCACGTGCATTTTTTACCCTCTGTATCTCGCACAGGAACCAGCCACGGCAGCTGCGAGCACGCGCCAAAGACGAAGCCAATGCCGATATCGTCTTTTTCATGGTAAACACGAAGCAATATCTCCCGAGAGATAAGTGGGCGCTTTCCAGAAGGTGAGAGTACCGGGGGGAGCGAGAACACCTGGTTCCTCTATTGTGTTTTGCATCATCCTTGCGGCTTCCGGGAGACAAAAAAATCGAGTCGCTTCGGCCAAAAAAATCACGGAAGTTCGAGGCACGTTCGTTATATCTGTGCGATTTCGGTTTTTATTAACATTGATTGGGACGATCCTCGAACAAAATCGATCGTAAAAACGATTGTCGAAGAGGGCGGGCGCACAGGGAGGTCAACACCGCGATACATATACGAGTAGGTACACCGTTGAGAAAGGAGATCGAGAGTCGATCCTACGTGGGGATACGGGAAAAAAATGATTCGCAGCGGGATACAGAGTCGGCGGTTTTATCATGCCCAATGGGGCTTCTCGTTAGACACTCGGCGGTATATACTCGACCAGGAAACAGAGTCTCGATGAGAGGTCGCTTCGCGATCTCGTACTCGAACTTGCATTCCAGACTCAAGACATGGCGCGCGCGGTACCTCTTCGTTATTTCTTTTCATCATCCCGGTCATCGATTTGAACGGATAACGCGTACTCGATCGCTATCTCTCTTTCCCTCTTGCTCCACAGCCCGCATAGCTCATTCACCTAATGACTCTCAATATTTCGACGATCGCTGACGTTTTCGAATCAAAACAACGTGTACATGTGGATGAACGGTTTTTTTTGCGTCAATCGAGTTTGCCGCTCGTCTCCCCAACTTTTCGACCGCCTCGCTGCTAAATATCGCTTGCCGTTTGCAATTAGGCGCAATATTATAAGGCCAGATTCGCGGACAGACCGACGTATATAGAGAATCGTGTATATAGATATACAGCTTCCCTTCAAAGTATGAGAAATAGGCTTATCTGATCGTCGAAACCTCTCTCGAAGCCTGATCGAAGACACGTGCTCCCATTTTCCATACTGGATCTATCGAAACGCGCCGACGTTACTTTTTTTCTACCCATGCGGCGAGGGCAGAGATAGCGAGGGAGCGCGCGCGCGCGCGCCCACCGCCTCCTATACACCGGCGATATACAGCTCTGACGTCTCAATCCTTCGTCGCTGAATGATCTCCGCACGAACCGAGAGATTTATAATCGTTCGCGAACGAAGAAACGTCGCATCGTTGAGTTCTCCCACGGTTCGTCGCCTCGTCATCGCGGTAAAAATTATTAATTCATCACCGATTCACGCGTATATTCAAGCTTCCACCTATGATTCGATCCGTTCGTTCTCTTTATTAAAAAAGAAACGGTATATTAGAAACTTACCGCCACAATTTACCGAGAGTCTTGGACAGCTCGGCGTTGTGAAGCTGGGGATATTGATCGGCGAGTCTTCTTCTTGCTGCCTGTGCCCACACCATAAACGCGTTCATCGGTCTCTTTACGTGCGCGGCTCTTTTGTCCCCGGAATTTCTGCAATGAGAAATTATTTGACCGACCACTCGTTTTAGAATGAAAAATTATCCGTCAACGTCATTACGATATCGCGATGTATCAATTACAATTGTGAGTTTTCTTCGTTATTGACGATCCTTGAAAAATATAAAAGTGACGCGTTCGTGTGGAAAGGGGTGAAGAGGGCTCGTGTCATTCAACCACTGACGCGTGTACCGTCGGTATACGTAATACAGCGTACTATGTATCGACGCATGCCGACGAGTCGCACAAGGAACAGAGAGTGACTGGGCGAACGTAATTTATGCCAGACAGGCATCATTTTAGTCGCTGCAACCCCTCTCGAGTCTATCGTTGCCGGACAGCCGCAGGCCCTTAAAATAACACCACTGGGCTCGCAAACGCATCGCAGAGAAACCGATGAGCTTTCCTTCCGAGAAGATGACTTGATAAAAGTCATCGTCTCGCTCTCGTCTCATCCTCCCTCTTGACGCGAGATGGGCTTCGTCTCTCTCTCTACTCTTGCCTATTATAATCCCTTTCTCTCTCTCCCTCTCTCTGTTTCCCCTATTCAGCATCGCGGTAGGCCCGATTAAGAAATATTCCCCGTTCGAGATTCGACGGGGAGAGAAATTAAATCGCCGTTATCGCATTTCCACACTTGTATAGAATATGTGAGCAGAAAATGAAAATAAAAATGCATGAGAACGGTAGAACGTTAAGTAGGTGTGCAAACGCGTAGACCGTAATTAGCGTCGAGTCACTAACGAGCAGAGGTCCACCGCGACCCATCGCGACATTTTCGCTACTCTCTCGCGGCTTTACTCGCGCCTCGAGAAAAAATCGTCGTTCTCGCCTCTTGCTTTGCCGCATGTACGAGTGTCGAGTATTGGAATTATTATCAAGTACACGCGGAGTATCACCATCTTGATGAAAAGAGAAAAGTTTGAAAAGTCCCGACTGTGGGAACGCACCCGTCCCACGAGAATTTTACAGCCTGTATCGATTCGTGACTGATAACGCAAATCGATTATAAACTCGAAAATAAGAGCGCGGACAAGAGAGACAGGGGCTATAATGTGTGGCGTGTCTCGACCGGATGGGGACGTTTCGCGTCACTTCATATATATGACATACATATCGCATATGTGTATATTCGCAGTGGAATTCTCGAGGGAGAAGAATAACGCGCGCGATAACGCGTCTTATCACAGGGTATTTTTTTGTAAATCCGACACCCGTTGCTTCTTTCTCGAGGGTGTCAAGTGACAATGTTTCCCACGGGTACGTATTCGTTACATATGTAACAGTGACAAACCGCGACGGCGAGCGCGTAAAATACCGGCAGGAGACGATCGGGTATTAATTAGCTAATTGGCGCTAATTGGTAAGCGAGGACATTTTTCCACGCGTGTTTCCCAGACGGAGAAAACGAGTGCGTCATAATTGAGTTAGCGGCTGCGTTTTTTTTTCTCTACAGTTTGTTCGTAGTATCGCGTATTTTATTCTACAAGAGGTGGTCACCGTTTTTTTTATACCTTCCCGCTACCTCGTTCGATTATCATTCGGTGAAGGTTAACAGTAACGGCCGATACGAGAATTCAAGCACTTACTTCGTAGCAACTGGTACGAGGGTCCAGTCGTAACCCTGAAGAACTTTAGCGACGGCTGCACTGATTCCTTCACCCCCGTTGGCGCCCATCACGGTCGATGCAGCGCTGACGGCGTTGCTCTTGTTGTTGTTGATTACATTATTATTATTATTGTTATTGTTGGCATTACCGTTGACACTCGCGCCGATCGAAGCGAGTCCCGACGGTATCATACCCGCAGACTCTCCCAATGGAACGTCGCTCATCATAGTTCGAAGAATCGTTTAAAAAATTGATAAACTCGTTATCCGAATCATTCGAACATCGCGAGAAAAATCGGAGTTACGCGTAATTAGCGTATCAGTAAGCCCGAGGAAAAGACGGGAGCCAAACGGAAAGGAGATATCGACGGAATATCTTTGTTTCTCCCTATTGCCGTCGCGTGCATGTGTCTGGCTTCGTACGAATAACACCCGCGCCCTAGCCTACTCGTTATCTTCTTCTCACACAAAGAGGCCCCGCGATGAATTCCAGCGCACGATATTTAATTGCAGTCAATACAACACTTTCACGAGACTCACAGTTGATCGTCGATGTCAATCGACGATTCTCTCGTCTTTGTTGCACCAAAGACCGAATGATCCACCATGCAAAAATTGCATTATGCGACGCGATCGAATCGTCAAATTTCAAATATCCTCATCGACACTTGGCACACGCTCGCGTTCGCGAGAAACACCCGATTTTTCGAAAAATCGTGAAGAAAGCAACGAAAGTAGACGTAGGAATCGCGCATGGAAAAAGGGGAGGATGCAACAGGTTGATGGTAGAAGCGCGTGAATTCAAATGCGATGGAAACGTCAAAATAGTGTTAACCGGTTCGAGGCGAGTGTTTCGTTCGTAGTGGGTGCGGGAGCGCGATCGGCGCAGAAGTGAGGTGGTTGCATCGCCCCAGGGCACTCGACACGGGGCGCCCGCCGAGCCTAGCTTTGCTGCTGCGTTTAGTCAGAGGGGCGGAGCGTACGTACGACTCCCGCACTCCGTCACTCCCGCAACCGACACTTGTTGCTTCTTCTTCTTCTTCTTCTTCTTCTTCTGCTTCTTCTCGTAGCTCGTAGTTCATTTTTTGGTAGCTATATCGCGGAGAAGCTCTTCATCGGCGGCGAGTATATATTTATATATATATATATATATATATATGCGAGCCTACCGTCGAATCAGAGAAGATTAAAACGAAGAGAGTGAACCACGAAGAGATGCTGGAACGATTCTATCTTCCGTCATTCTATTTTTCGGATGATCTATTACTCAAAAAAAATTAATCATCGAGCCCAATGATTCTGTTATTTTTCACGAGACATTAGGTACGTCGTTGCTGATATGGCCGCGTGGATCTTCGTTATGCAACCTGGGTACGGGAGATAAACTCAACGCCGAGGTATACCTATCTAATACCGCGAGCTGTTTCCATGGATACGATGTTCTCTCCTACGATGACCAACCGCGATTCTCTTTGCTCCTCCCACGTTCGCCACGACTGTATCTCCCGCACTTGCATTTAACTCCTACATGCGTGATCCGATTGGTCGGCACGCAGCCAATATAATCGTGATGTTCCGCGTTCACCTATATAGAATCGCGAGTCGAGAGAACGGTCGCTACGATTATCCGTCTTTCGGCTTCGAGATCTCTTCCACTGTACTTCCTATTTTATACGAACGTTCAGTTTTTACCGTTTACCATTTTCCAAAGCTTGAAACACTTGCGTATTTTTCCACTTTTCGCACAGCCGAGATATTCTTTCGTCGTCGAGTGTGGTACAAACTTGAAAACCCTTCGAACGAAGATTCCGTAATCTTCGATGCTCGAATCGACGATATTAGATCGGAGAAGCGCGCGGCAGTTTAATTATATCTATAAATTTAATGCGTAGCGCATTCTACGAAAGCACATTTGGCGCGTTATCTAATCCTAATCCTAATTATGATTAATTGCCGCGAGACCCGCTTGACCCGGAAAACTTGGAGTCGCGAGCTTACTCCGTATGATTAATCTTTACGATGCTGATTAGATGGACGATGACGACGGTACGAACGACCAATGAAATGGGATTACGACGAAGACCCGTAAAATATGAATCTCTTCGAGGGCGATACGCGCGTGCTCGCCGCGGTGCATTTTTATAACTTGTAATGCGTAGCCCGAAGTTATCGCGCCTGTTTCTGACGGGAGTCGTGCATCTACGGACTATCGGTGACGATCCAACGTACTATAGAACATAGGTATGCGTATATAATAATCGAGCGCGTATACGGGAGAAAAACTAGTACGAGAAGACGCGTGTCTCGCAACGTCTGTGGCCAATGACGCGGCAGAATGTCGCGAAGCTCGTGCTCCCTCCGTTGGGGGTCTACGTCGCGAGGACCACCTCGATCACAGAGAGGGTCAACATGTGTCGGGGTACACTCAGGATCGCCCCCGCTGGCCACGGTCTCTTTCAAGTGTCCGACCGACGGACATCGAACATCGCTTCGTTCCACAATCGCGATCTCGTGCGCGATCATTATACACTTTTATCGACGGATTCAAAAGATAGCGAAGGAAATGGAACGACAAATCTAGACGACGAAAAGAAGAGAAGAGTTGGCGCGTGTTGATTTTGGTGGCGGGAATTTGAGCGATATAGGAATGGAACAAAGTCGAGCACATATTGACGCCACGTGGAGCGGGACTGGGTGTTTACCGCAGTGGCGAGAAGCGCTGAATTCTATCCGGGTGAAATCAATATTATTGTTCGCCGTAGTCAGACCGGGCTATATTTGAAAACTCGCGAATCTCCTATATACCGCGGGAGAAACAAATCGGTATAATTGTAGATCGTGACGAACGCATCCGCCACCCCCGTCTCTTCTTTTCTTTCGGCAATTTTTTTTACAATTCACCGATCGTTCTAAATAATCGCGATCGAGGTTACTTATCGGTATCGCGCACTTCCGCGCGCCTGGATTTGTTATTTCGCGGTGGCCGTTATCGTTATTTCGCGGTGCGAACGTCGCGAAGAAGTTTTTAACGGGATAGTGGAAGAAGGGATCGCAGAAATGTAATAAAAACTGGGAAGAGCTGTACCGCGCTCCCTCTCGAGCCTCTCGTTCGACCCGAGGGGGATGTTTTCCTTTGATCTGTTCTACAAAAGCCGCCACACGGCATTGACCGTGGTTTATATGTGCTCCCAGAGAGACTATGTGCCCTCACTGTACTTTCGCTAAGTTCGCTCATTCATTAAATTTTGTTGTATATAATTAGGCGGTGCGTGAATCGCGAGAGCGAGACGTCGCGGCGCGTCGCGTACGCGTGCTCGCGCTCAATACCCCTTCGTTCTTTGCCAACGAATCGTAAAGATCCTCGCCGGATTCCTGAAATTGCTCTGTGATAAATTATTTTCCACTTTTCCACCCCCGAAGAGTCTTATTATTCGTCCCGAATAACGACGCGTTCTTTCGCGTCAGATTTTTCCTTAAACATAATACGCAGGACGATACGAATTACGGAAATAAAAGTGCTTTTTAGTAAATTTCGCGCGAGATGCGCTTTTTAGCGTGAAAGAACGATATCGCGACTTTATACGTGCCCGGTGTTAATGACGTACAAACCGAAACAAGCCACCTCTGTCTCGAGTGAAATAGTGGCCAATATACATTAACTGGCAGCAAGCTGAATAGCGAGAGACGGGAGCTTTCTGCATCGATGCAAGAGATGCGAGCCTTCGCCCGCGACCTATGAAAACTCGATGAGCCCGATGCGCCGAAGCGCGAACTCGCGTACGTCGACGTGTACTAAAATTAATTGGTAGATGTGGGCGCGGCGTGCAATACGTCCCCTGTGTACACATTCGTACGGTACAAAGCTGAGCGGAGTCGCGATGAAATTTCGAGACACAGTGCCACTTTTACCGAATATGCGCGGTTCCTAATGCTACCGAGACGAGGAGAGAGAGAGAGAGAGAGAGAGAGAGAGAGAGAGAGAGAGAGAGAGAGAGAGAGAGAGAGAGATCGAGAGAATTATTTACTCGAAACAAGGTAGAAGCAAGAGAGAGAGAGAGAAAGAGAGAACGAGATGAACCTCGGGGAGAATGGAGACGATCCCCCACCCGCGTTATGAAGCATCGGTACGGGCTATAGAGAGGTGGTGGTCCACGCCGGTACCGCCTCTCTTCTCTTCGAGATCTTCCATCTCGTTGCTCTCGACTTAACGTTTATAACGGAGCTAGAGACAGACGTGAGACACGACGAGACCTACGCATTGTATACCTATATGCGTGGAGGTATATGTGTACAACGTTACAGGACCCCCCTGCCGCCACCGCAGCCGCTCGTACCCCTCGGCTCTCTTCTTGCTTCATCTCATTGCTGACTTTCCTCTCGGGGATGCGGGACGTATCGGTCCCCCGCGCGTGTGTCTATCCCTCTCAGTATTCGCTCGGAGACCATCCCCGCTTGAATTTACGCGTTCTCGCGAAGCTCTCGAAGCAACCCCGCAATCTTATCTAACGCATGTAACTCGACCAATCTCATTCTCGTATATCGATTCTCGTTGACTAATTACCGGGTGTATACCGCGATACGATATATCGCAAACGAGGCGAAAGAAACGACCGACGCCGTTGCTCATGCATCGGTGAATGACACGCGCGAGTGCGAGAGTACACGCGTTTTCATCAAGGTAATCAGCATCGGTGATTGGCGAACAAATAGTTATAATCGAGCGCGCATGTGCATCTACCTATAGCGGAACCACGGGAGGACAAATGGAGTCGCAAGAGAATCATAATCTGGCTTCCTCCTCGTCGTCGTCGTTGTCGTCGATCGAAGTCAAATCTACCTCAACTACGTGCTGCGAGACCAATCCCCTCGATGATGCGGTTGGAAAGCTTCTTCAAGGTGAGTGATTGATTTAACGTAATAAAATATAAATTGACCTATAGAATCCTCTCTATATCCATCTGTATAATAAGAATGCATTATTCGTCATCGGTGTGGATAAAAATAATGCGACGAGGCGAATTACCTCACCGATCGTCGGACAAATAACACGATACTCTGGACGTTCTCCCGCCCGAGGGCCATCATCGCCTCCCCTATGCATATCTTACGGCCTGGTCGTTTAGCGGGGACGTTTTAATTGGCGCTGAAAGCTCCCGTCTTCGTCGGCCATCGCTCTTGAGCTTTTCACGGATTTGTCCGGGCGATAACTGCGGTAGCTAACTCGCGAGCAGAGGATGTACGAGAGAACCGGGCGGGGGGCAACGCACGGTCTCATCCTCCTTGACTCGAACGTTACAGAAGAAGATTTCCTAACGGCAGGTGCTGCGAACCGAGCGAAACCGCTCTAGAACACTAATTACGCGCGTACCGAATTAAATCTGACACATCTCTCGTCGTCGTGAGTGAGAGCTCTCCTCTCCGGCATCTTCGTCTCGTCGCATACTGTACGAAGAGTCGCCTGCGGCAATACACGCGCGTATCAACCAGGCCAGAAGTAATTTATCGCTGCCAGCACCAGCGTCGATACAGGAGATGCATATTTCCTCGTTATTTTGTAAGCTACATTAAGCGACTCCTACCAACGGGATTAATAGCAGTCTTATGATCTTGCGAATTTATAAAATAACTCGAAATTACATAATTATATGGTCCAAAAGCGATGTGAAAATCAATATTTATATGTAACACGAGCGATCAAAGATTCATACACGATATCCACATGTGAAGGCTGTTAATATCCGTCAGTCTGGTATTACAGAATTAGATTGTGCGACATACAACATCGAGGAGTTCATGAAAAGGTGACGAGCGGATTAGCGTGTCGAGCGACAGTCAAAACGTTGTAGAGAAGTTAATGTGCCGAGAGGCGTACGGCGATAGGTCGCCATTGACGAACCGTTATATAGATGCACACTCTAGCGGACAACCCGCTATTGTAACGAGAGACATCTCTAATAAGCACAGCTAATAAGCATTCACCGTGAGTGTGATCGCCCGCGTATTTCGTCTCGTGGACAACACCGCGTCTTTTCGTCCGAAAATTGATTGATCAATCAATTAGTCATTGCGATAACCAACAGACTGATAGATCAACGCGACAGTTCTTGTTTCTTGCATTATTCTTTATTCTCGTTGCTTTTTTAATCTCTTCTCCTTCCGACACTCTCGATCCGGAGAACGTCGAGTTATTCCTGTCAGAATTCGCCCGACCCTCGTGTGCGATTTCCTGTAAGCTAGTTGGTCTGCCGAGTCGATCGGGGGAGATGCGAAGGAGGTCCCGACCGGGAGAGGACCTCCTTGTACGCGGGGAAAAGGGCCGACAGAAGGACCGCACCGTTCGACCGTGGCAACGCGATAATTAGCTCCTACTCTCAGCTTCTTCGCCCCACTTCTTCATCTTTCTACTTTCTAGTGTTGTCGCTTGATGTCTCGCCACAAAACACTTGTGTGAAACTTGTTCGAAAATGTAACAGCTCCCACAATACTAATACTATTTTATAACGCAACATTATCTCACGATGAAATCGCTAAATTCTTTCCCCCTACACACCCGCGGAATTTTCATTTTTCCTGGAATCGTCAAGAAGCTTGAAAAATAGAGTAGTTCTTGTTGCAAACCTGACGGACTTGGCACTGCCTTGTATCGCGAGATGGGAATGTCGTTCACGGACTAAGCAAGCTCATGGTTCCTGGAAAAGTCTCCCGTGAATCCGTACAGATAAGGCTTGCTGCATAGGATACAGGTGTCATTGCTACTTTATCACGTGCATGTACGTGTATCTTCTATTTTATTTTATTTTTAGCGAGGGCTGTGCTTACGGTACAAAAGCGATTCCCTCGAGTCTCGCGACCACCTAATCGCAAAGTAAACTTCCTCACCGGAATACATAAAGGAGATACGTCGTTTTAATTTACAGGATACGATTGGACGCTTTTGCCAGTGACCTCGAAGGCCGGTGGTCGCAGAAACGCTCACGTCAAACGTCCGATGAACGCTTTTATGGTTTGGGCACAGGCAGCTAGAAGAAGACTGGCCGATCAGTATCCCCAGCTTCATAATGCCGAACTGTCGAAGACACTCGGAAAGCTCTGGAGAATCCTTAGTGACGGTGAGAAACGGCCCTTTATCGAAGAGGCGGAGAGATTGCGAAACGCTCATAAGAAACAGCATCCTCATTACAAGGTATATTTATTGCCGCGTTAAAGAATATACCTGTTTTTAACCATGCCTGTTTGTTTTCAAATACCGACTGATGAAATTGATCGAAAATATAGTTTAAATATTTGTTAAGTATCAACCACGGCGAAGAAAGCCGAAGGCGGACGATCAAACGGGTACACTGGGACAACACCAGGATCGTGGCACGTCGCAATCGACCATCAGCTCGTTGGATTCGGCGGGTTCGTCGGATTGCAGCTACGGCAAGCTCTATCAACAAGAAATTAACAAAAGTTACGAGCGCCCCCTACCGTATCACGGCGAAACTATCAAATCCATCGAGTTGGTCACATCGCGGATCGAATCTAACAAGCGCCCATCGATAATCGAACATCAGAGCAAGAGCTGCGAGGGTTCTGACTTGACGAAGTACGAGTTAGGTCCACCACTGGCGCCACCGTCGACCCTCGTAGCTAAAACGTACGTCGAGGCAAAGTTTAATCATCATCACCATCACCATCATCAGGTAGCGAATACGCCGAGATATTCTCAAATTCATCAACAAGTCAGCAAATCTTACGAGCCGACACCGCCGAGTAGATATTCCGATTCAAAGAGTTATCCCGAAAGTTTCAAGTATCCGGAAGTCGGAAACACCGGCGGCAAGTCGTACGCTTGCGTTCATGCCCAGTATTATCCAGCACCGGAAGTTTATCCCGTGAGTGTACACGAGGAGAACGATTACCAGCCGCAGGGAATGCCGTCACACTCGTTCTATCCGTACATATCCGCGGCATCGATGCCCCAACCACCCTATTATATGGGCCCTCGGTAAAAACGATATCTTCTCTCTTCTTTCGACGACAAAATTCTTTGTTGTAAATTCTCATTTATTCGAAACCTGCCTGAAACACTAGCACGGGGTTTCATATTTATTTAATACTACTAGAACAATAACGGTCGAGAGAGAACGATGCGTGCCAATTTAGCCAAGTGGACAGCAGTAGATTCTTTCTTTATTATTCGAACTGTCAGTAATGGTGGATTTGTCTCATTAGCTTGAAACTTGTACCCATTTATATTATATTATATATATATACGCATCAATGTAATCGTTCAAACTAAATATACAACGGTAAAAAAAAATAACGACTCAAAGACTACAACACAATATCACATTTCCATCTCATTCTTGTGTACTTATAGATGCATGTTTATAGACAGAGATTGAGGATTTATTGAGGTACGAAGTTTAGCGCAATGTAACTAATGCCGGGAGCTCGTAGTGGACAACGGGGTTTCGAGATTCCTGTCCATTACCGCTGATAATTCCTTAACCTGATCACGATTGGCGTACATGGATGCCTTCGCGGTCCATATCATCTCGGCCAAAACCTTGTCGTTCTTCTCATCCATAGCGACCTCCTGCGAGAGCTGAGGATTGAATCTGTAGTACGGTACCCCGATCATCGAGCACCAAGTTCTTGCACGATCCACGACCCTGCCGTCGCTCGCGGTAGCTTGATCGACCAGTAGAGTACCCAGAGCGGAGATACCCATTCCGAGTCTGACCGTGTCCCACAAACTCTCCGGACGAAATACGTCGATGTCCTTGAGCGGCGTCACCGGAATAAGACCAGTGCCGATAGATACGACCAACGAGAGGGGCACAACTTCCTCATCCCGTCCGATAGCCTTCAGCGCCAAATTATATTCGTGAATCTCCGTCATTGCGTCGAGAGTCGGATTATTCGCGATCAAACCACCGTCGAGAAATCTGCCGAAAGCCCGAAAGTAAGATGGAGCGGCACCCGTTGCCCTCGCCGCTTTCCACAAGAGTTGCTCCTCGGGTGGTAAGGTAGGTTTGAATTTCGAACTGACTGGAACTTTTAGTAGATTACTCGGCGACTCGTAATTCCT
Source organism: Netelia inedita (assembly GCA_964017225.1). Classification (NCBI taxonomy): domain Eukaryota; kingdom Metazoa; phylum Arthropoda; class Insecta; order Hymenoptera; family Ichneumonidae; genus Netelia; species Netelia inedita. Next base: position 612,695 of record OZ024924.1, on the reverse strand, counting down.
GAATAGATGCAAATCGACGGGTTTCCGATCGGCTAGAACGCCAGTAATCATCAATCTTGGCTTTTGTATCTGTGCCATGACGGTATCGGTACCGAGACAATCCTTCAATACCTTCTCCAGATTTTCACTCGTGTACGGCCTCGAAGGCACGAAAGCGTCCTGCTTCATACGAAAATACAAAGCCTGACACTCCCTCAGAGATTTTCCAGCGGCCAGGCCGAGCGCGAGGATACCACCGGTAGACGTCCCACCGATCCAGTCGAAACAATCGATCACGGGTTTACCGAGAATACTCTCGATCTCGATTAGGGTCTGTACGAGGACGAGACCGCGTATTCCACCACCATCGAGACACAGCAATCTGCCACCGCGCATCTTTTTCGTTGGACTTTTCAAAGCCATTTTCTCCATACTCGCAACGTATAACATCTGATCGAGTGCCGTTCGTGGCACGGCTGATGGTGGCTCAGGCGGTGCGACTCCGCTGAACTCCTCGCTGCATTTACATCCAATCGAGCAGTCCGACATTGTCCCGTCGCAACGCTTTGCTCCGACCGCGTGTAGAAGATAAAGTATTTTGTTACCCTCGCTGCTCTTCGGATCGACGAGATGTCTCGGTGTTTCAGATTTCCAATTTCGAGCATCGACATCCGCCCCGAAACCTATCAGTAGTTGTACTATCGGTATCGTGCCGTTCGGTACGGCAAAATGAAGCGGAGTATTTCCCTCGTTGTCGACAGTGTTCACCGAAGCCATATGACTCAACAGAGCGGAAACGCACTCGAGCCTGTTGCGCATAACCATTATATGCAATGCCGTTCTGCCATCAAAGTTTCGCGCGTCTATATCACAATTCGTCTCGATGAGAGCATCGATCACCTCCCGGCTGCAGGACCAGTGCAACGGTGTTCCTCCGAATTTCATGTCTTCCGCGTGAAGGGAATTTGGCTTGTTGTGAAGAAAATCTCCGACGTAGCCGGGACTGCAAGGTTCGCCCTCGGCAGCGGATATGTTCACATCGGCCCCGATTAGCAACAGTGCCTTGACGCATTCTGGCTTATCGTTCAAACATGCTACGTGAATTGGCGTATGACCGCTACTGTTACGACTGTTTAAACTATTCGGGAGTCCGGCTCCCAGTGCCAAAATAATTTCTTTCGTAGAGGTAGCCGCATAATGATAAACCGTATTCGCATAGTAATCGACGTGTTCAAACGAGCACTTTGCCGCTATTAGCGTCTGAACCGTACGTAAGTTATTGGTTTGAATGGCAACCTGCAACGGGGACATTCCCATATCCGGTTCGCTGCTGTTCAATTCACTGCTAACAGCGGCATCGTTAAAAGCTTCGTACAGCGCCAAATGGGCCGCTAGATGTGCCAGAGTCCAGTCAGGATGATCTGCCAGTGTGTCGCACAGCTTTTGGATCTTACCGACGTTACACAACTAAAAAACGTGGAAATATTAGCGAATCGCCCACTGGGCAGGTACTCCCCAGCGGTTATTCGTTATAATGTTATCTGAGATTACCTCGCGACATATTTGGACGAGTGTCGGTATTTTGTCCTTATACACGACAAACCGAACTTCGGCCACCTCCAGATTTTCCGAGCGAAACAAGCTGCCATCAAAGAATATAAACGTTGAATCGTTATAATTGAGTCCCTCAAAGAAATTTAATATTTTCAGAAATGGAAATTCTATCTAATATTCTCGCCTTTAGGTTCCTTAAATTTTCATTCGTGAAGAAGTTCTTTGCGAAAGGTAAAATAATTACGAGAAAACAATGTGCACGTGTAAATTTACATTAATTTTCTCTTATTTAGACCGATAGTCCGAAATTATTTTTTAAACAAATTTTCGGTATCGAATGAACTATTCTTAGATATTTTTCATACTATATCAACTGTATATTCCCACCTATATGCTTGATCCAATGTTTCTGTACATGGTCTGTGCAGAACTATATCGTATTTCTCTCCTCTTTCCTGTCCAGGACAATAAAGTATAACTCCATCCTCTCGACAAAGTATGCGTCTGTTACTATACTGTTCCGGCCTTACAGCGAGAACAACGTTGGGGGGAGTATCGGTGAATCCAATGTTTCGAAAAACATTATTTGCGATGTTTCCTAACCACGTCATTTTAGTTCGATCTCAGTAATCGTATTAGACGTGCAAGCGATAGAATTTGACGTAGTTGTATTCCTCAGACTGTACGTTACACTGTAATGATCAATTGTACGATATTACGCAATTCGTGGTTATTAATTGAAAGACGATGACATTGAAACGAAAATTTGACGACAGTTGTTCATACAACGCACAACCGATCGATACGGTATAATAATTTAACGATTATAAAGTACCCTAATATACCTGCATTCTCGTCCATGGATACGGAGAGCTCGATACAGTATGACAACATTCAACACGCGTGTGGTATGGTGGGTTGTCAAATAATTTTTTTCACGAAATTCCAAAGTCTAAACAGTCAAGGGGAAAAATGTGCAGCGAGACACCGAGGACGTACAGCGTTAGACTTTGTAACTACGGATTGTAACCGAAAGCTGATCATAGCTGAAGGTTTTTTTCATTACGAGCTTGGAACACTAGATGTCGCCCGTGCTGCCTTCTCGGAATTGAAATGGTGATGCAGGGCATCGTACGGATCGTACAGAGCAAAGGAATCTCATTTGGCAGTGAAAGTAACCGAAAAGGCGCGAAAATATTTCCAGTCGATACAGTGATAGTGATCAATGATTTGTTTATTTTGAATATTATCGCCAGATTATCGTGCCGACGACGCCACCAGTGTTCCTCGGCGCAAGCTCAATCCTACAGATTTCAGATGCTGTCTGACTTGTATAGGTAGCCATCGATGTGATATTCGTAATCGGTATGGTAGAAAGTCAACATGCTGTAAGATTTCAAACACGGCGTGCATTGAACGCTGCCGTTTAGTGACGTCCTTTTGTCGATAGATGGCAGCATGCTGCATTCACATTTCAAAATAAATGTGCACACAGCATACGATGTTACCCTTCGAGTCCCTCAAGTTTGTGAGCAGAATCGGGAAAAAATCTTCCTCAAAAATATAAATTGTGTACCGTATCCGAATGGGATTTTCTATGGCACTTCTATTCTATCGCATTATGAGAGAAAGTGTCCGATACTACGATACAAACTGATGCGGATAATAAGTTAAGTGGAGAGATCTTGGGATCATTGCCCGGAAATGGAATAGAATTACACGCGGAATTCAAACGTGAGACGCTGTCTACTCGGTTCTCGCGAACCCTTGGCGCAAACGTCAAATGAATTAATTATTCGCGATAGGCACTTGAACCTCAACGACGATTCGGATAGTCTACCAGTTTATCTCGAAAAGCCCCGGGGGTCTAAACACTGGGATCAACGGACCGTACGCGGTTCGTTTGACCGCTTGAATTACTAACGAGTTATGCAAGCACGATGCTCCTAAGATCGCAATGGCTTGCGTGGGAAAAGTATTCGATCGAATTTCGACAGTGATTATCATCGACCCTACATAAACCCCCCATATTCATTGAATGGATCGAGGAAACGAGCGTCTAATATCGGAGAGGCATGTCCCCATCTCGCTGATACGACGGCTGGAATCGATCTTGTTACACTTGTCTGGACATACAATTGTTTAGTCTGTATTCCGTACATTACGAGATTTCTTCAACCTTGAAATAATAAAGCGGAGGATTTTGTGCTCGAAAACGAAAATGCGCAAATTTGCCTTTGACTATAAACAAAAGCACGATTATTTTTTCAACGAGCGCGTACATGCGCTCGTTCGATTCCGGGAAACAAAGGGGAGAGTCAAGACTTTAGCCTATGGTTGTGCAACGTGTCAGAATATACGACGAGGGAACGAGAAAGCTGTTGCCAGTCCGTTTTAATTAACAACCGGCTGACTCGGGATACGCGCACGCACGCCAAGCACGTATGAAGATGCCGAGAAATTCTTGCTTCTTATTTTTTCTTAACAACGGGTGGTAGATGAGCCGAGTTGAATGCCTGAGGTCGATTCACGTCACGTTACCCTCCAAGGGTTCGGGCTACGCGAGGTGTGAAGAATTGACAGTAATGTGAAGGGAAATCTTGGTACGATGTTTACTTATGAAAAATAAAGAGAGCCTCCAGATTCGGGACGAGCGCTTGCCTCTGTTATCTCCAATTTACGAACGGAATTAATCGAGGTGCGCTTGAAATACGTTTCATATATTTTTTTTTAATAAAATAATATTCAAAGAGGAAAAAAAGAACGAAATGTCGTAAGGACCGGGTTATACGAGCAAATACGTAAATAGACCGCGTCTCATATCCGGCCAAATACCGAACCAATTTGATTTCATTGACTACTTTAATTTACATACGAGTAAATTAATTCGATTCACGTAGTCGCATATACTCTCTATCCGGAGTGGTATCGTCGACTTTGAAGATAAGCCGGCTCCCCCGATAAACGAGGGGAATAAATTAAAAAGAAATTAATTCCATGTAGGTTTCGCGCGAACGGACTCCCAAGATATCCCAACCAACAGTCTTACGATAGGTACATACCTATATACGTAAGGTAAGGCTATCCAAGAGACGCCGGACTCGCTAAAAATTCAATCAAATAAATCATTAGCGTTTCGTACGTGCTTCGAAGGCCTCGAACGAGAGACAATTTCGTGCCTGAAGCGGAAGAGCAAAAGAAAGAGACCTTTATAGGGGAATATGGTGGATGGAGAGAGTGCGAGATAGATGTATATAAATCTTATGGCGCCGAAATACGAAGTTTCTGTACATAAGCCAGGGGGAGATAGGCGGCAGTAATACATATGGTGTATGTAGAGACGGACAGGTAGGAAGCGAGCGAGCGAGCGAGCGTGCGTGCGTGTATCGTCGATTCAAGTCGGCGGCAGCAGCAGCAGCAGCAGCAGTAAGAGCAGCAGTCGCAGCACCAGCAAACTTAAGTAACAGCGTCGCGGCACAGACAGAAGCTGCGTACCGGGGCACCTGTCCCTCCACTACTCTTCAAGTATGGCGAAGCGAGCGGAACCTGGCACTCGTCGAGACCCTCGTTCGCGGTTCAGTACCCCGTGCACACTCACGCTGATAAGACCTTCCATTCTAATCAAAGGAGCACGCATCTTTGCTCGGTCGTTCCATCAAAAACGTGTAATTATCTACAACAAACCTGTAACCCCGGTCGCGATCACGACGGTTTTGTTACGTTTCCTGTTTTATTATTTTATTATTTTATTATTTCGTTACTTTCTCCCATCCTCCAATTGTGCAAATTTATAGAAACTCGTGCGAGTCTCATTGTAGATCCTATAACGAGAGAGAGAGAGAGAGAGAGAGAGAAAGAGCAGAGAGAAATATTTGGATCGGCGACTATATTCGTTCTGAGAAAACTCAACGATATTGGATAACGCCGCAACGAGTAACGAAGTTGGCGTAGCTGCGACCAAGTCACGTGATCATAGAATCGCTGCTCCGGCACTAGCCTCGTTTCACTCGCGTCTCCGAGGAATTCCTCGAATTATGTTCGATGCGGATGATCCCTAACGGCTCCTCGAGGTCGTTGACTCGCCAATAATTGAACGAAATCATGCGGTATCGTGACGCTCGTACTCGACCCTGACTCTCATTATCTCAATAAATCATACGCGCGTGTTAGTTCGATAACTTGGAACAAAAATTTCCCGATCGCTGGATTAACCGTGCTGCCGAATAATACACCTTGAGAGATAACGCGAAATTTCGGCACGTGGTCATTAACTATGCCGGTAAAGATAAGCGTATTCGCGAGTCTTGTCGCTTCCGTGAGAGATTCCGATAATACGGTGAAAGGAATGTAGTCGCACGTTCTTATAACCAGTGCAGTATATAACAAGCCCATAATATCGTGTTGAGAAACAAACAGTGATTTCGGAGTGTGGTAAATCGACGTGAATAAAGATTGACCGCAGGATTAATTTACACCTGTATACTGCATAAAAACTGTGAGTATCGTATAATGCTCGTCGTTGTTTTTCGTCCACGTTGCAATTATATATGCGACTATCGGGGTAGCCACGTATAATCGAATATGAAAAGTATGATTGGCGATAGAGAGAGAGAGAGAGAGAGAGAGAGAGAGAGCGATTGATAGGGAAAATGACCTCTTCGACGAATGCACCGAACGATCTCGATATACAATGCCTCGATAATAGCGACTCCGTCGTGTCACGTCTCCCGCGCGCGCGCGCCAACCAACCGTTACCGAGTCTTCGATCGTTCGCTGGGACAAGAAGGAACGTCGCCGCCGCTGCGACCAACGAAGAGATGCACCTGCGGCGTGCGCGAGAGCTCCGGACGGCTCGAGTCCACACGTGTTTAACGAGTATAACCACGCGACATATAGCATCGAGTCGAAATGACGATGAAATATGTAACTCTCGCGCGTATGATATATGGAAGGGAGAGAGGCAAGAGCTGGCTGTCCTCGCGTTTCGTACCAAAGTTACTCTCTCCCCTGCCCACATATATACATATATAGGTACAAGCGTTCACGCACGAACCCTCTCATCGCAAATAAACACCCGACCACCATCCGGCAATAAGTAAAAACATTGTCGAGAGCCGCGGAGGATTTAACGCGGCTCTAATTATAATAATCGTAGCACGAAGAGAGCAGGTCGAGGAACTCGATACGAGCTCTTTCGTCATCGAGACTGGTCCGCGTGTGCATGCCGCTAATACTTATCATTAACGACAACTTCTCGGTCGATCGTTCCACACGTGTGTCCTCCGTCACGTTCACGATCGTTCATTAATGCACGAATACATAGCATTAATGGCATTCCCATGGGTATAAATTGCAGGCGGTCGACTCGTTGCTCCCATGTGCGATCTCCGAGCTCGTACGCGCACGCCACTGAAGTAGGCAAACGGAGATTTGCTGCTACGAGCAGAGCTATTTAAAAAGCGATCAATTACCGCGTCTGGAAAGAGGCGCGAGAAATGGTAAACATTGTATCGCCTCCAACCCCCCCCCCCCCCCCCACTCCTTCCCCCTCGACGACCTTGACTCTTCGTCTCTATTTCATACGCGATGCAGACGCGACAAGTGGGTGGACACTTTGGCTATAAAGTCATATTCCATCTTTCGTAATTCACCACCATCGCCGGTGATAGATATTTTCAGAGGGGTTCGAGCTTTTAATGCGTCCAATGAGCGTATTACATTTATTCCCTTCGGTGGCGTCTCGTCTCGTCTCGTCTCGTCCGAACGCGACAAGGACTATAATAAATTCAGAATCGATCGGATAGGAAATTGCTGAAGACGCGGTCATTGGGATATTACTCGCGAGTCTCCGAAGGGATGGTCGAGACGAGCGGAAAAGGTATGCGGAGTAATTAACGTTCTCGTCCGGTTATTTATTCGTAATTATAGATACTAGACCTTATTGCTATACAATATTACGGGCGAGATTCTCTTGGAGAGGATGGGCGCGCGCGCCCGCAAGGTTTCCACGCGATCCCGCCTCGGATAGAGTTATTACTTATCTTTTCGTACATCGTGCACACACGCGGTCGAACAAGTGCGCGGGATACCCGTACACGCCTACGGGCAACGAGACGAGGAAGAGAGAGAGAGAGAGAGAGAAAGAGCTCCTATCTTCGTGTATCTATACACGCGTAACGTTACATTCTAGATACCGATGGAAAATTTTTCTTTAAGTATTTTTGTACGCTCCGACAAAAGGAGTACTATCGTCGAATCGACCTTTGAACTTCGAACTCACCCGATGATCACGGCCCTTACATTATTATTAACGTAAGAGGTCGTCTCGATCCGTGAATTCAATACGAGTGAAATTAAACGTCGGTCGAGAAAATGATGGCGCGATATTGTAAAGCAATAACGACAATGATTGATTTAGCGGCATTACGTCATAGACGCGATGAATCAGAATTAACGCCCACGCACGAAATTTTGCCACAGAATTATTCCGAAATATCCAAACGCGTAAAACAGACGGAATTTGCGATAATACGATATTCTAATCGTTCCGCATGATCGACAGGTACACGTCGACGTCCTATACATCTCGTTCGAATGTCACCAACACGAGAGCGCGCACCTCGTGACGAGATAATCTCTCGGCTTTCGAGCCGTTGACTGTACGGAATATAGAGACGTACTATAAACGACTCTATCGCGACGACTGGTCCCGGGATCAGAATATTAAAAGAAAAAGAATTACAAAAAAAATAAAGATGTGCCAAAAAGCTTTGATATAGAGGAAGAACCATTGATGCAAACAACGGAGATCGAAGAATCGCGGTCGAGGAAACAAACGATCCGAAACACACGTATGGCCATTCGAAAGGTCGGGTCCCAGAATAATTTAAAAAAAACGTTTCAAAAGGTTGCGCGATACCGTTCGCAATTTCCGGAATGTGTCATAAATTTAATTATCGCCGTAGGTTATTTATAGCGATATATACCTACGCGATCGCCGGCTCAAAGGTCCTCTTAATTCTTTGATTTTTAATGGAGAATTATCAAACGTCCACCACCATAATGGATATAATCCCAGCTCGAACGGGCCAAGACCGTGCCGCTGACCGAACTATATCCACCGGGACCAGATCCACCCGGGACGAATGTTAGGAAATAATAATAATAATATTGTATTACATTGTATTAATGCGATAATGTTATCGACGATCGAGTGTAAGAGCCCGTCGATGCCACGAGGCATTTCGTACCGTCCCAGCGGGTAAACTAATATATTAATACCTCGATCTCCTTCGACGTTTACTAAACATCTTAACGACATTGTCGTTGTCACTTCTCGATTGATTCGAGCGAAACGAGGAGAATCGACCAAGCGGAATGGAAACCGAGACGCGACCGGCCGCCACTTACGACGTTCAGGGTCACCGGCCTACCAACGATCGTATACGTGTAACAAACAAAGAGAGAAGCAGTTTCTCACTCGTTAGTAAAATCGTAATTTTGTAAGCGTGACCGAGAGAAGCTAGGGTACGGGGAGAGCTCGGCCGTGTTTCTCCGCTGTGTCGGCCGTGGCACATCGAAAACCAGTTCTTTCCTCTCCCGCGGACAAGCCCGTTCCCTGCGTGTGTAATTCTTCATTCATTTTTACAGCTAAACGAGCGCCCGTGTATCTCATCCGCGCCTTAACTCGCGCGCTCTTTTCTCTATTCTCTCTTTTGCAATTATTTGCGTCTCGCAAGTTGCGAGAGAGGAGCAGTCGGCACCTTGGCTACTCTGACTACGATTCAAGACTCGTTTCCGCACGTCCGGTATTATTACTTCCTGATTAATCGCGAAACGACCGCTTGTTGTTCTTTTTTTCTTCGTGCGAGCAACACGAACGAGAGTGTTGCGATCAATTACGCGATACGTAGGAATGCTCGTGCTGCACGCATCGGATTTACACGAGGCGTCGATCAATGGAATGTCGGGCCACATTTCGGAAGCTCGTATTTTGAGATTAGGGTGGGGTCTTTTTAATCCTCGCTGTTACCCGTCCGCGTGTCCCACTTATGCTATCGTCATATCAACTCCTTCCTTCCTCGACGAACATAACACGAGTTCTCGTACGCCCTCGGTAACCAAATAAATCCCCCTCTCCGCTTGCATATAACGCGCGCACTGATTGTAATCTTCCAAGAGCATGAATCATGCACGCTATCGGAAGAGCTGGATGAACGCGTATCTCTCGACATTCGTGTCGATTAATAACGTCGTTTATTCATTTATCACGAAACTGCGCAAAATTATTCCGCGGCAAATAACTATTCGACGATCGATCGTTGCTCCCTTAGGGGTTCCCGTCGACTTTGAATCGTACGACCGGAAATCACGGGCGGAAGCGTTATCGTACGCAGATTAGAGAGATACATGTAACTGGTAGTGTACCACGGGGGGGGGCGCTTTATCGCGAGAGAGGCCAACATCGGTCAGTCGATGCAGCAACGACTATCATTTTTTTAAATGTATTTTGCACGAGCCACGAAGAAGAAGTATATATGGGTCATGACTGGTCGATACGTCGATGTAACGCTAGACGACCTGATCGAACCCGAGTCCGTTCGGCAATAGCGCGCGAGAGCCGCAACTCCACGGGAGACCGCAAAATCGATTTTGCAACAATCGATGATATATACAACGGCGGAAAGGTCGCTTTCAAATAAATCTCAATCGTAATACGGATCGTCGCGTTTCCCTCGAACCGCCCCGACGGGACAAAAAAACTTGTAGCGGTCGAGCGCTACGAGCTCTCTCGACAATTATTTCCCCGAAATAATGATCTCTTCGCGATCTCGTCCTTCATTTCCGCGAGTTAATTGAGTGTCGATGAGAGAGTTGTAACGGCAAGACTCGATTCCTCGTGGCGTTCTCCCTCTGCTCGTTATATTTCGTTCGTTCGTATTTGTTCGGACGATAGCCACTCGAAAGAAACGGTGTCATCGAGAGTTCTCGATTCGGTCTCGCGGGCGCTGCTATCGTTCAAAGTTGAAACGCTGCTTCATCCGTCGGAGCACCGAGACAAGTGGCAGCATTCTTAGCACGCGATAAAGCGTTCGTCAAGAGTACGTACCAGTCTACGATTTTTGTTTTCTTCTTCAACGACTAAACTATCTATGTAGATAATGATAACTGCTGATAAAAATTCGAGTTAACATTGGACGCCTTTTTTTTCTATGTTCTACATGGAATTTGTTCCAAGGAGAATAAGAATAAGATAGATGGGCGTGAATTAGACGACGCGTCAGGATTTCGCACGTTCTCTCTTTCCGTGAGTAACGAGAGTCATCGATGACACGCGCTCTCGTTCTCGTCTATCCCGGCGCAACCGCCCTCCGGCGTACGTGCGTTTCGGTCGAGTTACGATGGCGGGCTCGTTCCTCGCCGGCTCGCTCGGCATTATTCGCGGTCTCTTCAACATTCGCCTCGATTCAACACCGATGACGTCGCGAGAAGCCGTTTCGCCAACGAGCTTGCCGGTGGCAGAGGAGGGAAGGGATATATACCCGAGTCGGTGCTATATACATTCGCATAATCAAACGACTCGGCCCCGGGGAGATACGCGCGCGTGTCACTCTCTCTCTAACTATTTCTCTATGTAAAAGAAACCATTCGTTACGTTACCTCGCGACTCTCTTATGTCACGGCAATTTTCCTAATTTTAATTCCCATACCTTACTCTTTCGCTTATCGATCGATAAAGTCAATTATTTCGATCGTCGGATGGAACGAAAGTACAGACGGCTGGAAACGACATGGGCGAGCGAGTATGCGCGCATCGAGACCCGAGACGAACGATGCGCGCCAAGAAAGTGGAAATAAGCCATAAAGGCCAATTTTACGAGTTGCACGGTAGTTGCAAGGCTCGAGGCACTTCGAAGCAAGTACGCGCGGTGGATATTCTTCCCGCGAGAGACCGAGAGAGATACGGGAGACCGGGAAGAAGAGCCGCGTGTGCCTACGCTGCTCGATCGCCGGACGAACGTAAATGAATTCTCGATAGCCGTAGCAAAACGATTCTGTTCGGACATCTGTTTCATCTTACGACGCGGCATCGGCTTTTCCCGGAGGGGAGGGGGGCATGGATATCCTTTTTCTTTCTTTTCCCAATTTGCCTAAGAAACTTTTACCTTTTCTTCTGCAATTTCCAAGGGTAATTAATTTTTTTAAATCAATTCTCGTTTTTTCGCTCGTTCGTTCGTTCGTTCGAAGGATGCCGTATCATCGCGGAGCACCGAGCCAATCGGGCCAGTCGCGCGGTAAGAATGCAACCGGTGTGCGATGCCGCGGCGAGTTCCGGTTCCCCCCTTCGCGAGGGAGATCTCGTGACGTCGCGCGCGAGAGCCGCGGCCAGTCACTCGGTGAATGCGGCTTAATTATTTACGACAACTTTTCTTTTTATTTTCTCTCTCTCCCCCCCGATACACGGTGCCAAGTCTCTTGTAGATATACACGGTCGAGAGCCGAAGACCCCGGGGGCTATACGTATGTCGGGTCTCCGCGCTCGCACAGGTTTCTCGGAAGTACTTTTTTTTTACCTTACCGAAAGACCGTGGGTGTTTGCATCTTTGGCTGCCGGGGTATTTTTATTTTTACCCCTTCTTCGGCAATGTGTCGCATGCGATTCGCGCCCGAGTCTCCAATACGCGAATTCGGTGCATCACCAAATTTTCCGACACTTGGCCTTCGATACTTCGCGTTCGATCTACGATTCGCAATGAGAACTACGCTATCATAAAATTAAACTTCCAAAATTTCGTCAAATGCTTTTATCTCTGGAGCCATTTTTCCCAGCTACTCATAAAACACAATTTTCTCCCTGAACGACGGTTAATTTTCAATTAATCGGCTTTCGTACGTAGAAGTTCGGCCTACTCGAGATATAGGCGCGCATGCCTCGAGCGTAGATGCTAATCTAAAATCCGGTGTGTATCGGACACGTACGAGAAATAATTTCGCGCACCCAAGGTAAGAAAATATGTATATCGTGTCAAGTACAGCGTACGCTCTTTGCCATGACCGGTTTCTCCACACTTCTGCTTCCCCTCGCCCTTTTCGTCGTACCCATTGGAATTTCCAAGCATCTCGAGCATCGAGCCGTTTACATGTCATCGACATGTAAACGACCAATATGTATTTCTTGCGAGTTACTCATGCATACTCGCGCCAACGCGATGACACGTTGATCGCTTCTATTTCTTCCTAGCTTTATAAGCTTTATTATTCATTGACCGAAACTTCTTCATTCTCCGCACCGCACGAGCGAGATATTTAGTAGACTATCAATTTTACTTTATCGAGAAATTTTCCTAACGAGATCACACCCATTCCCCCCTTCCGCCGTGATATTTGATACGCGAGCTTTCTTTTCGTCACGCGCCTCGCAAATCCAATCTGCTGATGACCGGCTCGTATCCGATCATACACGGTACGCTCTTATCTCGAATATCTCGATACTGATTTCGAAACGCGCGCTTCTTCTCGCGTGTGTGTGGCGTTTTTTTTTCTTTATTTGTAATGCGGACATGCGAGAGAATATCGCTGTAGTAGGTATTGACATACGCTATCTCCCATATCGGGCTAATTTGCGGTCTGATCTCCGAGCGCGAAACGAATTGGCCGATCGTCGAACAAGATTTTTTTCAAGTCTTTCTTGAAATACATAGATATATATATATATATATGTGCTCGATGGTCTTGCTGCTGGGATATGCGGGAGGAGGGGGAGGAGGAGCAGGAGGAGCAGGAGGCTGTGGAATCGCCCTTTCTATCGGTCCGTTGTAGGGCTCGTTCGTTCGTTGCGTGATGCTTTATATTTATTTTTTTCCTATTTTTTTCTGCAAGTCGTCGCGAGACGCGATCGTCGAAAGCAAAAGTGGTCAGGCCGAGAGAGTTCCACGGTTCCCCGTCGTACCCTCTCTCTCTCTTTCTCTCTTCGGGCGAGAGAATCCGGCAATGTACGAACGTGTGAGAAACGTACACACAAGAGTGGCCACTCTCGTTTTCTCGCTCTCGCGCAACTTTGCCGGGTACATAAGTTGTGCGGAGGCGGGAAAGGTAACGCGCGAGGGTTCTCGTTTCCGAGAGACTGAGAGAGAGAGAGAGAAGAGAGAAAACGCTCGGGGGGGCTTGGTGGAGCGGTTACAAGACGATACGGCAATGTGTGCGCTCCTCTCCCGCCTCTGTCTCGCATACGATCCACATGCTACACGCCGCACCACACCTCGGTGGAATAAATTTACATGCGCCACGGCTGAATGAGACGAAAAAAGAATAAAGCATCGGCCAAAGAGAGGATGTAATGAGAGAATAAGAGAGGAGGAAAAGCTGCCAGCCGCGAGAGAACTCTGTGTACGGCCAGAGCCAGAGATCGAAAACGGTAACACACACCTCCTCCTCCTCCTCCTCCTCCTCTTCCTCTTCTTCCTCCTCTTCCTCGGTCTGGCTTTGTCCGTGACGAGTATCGCCGTTCCTCTGAATGGAAGAGTAGCGGAGAGTGCCGCACGACTGTAACGCGGTAGCTATAGGTGCCCTCGTACTTGCACGAGTATATCTTATATATGACCATTTAAGTGCAGATTTTGCTCGAGGGAACGCGATAGACTCGCGATGCCCACTGCGCCAACGAAGTGGCTTCATTATTGCGTGCTGTTCGGTTAATTAACGCAAACATCGCACACTGGAACCATTAACGCCCACTTGACACGTGTCTCGCCCATCTTACTTCTCTCAATCGCTCCGAGCTGCTTATCACAAGCGTGTAATTAAAGCAAACCACTATGAGAGACCTCCGACTGCCTGAATTTCAAGTATGAATTATAAAAAAAAGCGCACACACACACACAGACATATACTCGAACAAACTTATAACGGTGGTCAGCCCCTTCTTATCGATGACCGAACCGCCGGCTCTGCCGAAACGTCAGGCAACCTGATGAATTTTCTGCTTGGGAATGTGACGTTTATGGGTATTGAAAAAATTCCTAAACCGAGAATTTGACTCGTGCTCGTTGAACGAATAAAAATCGAAAGAGAGAAAAAAAACGCAGTGGGGAACAAGGGCGTTCCCCGTAGGAAAATTAAACGCGTCAAGTTATGTGTCTGCTCGGTGAGCCTTTTGTCCTCGTGGTGGGTGAAATAATGGGATCGTAAAGCATCGACGAAGTTGCCGGCGTCGCTTATATTCTGGCTCCCTCTTGGGGGGGCTGAGGTTAGATATTAAAATGCAAAAAAGACCAACTGAGATCGGAGATTTGAACCATGATGAAAATCATTGCAATACGAATAATGCGTGAAACGAAAGAGCCGGTTTTCCAAGTGTTACGAATAGATAGATTCAATAACACACACATGCCTACATCAAACTCGAAACTCGAGACAGACCCCAGATGAAATCGTCAAGATTGCTTTTGAATTGTCCGATACTTATCGCTTGATCCTCGTCGGATTAATCGAATCGATAAAGAGCAAACATTGACGTGCAATCGTGCGAGTGTACCGATTCGATCTGAGAATATTATTTCGACAACGTTTCTATTTCTGTTTCGCATAATATTGAATATATGGAAACTGTTATTGCTCGCGAGTTTTCGAGCGCTGGTTTTACGAGCAGCTACATACTTCGGTGAAGCGGGGTTTGTTTAGTTTAAGAGGTCCATGAACTTG
This sequence comes from Netelia inedita, assembly GCA_964017225.1. NCBI lineage: Eukaryota > Metazoa > Arthropoda > Insecta > Hymenoptera > Ichneumonidae > Netelia > Netelia inedita. Next base: position 597,461 of record OZ024924.1, on the reverse strand, counting down.
GCTATCGCGCAGCTGACCACGAGCGGACTTAGATGAACGATCGACCGAGCTTTAATAATCAGCGGAGTGTGGCATTTCGCGGCCCGATAAATAATCGATGGGTCGAGTTCGGCGCGTCACGGACATACGCGCTCACACTCTCGGCCCGTATCGCGCATCTCGACGCGTTCAATCGAGGCGCTATTGGAACTAATTTAACGGTCAAACGATGGATGCGTGACTCGAGCCACCGAAACTCGATTAGAACGGTCGCTTCATCACACAGTAGCCCTCCCTCGAGAATGTGTGATTTTTGTACATTAGCTACTAAAAATCACAAAGATGAGGCGGTTCTCTGTTCTATAATGCGTAAAAGAGAGCCGACTTTGCTTGTTTGGATAAAAAATATGCTTTTATTTGCCTCCGCTCGCTGCTTCATCGATTCATTCGTACCGAACGCTTTTCGACCGATCACCAATTTGTTCTCGACGAATTTATTCGTATTTTACAGTAGGTAGTTGCGCAAAAATATCCTTCTCGATCGGACTTGAAAATTCCTGTCAAGCTTACGATCTCGGAGTCCATCGTATAATGCATAGGGTGGCTCGTTGAGAATTTGTTGGGTCGAGAGATGTTTCGTTCGCGATCTTATCCGACGACAGGAGCGCTTAGAATCAGAAAAAGAGAACGTAGACAAGGAGAGAGAACCCTTAGATTTCCTGAAGGCGAACGTCACTCAATGCCTCCATTGTTTCACGTTCAATTAGGCTCGAGGAAGGAATTGCGCAATGAAACGATACAAGCGTTTTTTTTTGTTTCTCTTCTTCTTCCGTCTTTTATTTCGCATGGGACGAGACTCGTGCTGCTGAAATAAGAGAGCCTGTCGAGTTTAATGAAGCCGGAGTACTTTTGGTCGTTTTTTTTTTGTTTGTTTACCGAGCCCCGAGCTTCTGCTCGACTACTCCCGCCGATGCGCGTTCCCCCTCGAGCTTGACATTTTGATAGAGTGCGTTAGACGCATAGCGGAGCGTATATAGACTCGGAAAGATTTCCTTTCTCGGACTCGTCGGAGACGTACGGCAATCTTTCTCGAATACGAATATTTTGTTCGGGGGATAGCGAAGAAAGACACGCCGATGCAAAATTCCTGAAGGAAGAGTTAGTGGTAGGAGCTTTAACGAGGTAGCTAGAGGTCTAGCACGCCACGAGGACGATCGACCGCGGGAAGGTACGATGAAGAACGGTAATGGAAAGGGCCCCGAGGAGGTGTCCGTATACTCGAGAGCTAATCAATTCGACTGTCCAACGCGCGCGCGAGCGAGCCAGTTCTCGTCCAAACAGCTCTCTCTCTCTCTCTCTGTCTCTCTATCTATCTATCTTTCTCCCTCGGCTGGAGCTTTAATGATACATTAGCCCCGTCACCCGTGTTTTGACGTGAAAGGACCCTAATAGACCGAAGATCTTCGCATCTATCCTCTTCTCGTTCGACGAGACGCCAAAGAGACGAGATTAATTTATTCCTCTCCCGAGGCATCATTTTCAAGGGCCCACCGATCGGGAACTTTGTGCACTTTTATCAACGCCACGGAAACTTTCTCGACTCGGCGTTCGCACGACTTATCAGGACGATTCCAAAGAATATTCTTGTCTCGGCAGAGGTGGATCCGATCGGTAAATCCGGAATTGAATTCCCCGTAAAGGAACATCAGTTTTTGTTTATCGTTCCGAGGATCGATGCTGTAGTAGGTAACGGTGAGGCGCAGCGAGCCCGAGAGAGAGAAGGAGGGAGGAAGAGAAGAGCCGTCGATGAGCTAGAGTGGAACGAGGAGTCGCTCGCGAGAGAATGAGAAAGAAGGGAGGCGAGTGCACAGCTTGGGACTGGATCCTGGGTGTATATAGTGGAGTAGTAGCAACGTGCCGTGCTCGCCGCGAGTTACGAAGATATCCTACCGGTTCACGACCCAACCCCCGGGTCGTGTCCGAAAGCCAAACATTCGAACCCTCGAGAGTTGAAGAACGACGCGCCAGGACACACCTCTGCCTCTCTCTCTTACTGTCCCTCTTGTTATTTGTATATTCCCGTCGAGTGAAATAGGCCGGGGTGAACTAATATGCGACGGCGCCTTCGACGATCGAGAGCCCGGTGCGTCCTGCTCCACGTGAGAGTGTCTCTATGTCTTTGCTTGACATTAATCACGCCAGAGCGAGAAAGGGGTGGTGGTGGTGGTGGTGGTGGTGGTGGTGGAGCACGCACCCGGCAAACGAACCACGCGTGAATATTTCTTCTACAAGCGTACTGCTGCCTCTCACACCCGCATTTCTTCCTTCAATCTATCCTATCTAGGAAGCTTCTATACAGAGACACTCGATACTCCTTACGAGCATAAACGAGGGCTACTCGGCCGTCGCAGAAGTTGAAATTGTTCTCTTGTGTAAAGTGACTCACCAGACGGTTTTAGACCAATTTGTCAAGCGCCAGTGCTGCCGTCCGTCCGCTTCTTTTTTCATCTCTTCATTTCTCCATATCTCGTTTAAGATTGTCATGGGAGCCTCCATGCATATATTCATTCCATTACGAGTGTGCTTACCATAACCGCATACCACACTAATTTTCCCAGGGTTTTTTCATCAACAATTGTTGGATAGGATCGCGGACCTTTCCTACGTATGCATATAGGTATGCGCCTATATCCATCTCGTGCATGAATTTCGAGAAAAGTATGTAACGGCAGACGCGATAAGACGCTATCGATACCGGAGTATTCCAATTTAACCGGCAGGAGTAGCAACGCCGTGACTCTTGGTGAAACGAGCGAGTGTACCAGTCGTTTCCTTATGACTGATTATTTTCATCAGTGATGCACGAGAGAGGCGTCGGTAAGGAAAAAAATTGCCCTCTTCCCGGATGATTGTATCTGACATCTGAATCGAAAAACTCTGGCAATCTCTATGTATCGCAATTGCTGTTATAAAAAAACCTATCGAGCGCCGGGGAAAACGAACACGGCAGAGTTAATGAATGAGAGAACGAATTGAAAATGTTCACACCGCTACCTCGATCATCGACGAGATAAGAGGAAATTGCGCGCGGCAACGAATTCAACGATCCTATATACGCGATCGATTATTTCTCATCAGCTGTTGGCAAATATTCGAGAATTCATCGCGCCGCGCGTCCCGAGAGGAATACACGTTTTCTCAAGGGTATGAGAGAGCGCCCTGTTATTATCATCTTATTATTATAAACGTTTTGTTGCGGAGTGGAAATAAAAGTTGAAGTGAACGAGAAGGAGGCGCATGAAATTATTACGCGTTAGCCGTATCAGGGGCGCGCGCGCCAGGACAAGCGCGGCTTATCCTCGCGCTACAGCGTGGTGGCTCCTGTGGGGCGCAGTTTAGGTAGAAAACAGAGTATACGCCTGCGGGCCAAAATTATTTTCCGGTTTATTTGCTTCTCTCTCGTTTAGTCCGCTGCGCTATCGATTCTCCGCTAGGTAGACGCACGTACGGCGCGCCCGACTTACCCACCTCGAGCCTCGACTCTTTTTTTATTCGCATTCCACGGTCATTATCATTCTCTCTTTCGTTCATTCCGTTGTGCCGGCATTATGTACGACGCACCTACACCGTGCCGGGATTATTAAGGTACCTACCTACGCGATAAGCAAACACGATTTTACCTCCGCTCTATTATTATACTATAAAATTTCGAGAGTCAGTGCCACGATCGACGTTTCGTCGAGACACATGCACCTTCGGCCCGCGGTATCCAATATTTTTGGAGCGGGGGATAATAATATTCATAACGCTCGTTGCGGCCTTGGGCTCATTTTCGATCGCAGACTCGTTACGTGTTCGCTCCTATCTCCGCGAAGGGGCTCGCGCGTACTTCCAACATCAAAGATCTTCAAATCCGATTTTTCTCGGCGAATCAAATTTATATTGAAAATTGCAATAAAAATGTGTTCTTCCCAAGGCTTCCCAATTATATCGATACAACTCGGTAGATATATTTCTTACAGGGATATTAGGGATTTTAATGAGGAGCCCGAAAAAAAAATGGAGTCACTCCGTGTAGTGTCTGCGGGATCGATGTAAGAAAAATCGATCGAGTCACGAAGAGCGAAGGCTATCGTTTATCATAATCATCGGTCTCGATCATTATGTTGGATTGATCGAGTTATCTATCCAGTGCGGGTGACGGGTCTTTTCGAAGACCGATATTAATATATATTCACGCCTCGTTCCGAGGTCCAACCTCTCGATATTTCCGCTGCGTAGTTTTCTCTTTTTTCTCCTTCGATTTAACAAGTCCAGCATGGAGACAAAATCAGGATCGTACACGGCTTCGAGCTCCGAGCTGAGCTCTCTACATGCTTTTGTTGCTTCGCTCTTGTTTTCTATCTTCGAGGATAGCTCTCCTCTCATTGGTGCGGCACGCACGAATAACGAAATTGATTAATATCGTAGAACGAATTATAAGTCTCGTCTAGACAAACGAGAACAACAGGGGGATTAATTAAATTTCGGATATAAGATTTGATCGGGTTTCTTTCAGTCGCTAACGGACTTTCGTATCGTTCGAAGACGAAGGCTAAACGCTAAACGATTCAATTGTAAATTCGGGGTAGCATAGTCGAGATAGTTGCCCTCCCGCTGATTTTTCTTCTCGCTATACGAGCTGCCTGATTGGATCACTGACGGGTCTCGCGCGAAGTTGTTCGACGAAGCGTGCCCGCATGAACGAACGATCTGGCAAGGCGGGAGGTAGAGGTGGATAGAAGGCTTAATCGAATATCAGAGTATAAGGCTGTAGATCGAATGTGCTCGAGTCACCTCAAGAGGGCGAGCGACACCCTTCTTCTTTATACTATTCCCCAAGGGGATGTTCGCTTCCAACTTTTTTCAATCTCGTCCTCGAAAGGGTCAAGTAACGAGGCCGTCTAAACTACGAGTCGTACACTCCGTCCCAAGATATCGATGCACTTTCTCTCGTCGGAAAATCTTTGGACGTCTCGTCATGCTGCGTTATCGGTCGAAACCGTCAAATAACGGCATTCCTTCGGATTTTTGGTCCGTTTTTGTGGCATAAGCTCGAGCAACGTGCTTTAGCCACAACAAGACCGGCGCCTGTCCTAATCGTGGATATTCTACCTGCGGTTTTTTTGTTCCCTTCGCGTCACTCTCGGTTCACGTCGAGGCGCGCGCATCACCTTGTTCGTGTTTATGAGTAGTTTCAAGAGAGGCGAAAGGAAGATGAGTGACTAACAAGGATCCGTGGAATAGAGCGCGCGAGAGCTCCGCGCGGAGAGCCATATAATCTGAAAGTGCGAGTCGGTTTCCTCGAGGGCTCATCCGTGTGACGGCGCTATTATCGGCCACACAGGATGAGCCTCGGCTTTCTCGTCTCTCCTGACAGCCGGCGATGGCTCTGTAACCCTCGTAAAATTCGTAACAATATACGCGGCGTAACATGCAGGAGTGGGGGAGGAAGACGAAGCTTTTATTTAAATCCTAATCGTAAAATTCTTCGGTCCGATGTTACAACACGCGATATTTCCTTTTATTGACCGAGTGAATTCTTCTGTCGACAGATGAGACAGCCGGGAAGAGGCGCGGCTATTTCTCAGCAATTAATCTCCGTCGCGGATTTGCGCGAGGTGTTTGGCATTCGTAGACTGCTTCTGTCGCGGAATCGTCAAAACAAGGAACGCAAGCAACGAGGACGTTGATGCGAAGCGAGGACGCGGAAACGGCTCTGAGTATCGTCTCCCTCCTCCTCTTCCTTATTCCCTCCTCCCTCCCGCCGTCGTCTTGACGCCGCGAACGCGAATAATCGCCACGGATAGGACGTTAAGTAGAAAATCACGGAAGAGGGGGACCGACGAAGGAAGCGGAAGTGGGAGAGCCGAGTAGAAGAAAGAAGCAAGGAGTGAGGATTAAGAACACGGGGGACGAGAGAGAGAGAGAGAGAGAGAGCGAGAAATACGGATATGGAATGCGATAGTACGAGTTGAATAGAAGAAACTTGTCGCGCGATTCTCATGGAGGAGATGAAACGACGTTGGCGAATGATTGGGATCTGTCGCGTGCTGCTGTCGCGTTACCGGTCGAACTCGTATTTAGAAAAATAAGAAGAACGGGCGATAGAATTGGCTCGGGATGGGAATGAAAATAATATACGGGAGGAATACAGGAGCTCGAAACGCGGTGGAAGTGGACGAGGAGGAGCATAAGGAGGTTGCGCTCATCCCGTTCTTTCCGAATCTCGGGACTTCGAGGAGGGACTTGTCGCGATCGAGCAGGGATGAATATTGAAAAGAACGTATGGCACACGGCCGATGCGAATGATTCCAAGTTCGCTACGACTTGGTCGCTGCTCCTCCTTCTCTGCGCACGTGTGTCGGTACCACCGATAGATCCATCGGGTGTCTCCGTGTATGCGTGTCTCTCTGTACGTATACCCCGTATGTGCATATGTATGTTATAAACGAACGTGCGTGCGTATATATCGCTTCGACGAGATCCAACACATCGAAAACGCGAGGCCTCCTCTGCTGGGGCTGCGCTGCCACTGCTGCTGCTGCCGCTGCTGCTGCTGCTGCTCGACACGGCGTGGAGGCGCGTGCTGGTGTGTCGGTCTTCACTGTGGTACACGCGAGAGAGAGAGTGAGAGAGAGAGGGAGAGAGAGAGAGAGAGAAAGAAGCAGAGCCCGAAGTGCCCGAACCCGAGAGTCGCGGAGTGCCGGAGAAGAGAGAACCGCGAGCACACTCGTTCAGTAGTTTCTCGGCCGCCGCACCGGCATCATCCGACCTACGAGAGAGAGATAACCCCCCCTGTGCTCGTGTGTTCACTCTTGACTGAAAGAGCAGCCACCGCCACTGCGAGGACCAGTGTGTGTCTCGCCTCGTCAGATCCGATATCTTCACCGGTGGGACAAGCTGACACCCCTCTTTCACTCCCGCTCGTTCACTCTCTCTCTCTCTCCCTCCTTCTCTTCCTCTATCGCACCGTACCAACTCTAGCTGCTCCAATTTTCGCTACTCTTTCCGACACGTCGTGGTCGCGAGAACAAACCCCTCTTGCCGCTCGACGCGACGAGAACCGTCCCCGTCTCTCGTTTCTTTTCTCCGCCCCTCGCGACCGACAGCCCTGCCGCCGCGCCGCACCCGCCCGCGCTTTCTCGCCCCTTTCTCATTATTACACAACGCGGTGGATGCGCGTGCGATATCGAACGCGAGTCGGAAAGATCGCGCCGACGAGAGCAAACGCGCCGGATTTTACGAGACGAGACGAGAGCGAATTTTAAACGATGATATTATTGATGAGCCGCGATGAAAAATTGAGGAAAGGAACGCTTTTAATCGCCACGAGGCTCTTGACGATCGATCGAGAAGAATCGATGAGATCCGAGCTGTAACGCGATCGCGGTTCGTAACGAGCGAATCGGCGCATACGTTTCAAAGTGTGACACCACTCCACCTTACCTACCTATCTACCCTTTCATTTTAATAAACCTCGTGGCTCACCAATCGAGTTCACGTTGAACACAAATTTCGTCTGTCTTTGCTTGCAGAGATTTTACCGAGAGTCGACGAGTGAGGAAAAACGAAGGAGCGAAACAGTGAGGTTAATCAAAAAGTGTGCCACGAAAATTCGTCGACAGAGTGTTGCGTTGTTGGATTTCCGAATATTAAAAAGTGAATCGATCTTTCCGTGCGGAGGGAGGATAAGGAAAATAAAATTTAAAAAAGTGCCGATTCTCGCAACACGTGTTATCGACCGTACCGGACTCCGGCCGGTGGACGAATCGTGTACCTACTCGGTAATTTCGGAAGAAATCGGGCTTGCCGCATCGACGACGGGACAACCGGACCGGAGCGCGAGGGACGAACGAAACGAGACGAGAGACACGAGACAGCCCGTTAAGGCGAACGCGTCGCGCGCTGCCTGCTATGGTGCTTCTTGTGATTGATGGAACGAGCGAGCTAATGCTTGGACTACCGAGCGCAAACCGAAGCCTCCCGAGAGAAGAAGAAGAAGAAGAAGAAGAAGAAGAAGAAGAAGGAGAAGAAGAAGAAGAAGAGGCTAGGTCGTCGGATGTAACCGGTAGCCGTTCGAATCGCGACGACTAAACTCGATCGCAAAATACTTAAACGAAGGGATCATCCGCAGTGTATCGGGTATCCCCGCCGATCGACCAATTTTTAAACGCGCGAAACAACCTACCGGTCGCGATAATGCTTCGATACCAGAAGAGAGAGAAGGGCGTCTCGCCACGAATAGTCGCGAGTTCGCTCGACAAGACACCTTACCCTCTCGTGGGTTCGAATTCGCATATATCGGCGAATGCCACGCGAGTCGAGTGCATCGTCGATTGTTGAACGAGAAAAGGAAAGACCGAACAAGAAATAACGATAGACAAAGAGGGAGAGAGGAGAGAGAGAGTGAGGTAGAGAAAAAGAAAGTGCAGGGCACGAAGAGTGGATGAGAGCGTCATGCACGCAGTGATCGACACGGGAGGGCCAAGGGTGATGCGCTGTGCTGAACGTGCCGACCGCCCGATAATACCTAGAGCATCGCCGATCCTGTACCTTCCGTCGCGTCCACCCATTTCTTCCCCGAGCTATTCGATCCAACAGCGACGATCTTGTTTCGCCGTTGATGCTCTCCTACATTGTGCCAACGACGACATTGCGCCGTTGTCCGAGTCGAGTATCGACATCGAGATCGGAATCGTTCCCGGAAACGATGAACGGGACGAGTTTTTGCTCGATGAAAGATCACCACCGGTCTCGACGACGTCCTCGAACGACCTCGGACGCCTCGTTGCGAATAGAGAACGAAGGGATAGGGCCAGAGACCGGAAACGTTACGACGCCCTGCAGCGACGCAGAAATCGTCCATCATCCGAGATTCAACGTCGTCACGGAGATTTCTCATCCGCCGAGCGAGATGTTACTCGGCTCCACGACGAGAACGTACGAGAATGCTCGAGACTATCGTCGGCGGATCGCCTTGTGCGCGACGATACGATCGATCGGAGGAAGAGGACACCGACGATCGGTCTCGAGAAAGAATCTGCAACCTCCGCCCATCACCTGACGAGCGACTTGCGCGATGACGAGCCGGACGAGTGGCGAGGAGGAGGAGGAGGAGGAGGAAGATCGTTAGATATCATAATGAGGCTGTTCGGTGGTTGCTGCCTCGAGCAACAAGAAAGCGGAAGGATGTGTCGAGAAGTTGGGAGGAAAACCGCGCAATCCGCCGCGATCTCTAGTCAACGCGTGTCAAATGGTGTAGAATACGAGTGGCCGTGCGAGTGCGAGTGCTTTTCGAGTGTCTCCGGGGAGGAATCGGGGTCGTCGACGGCGAGAACGACGAGAACGACGAGCGAGAGCGAAAGAACGACGAGAGAGAGGAGAAAGGGGGGCAGGCACAGATCGGGCAGCATTCAACACAAGAGCCGCTCGTACGTTCAACTGGCCCTCCTCCTCTTTCTCCTCGCGTTTGGTCACGGCAGTCTTTCCAAATCGAACTTTCCTACATTCGGTGGAAAGTCCGTTGGTATCGGTGCGGGACTCGGCGTTTTGACGATCGGTACGATCGTCGGCAGTGTAACGGCCGTTCCCGTTGATCTGGACGCTGGCGCGAGAGCCGAAAGATCGGCGAATCTCAGTCACATCACCGGGGCCTCGCGTAAGATACAGATGTACATAAAAAATCGTCACCTACAGATTCTTCCCGATGGCACGGTCAATGGATCCAACGACTATACCTCCGAATACAGTGAGTATGCTCTACTTCTTTTTTATATTTAATTAAAGCGCGCGCGCGTGTCTGTTTCGATTTTGACACGATTGAGTTACTCGCGCGGTGGGGCCTTTCGCGCCAAACAGATCTGCTCTCTTTCGCTTTGCCCGCTATACCCACTCTCGTTGGCTTTAGAATCGTCGAATTTAACGACAGAATGCGATCGGACTTTGACTGGGCGGTCCGATCCAAGAATACTCGACCGATGTACACATCGGTCTCCGAGCCAATCTGCCAACTTTTTTGGCAATCCCTCATCGGCGAAATCTGTTTTTTGTTGTTGTTGTTTGCTTTGCTTTTATTCTTTACGACGTATTGGATCGCGCCCGATTATGTAACTACATATATGAGAGTCGAGTACGAGGAAGATTGTAGCAGCGCGCGTGACTACTTTAATCTCGGCGAGTCTTGTTGCCGCGAGGATAATTCGAGTTAAAGACTTTGTATCGATGTGCGTGCATATGGAGGCAAGGATAGGGCGCGAGATAGGGCTTTGAGAAGATGCGAGGGGAGAACCAAGGCGAATAAGCCGGCCGTCGTCGTCGGCCTAGCGGCGGATCAATCATCGCGGAATCCAGTTCCCCGGAGCGGTTCATTCCTAGATTCATTGCTCCACGTTCCTTCGCGTTTCGATAGACAGCTGCTTCGTGAGTACGCGCGCACTCTCTTACTCTCTATCTCTCTCGCGTACTCGATCCCTTTACGTACACCGTGCAACATTCAGGAGAGTCGCGGTATCAAGATCAAACAATCGAGCCGCATGGTCATCTTCTCTCTGGCGAACGTGCAGATCAATCTCTATATACGCGAGATTGTAAGCCGTCCCCACGGCTCGCTAACGAGAATCTCAACTGTAAGGGCCACACCGCCGATTTCCCGTTTACCTTAATCGCGAATGACAATAATTGACCCTAACCCCCCTGCTCTCTATTTTATTTGCAACAGCCCGGACGTTGATCTTTACCCGCATTCCTTGCTAAATATTTCGATGCCCAACTCCTCCCTCTCGACACTATCGAACTTGTGGAAAAAGCCAAAAATTGGCTCATCGCCTGGCCTCGCCTCGCTCAAATTCAATTATGAACTCAACTGCGGATAATTGACGAGGGGGAGGGAGTTGAGCGAGGTCGAACGTAATATATATATATATATATATATCGGTGTAGTGTAATCTCACGCACGATAAAAAGCTTATATACGTATACGTAATGGGACGCGACGATTCATTGCCCCCGAGTGATATCCGAGCGGGGTCTCTATCAGCCGGGCATTACAGTATACGTTCTCTCGCGCACGCGCGCGATTAGCCAAACCCGGAACTACGAACGGAGATCAAGAGGTTACGCGGCCTACGCGAACAGCGGTCCCTCTGCTACTTTCGACACAAATAGTCCGCAGTTGTCCGTTCTCCATCGTCTTTCCTATCGTTGTTTCAAACATAATCACCATCATCTCTCACGTACTTCTTCTTCTCCTTCTTTGTCTTCTTCTTCGGCTCGTTCTTCCTCGACTCCGCTAATGCCAGCTCCCCAACGCAGCTATAAAGTCTAATTAAGATCGCTCAAGAGGAGCTCTCCGTCATGCGATCACTTAAAACTTTCCACGTTGTCAATCACAAATTTGCTTCATAGACAACCATTGACCTATCCTAATTATCAATCAGCGTTAAAACATATTGTTAAATTATGTGAAATAATGATAATCCGTCGATCGAAATGTTAGAAATGTTTGTAAACAAACGAACCTCGAGGTTTGCCGTCACTTTGCGCACGCACGCACGAAATAATTCGTTAATTAAATATACGCGCGCGTCACGGAGACAGTCAATTGTCAGATGCTTCCGGGTCAGAGTTTGTAGGGAACTTTTACTGTACGGTAACGCACATGTGGTCGTAGCGAATATATATAGACGGCAGTACGATGCACCCGCATAAGAGTGGTCGCGACTGCTCGGTGGTGTACCACCATATAGTTATACGAACGATCGGAGGAACTCCCGCGATGCCTTGTCTCCCCCCGTCGCTTTGCGCATCACCCACGCGAACGCAAACTGCACAGTGGTCGGTGACTCTGCACCCGACTGATTAGCCCAGTGCCTTGTAATTGAAATATCCCGGACGTGTAACCGACCAGAAAGAGAGAGAGAGAGAGGGTGTGAGAGAGAGAGAGAACGTACCAAATAATGAAAAAGCCGACGCAACTTTCAAAACGGTCGCTCAATCGAGAAGAGATGGATTCGAGCTTGACCCTTTGGCCAACGATCAATTGAACGATTGAAAGATGGATGGTGAGACGAGAGAGAGAGAGAGAGAGTGAGAGAAGAAAGTCTCGGCCAAGTGTCCTGTGTCATCAGGGCCGAGAGAAACGTGGCGTTGGCCTTCTACGATACATCTCCGAGTAGACGCAACGACCGACACATCATCAATTTCGTAATCGACCAAACGCGCGAGGGAACATTCGACGAAGCTCCGGGGCGTTTAAATGCGCCACGAATCACCGGGGTCAGAGCCACCACCTTGTTGTATATACATACACGTAGGTATAGTTAGCACGAGCATCGATCCGACTCTTATGGTAAAGGGAAAGAAGAGAGTCGCCGCCACCACCAGGCTCTCCTCTTGGTTGTGTATCGTCTCGCCTCCGCTCGCGTCGCGACTCAAACGCGCGCACGTACCGATCCTCTCGCTCTCTTAATTGTATATACGCGCGGCAAATATGCCGCCCTTATCCGAATTCTTATCCTCGTACGTCTGCCGCTCTAATGGTACACGATTGATTTTCGTCGTGTGCCCGGCCACACGCCTCACATCCAACAGCCCTCTTTCTTATTTCCTTTTTTTTTCTTCTCTCTCCTCTTCTTCTTCTTATTATTATTATTATTGTGACCGCGGGTGATGCCCAGATTTATTCTCAGATTAACTCGCCCACGCAACTCTCTTATACAATATTTCCCCTTGTCAAGTTTTCTAATGCGCTTAATGCTACGTATATTACGATTAGATTGCGCAACCGCGACAATAAATTTACTAATGCGTGCATTGTCGACACCGGCAGCCAAATGTCACTGCACTCTGAGCAGCGAGATGTACTCTCCTCCTTCTCCGACGCCTACATTGTCTTGTACTGTTTAATCAACGTCGCGAAAAAACAATCGCGGCGTGATAACAACAAAGTTTCCAGGTGCGAAACTTTGGCACATCTGGCGATTTGTTCGCACCGACTCTATAATGATCTCTGGCTCGAAATAACGCAGAAGCCGAGAGTTAATGCGCCGCTATTCGCGAGAAGCTCTAAACTATTTCAAGAATGTTCACCCTCTAAGCCCGTACTTATATTTTCGAGATAAATCAGAGTGACTTTTATGCACGCCAAAAGCACGTACACCACAGAGGTATACGTACGTGATCTCCCTTTCTCTCGGACGCCGTGCGTGTCTAAAGGAACGATAGAAATTTATGAATATGCTTCGCGCCATTGTCATCGCTGGCTCACCTTCCCCCCCACTTAAGGCACTTGGCTCAATAACTCAAGCGCAAATTCGAGGTCCTTAAGGTCTGTTAACTCTTCATTTTGCGCAGCGATATTATCATGGTCGTAAATCACGCCGGTACACGGGCCCTGTACCGGGCTCCTTTCTCGGGAGTAGAGAGTCGGATTGCGAATAAATGCCGTCCCGCGTCCACGACGGTTAGTGAAAACTTCATCCACGTTTTACAAATCTTTCGGACGCTCGAGAGCCAATTGAAATATTCGCATTGTCGTCGATCGATCCAGTGCGTCATATCGATATGATGTTTTTTTTCTTTACTGAAAAAAAAACAGAATTTTTATGTTCTCGTCGCGAGCGTCGAACCCTGTTGCGAATGTTAAATTTGTCAAAAGGTCTCCAAGGCATAATATCGTAAAAGGATCGTTAGTCAAGGTATTACACGGGCGCTCGCATAAGCGGACAACGCTTGGAACTTGGTGTCTTATTTCCGAGGCCGTGTGTGTCGCGCAGCCTCTTTAACGAAAAGCCTCCCAAGGCATGTCACGTTCGAGAACTTTGAACTCGAATCTATGGTGCATCGAGAGATGAAAGACATACACACGAGGTAGCGAGAGAGAGGAGGGACGTGGCAGTCGCGAAGAGGGATTTTAGAAACGACGAGACGAGATCTTTATATACAAAGCTTCGAGGCTGCACACGAGAGAAGGCTAATCCGATTTCGTTGATTCGCCAAGTGCTGCCGTTCGCGCGCAATAAAAAAACATAATGCACAGGGAGGATATAGAGAGAAAGAGAAAAAAAAACGAAGCGTGATTCTGTTAAATTCTCGCTGGTAACTTGTTTTCTTCATTCCACTAAAGTTTCGTTACTCTTTTTTCGATACATAATTTTCGCCCGGCCTAATCCCGACTGCCCGATGAAAATAATTCGGGGGTCTCCGTCGTAAAAAATAACTACCCGTTGCTGCTGCTGCTGCAGTCGCGATGTTTCGGAGTGACGAGAGTCCCGATTTGGGGCGGGTCGCGAGAGGCGTTTGGAAAAAAGAAGCAGCAGAAGCACGTAGGCCCCGTGTCGTCGGCTAATGAAAAGAAGGAAACCGGATGAGAGAGAGAGAGAGAGAGAAAAAGTTGGAAAAAGGATTTTTCAATATGACGAACGCGGCGTATACACGTTGGTGATAAAGGGTGATATAATATACAGGATCAGAGGAGATGAATCGCGGATAGCGTAGGGGAAAGATGAAGAAGAAAGAAGGCGGAGGGGCCGTTCGAGACGCGCGTTGGGAGGTTTTTAACGGTACAGACACTTATACAGTATATCTCATTATACGGCTAATAGCTTACGAGCGCGCGAGATTAGAGAGTGTGAGCCTTCGTCTCTCGTACGTACCTTGACGTTTATAACCGACAGTCGATGCCGCGATCGAGCTATATCGCCGGTACGAACGTTACGGTAAAGGCAACTCGATGGAACTCGAAGTATTTGAGTTTTCTTCTCGCGTAAACAACTCCCGGAGATCTTTGTTTTCCACATACTGGGGTAATTACGATTATAGTCCGCATACCCGTGGGCCATAACGAAGAGAATGAAATGCTCGAGGAAGAGCGAAGCGTGGGGTTAAGTGCATCAGTCACATGTGAAACTTGATATATGAGAACGGATGTACGGACGCGCGACAGACATTAAACATGTCGAGCGTACCGGTAGCCATTGACAGGACTCGAGGGAGCTACCTAGGACTTTTTGTTCACATCTTCAACTCGGTTGTCCAGTTTCTTTTCCTAAATCGTTCACCGTGTGTGCTCGGCTCGCCTTTATGAGCTCTCGCGAATACTCCATGTTCCGACTCCCTCTTTCTCTCTGTCTCTCTCTCTTTCTATCTTGTGAACTCGCGGAATCGTCCGACTCTCTAAACTCCCGTAACGAATAAAACCCGCGAAAGATATTAACTCTGGAATAACACGAGGCCGAGTCAGATCGTAAAGCGTCTGTCAATGCTCGGGGTTAATGCGCGAACAATGTTTCGGATAAGAAGAGCCATTATGACGCGTGACACCGCGTGGCTACGAGAAAAAGGACAAACGAGCAAGAGAGACAAGCATTAACGGACGAGAGTCGGAGATCGACGTTGACGAGACCTCCTCTTAATGAAAAGGAGTGGAACTTCGCGTGACACGAACGCTCGGCATTAGCTGTAATGAGAGCCACCGAGTGCTACCTATACCTAATGCGCATGATCAGAGCACAAGAAACTTGTGAAACGCTTAAACTCTTAACGACTCTCTGAATCGCGATAAACGGATTTGTTTCAAACGAGACTTTGCTCCGATTCGAATCGGGAAAAGAAAATCTTTCTCCTCTCGTTCTTCCATCGCAGTTACAAAAATGGTGGAATTACGAAAATTATTCGTCGAAAATAATATTTAGAATACGAGTTCCGTTTACTATATAGTTCTGACGACGAATACGAGACAAACGGTGAATACATCGTGCGCGGAGATTCGCAAGAATCATTATGAGAAACCTCTTGCGAAACAGTGGATCGTCGACCTAACGGGTGTCCTGAAATATCACCGAGGAAGCCTAAATATAAAGTCGTTTTCTGGCTCCGCTGCGGCGAGAACGAGACAACTGTTCGCGCGTCACGTCCAAGAGAATCGCGTTCTCGTTGGTGGTTGCGATTCTGGTCCATCCGTACGCGCGGAAAACGGCGTGTATTTTCTCATCGCCGGGCGCGTTCGACCTATCGGTCCAAATGTTGATACTCCTGGCAACTCTCTAAATTAGCGTCGTTAGACGCGAGCTTCGTCGATGCCTACAATGTTTGCACTCACAATAAGTGCAAGATGCACTTTACTCAGCCGAAGAACCGCATTCCCCGTTACGATACAAAGTAAAACCGTTACGTATAAAAAGTATCGACGCTATCTTCCCTTTCGTTATCTGCCTATAAATATACATGAAGTTGGCGAATTTCATCAGCATATCCGTTGATCGACCGAGTCAACAAAATTTCGACATCTCGATTACGCTCTATCTCCGTGTGGGGCCAATTAACTTTCGTTTCAGGAAGAATCCGATCGACGCGTGTATACATAATTATGCATTGCTCCGATAAAAAAATATAAAACGATAAATTTAATCGATGGAACACCCACCGACGAATTCGGCTAGAAACGAGTTCGGCTATCCTTGGCTCGTATACAAACGAGAATTGAGCCGTTCTCGTCCATTATTTCCGTGAAAGATGCTGCGCGCATATGCCCCGAGATGGCCCGAAGCGAGATGAGAGAAGGGCGAGAGAGCGCGGCCAACAGCGAAGAGCACAGCCACGGGATACCCACGCGAGAGAGAACGCCGGTATTTCAATTTACATACTTCCGATAACTTTTTATCCTCCACCCGCGGGACGACATAAATTCTCATGACTGGTATCTTTGACGTTACTCGATGTATCTAGTTGGAAACTTGCTTAGCTCTACCGGGAGGGACTGCCCACGCGACCATGAGAAAAACAACAACGAGCAAAAAAAAAAGAAAAGGATACAGAGATAACCCCCGGAAGGGTTGTACGAGGCGTTTCGCTTCTACGATTGGATTATCCATATCTTTCTCTTTCTCCCACCCTCCCTCTATTTCTCTCTCTCTCTCATTTTCCATTACGCGCGACCAAAGTTATTTCCACTCTCGCGTGTCTACACGCACAGCCACGTGGCACCGTTAAATATTCTACGCTCCAACCCTCCGGCAACGCTACTACGATTTACGCGATGGCTCGAATGAGAAAATGAACGAGCGGTTATAACGTGAAAACGCAGCGATCGAGGCGCCTCCGGCCATTCGCTCGGGCGTTCGTAGCCTTGACCTTGCTCAAAATTCCAGCACAATGCATTTTCGTTTTCTCGTACGAAGAGACCGAAAGTCGCCTCGCGTTCTCGAGTGTCCCTCGTTCCTTCTCCCCTCTACACTCGTCACAGTGGCCTTGACCCCGAGAGACCATTTCCGCACCTCCTGCAGTCGCTTGAGAGCCATAAAGTCTTTCTCTCTCTCTTGCTCTCTCTCTCTCTCTCTGTCTCGCAGCAACGACGGTAACCACACGAGGGTCGTGTATACCAGAGAGAGAGAGAGAAAGAGAGAGGCGCACCGTTCGCAATTTATCGACGCGCGGCAAACGGGACATACACAGTAACCGCACCAACAGCGGCAGCAACACCAACACCACCACCACCAGCGCCGCCGCCGCCGCCGCCGCCGCCGCCGCCGCCGCTGCCACCGAGAGGAGTGTACGCGCTCGTAAATCGACGAGGCGTTGATAAAGACGTTTGTAAGCATATATACGTATGTACGTGAGGAGTACGGCTCGAGCATTACACGACAGAAGTGCATGGACGCGAAGCGAGCGGAGCATAAAAGCAACCTCGTTTGGCTACTCATTTTCAAGGACTGATCCATCTCTCTTTCGCCCCGTCACGACGTATTCTTATCGACTAACAAATTCTAGCCGTTATTAAAGAGCCGTTCTGACACGCTCGATGATTAATGCACCGTGTTCCGCTCAACGATTTGCAAAGCAAAAAAAAACAACGCTACAAGAAAACAACACGTCCGCGTCGATAATCGCGTGACCGTTTGCCTCGGGCATGAAAAACTGGCGCCAGCCGACTCGAGGCTTGAGTTTCTTCGCTCTTTTATTATTCTGACCCAAAAATGCAACCGGAGATTTTTGCACTGTGAAACGATCGGTCAGTGACCGAGGTGAAAAGGAGCCGATGTTTTCCCGATAGAAATCGAATCTCTCGGGGAAACTTGAATTCGACCTAGAGGGGGCTATTGTCCCATTTTCTCCTTTGGGGATTACGTTAATCTCGTGTAGCACGGCACGCTATTAAAAAAAACCCAAAGCAAATGCAGAAATTGGTCTCTTCGAGCATCTGCTTCCCGTCTCTGGTTTCGGATTCGTGGCTACCAGGGCCGAAGAAAAATATTCAAGGATGAGGGAGAAACTCGAACCGAGCGACCAATAATTTAGTACGTAATGCGAACGTGTTTTTACGCGCAAACCGTTCGTCTCACTCGTCGGTCGAAGTAGTCACGGGACTGGTACATTTCGATTCAATTAGTTATCCCGTCGGTCGGATAGTACGAAGGCGATTAATAATTCGCGAAACTCGTACTCGTAAATTAAGATAAAACGACCTCATTGAAAATTTTATCGTCTTTCAATAGTCGAGCATTGAAAATACGCGGGCGAGAATCGAAGAATTGTTAATCGAATCCAGCTCTAATCGCGAGAACCGCGCGACGCGTCTCACGAACGCTGAACGACGGGATTGTATATATTTATAGGTTTTTATTTTACTCCGTGTCTCGTGCTCCGGGAGCTTCTTTATTTCATTCCTCCGTGTCCCGGATTGAAATCTATTCTCAGGATAAACGCACGCACGCGCGCGCGCGCGAGCGCTCTCGAGTCCCAGACCGTTGCTTGTAAATAGTGAATACGGAAATGACGAGGTCGTTGCGTGCGTCGAGGGCGTAAAAAGAACGAAATGGTCCGATGAGAGAGAGAGCGAGAGAGAGAGAGAAAGAGATTGAGAGCTCTGGAGATATCGTAGATCCGGTGCCGTAGCCCTCCCGTCGTCCAGCAGCCGGCGGAGAAACGGAGAAAAAGAGCTACGAAGCTGCAGGCGCGCGACGATGTACACCGCGAGTCAAGGCACCCGCGGGTAAACTCGTTTTCAACTTTTCATGGTCGATGATAGGCGCCTCGTTCCACTTTACGACATCGAATTAACCCCCCGTGCGCCCTCTATATCCACACCACTCTAAGCTGACGACGACGAGGAGAGAGGAGCAAGGGGAGAGAGGGTGCCCTCTTGCTGTTGTGGGTCGCGCGGAGATTTCAGCGACAATCTTGGAGATCGCGCACGATTCCGTTCTCCGTCTCCCTCGTTTCTGCACGAGTTATATACGGAGCCACGGTTATGTATACACGATAAAAAAAAAGATCAAAAGAAGAAGGAAAAAAACCTATAAAAAGCATCAAGTCTGTCGTTAAACTCGGGACTATTATAGAGGAATGCACGTTCTATCCCTCCCCCCTAGCTCCTCGCGAGACGAGATAGGGCTTTAACGTTTCGAAGATGATTATAGTACTTCGTTAAACACGGGGAGGGAGAGAGAGAGTTTACTTGTCCAATTTTCGTCAGCAGGTGTCGAGGTCGACGAATCGATCTACTTGGCGCAAAACGAAAATTAATGATAATCGATCCCCAATGAAAGTTGATGGTGCAATTATCATTCGATCGATATAGGCGCAGCGCATCCCGTGCGTCGCGTGTACCGCGGATAACTGCGAATCGCGTGAGGGCAAAAAACGAAAAGCCGATCGGTCGGAGGGAAGAAAAAAAGAAACGATCGATTCTCGATCGTTCGAATTTCACCCTCGGTCTTGTATATAAGAAAAATAAATAATATATGTAGAGGTGCGAAGATTCGCAGTGGTGCAGGGAGGAAGGGAGGGAGCGTCGGCGATCTCCTTTATTCGTCCTTAATTTATCCGATAATTTATGTCTCGATGGGCCGAGAATGATTCGGTGCATTGAACACCTTTTCTCCCGCGCCTCAAGTTTGGTGCGCACGATGTACGAATTCGATACGCTGGCACGTACGAATGCGCTAAATCACGGACTCGTTTATCGAGTCGGTGGATCGACGTAACGAGTAGGTGCGAGCCCATATCTCTCTCTCTCTCACTCTCTAGACTCCCCGAGAGCTTTCAGAAAAATGTCTCGCATTAACCGTCGATATTTCGCGATATATTTAGTACGCTCGTGCGCCCCCCGAACTGTACGAGGCTCGTACATTTATATGTAATTGGCTGTTTGCGGACGCGGTGACTGAACTCCGCGGAAGGCGCGAACAACATCTTTTTTTTCAGTCGCCAAGAATTCGCGCCACCTCCGGTCGTGCTTCCGGTGGCGTTGTCATACGCGGAATGCGAATTGCGGGTAAATTACAGAGACGCGAGGCTCGATTCATAAATTCTTTCGATGACGCTAAGTTCATCGTCCACGAATTTTATTCAAGAGCGAGACAGGGAGAGGCTGAGAAAGGATACGACTCGTGGAATAATCGGATTAAAACGCGATAATATCAACGCTTCTCGCGAAAGTTTGCGCAATACCCTCGAGGCCATTAACATCGAGGGATTTTGGTACGAGGAAGCGTCCCCTGACAAACAAAAACTTTCAATATTTTGTCATCATGCTGACGAATGAAGCTGCCGAGCGCGTTTGAATTTTAACTACCGATGTAAAAAAAAAAAGGAAACATCTGTAGCATATTTCACACTCGATACGAAATTCTGACACACTTTGCTTTCTCCTAATAAAATTAATTCGTCGCGCGTTCTCGAATTTGTACGTATCTAATTTATGCGCTACAACCGCACTCACGTATCGGACACTAAAACGTAGTTACTGCCGTTGCTGCTGCAGGTTGTTTCGTTTTCTTTTTCTTTCGACGATTAATTAAGCATTTTATAAATCCGTGAGAAACATTGGGTCAATGAATATATACGCCTAGGCGGTCGGGGCATATATACATAGATAGCTATGAAAAATATAAAAGGGATAGGAATATTAAAGAGCGTCAGGTGGAATGTCGGGAGGAGATTTTCGTCGATGACGAAACGAGCGACCAACGGCCGAGACAGAGAGAGAGAGAGAGAGAGGCTCTCGTCGGTTGGCGATCGACCGAGGTAGGATAAAAGTGGAGACAAAGTAACGTTCGTTCCAAGAATAGTCGTAATAATTCACTCGTACCGCGTGGAGAAGTTCGCGTTGGAGAATCGAATCCGTCTCTTTACGCGTGTATATATATATATATATATATCTCGCGTAGTTGCGCCGCACACGCGATTTGCCTCGTCAAAAGAGTTCTTTCGTCGCGCGTACGAGTCGACCGAAAGATATAAAACCAAGACGAGAGTGAACAAGAACTCGTAAAAGGATACGTTTGAACCACGACCTCTCGTAAACGTTTCTTTTTTCCACTATTTGTCTCGAACGTATTTTTAACGATCTTCTCAGTACATAAACCATAGTACAGTTTGATGCGCCCATCTGGTCGCTATACAATTTAAATACCTGTCAAATTAGACGTTGTACAATTAAAGAGGGGAAGGGAGGGAGAGAGGGAGAAACAAATTTGTCGATAAGAGAGAGAGAGAGGCGACTGTATCGGCGCGTATCCACGAGGCAATCGCATCGCTCGACCAACTGGTCTCTCTCTCTCTCTCTCTCTTGGAAAAAGAGATGCCGAAGAAAAGTAGAAACTGGTCTCCCCGACAACGAGGACGCGACGTGCTCGTACTTTACACAAACTGATAATGCCGCGTAAATATGTATATATGTACATAATTATTCAAGGGCCCCGGTGGGTACGCAATCGTGTTATCAACTCCACCGGTTCTCTCGTCTCGGGTTTCAGTGAAAACGCGTTCTCGAGACGTATTTTATATATCGCGTTCCATCGGGTGTATATACCTACGTACGCGCGCGTCATGTTGTTGACCGGTTGAAAAAAAAGCTGCGATGGCCAAGCCGACTCTAAACATCGGCAATTACGAGCAATTTATAAGTGCTCGATGTTGTTAGGCCCACATTTAAATCTTGCCGACTCACGGCGTGTCATGATTAACGACGAATCCACGTGGTAAGCGCGATTACAAAGTGCACATTCGGCAATCTCTCCCGTTTCACCCGGGGCACTTACCCGAACGGCCGGGCTTCATTCGCGTCATGGAGTGTGTGTTGCCGACGAGCTCGTACCGATGATACATCCCCTAAATCAGCGTTTATTGCAGAGGCTTTTGCTCAAATGGTATAAGATCGTAAGTCGCGCGCGCGGCTGGCTCGCTCGTGAACCACTCGGATGATGAAGAGCTCTTCGAACTCTCACTCTCTCTCTCTCTTTTCTCCCTCGATCGTACGCGCGAAATCTCTTGTTTCTCCCGTACAGAAACAAATTGTCTTCTCCACACGCGCGCTTCGATAAACAATGTTAGACACAGCGGTATAGATCGTTTAGTAAATAGTCACGGCAGTCAGTCACCCGCTGAGCGTTACACCTCGGATCCTCGTATAGACGTATATACGAGATTAAATGAATTTCGCGAGCTTCCCGGCGATCACCTCGGGAACCACCACCACCACCACCACCACCACCCCTGGACCGACGAATAAGATGTTTGGAATTTTTATTAGATAGTCTCGCACGCGCGAATGCAGTGGCCAACTTGTTGTACAAAAGTTCGCGTCGTTTTGCCTCTCTCGAGCGAGTGGAGGAAAGCAAGGGGGGTAAGGGGAGAGGGACAGAGAGTTCGTAAGAGAGAATTTTCAAGTCGGTTCGTCGCGCGATTTGCATATTAGCTGGGAGGGCTGGATTCGTATAGGTATAGAAACGAGTCGGCGAACAAAACGGTTATATAGGAAGGAGGACAGTGAAGAAGAAGCGGCTCTCGCGGGCACGCAGCATTTAGCAACACAAATTAGTCGGCTCACCGGGCGCGAGATCGTTATCTCGACGCGATGGCGGATCGTTTGTGATGTTGAACGAGGAGGGGGGTGGCCAGGCAGGCAGGCAGGCAAGCAAGCAGGCAAGCAGGGGAGATTCTTCCGACTCTCGGATACGAGATAAATAATAAAAGGCGGTGGCGTGCGCGGTCGAGGCGATATGATAAATTCGTACGTGCCCTTATTTTCTGCATGGCAACGTCAGACTGCAAATAGAATTAAAGCGAGAGTACCCGTCGCGAGGCAGGAGAGGAGGAGCGCGATTCTTTCTCTCAGCTGTTTTATTTACCACGCGGTGATTCATTTTGTTTAGCCGAGGGATCTTTCTCTTTCTCGCGTTCCTTAAGTGTAACGCCCGTCGAGAGATTGGCAGGTTGACCCTAAGAGAGAAGACATCGGCAGTCGGTCGAGAATTTTCGCAGCCTATATAGCACGTCGTGCGCGCGTAACACACCGGTGGTGGCCGTTTCTTGCAGACTGTATTACCGTACTGTACGTGCGAGTGGAGAAAGAGGCGAGAGAGAGAGCGAGAAAGAGAGACAGAATGCGAGAAAAGAGCGGAGCAGGAAGAGGAAAATACGATGTAGACGACGACGAGTGCGACAAAAGCACAACGGAATAGTTCTATTTTGGGCCTGCGGCGTGAAGAGAGCAACGACTAACCGGCGCGCCCAGTGACATAACCCGCAGGGTTAGTGGCCTTCTCTCCACGACTTTTCTCTCTCTCTCTCTCTCTCTCTATCTCTTTCTCCTCTTTATTAATATATACATATCCAACTCATCAACGTCGCTAATGCCCTCTTGATTCCCTCGATTATCGCACGTAAATCATTCAACGATCAATTTCAATCTGTCCTCGAGTTATCGCTCTCGTGAGAATTTCACTAGGATCGTCATCAAGCCGATTAACGAAAATGGAAAATGCATCAAAGTTTCTAGAACAACAATGAACCACTCGACGCATAAATCTCTCGTGACCCTCGCTTTGATTAAGACGCATCGTTTTCATTGAAACGACGAGGCGGCAACGTGCGAATGCTCACGTACCACGGAATTAATATCGTCGGTGGAGAAGCACGTGGTTGCATCGACGCGACCTCGCTAATCAGCAGCGGTTTCGTCATTGCGGTGGCGCCTCCTCGTGCAAATCACCGTGTACCTTTTAACGAAGTCTCTTCACGTTGCTCGGTCGGTTCGTACCAAAAATGGAAAGCATCCGCGGGAACTTTGTTCGTCTGACCTTCGTACTTGGTTAGCGATTTATCGAAGAAAGTCTGAGCAACGAAGGAGAGACGCGTAATGAAACGAGTATTGAAAAATTCTCGAGAGAGAGAGAGAGAGAGAGAGATAGATAGATAGAGAGCGATTTCGCACGTACGTGTTTCGGGTACACGTTCATTAGCGATTACTGTTGCAAATTTTGCGATGATTTTATTTTTTATTTTCCATCCTTTGGCAGGAGGTGCCATGATATTGGCCCGAATGAATATTGCATGAGAAGCGTGAGAGAGGATCGACTTTCGCGTGTAACACCCGTGCGTGCGGGACTCGACGAGCTCTCGCGTCCAGGACGAAAGCTGCTTTTACCATAAACTGTAAAGCGTGAATTCTCGAGTTAACGAACTGGATGAGCGGGGTTACCACCGTCAACGACAGATACGAATCTACGACGTTTAATCAATTTCCCATCGGTCACCCTCCCACAATATCGTAGGCGATCATTTTCTACGCACACCTGACATTATAACTGCAATTTGCGCGTATAATCTTGTCAAGAAGGTAATAAGTCACGGTGTGTGTGTGTGTGAGAGAGAGAGAGAGAGGAGGAGGAGGAGAAGAGGCACGGATGGCGTGAGCGCTGGTGGCTCGAGACGAAAGCACGCAGACTTTGAGACGATGAGGAGCGTTCGAAACGATCTCAAGACTCAATTAGAGCGTCGGGGTTCGTTAACAGGCGAGGTCGTTAACTGCATGTATAACGCGCGTATAACGTTCTCCCGTGTACTTTGACGCGTCCGCGACACCGCCATCGCCTTTGGCAGCTTTGAAGGTGATGCCTCCCACCTTTCGATAACAACGATTAAATCATCGCTACATAAAAAAAAGAGCAATCTTTTTGTTTATTTAACCCGTCTCTCTTTATTTTGGACGTTGATGCGAGCGACGTTTATTTGACCTCAGATATAGATTGATTTTCTCGACGACGAGACGATACGCTTCATCAGCGATATAGACTTGCATAAAATTCGTGATTTTTGTGCAGTTTTATCGGAACGATACCAAACTCTCCGAATCCTTGATTCGTTATCTCGCGAGCGCGATAAGAGCCAGTTCGATAATCGTCGGTGGTGCATTAATTCCCACGCTCTCATTGCGATAGTAAATCTTTAGTGATTTCGCGTGAATGAACCTCCACAGAGTGCGCGAGAATTCATTGAAAAAGTTTAATTATTAGTTACGCGTAATACGGGCGACGGTTGTCGTATATACGAGGGTGTGTAATATATGCGTGGGTAGATATTAAATAAGGAGAGAGCAGAGATGGAGAAAATTCGCGTTACGCGTCAACGACAACGTCCAACGCCTCCGAGAGACACGCGATACGCTTGGCATATATTACTTACGACGGAACACCGCCGCGCGGATCAGACACCACGCGGACTGAAAGCCCGCTCTATAGAGTCGAGGAGAGCAGCCACGTGCTCCCGCGGACTCGAGACGGTCTCTCCACTCGACTGGAAGAACCGTTAAAACTCGCTTCGCGATATCATTTTACCCCTCGCGCGTCCATCTATATCGCGAGCGCGCGCCCTTTCCCCAGCTCCCGTTATTAATTTTCTTCTTCTTGTTCGTCCGTGTATCGAGCGACGATAATGAGAATCACTAGAAATAATATGTTATAGCGTTCTTCTCTTTTTTTCAGCAATTTTCCAGAGGACCTCCGTGTCAAGGGGCCAATTAAAGATTCAAGGTGTGGCGACGTGTCTATATCTGTGTATGGATTCCTGCGGATTGCTCTACGGCTCCGTGAGTAATAAACCCTTGATTTTTATTTCTGTTATTACTCCTCTCCCGAGTCTCGGACGTTTGATTAATTTAATTAAATGTAGAGCGCGCGTAAATTCGATGCGTCCAGCCGAGCTGTGCGCGACATCCGGAGGAGCGGGGTTTGCGCGTATTAACGAAAGGATTCGCGATGTCTCGACGGCGCTGCGGGTAATCGTGATAAAGTGTTTGAGTTATTAAACGGATAAAGAAAAACAAAAGAACGTGACGCCTGTTCCCCGACGATAAATAATAACTGCCAGCAATGATAATATCGCGACTGCATAATCGCGCCGGAGTCTATGATTCCGGCATCACCGTTCCGATCGCATACACTCGAATATAAACAAAATGCCAAGTTGGCTTTTAAAAAATGATCACGGTTGGCAAAAATGAAAAATAAAACACGAAGCTTATGTGTCGCATACCGATCGCGATAGTTTCGTTGAACAAAGCGATACTGTGTCGGACCCGAGTTTATTACACCGGATTGCAACAGATCGTCTATATCGCGCGTGGAAAATCTAGCCATATGCATTACTCACTTCCGTCAATATAAAGTTTTTGCCCATTCTCATTTCTCGCACACGGGACACCGGTGAATAAAAAGTACGAAGAAGCTGGTTCGATGCGCTCGGCAACGGAAAAGTTGCCGAGAGACACGCATGCGATGCGTTGCGATGCGACGCGATACGACGCGATGCTCTCGAATGTGAGGCTGATGTTGCTCTCACAGTGAGCGTGTATAACCAGATGTTGGAGCTACCGTGTGTGTGCCCCGCCACCGATCGGCGTTGCGTAAGCCCGCGAAGAAATTCCAGGCTAGGCCACTGCACACCATGTGCTGCTGGTGCTGGTAGTGGAGCTGCTGCTGCTGCTGCTGCTGCTACCGCGAGGCTGGGTCGCTGGTGGTGCTCTCTTATACTCCCTCTCGTGAACGCGGCACGTATAGACACGAGGCACGCGCGTTCGCGTGCTCCCGCAGTTGCTACTGCTGTTGCTCGCTCGCTCGCTCGTGATCTTTGCCTCGTGCACTTGCTCGAAGAACGACCAACCCCTCTTCCCCTTTCTCTCTTTCTCTTCTCTTTACCGCGAGAAGAGCAGCCGTTTGTAACACGATCCCGACCAACGGTTATGCATACCTGAGACGAAGATAGGTATGCACTCTCGCGTTCTCGTTTTTAGCGAAGCTCCACTCAGAAATCAGGAATGAGACGTAATATCTCAGTTAAATCGAACCTTTTCCATAGAATCGAAGGCTCATTTACATTTTCACCGATCTTGACTGACTGGCGCGCATCGTCGTCATTATGGGAGATGAAACGAATTATAGCAACTCTCGGCGCGAGTGTTGCCGAGAGGGAGAGAGAGAGAGAGAAGAGGTCGGTGGCTCGAAGAGAAGGGAGAAGAAGAGGGAGATAACCGCGCGAGAGTACATACCCGCGAGCAGCGCGAGACGCAAAAACCTCACCGAGTTTTTCTCGAAAGCAGGTTTAACATGGGTTATAGTTACATCCGCTCGAGGCCACTGATTACTCTCCTCGAGCGTCGTAACGCTCCGCGGGCCCGCGAGTATGAAGAGTATACGTCGTCTCTCCATGTGTGCCTCTCCCTGTGGCCCTTGGCTCCCTCTCTCTCTCTCTCTCCTCGGCTTATACATCCAAGTTAACTCCGATGATGTCCGAGAACCTAGCCGCAGAGAGATTTTCGCTGTATAAACGACGTGGCACTCTCGATATAATAATTTACAAAAACATTCGAGCCGCTCCCAAAGGGGCGAGGAGGGGAAGAGGAGAAATCACGGTTGACTTTGTGGTGAGTCGCGCAGCCATGAGGGAGAAAAAGAAGCGGAGGCAGAGTACGAGCTGATTGAATGGCTGAATTAATATCGCGGAAGATTGCCTCCTTTTCCCAGGCTCCTTGTCCGCAGCTTCTTCGGCTTCTCGAGCATCTCGCGACTCTCGTGTATGTGCCTGTGTGCGTATGCTTAGTAGAGAACCGATCTGTGAAACCTTTGGCCCTTCCGTTCGACCCGACGATAAATCAAGTTTTCGTGCGTCCCTTTGTGAGAGCGCCACTATATATACTCAAAGCCCACCGAGAGAACCAATATCCACGGAACGGACTGAGATAACATCTCTTCCCGCACTCTCGCGCGCGCCCGTTCACCAACGAAAGGGAAAAACAAACGTGCTCGAATCAACTAATTATCTTAAATACTTAATTTGTACTCGGGCAAGGATGAATATCGGGGAGGTAGCCAAGGCCGGACGCGCGCGTTCAACGATGAAGGTGAATCGGAATCGCGCCGCGAACAGACGCGCGGCCAACTTATTCGAGATTAGATAAAACGAACGACGCCGCCCTTAATTACACCGTCGTGGACGTATTAACCGGGCCACTGGGTCAACTTTACCACGACTCTCCTTGCTTTTTTTTGGTTTCCTGGAAGTCCAGAGTTGCGTCGGACACTCTCGATTTTTATTCACATTAATTAAGTAGAACCGCTCATTAATATTTAACGAACCGCTTTATAGCCTGTCGTTCTATTTGCGTACCTGACACGGGCTCGCAAACGTGTTCGTTCGTTCGCTCGATTCTATTGTAACGCAATAGTCGAGGATGACGTCGGAATAATATACGAGTTGTGAAATTAATGGTTCTGGATCATCGCGCGTTACATTGTCCAAGGTATCGTTGGACTTGTTCTCACGTAGTCGTGGTCTCACAGCTTCTCACCCACGCCATGAGATCGGGAGGCAGGAGAGGCCTCGAAATACTGGCTGCTGATGATCCTTCGATCAACCTAGGTATACGCGCGTTCTCAAAGGTCGCTTACCTTTCGTCACACACGCACGTAGAAACGACGCATCGGCCATACCGCGCGTTAGCGTAACAAGGCATAAATTCGTAAAAGCCCCGGCGAGAGATAGCGAGTCAGTCGTTAAGAGAGATCGAGTGCGAGAGCCTTAATAACGTCGTCCCGAACGAAAAGGAGGAAAAGCACGAGGATTCTCGAAGAGTTTAACAGCCATTTCCGCGGCAATTGATTCGACTCGTCCGCGTTGGTGCTCTTCGCGTACGAAGGATCGTCACCATAAAGCGTGTATTCATGACTACGGTGATCCGATTGCCGAGCGAGCGTTATCTATTCAACGACCCTCGTGGACTCTCTCTGCAGCGTGTCCTTTTTCCCTCGTCCAGCCTCGGTATAAATACTTATCCTTTACGACATTCTTGCTCTACGCGTTTTGCCACAGTTTCTCGTTTTTCCAGCGATTATTTATCGCGATCGTCGACGTTACTTTTTTATTTAACGTAATGACCCGTGTGTTGTAATTTTCTTGTGAATCCTGTTCGTTTCGAAAAAGTTTGAGAAAAACTTGGCCGCTCGTGTATAAGAGCAGATGTGTTCTCTCTTATCTACCTAAACAGTGTATTGTCGGGGTGCAGAGGTATACGACGACTCTATCGACCTTTCAAGATTTAATTGGCTCTCGCCCATTCCTATCGATTCGAGTGCCACATAAATTGTACCGCGAGAAGACTCCCACCGGTTCCGTACGATGTAGGCCGAACGTCGCGATACTCGGAAGAAAAAAAAAGAAAGAGAGAAGAGAAAAGCTGCCCCGTGTGCACGCACCGCCGTATTTTTCAATCGATCGCGGGTACCACTCGTAAAATTTCGAGAACGGAGAGAAATTATAAAGTGTTCGATCAATACGACTCGTGTACTTTAGCTCGGTATGCCGTCTATCTTGTCGCACCGAGACGGAAACTAATAAATTAGTGTCTCACATATTAATTGCCCGACAAGATTCTCCGAGATGTGGGATCATCGCCGCGCGGAGATTTTAAATGAAATAAGAAAAGAAAAAGGGAAAAGCAACCCAATGGACGATCGTACGGCACTTAATCGTTTTCATCTCTTGCATCTCGACTGAAAAATATCTCTCTCTTTCTCTCTCTCTCTCTCGTACTCATTGAAGCCGACGAAGCGTGCTCCGATCTCTCGCACGCAAACGGTACATGCGTGTGTTATATACCGGGTGAGCTCGCACACGCACTTCGCTTCATCCCACACTCTTTCATCTCCCTTTTCTCGATTCACCCCCCGTAACGATATAATTCAAGTTCGCTGACGCGAGCACAAATATTATGATGAACGATCGTTGTGCGACGGGCGTACAATGCAACGGGGGAGGGAACTCGTGCGACAGCGGTCTATGCCCTCTCTCTGGCAAAACTCGAAGTGACCAGCGCGAGTTAGCAGGTGGGCGTTTCGAGAATACGATGTACGTTTCTAAATAAGCCTCTCGCGGGACAGTCGGCACAAGAACTTTGCCAACCTGTCACTGCATAGGGACACAGTCGTAAGGCACATGTTCCGATTCTCAAAAGGACGTAGAAAAAAATATTACTATATAGAGAAGTTGGAAGAAAAAAGGAGAAGAAGAGAAAAAAAGATGCGAGAGAACGAGCGATGACGGCAAGACGCCCGCTGTCCGCTCCTCGTTTCGTGTCTCGCGCCCCAGCTCGTCTCGTTCGCCATAGAAGATGCCCCGTAGAAAATCGAAACGAGGAAAAGGATAAGAAACGAGCTAGTTTTACAGGGGAGCTTAGCCTCGTCCAAAGCTCGTCTCTCTCGACATCGTATACTTTCCATTTTATGATACCCGACGGGTCCGTTGTTAACGAAATGATTTTTTCGATCATTTCTCTCGCCCTCTCCAGCCTCCATTAACCTTGTACGGAATATTTCTCGAGGCCCTCTTTCTCCCTCGAGAGACGAGAGCTCCCGTCGCGTTAACGCCTTGAATTTATGATAAGTTGAAATTGCCTTACGGTTCGTCTCGTTGGCCACGCATTGACGTGTCAATTGTTCTCATTACTTCGAGCCAACCTCCCTCTCTCCCACCGCCTAATGTGAAATAACATTCTTTTCATCGGCATGAAAAAGGCTAAGTTGCGTTCAACTTCCCAAATATGCAAATCCGGAAACCAAATTATCTGGAGCGCACGGTTCGCTCAATGCGCCTAATTTAGACAGAGTCGAGTGGGAAAACTTGGCTTCGACGCTTGCCTCTAAATCACGTACACCAGGGTCTTGAGAGAGTAGCGAAAGGAGACGCGCGTAGCTACGCATTGTCGGATACAATTCACCTACGCTTTCGCCCGCTTAGGCATATTCGCGGTTGCACTCGGAACAAAAACATAACTCGGTGTACTTCCTAGTACAGGGACGAAAATAGGAGACACAAAGGTGCGGAGAGAAAGAATTTTTTCGAGTTACGACTCGAGAGGGTTAAAGAATCGCTATGACTCATCCGATTCGATCAGGCAGCGTGCGCGATTCACACGTGAATTTCGACGAGTCGCTTTTATTATCGAGAACGCTGTAAATCAGCGTGGGCGAGAGCTTTCGAGACTACCCCCACCCGAGCGAGAAAAAAAAGACGAATCGGCATTCGCGACAAAGAACGGAACGATTAACGTGCATATCGATTCGACACGGTTGAATCACTACTACTTGTATTTCGGTGCCGGAGGCAAACGCGAGAAGGGGGGGAAGGGGTGCTATTCGAACTATTTCCGACGGTGATAGCGGCCACACCTCTCGCTATTTCAAGCTCCCGATGCTTATGGATCGGTCTCTCGCTCGCTTGGTATATTCTCGATCGAAATCTGTTAAATTCCACGGCGTATCGCGTAGACAAATGATGTACCAAAATTGTCCGTTTATAAACACGTGGCTCTCCGCGTGTTATTCTCGGCTAATAAATGCCTCGCCAATTGCCAATTGCTGTTCGACATGTGGGATCGTAAAAATATTTGTAACGAATGTTGCGATAAAGTACGATCGCTCTCGCGGTAAAAACGTAACAAGCTCGCGCGATGCATCATAAACGTTCCGGTAGGTCGACGATGCGCCAGTTGACTTTGACCCCGAGTGAACCGCGATGAGAAGATACGAAACGGCCGAGGGATGCTCACTCGCGAGTGCACCGAAAGAATTGGTTTTGCGGTTGCCGGACACGATCGAGAGAGTACTTAGCTATACATCGTACTGTACATTAACTGCTGTAACTGCCGATCCGAGCTTTTAAACAGAGCGAAAGAGAGAATAGGAGATGCACAAGTGCGTGGCAGTAGCATTGCCCGAGTGAGCGACGTTAAATTGGCCGATTCGAGTCTCGGCCTCTCCGTCTCTCGCTCGTGTGACAGAGGAAGAGGCTCGTTACGAAGGTACGTGCTCGAGTCGCGCGGCCTAAGGGTGCCCCGTCGAGCGCAGCAACGCCGCTGGTTTATCTAACACCGCATACGTAACACCGGCGGAGGTAAACGCGCTTATGCTATTTTTGCTTCCAATATGTAACCGAGCACGGGATTCTGAACGGTGATAAAGTCCAACGACTACTTTACGTACTTACCGCGATTCAATTTCCAACCGTGAACCATTATCCGTGAACGCACACATTGTGCAACCATGCGAGACCTCCTCCCCGGCTATGTTCGAAAATCTAATATTCTCAAGGATTTCGATAGGAAATTATATTCGTGAATTTTTTGTCGTTTTTTTCTCGTCGAAACCGGTCGGTCGTAAAAATTTGAACGAATTTGAAATCGAAACGTATCAGTCAATGCGCGTGCTCGCCGGGAGTAGAGGACTCGGGGGCCGCACTTGACATTCAAGAATTTGGAGAGAAAAAAGAATTGGGTACTAATTGGACGTCGTCTGGCGGGCGACCGTAAATAATTCTCCGCATCACCGTGGACCTCCCCCCGCCTATTGGTAAGAGAGTGACGGAGAACAGCGTTTTTTTTCCCTCGGCTCCTCCCGAGATTATTCCTTTTCCACCGATTCACCGGAATTCCCGCGGTTCTACCAGCGTTATTATCGCGCGAACGAATCACGATTCTCTCGATGCCCGCGGTCCTATAAATCTTTCCACCGGAATAATAATGTCGGAGGTCCGTTCGTACCAAGAGAGAAATAAAAAGGCTCGTTCGCCGAGCGATATTAGGGGCAAAAATTGAAAGTCCAATCATATCACGGGGGTCAAGACTTTTAAATCCTTTTTAATGACTCGTCGAGTAATTAAAGAGATAGATGCGCAAAACGTTGAGGAAGTTGACGGTGAGCGCGTACACGCTGTGGAGAATCGGGCAATTACCTCCGGGAGAACGATACGAAGGGAATCCCTGCTGCGGCTTCGGGGAAGTTGCGTGCACTCGTGAAATAATACTTACTACGCGTATAATACGAGTCGGATACGGATACGTATTCGGGGAAGGGGAGGCGGCAACATTGTTGTACTTTATGCCAGATGGTTAATGGGGGACGCTTGGATAACGCCCGCTCGTCTAAACGAACACTCTTAGCTCGACTGGTACGCGAAACGAGTACGATAATTACCAAAGAGGCTCGTTCTTTATGTTTCAGCGTGAATACACGGACGACTGTGTGTTCAACGAGACCCTCGAGCAGCACAACTACAACACTTACAGCTCGGTGCGCTGGTCGACCCCGAAAAAGAGCCTGTACCTCGGGCTGAACCGTCGCGGTCAGCCACGGCGCGTGCAGGCCAAAGGTCACAATCTCGGCAGGTTGTCGGCATACGCGAGAGTCCTGACTCAGGTTGCCTCGCCGGAAAGGGTCGAGGCCCTTCAGGCTCGCATGCTAGGAGCTCATCACAATCTTCGCCATCGACACAATCCACACCATCATCGAAATATACAGCATCATCGTTCGCAACAGCAGCAACAACAGCAGCAACAGCCGCAAACCGTTTGCCCGAATCTACCGCCCCAAGAGAAGGATGGGCGCGACAAGTTTCGTTGTCGCAAGAGGAAGAAGAGAAAAAAACGCAAGAGACAATGCAACGAGGGCGAAAAGCCCGGGCCTCATTGCGAATTCGTGGAGGAACGGCTCGTCGCGAATCATAAAGCAGGAAACGGGGGAAAGTCAACGGGCGCGAGCGAGGCAGCGGCCGCGCCGCACTCAAAGAGATCCTGCGAGGGCGCGGCGAGTGAGGAGCTGTGCAGAAAACAGGCGCTCGATGCACCTGCCAAGAAGAGAAAGTCGCGAATAGAAGTCGCGAGAACGGCAGTCGGAACGAGACAGCAGAAGCAACCGAGGAAGAAAGAGCCGAAGGTGAAAAAAGCTGCGGATGACGAGAGGCAACCGGTAATCGGCGGTGGTGGTGGCGCTGGTGGAAAGAGGACGCCAGGAGCTTCGAAGCAGAAAACGTCGTCGATGGGTGCGAGGAAGAAAATTACCGGTAGAGTCTCGAGAACAACGATACCGGTCAATCCAAGTATCGCCAAGATGACCCTGCCATCCTCGTGGTATCCGGGCGCATCGACGACTCCGCGATCGACGGAAATCGCGAGGAACGCGGTTACGAGCGAGACCTCGAAAGCTCGACACGCGTCGAGAAACGAGAAATCTCTCGCCGAGCCCCAACTCGGCGCAGCGAATAGTTCGACGATCGAGACGGGCACGGAATCCAACTCGGAGGAGATCTCGAACGTCCCGTATTTGACGAGCGATACGTCGCTCGAGACGAGCGAGGAGGCCAAATTGGACGATTCGTCGATGCAG
Source organism: Netelia inedita (assembly GCA_964017225.1). Lineage (NCBI taxonomy): Eukaryota > Metazoa > Arthropoda > Insecta > Hymenoptera > Ichneumonidae > Netelia > Netelia inedita. Next base: position 562,953 of record OZ024924.1, on the reverse strand, counting down.
CTCGAGGACGAGACGACGATCGCTCCAGTCGAGTACAGCACTTTCATGACAACGATGGACACGACACCGCCGGAGAGGACCGAGGATTACACGCGCGCCACGACCCAATCGAGTCTCGCCGCCTCGGACGAGCTCGATCACGATCGAGAGGACGTGACGATCGAGGGTTTCACGAGCCTCGAAAGAACGAGACATTTCGGTCGTGAGAATCGGCCGTCCCTCGGTAGGCTCGCCATGTAAAACGACCGAGTTTCGGGGAGCAGCGAGAGACCCGGAGACGGACCTAATTGTGCGCGCGTGTCTTGTAAACTTGTGTAAATACTAGTGCGTAATTAATTGATCGCGCTCCATTTATGGATTTGACGAAACGAGAAATCAAATTGTTTTGTATAGTATACTCTCGAGATCACCGACACTCCTCATAAATGTATATCGACGTAGATATTATAGTGCATGGTGAACGAATGATGCGCGACGGGACGATCGGGCGACCCTCTCGATAGCGATCGACCTCGCGCACGGCTTATCTCTAGTGACCTATTTATTATATAAAAGCAAATAAAAAAATGATTTATTTATTGCGTTCAGCCGTGTCCGCGCGCTTCTCGTGCACGCTGCGTGTATGCCCGATATATATATCAACATACGCGTGAGCTGTACGGGTGATGAGCTTTCGGGCGTGCGGATCGATCTTAGGTACCGGTACGCGTCGCGAAATTATTATTATTATTTTTTAATAGGCATGGAGAAAGGAAAATTCGGTAAGTTTTCATCTGCCGCTGACGATCGTTCGTATAGATAATTTCGTAATAAATGAGACGCAAATAAAAAAGTGCGGATACCAATTGTCGTATATACGAGTATACACGTTTTAGAAGCGGGTACGGTACCTAAAGTCAGTATTAGTGACATCCTGCTGGTTCGAAAATATGTACTTCCGGGACATTCACGCCGCATCGTTTGTAACGTAAGGACGCAGCAGACCATAGAGATGTAAGTTGAGCGTTTCTGCACGTGTGTGAGAGAAAAAAAAAGAAAAACGAGAATAGTGAACGAACAAACGGCGAAAAGAAGAGAAGAAAGAAAAAAAAAGAAATTGTTATCTCTCTGTCTCATTCTTTCCTGTCTCTAACGTCAAAAAAAGAAAACGAAAAAAAAAACAGAAAAAAAAACGCGCGCGAATCGCGAAGGAAGATTCGACCGAAACGTCCATCGGTCCAACACTGCCATTTTCTTTTTCTCGACACTGTATTTAAACTCATAGACTGAAACTAATAAGTTTAGGCAAGTATTTGAATTAGAGAAAGGACGTTTTATAACGAGCGAAAGAAGGAAAGAAAAAAGAAAAGAAAAAGCAAAAAAGAAACGAAGGAAGGAGAGATTGCGAAGAGAGCGCGAAATCGAAATCTACGAATCGAGAGGAGAATGGATGATGCGAAAAAGGCGATTACGTCTCGATATTTAAAAGAGAAACCCGAACGCGCGAGCCTGGCTTTCTTTCTAACCAAAATATATAGATAGAGAGAAAAAGAGAGACCTTGGATGCTACCTTGTGATAACCGTTTGAGCTCTCGCTGCGAATTCGTCGACACTTTTCGTAAATAATTGTGTCTTCTTAATTGCGACACACGATCCTCTCGCCCCCGAGTGCACCGCGTGCCTCGATCCCATTCCTGGCGAATCGCGCCAAAACGAAGCAAAAAGGAAAAAGAAAAAAAAAAGAAAAGAAAACAGAAACGACCCCCTCCCCTCTTCATCACTACCCCACCATATCGTCGCCATATACTTTTTAGATTGAATAAACGAATTATCATTGAATACAAACGACGAATGTTTCATTATCATTTTACCAAAAAAGGAACGGCCGGTATAAAACCGCGCGTTCGCAATGAAGAAAATTCACGCACGTCTCGAGAATACAGCCGAGGAATAAGGGCGCCAATGCCTCGGTGATAATTACAGGATTATCCACGCTTTGATTCGCTCCTCTCCTATCACAACTATAATTATTGGTTATATAACATACGCGATACGCGCATGGGATAGTCCGTGGGCAATGAAGATTCGCCATGCACGAGAGGTAAGTAAGCGTTCCAGGGAATTAAAGAATAAGAGAAACAAAAAATAAATGGACAGTAAGAGCGAGAGATTTATAGCGCGAAACGGGCGTGCTTCTGCAGCTGGAAGCGCGGGCACGCGGGTGAGATGGTACACACACGGGCACGCAGGTATCTTACGGGGATGGATACACTAAGGTACAGTGAGGTAGCTCCGAGTCGGCCAACGTCGGGACATATGCCACGACGACGACTCGTGTTTCACTAAACTCCCAAAGATCGTAAATATTGTGCTTTTCTTTTTATTCTTCTTCTTCTTCTTCCTCTTCTTTCTCCTCCTCCTCCTCCGCCTCCTCCTTTCATGGACTTATCCCCGACGAACTCTCGTGTTACTCTATCGCGCGCTTATAGTCGGTCTCCGCTATATACGTACGCGAGATGCCAATTTATTACACGAAAGAGCGTGGATTTCTAACGTCGCGTGAAATCCACTCGAAGGTTGCGCGACGGATAAATTGTACACAAAGTGTTTTTTTCCTCGTCCCGTCTCGTTCCTTTTTTCGTTATAGGACGGGAGGAACGAGAGTGCGGATGGTGGATTCGCGTTTCTATCCCGATGGCCACGCGCGCCTTTCCGCATCTTGATTTAACTCTAAACGTTCGAGGGTGGTGGGAAAGAGAGAGAGAGAGAGAGGCGCAGAGTAAGTTTATCTCTCGTACTTACGATTTTGCTCTTCTTACGAGAACCACGTTCCGCACCTGCGAGTCGAGCCGCGAGTCTCACCGACCGGCTGCGCTGGATACATCGAGAAAACTAGTCCAAGATAGCGAAGATTAAACGCTATCGTTTAAGGATCAACCCGTGACTTTTTCGATGATCGCCAGATGACGAGGGAAGAAGAACGAACCTTAATACACGATAATCCCAGGGCGTCCGATCTCGCGCTGCGTTATTTCTCCTATAATGGTGCTCGAGCAACGTCCCTCTGCGTCATGAGAAAGATCGTTCACGTGTGCCGGAAGAAGAAGCATACATTTGCCAGGATCGATCGAGGCTCAAACAGCTGCGGAAGCCTCTGGACAGACACAAAGCGACGGGGATTTATCTCCTTAACCGTGAGACCGCTCGGCCAACGACCAAGAGCCTATGGCGCGCTTGAACTTTTGCGCCCTCGAGGACACGATATCCCGCGAGCGAGCGAGCGCGCGCGCGCCCGCGAGGAGGTTAAAACGTAAGCTTTTTCCACTCTTTTTTCTTTCATCTCGAGAGAAATGTTTCTCGAGGCGCGGAGTATTAACATGGTAATCGGCATCCAATTTATGTGCTTCGATTACGATTATACGCAGGAGCCTCCTACCGGCCGGATCAGCGACAGAAACCACGAAGAATGCGGAACGATCGACGCGAACATGCGCATGTACACGTAGAGGTGTAGAAGTTTCTAAAAAAAATTAACAAAAAAAAACGTAAGGGTCATCGCCGCCTGTCCAGATGTCATTACCGTTATCACGGCCCGATACCGAGAGGTTTCCTATTACGCCCATTGACGTCCCTATACTCATGCTTTTATAGAGTCATACGCTCGTACAGTTTTTTGCCTTTTCTCGAGCCTAATCACGCTCGAGTTATCGACAATGTTACGGACAAACGGCTGTTTGATTCGTTTCATTTTTTTCAATCGAGGATGAGATCGGAGAACGACCTCGCCTTCGGCATCGGCTTCGCCGGGAGACTCGAATCGGTCCCAATTATTCAAATCAGTATCGCCACGATCAAGGGCAGCTCGTTTACTGCAGATACGGAGATATCCTGTTGTTTACCCATATATATACGGGACTATAACCAATACTTATGAAACTCACTCGTCCACTGTGGTCTGATCGTTGCCCGGAGCATGAAAATTACACGCTCTCTCGTCACTGCGGGTACTTCATTTTTGTCATCGATGCTGCAAATTGATCGTATAAAAAGAACGAAAAGAGTATTTTACGACGAGTGCCGAAGTAATTATCCCAAGAGATTCAAAATCACGTATAATCCAGGATAACCAATATACCTTGGTAGAAAAATTAGTTTGAGAATTTTTTCGGCGAACTCTCCAAGTTTCGCGGTCCAAAATTCGGTTAGAATTTATTCGACATTGTATTCAGATGGCAACGGGGCTAGCCGTTGTATCGAAGGGAAGATTGTGCGCTACGATAAGTAAGACATTGTCCGTTCGCTTGACCGAGGAGCGTCCCTTTCGCGGTAGTCGAAAAATACGCGCGCAAGAGGATATCTATCGAGTAGGATGTCCCGACGATTTTTTTCCAATTTTTTTTCGTCGAGCGTGTGCCTCGCGATGTAGCGGTAACATCGAAGAGACGCGATTATAAAGTGGAGCGAAGCGAAAGAAAATGGGAGCCATACGAGTCGCATGGAAAAGAACGGTGACAGGGCGAGTTTCATACGGCGAAAGAACTATTTCGTTGACCGTTGAAAAAAAAACTCGTCGATGCGTGCCCGGAATAATTGAACGCCGCGAAAGGGGCAAAAGAGAGGGGAAAAAAAGAAAAAGAAAAACTTCACGGGTCGGAGATTCCGCGCGTAATGTCACATATATAGAACGGGGTAATTGTTATTGCATATTCGCGCTCACGACGGTAACAGCGGCGCGTAAACTCTCAACTTCCGGTCAATTACTATAGCCGGAGAAATGCGGCGTGTAATGAAAAATACTTTGCGTAATAAGAGCAAAGAGGCCAGGGGGAGATAACCCGGCGGCGTTACGTGTTATTAGGACGAACAGGTTGCAAAATTTCGTCACTCGCGTCTATACCCGTAGAGATGGCGATGAGATCGCGAGGAGCAGGAATAACCGGCGCGTGATAACACCGCGGTAGCGCATAGATCGATGATTAGACCTTGGAAGATAAAGAGAGGCGCGAGCGTGGCGACGCTGCGATTGCATTCCTTCGTCAATCGTCGAGAGTCTTTCCTCTAATATATCTATAGATAGACGACCGAGAATATGCCCCGTTTACGCCCATCGGTTCCGAACACGTATCTTCTTCAATCCCTCTGCTGAGAAATTTTCAAACCATACGCCGCGATGCGCACTAGTCGAGAACGGGTGTGTGCATAATTCGGTGACTGTGGGAAAGATGTTTATTGATCCCAACACCGATAAGACGGCGTTTATTGGCACAGCTACCAATATATCTATGTACCTACAATCGTGCCAGAGGATCGTATGGATAAGTATCGGTCGCACGTCCCGGACGACGTTCGTTCCGATTCAAAAATCGTGGCGAACTCGTCCCTCCCTCCCCCTCTCTCTCTCTCTCGTGAGCGCGAGATGGGACGGGGTTCGTTGCACGAGAAATCACATCGTACAGAGGCCATAGAGAGCTCTATGCTTAATACCGAAGAGCACTTTATACGTGCCATCTAGGCCGATGATAATTAACTGGCAATTACCGGAAGGGAGGGATGGAAGGGACGAGAGCAGCAGGGGAGCGCGGTGAGTGCAGAAGATCTCGTCGTCGCAGGCTTCGTCGATCGAACGCAACCGCGCACACTCCGCTGTATTAACGCCGCAATTGCGGCAGCACACGTACGGCAAGACCCGGTTCTTCGATCTATGTTGGTCTCTCTGTATACGTGCCTGTGTGCGTGTATGTATTCGTAAACGAATACGAGTCTAGAGGCAAGGTCGTCGAAAACGAGTGCTGCACTTGAGATATGCGCGCGTATCAACGTGTATCTGCGCATTCCAGAGGGAGACTTCCGACTGCATCGGAATTTCATAATATCTGCCGGACGGTGGAAGAAATTCTCTCTCGGTAAGGAATCGCGACGATTTAAATATAACCAGCTGGTGATGAAACGAGCGCTCTCCTTCGATAAATACACTTGTAATTATTTAATACCGTTTATACGTTACGAACGAGGATATCTCGTGCGTAAGTACCAATTAACGATTTCTTAATCGGGACTGGCTTCGGAATCGGCGAAAGCGAACGCGTGGGTGATGGAATATTTCGTCGTCGAACACGTATCTCGCGAAACTCGCGGGGAATTTCTTCTTGACGAAAGTTGCAGAGTAGCTCGATGCGGCGTTCGCGTCATAATGACGATGAGACGAAGGAGGATGGGGTGGGGTGGGGTGGGGTGGGAGAGAGATAGGCATTATATTTTTGGGTTGGAAAGCGACCGAGCGAGTCTCCCGCATACTACTACGAAAACTACGAAAGTGAGCGAAACTCACGGACGGCGCGCACGTAGAATCGACTATTTATAATCTCTTACGAGGCGTGCGCGTTACGCTCTTCCTTGTCGCGCTGCTATCGCGCCCGACGGTTGCTGCGGCTGCTGGGAACGAAACGCTACGAGCCCATCACGATTCACGGTGTGTGTCCAGTGAGCCCGAGCATGGCGACCGTTCTCGCACAACTGTCGCAACGTCTCGGTCGTTTCTCCCAAAATTTTGTCCGTTGTAATTCCCGCGTCAATTCGTCATCGTACAGTGTCGTTGGTCCGAGTGCAAGAAAGAAATTCGTCACCGGTACCGGCCTCTTCGTGGCCGGCACGATCGTCCTCTACGTCGGACAGAGATACGCGAAAAGCAACGTCGTTCATGCGGCTAAAATACGCAAAGTGAGTACAGTTTGTTCAAAAAATTATTTCATATACGCGTCATTCGGTCTTTATCGGGGGGTTTTTTTCCATCGTATGTGTACGTCCTCGAATGCAAACGGGGACAGGTTTTATCTCGTTTGGAAGGAAATGCCGTAGCAACGATGTTATCGCGGTAGAATTTACGGGACCGCGCGAGAAATGTCTGCTAGTCTTTGCTGCACGAGACTCGCCTTGTATTATCGAACGCTCTCGGCTAGGAGCCGGATGTTTTTGATTCCGACGTTACAACCGGCGCGTTGACATTGCGCGTCGTGTTTTTCTGTCATACAGTCATGTGTGTGCTATACGAACAAGCGCGATAGCCACGCGCTGACTTTCTCCGATGCTCTCTCTCTCTCTCTCTCTCTCTCTCTCTCTCTCTCTCTCTCTCTCTCTCTCTCTCTCTCTCTCTCTCTCTCTCTTTCTCTTGTCGTGCCAATAACGCGTTATACCATTTGCGGATCGAACAGTTTCTTAAATCGTTCGAGTCGTTAATCGAACTCGTATATCGCGCGATTATCCACCGTTCCTCTGGCTTCGTCTTAATCGACGACGACTTTTTGTTTTGTTTCTCAACGTCTAGACAATAAAGTAGAAGATAGGAACTCGCGAGCAGAGCAAAACCTACTCTCCTACTCACGATGGAACTCGCGGTGGTACTTATACACGTTGGACGATGACGGCGAATAATTTGCACAATTCTGACCCCGAGGCAGGTTTCCGTATAATTCTCTCTCTCTCTCTCTCTGACTTGGCGTAGGTACTCTCTTCTCGAGCTGTAAGAGCGTCAACCCGTTTTCACAGCGGGACAAGTATATCGTTTAGAATCTTACAAGATCGTAAACTCGTAGTTGGGACACTCGTTGTCGGAACACACGAAGACTTTTTGGAATTCAATTTTACGAGTTGTTGCCGCGTCTGCGTCGTCAATCTCCGCGGAGACATTTTTTCTTTCCTCGTTTTGGTATCTTGGTGACCGGCTGTTAAACTTACCCCGCTCACCCCTCGGTAGTGTAACAGTCGGCAGCCCTCCGAGACAAATCGACGGAAGCGATTAATTTTGGTTAAACCCGAGTCGCACATTTGTCACGAGACGAACGTTTCGTTTTCTTTTTTTGTATTAAATCCGAAACCAAGTAATACAAGATCGATGACAGTCTCGTAACCGTCGTATTAAAAAATCGTATTTCAATCGGGCGTCGAACGTTTGTTTTTCTATTTGGAAAATATCCCACGCCATCACAGCGGAGAGCGTTGTACCGTTCCTTCAATAACTAAAGGGGGTCTGCTCCAAACGGGAAGAATCGTAAATTTGATTCTGAACAGCGCGGACGGTGGCAAGGACCCCCCCTGGTGTGGCCCTCGAGATCCACGCTATCTCCTATCATTCTCACGTATCTCGCGGCGTAGACTTGACCATTTTATAAACGAAGATGTAAAAGAAAATTCAGTGAGCAACTTCGTACGAGGAGTCAGGCGTGCGCGTGCGCTTCTATAAGAATATTTACGAGCATCTATTGATGAGGGAGAGAGAGATATGCACCGTGCATAGCCCGACGAGTGTAGCGCATTGTCCCATCGGTAGGTACGAGGCGAAGAGGAATCTCGGCGAGAAAGAGAGAGAGAGAGAGATAAAAAAGAGAGATAGAGATAGAGACGGTGAATAGTCTTATCTCGTAATACAAGTGAGTCGATCTACCGCATTTTCTTGTTGTCGATGATGCGAGAGTGCCCCCGGCACGCCCGGTTATCCGTTTGCGTTCCCGCGCGATAGAGGAAAAACGCCTGGATGCCGAAGAAATCGGAGCGAGAGAGAGAGGAGGAAAGAAATTGAAGAAAAAGAGAAACAATCTCGTGCTCGATACCGCGATACCCGTTACAGGAAATGCGCACTTTCGCCTTTAAGGGTAAAATCGATTGCTCTCTCTCGTTCTCTCTCTCTCTCTCTCTCTCTCTCTCTGGCTCTCGCTGGTGCACTCGTCTCCCGACGAGCGCATAGAGCGTGAGAAGGGGAGGCGAGGAGAGGAGAGAAGCGGTTAATATAATCGAGCTGATGCCGGACTCTCCGATCTCGTTCTGTGGTGTGTTCCCTCGGCGAGTTCGATCCGACTCGCGCGTGTAGAACTTGAACCGAAGACGGTGCATCGTACGAGGCGGAACGCCGTTAAACTAGTTGGTAGCGAATCGGACCTTGTCGTCTCTCTCTCTCTCGCTCTCTCTCTCTCACTCTCACGCTCGTGGAATATTGCTACCGCGAAGATGTCGGCGTTAAGCATAAATCTCGAATGTTGCAGCGTCGCATTTTCCGCAACAAAAGTTAAGAGGAAGAGGACGAGTCGGGAGCGAGTATGCAATGTGCGTACCAAGCGTGAGAGTTGGAAAAGCGACAGAGAAAGAAAGAGAGAGAGGGAGATAAAGAGAAAAGGAAGAAGAAGAATCAAGTGGCACCGTCGAGCAACTTACGCGTACGTGCTCGACTTCTCTCGTGACCAAAGTATTTTATCGGTATGTCTGTATATATACAGGCGTATAAGCATAAGTGTATAATAACTATGGTACGTATTATTACGCGTGTATGCGTCGAGGCGCGACAGTTCGCATCTCTCCGCATATCCTCTACACGTACCTACCTATATCGAGGAGAAAAATAAAGAAATGTAAGTATGCATACATTATCCGGATATCGGAGGACATTATACGCATTCGTTATCAATATAGCTCGGTGAAATAGTGCACGAAGCCCTATAGACAACGATGCCACGGAGTTGTATCGTTGTCTTGAGGACCACACGCAGCTCATATAGTACCAAACGGACGACACTACTAATGCAAAGATAAAAAGCCTCGCGCGACCGTTAACGCTTCTTTTCCGTTCTTTTTTCCGTCTCTCCGTTCTTGAGAGTCTTTCTTTCCGGAGAGTCGAGGGAGAGTGAATTATCGCGTGCACCACACGCCGCTGTAATGCACTCGCGCTCGAGGGCCTTTTTTTCGCGCATCAACTTTTATGCGACGCGTAAACGCAATAATTGTCCCCGTCTATAGTTTACCGGCTCTCTCGTTACCGCTTTGATAAAGAAAAGAAAAAAAAGTATTGAAAAAAATGATACGAATGGAAGAGGCGTCGCGAGGCAATGATATAAATTTTGGTTGGCTCGGATGCAGAATCGAATATCGACGTAAGCATGGCGCGGGTGTGCGTCCGCCCCTCCGTTTCGCCTCCTCCCTTTCGCTCCCAGTGTGCTCGACTAATAGTCGCCGCCGGACGACGAATTGATTTCAATTTAGTCCCGGCTGACGGTGTACGTTTATACGTATATACGCGCGCGTATAATGAACGGATGAAAAATTGTATCGCGTCGTGCGGCGAACAAACGAGCTGGTTTGTTGATACAATAAAATCTATAACGAGTACCACGTGGGTGGGAAAGGCGTAAAGTCTCTTCTCGTACGATCAGAGCCAGACGCGTTCAAAACTATTGCTCTCTGCCTCGCTCCCGCCCTTCTTTGTCCCACCGAGGACAAGGAGGGTGGAGGGGAAACGAGAGAGAGAAAAAAGTGGCAGGGGACTCGATCGTCCAGCTATACAACATCGGCGAGTCAACGAGAGGGACGAGAAATCAAATGGAATATACGTGTTGCACTGATTTAGAATCGCCCGAGTCCTAATTGGCAGGAGATATAAATCATCGTTTCGGTATCTCCTCTCGCTATATAACCCGTTAGTTATAGTCGTGATGCGCCGGTCATCCCGATTCTCTCTCCAATATCGCGCGCGTCTTGTCACTATTAGTAAATTACGCTTCGTCCCGGGATAACCTACATTTTGCCTACTAGGCTTTATTTTCTCTCGGCGACGATACAGAGAATTTATGGCAAAAGAAACGTCCTAACCGCAAGAATATCGTGCATGAACTAAGTCGTAATAAGAATTCTCGTTAACGGTTTTATTCGCAATTTTAATCTCGTCACGTACGCGAATCACTTTTTTCTTCGAACTGTTTAGCTTATTTATCAATGAAGATCGTTGAAACAAAAAAAATCGTCAATGACACTTGGTCGTCCGGATGAGAAAGAGACGCGTGCTTAGAATCGCGTATCGTTTGTGTGTTTTGTCTTGCTAGCGCGGGGCTAATTAACATCGCGGCTTCGACGAATCTAGTCTGCGGTCGTGCGACAGTTGACAATTGTAATGGACGTATACCCGAGCGGAAAATTAATCAGGCTAACCGACACGTTTCGTGAGCGTCTAACCCGAAGCGTTCGATTTCAGATTTTTAGATCCACACAGTAGGGTGGACTGGGTACAGTTGTAACAATTTTGCTTTGATCGCTCATAAAACCGTAATGATACAAGCGAGTTCGGTACTAAGCACGTGAACCGAAAGAGTGTTTATCAGTCTTGATATTGTTCATCACATTTGCGCGTCTGATGCAATAATTAGCCTATAGGAGCATTTTGAAAATAATTCTCCGTTCGTTACAACTGACTCCCATACCAGGGTCAGTTGTATAGTATTCAATGTAGTTATTGACAATATTCTATTTTGACTCCAAAATAACTATGATTACAACAAAATCAACAAAAACTGAGCATCTATTCTCAAAAAACTTAATGATGTGGTAAAATCAACAGTGCCAACAAAGTCTTAAACCATCTTTACGAAAATGGCAATTTCGAACGCCAATATCCTCAGCTCTTTTCTAAAGAGTCCGGAGTAGATCTCCGCACAGCGGAGGAGATATTGGCAAAATGCGTGTTCTTGGTTTTGAGTAAAAACTAGTTTAGGTCCCATATACCCCATATCAATATTTTCCACCTCATCACTCTCCGCCTGATCTCTTTTTCTTACGTACCGAAGTAGCGAAACATAGTTAACACCATGCGCTTGTGCGGCACTTCTTACATTAGAGAGATACCATTTTTCACTTCCTCGCATGCGTATTTGTATTGTGATATGTCATGCCGTCCTTGTGTTGTCCTTCTCATGCGTATTCCCGGCATCTACAAAGGGGAAGGAAGGGATTAGTAATGTTACAACTGTACGCATGAAAATTATTACAATTGTACCCACCTCACTTCTTTATAAATAAAAAATCACAGTGACCAGGCCAACTATCTCACACAAAAATAATTACAATACCATATTCTCTATAGTCTAATCTTCAAGCAAAAAAATCCTTATATCCTATTTTTAATATTAGCTGCATAGTTAGAAAAAATCTTCGATCGAAAATACTCACTTCGTCGCGCCCACGCACAATCGGGCCCCTTGCCAGTGTCTGTAGCACGCAACGGCTGGCGTAACACTGACGAACACGTTCGGATGCGTAAACTGCTTCGTTTTCCCCTGAACCCCCTCGCCGTATTTTCCATAATTCGAGAGATATTCACTTTGTTTCAACTGTACCCTGTTACAACTGTACCCAGTCTACCCTACCTACGATTTTTGCACATTTTTCGACCGGACAAATTTAGTCGGATCCAATGTATTGCCACACCTCGCCGTTGTCACTGATTTATCGGTCCAACGAGAACCGAACGGTCCCACGGTAGCGCCGGTCCGGAGGTAGAAATTCTAACACGTGTGTGTACCTATCAGTTTCTCCATTCGTGTATTTTTCTTTTTATCCGGGTGGAAACGAGCCAAAGATTTCGTGCGAAAGCGGGAGGGGGTGGGGAGAGGAGAGTGCGACATTTCGGAGGGACGGCGTGTTTTTTGGCGACAAAACGATTGGTACGACGAGCCTCGCGCCAAGGATGAACAACGACACCCCCGCGTGAAGAAGATTGGTTACCGAAAAACGATTGATAAGAGGGTGAAAAAAAGCGTCGGGGACGTCGCGAAGAAATTCAGTCTCTCTCGGGTAGGAAGGAACGAACGGGTGGACAAGATTGGAGGTTGCAAGTTATTTTGTTCCTCGGCGTATCCCTCAACCGCGTATATAGTTATTTAATCTCTCGTATCCACTGGCGAGGGTGCGTTTATATTGTATTTATGTCGCTATCATCTCCCCCATGCTCGGAATAATGCACGGGACCTCCCCTAATCTCACTCGACCACCCAAACCACTCGCCTTAGGAGATTCTCTCTCGTATATGAATTCAGCATCAACTCTTTCTTTCGCCTTTCTTTTTTTCGCCTCGTCTCTCTCTCTCTCTCTCGCTCTCTCACTCATCGGCGAACGAGAACGTGGACTATAAAGGCGAGGAGAGGCTGCCTATGGTAAAAAAAGGCGAAAGCGTACTGCGAAAGCGACAGGACGTAAAGCATGAGCGAAGACTATACGGTGAGAGAAGAGGCGAGAGGGAAGAGTCGGCGGTCCACAGCCCGTATGAAGCACGACCGAGTCTATGCGCGTCCGGAGACTCTCTCGTATGATTCATGGTCCCTCGGCATCGCCCTTTGCACCGGCACACTGTTATTCCATCCACCTCAGATTTATGCTCAGAATTTTGTCTTTCCCTCTCTCGCTCGACGAAGCCTACTCTTCTGCGAGAAAACAAAAAAACAGCGACGACAAAAACGAAAAAAACAACAATATCCTATACCGACGCGTTTGCAAACTTCCGAGATTCAATCTCTCACATCGGCTCGCCCACGACTCACTCTCTTCTTCCTTTTTTTTCTCGATACGTTGTTTTTTTCTTCGATTTGAGTTGAATTTTCAATGGGATACGAGCGAACGAGACTAACCTTCATCACCCGTCGCTCTAGTACTACCTTATACACGCTGATACGAACGACTCAATTCTCTTCCCGTGTTCACTCTAACGAATTTACGAGCATCGAGAGAGACTCGTACAGTATAATTATAAACACGAGGAAACGAGGTTCGATCTCGAGTCATCAGGACGTGGAGTTTTTCCTGTTACGGAATCCAAACAGATTATATTACAGGACGAAGGCGTGGCTAGAGGTTCTTCATTTAGACATCAAAAATAAAATAAAAATTTTATAACAAAAAAAAGCTAATATCGCTAAACGCGTCTCTATTTGTTTTAAACGTTTTCTTTGATCTCGTCGAATTGAATTCTCTTTCTTTCCAGTGGGCTCTCGTCTCCAATGGAGAAAGTTGAAAAATGCCTCTATATCCCTCCCTCTAGCTATGCCACACTTTGATCTTATCACTCGGTTTTCTCGCAATACGGTACTCACAGGAAGACCCTTTGCCTCGGGGGTCTCTCGTCTTTTGTGTACCTCGGGAGAATGATGTCTGTGTCGAGTCTGCCTGCATCATTGTACCCTCGTAGCGGACATTCCAAACGCGACACGACGACCCCCTACCTGTATCTCTCTCTCTCTCTCTTTCTCTCTCTCATTCTCTAGACGCACACTTTTAGACGCTGTTCTCATAAACTTGGCAAAATTATAGCACGATCGTGGGATAAAGAGAAACATCTCTAGTTCGGTGGAGAGGTTTCTTGTTCTTTCACGAATCCTACTAATATATTACCGAGAGGAACACATTTCCCTATACACACGGCGCATCCACGTATCCACGATTAATGAATCAACGATCATTCCACACTGGTATGCTTTGCATCCCCGCGCAGGAAGCTTTGTTTTCGCAAACGTTTTTTCGTATCGAGTACGCGAAAGAGAGATAAGAAAATTTCCATTCGACCGAATGAAACGGCAATGTTCGACACAAACCGTAACAAAATTGTTTCTCGTGTCTTGAGGAGCCATCAACCCGCTCGTCCTTACGTTAGTTCGCCGGAGAAACGAAGAGATAAAAATCGGCATGCGTTTATGAGGCCTGGTCGAATTTTTACCGACGCATTAATGCGTTTTACAGTGACCAGCCGTATGAGAATTCGGGGTTGGAAAGTGAGAGAGAGAGAGAGAGAGAGACGACACGAGACGAGAAGGACGACGACGACACGACGAAAAGAGTCGAACACGATCGTTAGCGTTCCGGGGAATCGACGCCGAGGGAAGATATAGGAAGGAGGGAGAGTCGTGTGTCTCCGAAGATCGCATGAGACAGAAAGGCTCACGGACGCGGGTACAAGCTGATGGGGTTCCGAGGGCCGCTTTGAACGAGAAGCGAGAAAGAGAGATCGCGCGCGTTCTCGCACGGTCTGTTATCGTCCCGCCGTCTTTATTGCTTTCCCTTTCATCGCGAAGAATGTTTCTTCGATGCGCGCCCCTACTCGATCCTACGAGGCGTACCGGGGTAATACGAGGCCAGCTTTTCTTCCACTTTGCTCCTTTCTTGTAACTCTCGGGCCACCGAGTGATCTCTAGACGAGAACGACGACGACGACAACGGGGAAAAGCCAATTTCGGATTCCTGCGACTCGTTCGGTGGGATAATTTCTCTTTCCCCTTGGTCTCTTCAAAGCGAGGGCGCACCGACGAAATTTTCCCTGCCCTTTTCGACAACCCCTTTGAGTTTGGCCGGATGTGCCACGAACTCGCTCTACGAAGTAAGAGGTAGGCCGACGCCAGTCGAGACAACGAAACTCTGCTTTCAATTTCTCGTAGGTACAACGTATAGACGAAGGGGGGAGATAGCTCGTTAAAATTGTCGAAGAACGTTCCTACGAGCGTTGTAAATAGTGCTGATGGCGTTTGCGATTATTTGAGATATCGCCTAAGTACGATCTCGCGTTCACGATTACCGATTAGCCTCCTTTTCTTTATCAATAATCTCGAGTTTACCGTGTTTACGACGAGATGTGTCGGAACACGTATAAAAAAACATGAAAAACACGATTACGCCGTATCTCGCGTTGTTCCCGTCGACCGACACAATTCTGTCATTCGTAATCTACGTGACAATATTTATAAAGAGAAACACGTTCGAGAATTTGATTTCTTTTCTTTTTTTCCTTCGTGGCACATAAGTTCGTCTCGATCGTTCGAACGCACAGGTGGCACAGGTGGCATGATCGCGAAAAAACGAAGAGAAGAAAAGAGAACGAGAAGAATCCGGTACCGGTCGGTTGGCGTTAGGCGGAGATCGTGGCGCAGGGCACAGAGTGAGACGAAAGAAAGGGAGAAAGAGAGAGAGAGAGAGAGAGAGAGGGAGGGAGCAAGAGCGAAACACACACACGCCCTCAAATTATGCAGGAATTCCGTGTAATCGAGTACTTAATTGAGGCTTGATTAATTTCAATCTGATTAGCCACCGCTAGCGAGCGGTGCTGCTCGCCTCCCATGAGTTTTTTTCTATCCTCTCCCCGCACTCTCGCGCACGCATCGTTCTCCCTTCGTCGTCTCTCTCCTCCTCTCTTTCATCGCTCCCGAGCTAAGAACTCTCTCGTGTGAGAAGATTCGTATCGCGGTGTGAAAATAGACGCCGCGGCATTATACGTATATATATGCGAGCTTGAACCGCGAAATAGCATCACTCACATCCATAACCCCTCGGCAAACTATTTCTTTTTTCTCCATCTTACGGTATACTACCCGTTTGTTGCAACGAAAGATTCACTCGAGTTATTACAGACGAGTCGTTTCGTTTCGCGTTTTTTTCCTTCGTTTCTTCTATACACCGCGTATACAAAAGTCCTCACCGCAAATGCGATCCCTATCTTAATTACACGCTTATTGTTTAACCTGTCGATGAACGCGGGCACGCCCGATGAGCGAAAATTCCAGAATTCCTTCCAGAACTATGAAATATCCGCATTCCGGCGCGAACGCACTCGGTTATAATGAGAGATATATCTCAAAAGTCTATCGGAGCTTGCGTGCAACACACAAGCGTATAAACATTCCGAGAGAGGTCACGCGCCATACGGGATTTCGAATCGCTGAATCTTCCCGCGTTTCTTTTCTCTCTCTTTCTCTCTCTCGTCAATTAATTCAGACTTTGAGGCCCCGCGGAGATGATAAGACACGATGTCTCTAGAGCATGTGAGAAAACACAAAGTTTGACCGAAACTCTACGAATTTCGAACGTTGTAAGAACGAAGGGGAGAAATTACTTTTTAGCGAGATGAAAAGGGAGAAAGCTGTAAGGGACAAATGACTTTGTCGAGAAGAGCGTGGCGCCCCGGTGAGTAGGAGGGCAGAAAAAAAACAGCTCTCACCCGCCTCCCTCGTTATACAAATCCGAGGCGGCTCCCAGCATCGCCCTTCTTCTCTCTCTCTCTCTCTCTCTTTCTCCGGTTGTCTCTCGATCTCTCGAGGCATGAGAAAAGTCTGTGAGGAAAAACAGGTTCGGGCATCGTGGGTACGAGAGTGCCCGAGAGGGAAGGGAAAATCTTTTCACGCCTCGTTCGTATCCGTCGCATCAACTTCTCTTCACAAATCACGTCAAATTAATCTTTCCAAGGTTTGATATACCAATCGAGTCCGAGCATTGCCGGAGAATCATTGTAACGCGATATCGTGCCGAAGAAGAGGGAAATGTTCCATTAGAAGCAAAGTATCCTCCGGTATATGTGTATTTTCCTCGAAAGGACAAACTCCTCGGTCGGTTCGTTCTCTCTAATCGGACATTGACTAATTGCACGAAAATCCTCGTTTCCTCTGGGCGAGAAACGCTCCGGGGTCGAATTCGCAGGATGACACGAACCACACCGGTCCGCGTCCGGTCCCCGTCGCATCAATAACGATGAAAGTTGAGAGAAGAAAAATTAAAAGCCAACGAGAAGTTCGTTATCGGTCGATTGCCGGGAGAACACCCACGTGCAACGGCGAAAGGCGCCAATAAATGTACAATATACGCGGATGCAAAAGAAAAGAGGCAAACAGCGAGATGGGCGACGGGGCGCGCGCCACGCCTTCCTCACTGACGAGAGGAGCGCGTGGGTTAACGAGACTCGAGTCTCTCTTTCTCTCTCCCTCTATCTTGTTTGTCGTATCTTTCGTTTTTCTTTTCTTTCTTCTCAAACCCCATACTACATTCTCCTCGAGTTTATCGGAGCACTTTCCATCGTATTTAGTCGCGAGCCCGTACGAGCGATAAGAGGGCAAAAATATCGAGAGCAAATTGGCATAGAGATCGTGATAAAAGACGATATTCAGAGTCGTATCTCGTATGCACACGAGTCATTTAACGAGATCCTTCCGTAATTCTCGATCGGCAAAAAGTCTCTATGAGACACGCGAGGCTATTCAAATTTTCAATTTCACCTTCGTGCAGGTATTCGGCTAACGATCGTTGGAGCAATTTTCGACAGGCAGTCTCGAGGAATATACGAGAATAAGAAGAAGAAGAAGAAGCAGAAGAAGAGCTCTCTCGAGTGGCCTGGTTGCTCCTCTTTGATCATTCGCCGACCCTGCCCGGGATCGTTCTCGAAGCCGAACAAGGGGCTGCTCCACCTTCGACGAGAGTATAGCCTTCTAATTCTATAAACGACTAGCTCCTCTTATTTTTCTCCCACCCTCTCCCTCTCAACTATATCTATTTCATTCTCATGCGTGTGGCCTATTAAGACCAGGTGCGAGACCTTTGCCACCTTGAATTCCCGAAGCCCTCGGTATTTTTGCGTCATTAATAGTCGCGCGCGAATGTTGGAATCGATGTATCATCGACGTTCAAATTTCTATCATTCGTGTGGCTCGTCGAAGAATAGCAATGAAAAATGAGACCCGATGAAAAATGAACCGTGTCCGTAAGTGCGTCCGTGTGTGCGTTTGCTCGACGGTGCATACATCCGACAAATTAAATTGATTCGAAGCGCGAGGCGCCTAGATGCCTATCGCAATTCGATACACGAACCGCGATCCTCTCGGCGAGTCGGCGTCTCTCTTAACGGGGCGAAGGCGCGCGATCTACTCCGGTGGCCCTCGTGCCACCGCTGTCCATACCTACATATATATATATATACGGACGCGAGTGTGCACACGATGCACTCTCGGTACCCTCGACACCCAACTCCGTAGTAAGACGAGAGAAGGGGAAAAGATCCTCGGCAAGGTCTCGTCAGCAACATCGACGCCCCAAGAATTTTCATACGATGAACCACGAACGGACATAATCCTCACTCGTAACCGGCATCTTCGATCGCCATACGATCGCCCTTTTTAAAACCCGGGTGGAACCTCGTAAGGATAGCAGCATCGGCGAACCTACCGCGATATCCTCTATATAGTATACTGGTATACCTACACTCGTACCTACTCCTGGCTTCTCGAGCATCGTCCAACGCCTTTATTATCGTTTCGAAAGTGCTGCAGTAACGATATAAGTACTCGTTATCGCTAAGCCGGGCTTCGCCGCTACACGCGCACCTCTTCCCCTCTCGACTTTGCATCCTTATGGCGAGGCTCATGCTAATGTTTCAGGATTCCCGCGATTCTTAGTATATGTTTTCACATTTTGTTAGAAATTAATGACGCGAACGAACCACCTGGGTCATTGAGAACAACTCGTCATTTCTTCTTATCCATAATGGCGCTATTTATAAAATTGAAGTAATTCTCGTCGCAACGAGCTATAGGCGCGACAAAATATTAAATAAGCGATTGGAGAAGAAAAATATTGATATTAAGATTTTTCACTTACTAAGCGATGAGGGATGAATTCGTGGTGCGAACGTTGAGATGTCCTCGATCAACCGACGTTGAAGTATGTACTCGATCGTGAAACGCAGCTCGTGTAGTTTGTCGAGTCCTCGTTGGTGGCCTTTGACGCGTTATGTCACTTTCAATCACTCACTCACTCACTCGCTTCAACGAGAACTCGCTCACGTCCGCCACTTCTCTCGCTCTTGTTGTACGGTTTTTTTCTTCTAAGCTTCAACTGTGTTTCTAACTCTTTTTATCACCAATAATAAACGCGCTCGATCTATATATATACACTTTTCACTCAGAACCGCAAAATAGTGCGTTATATATGTATCGTGGTATTTAACAGATAGATATATATATAGGTACACCGCGGTGAGAAAATATTCCAGCATGTTCTTCTCGTAACGCGTTGCAATGCCGTTCACAAAAGAAAAGAAGAGAAAAAAGAGAATGAAGAAAGGGAGAATAGTGTCGGAGAGGCGTGAAATAAGAGATAAAAGAGCGGAGGCACATTTGTAACTCGAAAGACCGGAACGAGGGGTTAAACGACGAGAGAGAGAGAGAAAGAGAATATGCCGCTGTTGAGGCTGGCAACACGATCCGTGAATAAGAGGCGTTTTCGAGTGTTTCGCGTGATAGCCCCGGGTTAAATTGTTCCGAGAGAGAAAGAGAGAAAACGGTGCACACGATTCGTAAATTCACGCGCAGTCGAGATACTTTCCGACGATTCATTTCGCATCATTACTGACATTTTACTGCCGATCGTTGTGGAATCAGGTAAAGCGACAGGATAATTGCGCCCTCACGGCTGAGAGATATATCGTATAGCGTATCGCGTATAAATAGAGCAATTTAATAGTTCGATCGGTCGATGGAATGGAGAACGAAGAAAAAAGTCTCGTAGCACAAGAGAGAGAGACTTGGATATCGCGCGTATAAGCCGTCAGGGGCAACGGGGGGACTCTCTGTATCCGATATCCCACGTTCCGATCTTAGAACCCCCGTCGTTCCCTCTTTCGGGTAATGTCTTAATTATCGGATTTAGATAATCAAATCGATAATTTCACGGCATGGGGTCTTTCGGATCTCGAGGCTCGTTGATATCTTTTGAAAGAAAAAACGAAAACAAAACAAAATACGCTCTCGAACCTCCGACAGGAGATAACTGTGTAAAGTGGAGAGATTGCGTCTAGCGGGTCGAGAGGTTCTCCGTGTGTATACGTGTATATAAATAAATAGTACGCGGTAATTTAGTGGTGGTGGTAGTATCGGCGTGTGCTCGTCGTGCTCACGTTCAACATCGAGAGAGCCATAAAGTACGCGGTAACGTACGGAGAGGACTGTGGGTGGTTGATCCTCGAACCTCTCCGTTCTTCCTCATCCTTGTTCACTCCCTCTCTCTCTTCTCTGGCTCACCCTTCGCGGTCTCTCTTCGGGTTCTCTATCCTGGTTTATGGGCGCTTCTCCTACGGGCTCTTGTCCTACAGGACGTTTATAAGAGGCGCATCGAGCCCGTATAATACACGAGAGGTAAGCGGAGAAACCACCGAAGCTCGTCAGTCCTCGCGGTTCTTTACGACTGTCCGGGTATCGGTAATTAAACGCTTGTGGTAACACACGCGTTCCGCGATTAACCCACGGCTTTTAATCTCCCCAATGCAATCGAATGAATCGTCGTACCCGGCAACAAAACGTTCTCTACCGAGAAAATATCCTGAACAAAAAACAAACAACCCTTCGCTCTCACGAGACTAATTGTAAGTTTATGGTGACGCTTAAAATCGTAGCACACGGTGGACGCGGAAACCGTGATTTTTCCTTTATTTCCGTTTCGATGAACTTTACTATGATTCGGACTCGAGATACGCGCGTAATAGAATTGTAAAAAAGGAATAGTTTTAACTTTGTTGTGGCAATTGTGGCAAAGCCAATTTTAGCGGTGGGATAATAAAGTCGAGCGGGGCAGAAACGTACGCACGTCATCATCGGGCGGACTATGAGCGAACTCGCGAAATAGGATGGACAGGTGCAGACTGCAAAAAGTGAATGAGCCGCAGCAAAACGAAAGAGGAAAAGGGGTGAGAGAGAGAGAGAGAGGGAGAGAAGCCCCGCATTTCTCGAGGGGATATATTCCCGTTCTCTCTCTCTCTCGATCTCTCTCGGTCTCTATTATAGTTACGAGAATAAATTGCACGATAAATATTGCCACGGATACACGAGAGAGTCTCGGGGAATGTCCCCCTCACCCACCACCCGCGCGCACCGCCACCAAATCATTTTTACCGATTCTCTCCGCGCATCTCGAATCTCTCGGCGCATACGCGATCCACGACTTCATTAATCAAGAGATTATAGTCACTCGTTCGAATTCGCGGCTATTATGCGTATTAATAAATTATACAAAATGCAAAGAGCTCAGGGCATCGTCGATCGATACCTCTATGCACTTCTCTCGTCTCCCTCCTCCATCACCACCAACGAGAGAGAGAGGGAGAGAGTGCAGCTAGCCACGATTTTCATATTGTTTTTTTACCTCTCGAGCGAACGGGTGGGCTGAATTATTGAACGAAAGAAGAATTATGAAAGAAGATGTGATAATTACACGGGTCGAGAGAGAGAGAGAGAGAGAGAGAGAGAGAGAGGGAGGGAAGGAGAAGACAGTATCGAGTGCAACGGCCCCCTAGGGCAATTTCGTACGATGCGAGGCTCTAATAGAGATACCAAAAGCACGCGCAGGGAGAAAGGGCCCGATATAAAATAAAGTTAATCGACGAGGGCGTTGTGTTTCGCGGAGCCTATCGACGCATCTATCTATTTTCTCCCATAGCCAAACTCGAAGGGGGGCGTAACGAACGCCTCGAGACAATTCTGTCGAGCGGAGAGCCTCGGCTGTTTTTCGTTTTTGTGCGATAGTCGACCGCGAACGGTTCGAAATATTCGAACCCGCCGCGGGGAGGTACGCGACTAGTGCCAACATTTTTTCTGCCCCGCCGTTCGATAAAATATCAAAGTCGCACGCGCGTGCGCACGAGCAAAGAACCAACCGGATTACGGGTGAACGGGTCGAAGAACCGGATAGTGGCGCAGGAGCGGCGCGAGAAGCCGCGGGAGTGGGTATTTAAAGATCGATTAGATCGATCACGGCCTATCGAGATCGATGCCTCGATAGCGCTGCTCGCATCCTCGTTCTTCCTTCTTCTCGCGTGAACGCGAGTTGCACGAATAAAAGCAGAAGGGAGAGCCAACTTTGCAACGAGTCCTGACTGATTGAGTGCGCGCGGGCATTCGCCTATACCGACCGACTTAAGTGTTATTCCCGATGCTTTAAAGAAATAACTTTTCTGTTGAACTTCGGACTTACTGACAGGATGAAACGTCTTAACAAAGAGGAAGAGAGACGGAGGATACGCGCGAGGCGTTCTCTTCTCTCGTCGGCCGAGTGCGAGCCAAAGGATAACGACCTCGATCCTTGCTGCTGCTGCTGCTGCTGCTGCTGCTGCTGCTGCCAATGCTGTTGCCGATGCTGTTGCCGCCGCTGCTGCTGCAGCACCGGCAATTCACTTTGCGCGCGGTGCGGCGCGAGGCAAGAGGAGAATTTACTCGATGCCGAGAGACACGGAAGAAAGATAGCAGCATCCTGTTATCTTTTCGCGCTTTACAACGCCAACAGGATCGGCAAACGTGGATCAGATAGGAAAAGATTTTCCTGGTACTCGAGGAGGTACTTCTTCGATTTTAATCGATTCCTTTGTTCGAAACTATCAATGGCCGGCACGATGTTGTTTCACGGTCGGTGCGTTTATCGATACGGTGGATACTATTTACGAATCTCGTCCTTCTCGCGCCTTCCTCGTAGCCACGGACTATACCTACACACTGTGTAGAGGTACTTGTCGTAATTTCGTTGCTCTCTTTTCTCGCGCCTGGATTCGCGTCGGCGGGCCAGCTTCTCCAACCCCTTACCAGTTTTCGTCGCCTCCGGGGTCCAGCCAGACTTTCATCTTCCTCCCTCGTACCCCCGTTCCCATTTCGACCCTTTCTCTCTCGCTCGCCCGGACAGACGGTTAAGCCTCCTTTCGTTACCGCGAGAACGATAACGGGCGTTCACACGTGGCGGACGAGCGAGAGACGAGAGAAGCTTTGCTTTGGCAAGCCGTCGGGGCCCCAAGTACCTCGCAAATCCTTCGAGTCGTTCCTTATACTTTGTTTTTTCGTCGGTCGTCTCGGGTTCGCCAAAGAAGGTCTCTCTCTCTCCTCTTCCCTCTCGACGAGCGACCGAGCGCGGGAGCTCAAAGACCGATGATCGTCAGCACGCGTGATCACTCCCCACCCTTCCCCTCCTGTCAGAATCATCGCGGGGCTATATTTTTCTTACGGCCAGTAGGTAAATCGAGAGGAACGTTGAGGAACTCACCGCGCCCGCGAGTGCACTCTCCGACTCGAGGCTTTTACCGCGCGCGCGCGTTCGATGAATGATCGAGGATTACTCAAAGATAATCCGAAGCAAAGAATTTTGCACTCGCGCTCGACGTTCGAGCGTTATCCGTCCGACTCGCGTCTCTCCCTCTCTCTCTCTCTCTATTCTCGTCGAATTCTTGGCAGAGCGACGTGACGAGATCACTCGTCTCAACTCGTTCTACTAGCAAAGTGGCTGGCAGGCCGACCGGAAGCCGGTACACGAATCATCCAAGCTCGTTAAATGATTTTCTCACCATCGTCCATTCCATTAATTGAGTCAGAAACTTTTTTGCTTCGATTATGCTAAAGCGCGAGATCGCCTACCGAGGATGAAACAGCGCTTTCGTCAAACAAAATAAAGATCAACGGACTCGATCTCGACGGGATCGAGTCGTTCGATGACAAGATTCGATCGGCGAGGAAAAATTGGATCGCGCATAGAGTCGAAGGCGTTGTGGAAGAGAGAAAAGATCATCGTTATCACTCGGTGCGTTCAGCGTGACTCTCATCGTCTCGTTTGACGAGTCTCGGTATAGGAGTGACTAATGGGTCTCGCGTCGAAAGTCCCTCCCACGAAAGAAGAGAATACTCTCGTCGTCTCGCGAGGAGGGCGCAAACTCGCTCGCCAGCTTCGCGCGAGACAGAGAGAGAGAGAGAGAGAGAAGAGTCTCGCGCGGATGATCGATCGACCACGCGCTGCTCTCGTCCTCCTCCCGACCAACAAGGATCAACGATAAATCTCGATCGACTCTCGGTCTCCTCGGCCGTACCCGAGGAACAGCACGATCCTCGTACGGATTATAAAGAATTATCGTCGAGTCTCTCGTTGGTCGCATTATCGATCTCTGTACACACGTTCTCGTTTGCAAAATCATTTTTTTCCCTCTCTTTCGTTTATTTTCCCTCGAGCCTTTTTTCGCCAAGGTGTCGAGTGCACGTTCCAACCCCGTGTCTCGATGGGTGTTCGAAATCCCGATTCCTGTTACTCACGGTGGAGCGAGATAGGGATGAGGAGAGGAGAAAGCGTTCGCGACTGGACGTAGTCCCTTTTGGTATTTATATACGAAGGAAGCGTTGCATATAAAGTGAGAGTTAGTTTTTGATTTAAGATTTTCGGTAGAGCCGAGAAAGCACACGCGCGTTTCGTGGCCGTGCGAGCAAGTCGAAATGATTATTTATAGTGTTACCGCGGCAACCGGCCCGCCGAGTGTACAGGCGGATAAAACAACAGGCGCATGCCCCTGCGCGCACAGCTCGCCTCGCTCCTTCGCCAAAGACGACTCTTCAACGTGGAATATCGCCCAGGGCGATTCTTAAATCATGATCCCTCAAATATTCAATTACCCGCATTGTTTCGGGGTTTGATTCATAGCGCGGTAACACGCGATCGGGCTTCTCATTCCTACGACGCCGCCGCCCATTTGCTTTCTTCCTCCACGCCCTTTCGTCCCACGCACAAGGCCACCACAATTCCCCTAATTTCACGCTTCTTTTCATGAGCCCCTTCTATTTTAATTAATTTGCCAAAAGTTTACGAGCCACGGTGGTGTACGTCTCGCGAGATAAAATTTACCGCGCTGCACACTGTTAAGGTGGGTAAGTTGGGGACGGTGGAAAGATACAATATACGCGCGTTTACATATATACAAGAGAGAAACGAAATTATCGAGAGATATCCGCCGTATTTCATAGGCCTTTGTATCGCGATCGATCGATAGAGTCGATTTCTACGCGCGACCGAGCCACAAACGTCTTGTACCGCTATAAAATTCTTATTTATCACTCCTCATCTACGATCTCTACGAACAATCTCCCAGAAGTATCCCTCAGGTTCACGAGAAATGTTGTTCCTTGTTTCCTTTTATTTTCATTCGTCCATTCCTCGCTTCTCTTCCTCATTGCTTATACTAATAAGATCGGGACCGATCCAGAGAGTTTACGTTCCGTCGAGAAAGGAAGAGAGAGAGAGAGAGAGAGGGACCCCGTGTTCGAGGGTTATCGAGTCTTGGTCCCTTTGTGGTCTCGACAGCGGAAATCAAGCGAGCTCGA
This sequence comes from Netelia inedita, assembly GCA_964017225.1. Taxonomy (NCBI): domain Eukaryota; kingdom Metazoa; phylum Arthropoda; class Insecta; order Hymenoptera; family Ichneumonidae; genus Netelia; species Netelia inedita. The sequence continues at coordinate 537,256 of OZ024924.1, read as the reverse complement.
GAACCTGGTAAAACTCGTATACGGTTACCGCACGAGAAGAACGAGAGAGGGTTGATTTTATCGGGAGTCCGGATCGACAGCCACTTCTGGCCATCCCTTTCTCGTTCTCGCAAAGACCTTCTCCTCGATGACGCTCTCTCTCCCTCTCTCACCTCCTGCCACCCCGCTCGAGTCAAATAGTCATCCAGCAATCAAAGTACCATATTCAGACCACCCAAGTGCGATTCCATCCAATAAACCGCTACGATATCGTATATTATATGTATATATATATATACATTACTGAGAGTACGTGGATGAGATTTGTGACCGAAGGGGAGCGAGTGAGAGAGCGAGAGAGAGAAAAAGAAACGAGTACGCGACTGGGCGTGCACTGTCGATAGTACGATGAATGAAAGTGTGTTCTCGCGCCTCGATTCTGCAGGTTCGTCGACACCGAGAGCCTCGAGACTCTCGATCCGGAATCGGCTCTCGCGTTCTCCTCCCTCTTCGTCACTCTCTTAGCTAGGGTCCCTGTTGTGCACACGCGGACGCGCGCGCGCGCCGACGTCGTCCCATCAACGATCTATTAATAGAAGCCCGTCGCTGTGACATACTTTGTAAGTGCATGTGTACAGAAACGTGTGCCTACGGATAGAAGCACTCGTCGAAAGAGAGCAAAGAACGCCAAGAGAGAGAGAGAGAGATAGAGGAAACGCAAGCTGCTGCACCTAAGACTGAGTTACAAGCGTTATGGGGTTGCTTTGAAACAATTTGTCGTCCAATTCTTGCAGCGAGGAAAGTTCTTTGTTTTTTTCCTCTTATTGCGAGTTACTTATCTCGAGTGCACGTGACGTTTCGCTACAATTTATCATGCTAAGGCGTTTCGCGACCGACACCCCCCACGGATCTTGGGCGTTCCTGTCCAATTAGTCGGAATGTGTACAATTTGCGGCGTGAATGCAAAAAGCGAGTCCAAGCCAAATTCTACACCAAGGAGAATAAGGTAGTATCGAGTGGAGGCCGAGAGAGTAAAATAATTCAGGGGGTCTTTATCATTGTCATTGAGAAAGCCTAATCGTCGCTTTGGCTCGATAGCCGTGATCGACGAAATCGAGCCGAGTGTATTACACTCGTGGCAATTTGTTCGACACACTTCCAACAGACGGGATAAGCCGTCTAATAAAGAAAACTTGTAGCGCGTTGTACGAGAGGTATGTTTTTGTCTGTGTAACTCGAGGCGAGCGATATGGTAAGCGTGTGAATCGAGTCGAGTGAGAGGACGTTTTGCGAGGGAACAGAGAAGAGATGGAACTCTCGCGCGGGCGCCTCCCGATCAAGCAGCATCAACGCTCTTAGAACGAGAACGAGAGAGATCGAGAGAGAGCGAGAGAGCGAGAGAGCGAGAGAGAAAGCACGAGGTCCATCGTTTCTCGGGTAATTCCAATGCAAATGCGAGAGAACGCAATTGCCGGGTTGGGTGCGATGGGCTTGGAGCACTGTTATCTGATTTCAATTTCTCGAGCGGGTAATCGGCTGCCGCAGAAGCAAAATACCGGGCCGGGAGGGAGAAACTGGAGGACGCGGTGAGATGTACAAAATCTCTCTCTTTCGCGCATCGTCGAGTTGGATGGATTTTCCGTAAGTATATAGTACGAGCGTGAATCGCAGTGTAGTGTCGGTCGGTCCCCGCTCGCTTAGTCGCTACATCGACGCGATCCTATCGTCTCGTCTCCTTCCCTCTCCGCTCCCTCTCTCTCACTCACCGTGAATCGGCTCGCACGGCGCAACAAGAGTCGTATGCATTTATAGTTTATACATCACGCATGTACATAGTTTATAGAGAGTCGAGGGTCGAACGAGATCGGAATTATACCAAGTGGCCCGTGAATTCACGCAGACACCGACGCATGCGAACATAGATTATCTTCGATGCTCGAATATTAACACTTCACGCATCTCATTATTCAAATTCGAATTCACACGTTTGTACAAGCTCGTTATTATACGTGACGACGGACGGGCATGAAGATTGCCGTGAGAGAGAAAAGAAAAAGAAGAAGCCCCCAAGGGCCAGCACACGGGACTACGAAAAATGCCCACGGGGAGATAATTGCCCGGTTAAGGCCAATCGGCTATGTCTCGCTGAATTAATAAATATTTGTATAAAAATGTTACGTTACACCTTAGTTGATGAATTTTCATCCAGCTGTAATACGTTTCAAATGCGATACAGAGGGTGGGGCTAACATTGTACGAACGATTATATTTTTAAAACGACAATTAGACTCGAGTTCGTTGTCATTGAGAGAGAAAAGCCGACGGACCGAAGTACAGGAGTGAGAACGAGGACCTCCTCCTCCTCCTCCTCGCCTCTTCGATATGACCGCGTGCGAGAATAAAAAAAAAAGGAGACAGGGGATGAAAAAAAGTAATATATAAGGTACTGTAATGAGAGGGAGTCGTGGTTTGCATAATGTTTCTTCACACCTGTCATTATCATGCCGTACTGCGTATGGTGTACATTATTACACGTTGAGAGTGCAGCGTGGCTCTCGGAATCGATGTGATCGCTCTGACACGCGAGCAAGGATGTGCCGGCGTATATCAGGAGTGAACGGAATATTGAACGAACAAAATTTCCATGAAATCGAGCCCAACGCCTCGGGGGTAATTTTCTTGTGCTTGATTTCGTTTTTTTTTATTTTACTTTATTTTTTTCTATTTTTCTTATCGCACGTATAACGAACCAGAAATCGGTAAGAACAACAAAAATCCTCACACCTCGAGGATACTTCCGGTCGCTTGAATTATTTTTGTCGAGCACGACCGGCTGCGTAGCGTTTAATTTTTTTAGGGAATTATACGGGTTCGGGGATTAGTCCTAACGACGCTTCGTACCTCATAAATTATCAAAGGCTAACGCGTATGTACCGGAGAACGTCTTTTTTAATCCTAAAAACGAGCTTCCCGTGGCTACTAATGGAATATTAAACCCGTTGATAGAAAAAAAGCAACAGATAATTCAATGTCGGTGTTGGCAAGAAAATCTTGGATAAAGAAATTCGAATAACAGTGGCGTTATTATTTTGTTCGCCGACGATAATCGTGGGAGTTTCGCGAAATAGTTGACTCGTTGAACGAGGGATTTGTCGGATCGAGAGCGACTTATCGTTCATCTATGTAAAATGTATTATCCGTAAACGCCAACAACGTCGCGACCATCGCGAAATATAATATTTTTTTTTTACGAAAAATTACGAAATCTCGTTCGGATACGCCCACGAGTTCAAGATCGCGTCCAATATTTATGACGTCGCATCGAGACTACGAGAGAGAAAATATTGCGCCGTCCCGCGGCGAAATGCCATCGGACTCGTTTGTCCGAGGCATGATACATGAATTCATGACCTCCATATTTTCCATGGCAAAGTTTTCGTACTAAAACTCGTGCTACGAGGCGCGCCATCGATCAAAAGTAAGAAATTTATTAACGGCGCGAAGGACGCCTTGACCGCGTTATGTATTGCGAAACTATGCGACCGACCATCCCGATAAATTAATCGTCTGTCAATTAGCGAGGACGTGAACAGCGTCGTTTTGTTTTTTTTACTTTTCTGAAAAATCGCACGCCGTTTTCTCTATCGCTTCTCATTACCGCTTTACCGAGTCACGATCGCGTCCGATGTACGAGGCGTTCTCCTCTTTAACTTTCTCTCCGAGATTTATAAACGATTCTGTAAGTTTTATTTTATTTTGTTCGATATTGGAAATATGATCGATTCGATCGTGAACTTTTGTATCCAATTGGAATTGCACAGTGATAACGACGATGATACGAATATTGTCAATGTATGGGATATATTTGAGATAGGTGAGGAAAGAAAATGGCCGACATGACGAAGAATGCCCCATATACGAACTCCGTGTTTTATCGCCTACGTAAGTACTCACACGTCCAATTCGCCTGCCACGAGCGTCCTTGCGTCCTTTTCTCTTCGAACTAACTACACAGGCCACGATTCAAAGGTTGTAGAATGAAACCATCCGACGTCCGAGTGGCAGCTGCGGGATGCGGCATGGACGATCGCGATGCATAAATTAGACCCTCTTCCTATGGTTGCGCCAAACTATCTTGGATAACGCGGCCACTCGCGGTAATTGCCTCACTTCTTTAACCCGTCTCACGAGACGTCGTGCTTGTACAAACTGGTATGAATATTTTCCGTATCGAAATCGATCGGAACGGACTACCGCATCGATCATCGCACGTAACGCGCGCGCGTGTAAACTATCGCAACAGGAAAGATGGCGAAGTGAAACAAAACACTTCTGGAACGTTCTCGAACGTCGCGACATCTTTATCCACACGCATCCGCGAAACGAGTTTACTCGCACGATAGATGCACCGAAAGATATAGAAACTACATACCGTGCCAGGCTGCAACCGACATTCGAAATAATGCGGAAAAATTGTAAAACTCAAATGTAAATAAACTTACCAAAGCTCCACCGGTGAACGCACGACGCCATTTTGCAATACGACGCCACTGTCAACCGGTGACCGCATTACGAAGCTCCTACCAGATTCGCGACTCGCCCAATTTTGATTTACGATCGATGAGCCATCTATGTTCTTTATCTTTCCCTTTTCTACCGCGCGCTATAGGGCGCGATGTTCAAAAAAATTTGTGAAAAAAGAACGTGTGGGTTTATTTTACACGCGAGATAAACAGACCGAGTCTCGTGGCTTGTCGTACATGCACGCGAGCTTGCAGAAATGACTTTTGCTCGCACACACGCTCTCTTTATTCGCCGAGCTTTTGTTTTCTCTTTCTCATTTCGTGAGCTCGTAAAACGCGTCGGAGTGCCCGAGGAGATACGTCTCACGAGTGGGCGATTCTTCCTTTACGACTTCGTACAGAAAAGTCTTTCTCTCGTCCACTTTGAATGTTTTCCAATTCGTGCATGCATCTACTTCGCATTCCTTATCTAGCGCTATGTGTTTGTTCAAAGAGACTCACCCGCGTCTATAGGTATACGTGTGTATGTTTGTGTGTCGTGAGCGATTGCTTCGGATGTTCTCCTTTGCTAGTCTCTCGGTCAACAGAAATTACCCTCTAAAGAAGCTAAGAGATGGGTCCTCTGTGTTTTGTTCGATCCATAAGAAACTGTGGCAGGAAGAACTCCCAGTCAACTTCGTTCAACACACGAATCGACAAACACGCCAAGTGTATAAGTGTACGATATAATAATTGTCAAGGAAGTTTATTGGACTTGGAATAAGAGGTTAGAAACAATGAAGAGCGGAAGTCATGTGTGTACATTTGAGACAGAGACTTCCAATAAATTACTATTTTTCACGCTAGCTGGCAAAATGCCAACCTAGGACTGCATACATGGATGGTTTAGTTACCGTGATCGCTCGTGCTTCTACGAAAGAGTCGATTATTTCTCTTGGCTAGTAGCTTCTTCCGATGCACATTCACTACTGACGTAACAATCGTTGCTCGCTTACTCGGGCCTATGCCCTACCTACCCCCCCCCCCCCCTGCGGAGAGGCAACACACTACACTATGAGGAATTTAACAATAAGTCATGTTGGAATTATGAAGGTATCGACTTAATATCGATAACCATCTGGCTGCAATTATCCCATCGCATACCACTACAATTATTTTCACGGGTCAATATCTATAGAGTGATCTCATTGCTATAAAAATCTCGAGTTGAGCTCCTCGAGCGTATTATCACAAGAAAATATATATTCGTACAAACCTGCTTTTATCAGAAATACTGCAACCAGCTGTGGTAATCTATTTTAAACATATATGCAGACATATATAAATATAATAAATACGATAAATAATTGAATTTTTTAGCAACGCGAGGATGATCTTCAGAAAGCCGTGAGGTTGACTACGCGAGAGAGGAGATTTATCAAATTTGCCTCCGTCGAGTACGATGGTCAGCTTTACATGACGCCTCAAGATTTTTTGGACAGCGTTATCGAATCCGAACCGAGACGTAAGTATAAAAATTTAAACGTCGATGTATCGTCAAACTATCAAATAATGTTCGATCCTTCCGAGCCTCGTCATTGCGCAGACTTGTTTGTGTATCGATGCGACCTATCATCGGGTTCTTCTCGCACCCTTTGATGCTGCGCATCGGTACATCCAAACGTTGCCTCAGTAAATAAGCCGCAGGAGACGAGTGAGAACGGAAAACGAGACCTCTTCTCTCAATGGTGCTATGTTTCTACTTTCAGCGAGGCACAAGAGGCGCATACTATCGGATAAGGAGCTCGAGGTGATGAAAAACGCGACGCCCTCGCTTCGCCACGGGGGTTCACACATGTTTCGAAACTTACGGGACAAAGGTGAATAGTAGGATGAAGTTTGAGACGAGAATACCGACATTAGCTTTTCAACGCTACCATCTTGGCTTACGTTAAATTCCGAGTTATTGGAATTTCTCAACTCGCTCGATTTGTCGGATTGCCAACGGCTTATCTCTCATCCTCGAATGTTTCGGGACTTATGAAGCGTGACAAATTTGTTAGATCGTTCGACCATATGTCCCAAATATCGACACGAGGAATCGACGTTCCGATGCTCGAGCGTCTCTGAATTTAATCCATTAATCATCATTATTATCATTCGTTCGATTGAATCTGGGCTCTCCGACTAACGATCCTTGACTAGATACTTTAGAAAGATTTTTATATTAGCCAAACCTATAAAATTGACGATCTTGTTTCTTTTTCTTTTCCAGGAGTACTTTCTTACACGGAGTACCTGTTTCTACTGTCCATCCTCACGAGTGAGTTCTTCGCACAATCTTGCTCGCCAATTTAGTATGCAAATTGAAGCGCACGCACGCTGTATAAACTCCCGCGGATGCCGACCTCTCGATTAACGCGACGAGAGTTATGACATTTCCGCGGGCTTCGTTAATTTACCGAGACACCTTCTCGGAGAGGAATGTTATTCACCCTGCCGCTCGCAAAAAGACGCTATTATTTATTTTTTGTTCACTCGCCTAACTAACCAGGCATACACTCGAGTCTATGCGGATCACAGAACTGTCGTGAATCGCTCGTTAATCAAGCACACCCGACAACATCTGCGAAATTTCTAATCTCGCGAACAGCGGACTTGTTACCTCATTGCAGAACCGCAAACGGGCTTCCGAATTGCCTTCAACATGTTTGACACGGACGGAAACGAGAGAGTCGACAAAAACGAGTTTCTCGTGGTAAGATCGATGTTAACAAAAATAGTAAAGATAATTGTTGTTTCGGTAAAAGCTGGGGATATAATCGCACTCGAGAGAACAGATCGAAAAAGTGATTCCTGACTACTACAGAGAGTCGAATACCAGTATCAACAGGGGAATTCATCGGGGAATGTTATCGCTACAGTCTGGGAAACATGAATCCTTTATCTCCTGTGCATGAATAAATTTTCACAGATTCGAAGACTGTTCGGGGGTAGCCTGAAAGAACGAGAGTTGGATGAGTGGACCATTCGAGCCGTGAGTTTCTCAGAGAGAAAATCCGTGAAGAAACGCTTGCGCATATGTATTGCCACGAGGATCGAAGGGACCCTCCCCTTGCGATCGGGTTGCCGCTAATTTCTAACAATCTTCGGTATCGCGCGCTTCAGCATTTCAAATTGTAATTTATTCTTTTAACAAAACTGCGTGTCCAACTATCATCGAATTCTTCCAATATTTAATCTCCCTCGAATTGCAACATTAACTTAACTCCATACTTTCGAGTTTAACCTACATGTTTTTCTTCACTCGCACGGTTTTACTTTTTGTTTGACGTATATGCTTTTGAGTTCTCTTTGAAAATTGGCTTTTCTCATAGAATCGGGGTTTAATTATGTTTTCGATTACTTTGATGAATTAGCTACGTTCCCTTGTCGCGCCGAGCGACGAGGCTCTCGCAGCCAAAGCGAAGCTTCGAGAAGCCCATGTACCCGAGACCAATGCGATCATCTCAAATTCCTACGTAAGTTTCGTCAGGGACGCATACACTCACACTCACCCAGGCAATCATCGAAACATCACCATGACTCGCATCTGCTAGATATAAAATTCTTTTCAGCCTACTAACTCTATCTCTCTTTTCCATGATCTTCAACGAGCCGCTGTACTCCCAGCGTTTACTCTCTCTCTCTCTCTCTCACTTTTAAATAATGTGTGAAAGAATGTGTATAAAATAGCAACTTTGCAAGATCGTGATTCCAAATCAATTTATGCCGTAGATGGAGAACATATTCAGTCACGCGTGGAGAGGACGTCACGGGATGGATACGAGAACCGACTTGACCACTTTGTCAAACACGAAAAGACCTCAGGACAATGGTCATCAGGAATTTGGCGATGACCAGGTGGTATTATCATTTCTCTCGTGTGAAAAAAACACTCGAACGGAAAATGAACTAATTGAAATTAAATGGAAAGATTCTATCAGGGTCTCCAACGCAGACACTCGGTAGACACTACGCTAATGACGCACTTTTTTGGCAAGGATGGTACCCAGGAACTCAGATACGACGGATTCAGACAATTTATGGAAAATCTACAGCACGAGGTTTTAGAATTGGAATTTCACGAATTCAGCAAAGGTCACGACACCATTTCCGAGCTCGATTTTGCCAAGATACTGCTTAGATATACGTATCTCGATATGGATGAGTGAGTAAACAAAAATAGCTTATCGGGGAACTTCCAGAACGGGATAGATCGCTCTTCATTTGGAACTCGTCGCAGGTACGACAAGTACTTGGAGAGGATGCTGGATCGCTCGGATCGCCAAGTAGATATCGGCTTCGATGAGTTCCGAGTGTTCTATCAATTTTTGAACAATCTTGATGACTTCTCGATAGCTATGAGAATGTACACCCTCGCTGATCATCCGATATCCAAAGGTAGAAAAAATCCCATCACCGTGCCATCTTTTCGTACTTTTTCTATTCTACGAATCGCCATTTCACTAGCTACCCTTTCATCGTCCTATGCTTCAAACCTACATAATACATGAACGAATTTTAGACGAGTTTTTACGAGCCGTTCAAATCTGCACCGGAAAACCTCTGGCCGCACACATTATCGATACGGTCTTTGCACTATTCGATACCGACGGCGATGGCCTATTATCCTACAAAGAGTTCATCGCTATTATGAAAGACAGACTACACAGAGGCTTCAAGGTAAGAATCGCGGCCCCTTCGCGACGACCGCACGGTGAGCCCGGCTGCACCGGTGTACGCCTGGTTGCTCTCGGCCAGGCGCCACTCCAGCCCGCTGTTTTACTTTTAACGTCGGAACTTACCAGTGAGGCAAACTTTCACATACCCATTAATCGTTACAGTCGCAACCAAGGGGAGAAGGCTGGGAAGCTTTCAGATATTGCGTCAAGCAAGAGATGAAAGCACCGTGAGCTATACGAGCTAGCAATTATCTATCGACAAACTCAGAGATATAACGCGCAAATATCATCGTTTGCTTATTCAGCATGATTTATATCCCGATGCATTAATTTCCAAAGATTATACTTGTAAGTAAATATTTCGAGAACGCTTGAACCCAACGCACTCGAGCGTTCCTGTAAAAATTTATCAAGGAATAAGACACAATAAATACTCGAGTCGTTAGAAAATTCTTTCTCATTTCATTGAACTCTCGAAACCTACGTCCCTGAACCGGTAACAGAACACGAGACTGTACGTGCTTGCGAGAGACAGTCGGTGGACCAGTGTTATCTCTCAACCGTGGATTTCAATTACTGTAATTACTGTTTGTTATAACTCGTTGCGCTGATTCCAACTCCGTCTCGACGATGAAACACACCGCCACTGAAAACCATTTCGTCAATGTTGAGAAGAACGGAGACAAGAATTTGCGATGAAACGCTAGAGATTAATTCTGAAAGAGAGGTTTCAAATTCTTGCGCCAAAGTTCTCTCCGACCCCCCGTTGATCGACGGGATCCGGTGTGAGATTCGCGAAGGTTGAACCGAGGTCAGAACTCCGGTCAAAAGCCTAAACTCCGTCAGCGACACAAACAGTTACTCTGCTCTTTTGAAAACGACCGTACGCGAATAACTTTCATGATTTTATTCCCTCGAACCGAAAACTAACGGGAAGAGAAAAAGAGTAATTTTGTACCGTGGTTAAAAGTTGAAACCGACGAAGTGTAATAAAAGGAGGGACCGAGTGAAGGGATCGTTGGATGGAAATGGTCGAAGAGAATCGCAGTAGCGATTGTGGCCCGGGGGAAAGTGGGGGATCATCGGAGAGCCGAGCAAACCGAGCAAACCGAGGAGCGGTGGGTCGTAAGACCACGAGGAAACGAGCCGGTATCATTGCTAGTCGGGAAATAGTGAAGCGCGTTGCTGTTCCTTCCTCGTCGCAATTTTATATTTTTCATCCTTCTACTCTATTGAGATACGTGCTCAAGACTTATATCGGTGTCATATATCGCTGTGCTACATGTATCATGGGGGTGATGGGGGTGTTCAAGTGGCTGAGAAAGTAAGTCTTACAAACAATATTTCACGACTATTAAAACGAACTATTCAAATTCTCGAACCTAATAGAAATTTTACATACGTAGAGGTGTTTTCCGTTATTCAAGCTATAGCCTACCTTCCAAAGACAAACATTGTTCGACCAAACTCTATTTAAAAAAAAAAAAACGCCGTAGCTCTACTCGTCGTCCGAGACACCTCGGTAAATCGGTGTTTCAGTTAACGCAAGAGTGAAACCGCGCGTGTGAACAGGCCGTGCTTTGAATAATTGTCTTTCGAGCGTGACGCATTTTTTTTCCTTATCACGAGCGACAAGCAACATTCGGAGAGTCGAAACTTTGGAACGCCGAGTGATTATGCGATTATTAGATGTAGAGAAGGTACGTCGCCTCTCGAGCTTCGTACTCGAAACTCGCACTCCGTCCGAGACGTTCCGTACCTGCTCAGGTAGTCCCGAGTATTAATGTACTACTCGCTGGTACATCATTTTAAATACTGCTTATATCACTCGACTTTGCGACAAAACAAGAGAAAAAAATAAGGCGAATACGTCACGCGTATAAATATGTAGAATGTAGCAAGAGAAACGCGGGAAGCAGAGTCCCCTTTGACTCGTTATCTCTATTGATACGTCGTCAGATAAAACGCGTCTTGATCTGTCGTTGTCGAAAGTCTCAGTCGCGATCGATCGTTCTTTCATGAAAGCGAGTTTAAAATTAATCTTTTTTTCTCGGTTGAAAATGAATTTTCGTATTCGGTAAGTCATTTACAGTTTCAGTTTTATACCTGGATCGAAAACTCGATTGTCCAGGTCTCTGGTAGAAAGGGGAAAGGTGACAAATAATGCGTGGCAGCAGTGTCCAGTAAAAGTGAACGTTCGCCCGACTTATTGTCATTACGAGCTCTAATCTGACGGGATTACCTTAATACACAGGTAGACGATGTGCTTCGTGGTACTGTCTCTTCGTACGTTGCAGCGGCAATCGTTGGTTCTACCAAAACTGTCGATACGGTCATCAATGTCGAAAATTCCTTTAAAAAAATGCTTATTTACGTTAGTCCGAGCAACGACGATGTATACGCACGATCCATCGATCCTTTCATAATAAAAACCGTAGCACGGCCGCTCTCGTTATAGAGTATAGCGAATTCGTAGAGACTCAATTGTTCATGCGCTTGAACAAAATTAGTTACGGGAAACTTACGGTATTTCTCCTTTTACGAGTTGATGATCTTCTGGGACATCACGTGGGATGGAAACGGGAGAGAGTCCACGCTCGGTTTGCCGTGCACCTCGTTCCGTAGTCAAAGGCCCACGAGAGTTTTAATTACACGACAATCCGTCTCCGATCAATGTTAATTGAGACCGTCTCTCATGCGAAATACTTCCACGCTTATCATCACTCTATGCGTGTACGTGTGTGCGCGGGTGTTTACGTGTGTCGTGTGTACATTAGAAGAGAGAGGAAAATGTTGGCGCCGTAGTAACTTGGGTATAATACGTATCTGACCATTTGGCCCAGATTACAAAATCACTGGTCCATATTTTTCTCATTAAAAGAGCGAGTTTCACCGCCGTTGACGAGAGGATGGTTATAATTGCGCCCGAAGCAAAGAATAACAAGCTACCGTGAGAAGAGCGAGTTCGAAAGATTTGGAACAATATCGTCACGGTCGATGATCTTGCCGGCCGCAATGCCGAATACTCGAGCCGTGGACATTGCCGTTAATCAAACTTTTACTCGAATCGATCTTTTTACTACTGACTCAAAAGTCCCGTGAAATCTCTTAACACCGTCACGCTCCGCTTGCATACCCCGAATACTCTCAATGTACACATCATTTTAAAGCGTAAATACCCGCCACTACTACTGCTATGGCATTCGTTCGATAACGGTTTGCCAATTGTTATCTCCAGAAATTCAAACTTTGTCCACGAAATTTGATCAGATAAAGTGCGTAGATTATGCAACAAAAAAAAAAGATTCAACGACATTTTGCGTGTCGCGTGCACTTTATAATTTCGACACAAGATGGCGGTGTTTGTTAAACAATAGCTCATGAAAACGAGCCCAGAGCTCTCGTTCCACGCTTTCTAAGCAGACTAATTACGATTTATTATGTCGACGCGACGGGAAGATCGCCCGACAGATATTGTTACGTGAATCTTAACTCCCGGTCTACATGTTTTTTTTTCTTTTCTTTTACTGACCTTGTTTGTCCGCAACACGAACGTAGAATCTTCGACTCGATTCTTTCGTCCTGGCGCTCGGAATACCGATGCAAAAATGTGGCGGGCGCTGCGGTAGCGCCGCCAGTGGCAGATCTTAATAGCGCACCGGATATTACGTTACAGAGCTGACCGGAAGTCTGCGCGAACAGAGAGCTCCTAGTTTATTTATCATTATTATTATTATCTGTAGAATGTATTCGAAGCGGCAACTTCCGAATGACCCGAGCCATGAACTCGCCCAGATATATCAGGGATCACATTGCCATGAGATTTCATTATATTATTGAAGGGACTTTATATTCACCCGTACGAGGAAATGCCAGCCGGCATCTATTGTTATATAGCCTCGTTTATTTTTTTTCAGGGATATTGTTCAGCGTGATCGTAATCGACGAAGCTTGACGCCCAAAATCAACGGGTTGAATAAGTAAGTGAGGGTTTCACGGCGGGTAGTACGTATTAGTGATAACAATATAGTTAAAGCTATTAAATATGATGAATAGAACAAGTTTGTAATTACCGATGTATGCCTGTACTTCACTGCACGAAAACAAGATCGCGACTGCAGCCCGCTAGACGCTGGCGCCGCCACCAGCGGGACTATTTCGCAACCGCGTGAATTCCGATCAACATTGATACTGATTGATACTTTAGCGTTTGGCTAGGTGCCGGGCAGCTTAACTTACAGTTGATTTAATAATTCGTAGTGGTACAAATTCTGACAAACAGTTATACGTAACGATACGAACGACGGAACAAGGTCAGAGACACGCATAACGACACTCGGAAGTTCGTTCCGCGTTGTTTATTTACCGGTATAACCTTCTTGTCACCTGAGCGGAGGGTCAGTAAGAAATTTGCATAACCGACGTGGAAAGTGTTATCATCGCTCTGTTTCTCAAGATTATTTTATCTCTGATCTAAACTATAGTTTAAGTTTGACGACTTCGAATATGGCCCCGCGAAAGAAAACGCTATGCGCATCGGCTACAATTCTATTACAATCGTCGATTGACGCAAGGTAATGGGATAATAACGGATAACGATCGATGTACGAATAAAGAATTCTTTTCCTTCCAGTGAGGCCTACAGAAACGCTATACAAGCGTTTATCGATCGACGACGAGATCCAAACGAATCAGGGTGCATTATGGCACCAAATAGCCCGGACAAGGAACGCCTTGAACTTTTTATTAAAAAAAATTACGAGAACGACGGAAAAAAGAAAATCGACAAGAGGGAAAAGATTGCGATTGCAGGTGTACCTCGCGTTCACGCCTCGGATATATTCGAGATCGGTTGGGTCGCAGGGACGGAAGATCGATACATGGAAGTCATATATGCCGAATGGCAAAATACGAGAGTCTCACTGAGAAGACACACCCATCCCGATTGTCGAAATGCCGTTAGAGCAGATCTCGAAGTTCTAACGTTAGTAGACCGATCGATCGAGACAAGGATCATCTTGGAATGCAACAAAACGTACGATAACAATAATTTATTTTCCAGGGAAATACGGCACCCAAACGTCCTACTGCTAATGGCGACAACGCATACCGATGATCATGGCCTCGTTGCAATATTCGAGCCGATCGATTGCACGCTATACAATTTCATTCACGAGCAGGGTGAACGCGTGTCCGTTCAGGGCATAGCAAAGTGCGCCGGAAATCTCGCCGGTGCTCTAAAGCACGCTCACATGCGCGGTTACGTGCACGGTGCTCTAAGCTCTCATTGCGTTTTTTTGGCTACGTGCGGTACCGTAAAACTCGGCGGATGGGAACTCGCAAATTCTCTCGACAATGTAAGTACGAGAATTAATGATGCGGAACGGAGATGCAAACACGAGCGATATCTCGGAAATGCCCCACGCTCTTTTTCCCGACATATTTGGGAGGAAATATCGGTGTATGATTCGTAATTCATTCTGCGCCTTCGCGGACGAAGCGTGACTTCCGATAGGACGGAGAAAGTAGAGCCAGTCGCGTGCCCGCGTCCTTTGCCACGAAGGTTGAGACATTGGACGGTCACCAAGTCGCTCGTGACAAAGGGAAAGTGATCCCAATTACCGTGTATTCAAAGCCGGTTAATGCCTATTCCTGGAAATCGATGAGAATACCAAAAATCGCATTCGCTGTTTAATGCCCCGCGAACTGCCTCCGCCTACAATTTACAATTTCACTCGCGTCGGCCTCGGCTGAATGACGCGTAGGTACACGTATCGGACGACCGGAAATTATTTTCCGAATCGCTTTGTTTCCTTTGTCCGTTGTCGAACGAGCCTTTCGCATAATCGATGAATTCGCTGAGGCCGATCACCTCGAAACTGGGAACGGGCCCTTCGAACCGCGTCCGCGTTTACCTGTTCTATGGCTCGCACCCGCAATCAAAATAAACTGATGAGATATGTTGTATTTTACGATTGTGTTTTGCAGCCTAAGATAATGCGCGAGTACGAGGACCGATTGAGACTCGAGATATTCAGATGGCAAGCACCGGAGATCTTCGCGGGACAAAATCCTTCCAAAGCGAGCGACGTTTATGGTCTGACGCTACTCATGTGGGAGATGTGTACCAGTAAGTACGAATGAAAGAATCAATGTTTTCTCTTGGTGTAGAAAGAAAATACAATTATGTAGAGGTAATCGCCGGAACTTGACGTACGTCCGCAGTGAACGTACCATGGAATGGCCTGAATAAGTCGGAGGTTGAGAGACAATACGTTCAGTGGGAACGGGGCGTCGTTACGGATCTTTACAATTTCCCACCATTGCTGAACAATCTGCTCGATGCTGGACTACAATTGGATGTTTCCAAGAGAACCCTCGACATCGGTAGAATGCGACGTTTTTTGCAAACCCTCGAGGTTCGTTCGAATTCTGGTACAAGGGAGAGGCTTTTGAACGAGGCACGAGGCTCTTATCGTTAACCCAGTTATCCCCTGATTATAGATACAGTACGAGGACGCTGAACCACTGTACATAGAACGATCGACCAACAATAATAAAGGTTCACCGAAAGGCGTGTTCAGCTGCGCGCCGATTTCCACGACACCCAGCAGTAATTCTCCGCTGGGCAAAAGATGTACATCGGTGGAAACGCCAAAACGTTATTCCAGTGGAAAAAACATTGAGAAGCGTGAATACTCGTCTCGTTTTCTCAATCTGAATCTCGTCAAAGGGCCCAAGCTCTCAGAGTCGGGAGACCCTCCGTCGTTCAGTTGTAATAAGACGGCAAACATCGAGGTTTTTGAAGACGTCCCTAGAAATGTACAGAAGCCCCTCGCCAACGAAAAACTAACGTCCTTCGACGAAAAATATTCCACGGCAATCGAATCGCAGAAAAAGATACCGCGCCAGGAAACGATTTCGATGGCACCGACCGACGTGACTTATTCGGTCGATTCTGCCGACGATGAATCACAATACAACGACCCACGAATGAATATCAAAAACTTGCAACGGGTTCTGGCTAGTAGGAGAGAGAATTTTTTTTACGGTAGCGATTCCTCGCAATGTTCGTCACCCGAGAAGAACACGAATACGAAATCTCAAATACTGACGCAAGTGAGAAGCAAGAACTACTCGCCTCATAAGCCGGCTAGTCACAAAACAAGCTTCGAGCCAAGTTTCGAGCCGAAACAAACGAAATCTTCGGGTCAATGCAGCAACGCGGTCACCGCGAGATCGGCGAATCACCAAAGTCTAAAATCGCCATATTCCAATGTTCCCACGGCTATAAAGAACGCTGTCGTTCAGCCAAAAATTTTAAACTCCGATTCACAGAGTTTTTTCGAATCCTCACTCTGGAGGAAAGAAAAGATGATATGCATATCGAGAATGCGAAAAAGCTCTATTAACGATTCGCTACTCTTCAACGCCCGTAGTCTATCGATGGCCGATCCGAGTACAACCGAGCAAGTCGAATCGGCTGTGAGTAACGAGACTTACACAATCGACGAGGAACTAGGCGATGACACCAAAGTAAACCCCGATTGGAATCCTATCGATTTCAACGCCGTACCTCGCAATGAATCGCTAGAAGCCCTAAAAGAGGCTCTTGAACGAGCAACCGATATCGTACAATCGTCCACCGTCCCACTTACGGAATCATTAACAACCGCGTCATCGCCGTTGTCCAAGAGTCCACGATGCAACAGTCAGAATTTAAACACGAGCAGTACGCAGGAATCCGTTTTCGAGGAACTGTACGAATTGAAACACGATGAACCCGAAAGCGCTATAAGAAGCATCGAGCGCTCCCTCGATGGAAACAAAAGTTTCTTCCCTATCGAAAATAAATCGGATGGCAAAGAAAATATTTCTTTCGATACAGCGACTTATACGGTTCAACGACGGAGCCAACTCCGTGAAGAAATGAAGCGAGATACGTTCGATCTATCGAGACTGTCGAACGTCGTTTGCGAATCCATCATCGAGAGTTTGAACGAAAATGATAGCTCTGGTACGGATACAAAACCGAACGACAAAACGATTGTAGTATCACGATCTCCCGTGACATCACAGAGGATCTCGGAGGATTCAGCCACATTGGAGCTAGGTAAAGACAATGTGGAAGAGGAAGAGAAACCACAAGACTCCGAGACTAGCTTTGCCCTAATGGTATTCAACGACAAGACCCGAGTATGCAATTCTTGCAATCCTCGCAATAGTACTCTGGCGAGAAGACGATCGCTTCCTGCCGCACTTGGTCAATTGAGAAATTTGAGCAACGTGTCATTGGGAAAATTGCCGATACGGAAAGCGGTAAGTAAAAACAAAACGAACTATCCATTACCTCGGATAAAATCCGAGATTCGTTCAATTCGCTGCTGCTATTCGTGTGGATTTAAAAAAATCATCCAATTCGATTCTTCTGTCCTCCCCAGGCAACACCGTGCTATCGTTGTTACTATCGAAGGCAGAATAGGAGAGAAGAACAATGTGATCCGTCAACGGATATCTAATATTAATGTCGTTCAACTGGCGTTGCCATTTTTCAATAATTCTACCTTCGATAATATAGAGACAGTCTTGCGTAGAGCTTAGAGAAAATTTCAAGCGTACTTACCCATTAATTCCATGATCCATAGTGTAATTTGTTTTCTATCCCCTTGTAGGATATACCGGATAATACTGTGGAGGATATATATATTGACGATGAATTCGGCGACAACTTGAATGTCAACATGGTACTTTTGGACGGTGATACAATGCCAGATGACGAAGACTTTCTTCCCGATTTGTTAGAATTGTCCGACTCTCGAGTATATCCATAGAGATCTTCAAGGAACAATCAAAAATCACCAAATTATTTATTCCCTTTTAACATCAATGACAATAACCGTGATACAGAGACAAAAATTCTTTCGACGTCCGAAAACAAAAATTGGATTCTAGAATTGCTTTTTTAAAAAAAAGTTCAAACATGTTATACAAAGACTGCTTCGTCCTTCTGCATCGAGTCGGAACATTGACTATTCGTTTTAGAAACAGTATTAATTACTCAAAGCGATTTTAACGATTGCTCATTAATGATACGGTACATGTGATAGAAACAAGGACAATAATGTAGAGTTGATATAGAAATATCATTTATGTTCCTAAATTATATATCGAAAGAATACAAGGTGCGAAACATAATGCAGTACCAAACGAGCTGCGCTTTACGTTTAATTTTAACCACCTACCTACATTGTACTCGATAAAGGCATAAATGTATCGATGTATGGAAGAAACCGTGCACCCTTCCATTGATAAGCTTTAAAGACATTGTATATGTCGTCGTATAATACTTAATAAACGTTCACCTCCAATAATCCGTACGATCGATCGGATCGTGAATCAATCGTAGCGAGCCACGAGCGAAATCGAATACCACGCTAACCTTCGACGTACATTTCGTGATTTTCATATTCTATCCCTCGCCCTTTCGTAATCCATAGAAACGTACAAAGTTTCCGGATCTTGGCCGATGAAAAGATGGGTCTTGTACGACCGGACTTGGTAAATTCCATCCGCGACGAACTATTCTTGCAAAGCGCAGGCTTTTGACGAACGATTCTCAAAAATTATACTCCGATTATAAAAAAATATATAGGAATACGTATGTTACACAAAACAGCTGCTCAACGCCGATTTATCCATTCGACCGTCTTTCTATTCTGTTTAAAGAAGATATTCTTTCTATTACACCATTGAGCAATCTTTTGGTGAAGAAGAAAAAATGTCAATTTGATTCACGATGGACTAGATGTATGTAAATATAAAACACATAGAGAAATCAAATTGCCAAGCCAAAAACAGAAACGATACAGTACATGGTTTTGTTCTCCCAACGTACGGTACAACTGCCATCCGTGGCATTGTCCCAAAAGCATGAACTAGCCGTGTGTAATCCAGCCCCATTTTTCTGCATTATCGTACAGGTCACTGTGAAATAAAAATTTACCGATTTATACGGTAGTTTGCACGAAATCATCGATCAAGTCTCTTATTCCATTTTATTCGCTACTCTACTCACCTATGTATTTGTAGGGCTTTTGCAACTTGGTCAGATTTCCTAAGCAGCCTTCAACGACGTGTGAAGTCCATTGATTTACTTTGTTGTGTTGATAGGCATCTCCACCGATCGAAACCTCAATGGCCTCTTTGATGATTTTGCTGACGTCATCCACCACAAATTGAGTCTAAAAGTAAAGGAAATGCTGTAACGGAGAGGAGGATAATTATGACAAAAGTTTCTAACCTCTTCCTGCATGTCTTCCATCATGAAATTATACAAATTGGAATGTTGACACGCCTACGATGAATTTCACAAGCGTAGCTATATTTTACGACCGATTCAACTCCAGACTATACAGCCTGTCGCAATACAAGCCACTTCGAATCTAATATAAATCACTCCAAGCTGTCCCGATATTCGTTCATTCGCATCGAGAACATCGGTTGACGCGTTTGTCGTTTGCCACAAGTCACAACAATTGACGGCGCTTACGTATAGCGATGAACTGTCGTCCACTAAGCCCACTCCAGTCCACTCGTGGACTGATCGTTATGCGCGTATGAACGTAGAGGAGAACACGCTCGTCAAAAGTTGCAACCTCGAGAATAGGGCGACATCTGGGCGGCCAAAGACTGAACTGCGGCCTCGACGCGAAAATTCCCACAGTTCACTTTTTGGCCGCTGAGATGTTACCCCATCGAACCAACTCGTGGTTTCAATTGTTGATGGACCTACTCGTTGATGGACCTACTCGTTTCTATCGTTCCCTTGGCAATAATACTCTCGTAACAGTCCTGACAAGAGCAAATAATGTTTATCCGACGAGTTATTACGAGTCTGAGTCGTCTTTCTGTCGCGCCCGGACAATTACGAATATTGTCGTCGTTGAGTGCGACCGATTCGAAATTAAACACATTGAACGAAAACGACAAACCCGAGAGAGCGGTAGGAAAATCGACGCCATGGGAGAAACCACAGGAATCGGGACAATCTTCCTTAGAAGTCTTGGATACTACGGAGCAACGACGCCCAAAGCGAGTTTTACCGGGAAGACGAGTTATGATGCCAGGAGTCGAGTTGAAGCTCTGGTTAAAAAAGCAGAGTAAAAATCGCGACAAAATAGAACAACGTTTCCGTGAAGAGAGGCACGTAATTCTCGGTTGCGACTTGGCGGCAGCTCATTTTCTTCTTCATCGCGGTGGCAAAGTAAAATTTTGGGGCAAACCGGATTGGTTTAAATTGAAAGACGATGGAACGTTCGATTTACCAGCCCAATACGATCCTCATTGGCAACTTACAGTCGTGGATGCGAGTGGAATTCCTTTGTATTACGAAGGCATAGAGAATTTTCTGAATCTAAACAAAGTCCACTGGGCAAGTTTTGCAAAAAACCCTCACTTGGACGATTGGTGTATCGATAAAATTTCCGCACATTTTCCAGTTATTCAATACTTGGATATTTCCGGCTGCCCGAAAATTACGGAAAGAGCATTGGAATCTCTTCACAGACTATTTTATCTTAAAAAATTGATAATCACAAACTGGAAAAAGTTACCTTCCTTTGAATTAGCATGTGCGACCTTACAAGATGGTAATCCAAACCTGACTATTGTAATGAAGGAACCTGAAAAGCAGATCGATGGACAATCGTGGATTAATTAATAAAAAAAAAGACTTTGTTCGATATATTAGTTAGAATTATTTAAAAATTATACAACGGACTATTTAATAACGATAATCAAATCTTCTTATGTTTGACCCGTAGTCTCTTGGTATAATACAGTTCCGTTCTATTGACGATACCATAATTCTTGATATTCTCCGTATCGTCCCTGAGAATCGTCTCGTTTAAGCATAATCCATACTTTTTCCAAACATGTTTCCAGCTGATCTTTTTTTTTACTCTCTCCCTCTTCAAAGTTAGTTCGGTATAACGCTTTATACCTTTTTTGAGATCCAGAACGGTCGTGGTATGCGGAGGAACCTGAGGTTGAAAACGCGCGGTTGAAAAGATACACGATCGCGTCTTAAAAAAAGTTTTTGCTACGAAAAATGGAAAATAAATAAATACCACTATAGGGAGTTTTGGGAGTTCACCGCGATTTAAATACACCGTGATGGCTTGACCCTGTGCAACCGCGGTTTGAGCACGAATTTCCTCGGCGGTAGCATCCGGCGGTAATCCATGAAAGACTGGATCACTTTCGATAACTTTATCGATAGCTTCCCTCGTTAATTTCACGAGTTCTTCGTGACTGAATTGTACTCTTCCGAATTTCTCGTTTGCGTCACTTTGATCGTTGCTCTTCTCACAGTCACTCATGTTTATATCGAGTGTTTATACGTATTTTCAAAGGAATGAATTTGTTGGTTACGTTCAATATTCTTAATGTACCGGCCTCTCTATGTGAATTTCTACGCTACGCAGTGAACTAAAAATGTAGTTGATACGAACGCGACCCATTTGCATCAACAGTTAGTACATCGAAGGCGCTTTTCGGAGTACGACACTAGCGACACACGACGCACCTCTTTGCAAGTACAGTCGGTAATTGTCTCCGTCCTTGTCACAGTACTTGCGTGGAAATATATTTGTGGCCAAAGTGTATATAAATACTTACTACGAGTGATTGAATAAGGTTTTCGGGAGAATGTCGAGGAATGGAGTAGTAACGCAATACATGTTAATTCTGTAACATTGGCACGCAAGTTGGTGCGAGTACAGTCGCATCGCCCTCCTCTCATATTTCGCGAGTTGCCATGGGTGAAGGTTACCCGGGAAGTCGTTTCCCCACGCCACCGTCCTTGCAAAACTGGCCCGAAGGACTCACTAGTGGGACCTTCGTTAGACCTCTTTTGTGGACAACCGGGCCGCCGGCGAGAATGACACAGGCCCGTCGTGCTTCATCGGTCGATCGCTGCCCCGTTTATGCGCAAGAATGTGCGCACTAGTCGCGATACGATGAAGGAGCGAAAGTGTACTGGGTATAGGTATACTTGGGAAGAAAATAAAACAAATGCCGAGTCGAAGGAATAAACTGTAGCTCATTATCTCATCATGATGGCGGCGTCAGAGTATATATCGATGGCCTCGTACTGCTGCTCGCCGCGTTCAATCGCCACTCGCCACGGCGAGGCTAATGTCGGATAAATGATATAATTTTCGAGTGATCAATTTGTGCTCGTTTCGCGATCGAAAGTATTTTGTTCAGGGACACACGACTTTTCGTCAAGTTTCGTCGTAGTTCGGGTTTGACAGAACGCGCGTATTTCGCGGTCGTCCATCGGATTCTACCGGGTACGAACGGAGTTGGCCGAACTCCGTAGTACATCGTAGCAGATTTCGTGTGTGAAAACTAGCATCGTAGTAGTGGTAATTGTTGGTTAGTGTTCGGTTAGTGTGTGCTTCGACCTGATCAAAATCCGCGTAAAATGGAAACAGAATTCCACTGCAAAGTGGAAGTCGATCGTTGAAGAAGTCTGAACATGGGAAGGTCCAAGTTTCCCGGCAAACCGCCGAAAACGGTAACCAGAAAACGAATCAAAGTTCTCGGACGGCCCGAGGCGAACCAAAGCGATTCCGTAACCGTCGCCGAGAACATCTATTACGGACTTTCCCTGTTCAACGAAACATTCGGTGACAACGAGAAGGTAATTTGCAAATTCCATCAAAATGTACGAATACTCTCGTTCTCGTTGGATCCATTGCTCACGTTCGTGTCTCACGGCTCTCTTTTGCCTTGTGCAGCTTGTTGTTGTGATTATAGTACGTGACGCGTAGCGCGCCGATTTTATTCTCTCCTACAAGCTTCGCGTTTGCCTATATGTGATTCGCTAGGTTAACCCGCCGCTCCAACTCTAATAGCCCTTTTTCAACACAATCACTTCATAAAGTCATAAAGAACCACCTCCACCTCTTTCCTCCAAAACGTCACTCACCCGTCCAATGTAGTATGCGGACCTCGTCATATGCAGGTCCTATGCCCATAACCTTTCTCGAGTGAGAAATGTTTGACAGGACACAAGTTCTTTTGCTCGCATCAGGATCACTCGTTACTTATTTCGAACGATTCTGTACAATTTTTATTAACTTGGCAACACAGGCAACGACTCTTTATGTTATATTTTTTTGATATTATGGACAATATTTTTTATTGATTTTTTTCTTATTTTTGAATATTTTTATTCTCGGCACGGCGCACAGCTAGTTTCATTTCTTTTTCAAGATCGTTAGATATCGTCATGAAAAAGTACAAGAGTACATTGGGAATCATTTTTTCAGGAACATTCGCCTTTTCATGGTTTTAGCAGTAACGAGGCTAAACTTTCCGTGTCATATGTCAAAACACAGCAGAGAGATGTCGCCGAAACAGACACAAAGGCTCCCCCGCCGTTGGAAAATATCCCCAAAGATGGAGTCATCGATAGCGATCAGATATTGCGCTCCGATATTGAGAACGTTAAGGAGACGACGGACGATAAGATGAATTTAGAGGCACGACCATTGATCGAGAGAGTTTTGTCGGGAGTTGGTGCGAAAGACGCTGCCGTAAGCGTCCACGTTTCCAAGGACGATCGATATTGCAAAGATGGCGAGTTGGAAAATATGGTCGAGGCTCCCGTCTTAAAATCTGTTAATAATATCTTGGATCGTCACCAACGAACCAGACAGTTGCGTAATAGTACGGCAAAGCGCCTACTCCAAAGGGCAAAAAGTAATAGCAGCATCGGCAATGGACGCCACATGACCATTCAATGCGGCGACAAGAACAGTTCGGTGAGAAAATTCGTTTTGCCCGTCCGTAGCGTGCATTCGTCCAGGGTAATCAAGCCCAACAAGAGATTTATAGAAGAATTAGAGGACAACGCATCGGGTCTCGATCAGTGCGAGAATGAAGCTGGTAAAAATTCTAAGAAAGCAAAAATTGTGCCAGGAAAAACTGGAGACGGCGAAACGATAATCAAAGACGCGGATTGTTCCTTGACATCGTCGACGAACGATAGAGAAGCGAAGATGAAATCAAAGAAAGCCAGCGCGCTTTGTACATTATCCAATTGTAAGAGTCGCGATGAAATATTAGATGCCGATGCAAATTTGTCAAAAGTTGCGCAAGACGCACAAGATTCGTTCGGAAAAAGTGCAGAGGCTCCGAAATCGGCGGACAAACAAGTTCCTGTTCCTACGAAAGTTCTTCCGGATTCAAATGTTCCAAGTGTCGAGTCTTCCAGAGTTCAGACAAGATCGGGAACTCTTAACGAGACGTCCGGCGATACGAACTCACAGGTCAAACCTGAAACTCCATGTGAACCGGACGAATCGAGAGCCGACGACGATGCAGAAATCGCTACCGTTACTAGTGACAAGACCGTCGTCACGAACGAGGAAAGCGATGAGAGTGATCGGGAAGATATTAAGAGCAAGTGTTCGGACGATTCAGAGTCGGAGAGTACTCTCTCGGAGAGCGGTAGCGACCACGACGATCACAGCGAGGACGAGCAGTCCGAGTGGACGGGCATGAAAATGAACGGTGGAAAAGTTATATTGAGAAAAGCCAGACTTAAGCTCGACAACAAAAGATTGAGCGGAACCGAGGGTCCTTTCTCGACGGCGAATAACAACGTAAACACGTCCGGAAACTCTAATCAAGGTACTGTCCACGAGCATTTACTTTTCTCTCTTAACATTGCATAATTTCGATCCTCACAACAACGATCTTCGCGCTCAGGTCCAACGGCTACGGTAAAGTGCGGAGTTTGCGGAGCTGTTCGGTTCTATCGTTTCGTCAAGCAAGCCCGAAAGTTTGGCATACACAGCTGCGAATCGTGTCGCAAGTTCATCAGCAAAATGATAAAACGGCAGGCTTGCGCAAAGTCGGTCAATAGTACGCTTCCTATACTTCAGTGTCACAAGGGCGATGGACTATGCCTCGTGCCTCCAGTTGTCAGAAGTCAGCAGTGGAATCTCATGAGATGCGTGTACAAAGCTCGATGTCCCGCCTGTTGGTTAAAAATGTGCTTGAAGTGTTACAATATCCCGTCGTCGTTGAGATCTGGCTTGTACAGTTTGCTTCCACCTCTGATGAGAGATCCCGTAATTTCTCTATCACTCGGCCAGGATGATAACGACGTAATGGGTCAGAACAAATCTATGGGTGGGAAGATAGGTTGGCCGGCCGAGGATAGCCTGGAGAAAAATCTTTTCAAATCCGCGATGAGTTGGAGCAGCAATATGGAAATTGGAAGAAAACCAACGTATCACGGTAACACCGGAGGTCTTTTGTCGAAAAAATTGGACAAGCGTAAGTACCAACTCGGATAATACATCGTTTCGTTCGCACTCATTTACGGCACATTTTCTTCACGATATTTCTTATGTTTCAGTCGATTATCCGATATCCATATCACCGAGTAAAAAAAGGAAAAATGACAACAGAATAAAAGTACGAAAGAAAATGAAAAATCCATTGTTGGTTTCCACGACGCTCAATGCTCAGAATGCCCAGCCACCGAGACAGAGGATCGATCTGAAAGGCCCGCGAGTGAAGCACGTTTGTCGAAGCGCCAGCGTTGCTCTGGGTCAACCACTCGCGACTTTTCCGTCTACCGATGGAAAAGATACCGAGATGGAAGCTGCAAAGATCGTTACAAAAGTACAGAGGGAGGATGAAAGGCCGGGTAAGAAGGACGACGATACGACGAAGGAGAAAGATAACAATGCCCAGAAGAGCACTCAGGAGAGCAGTTGCAGTACTACGAGCAGTACGAATAGTAGCAGCGGGTCTCAAACATCTTGCGCAAAGAGAACAAAGTCTCACCAAAACGTTCTGGCACCGAATCATCGAGTGGTAAGCTGCTCACTATTTTAATTCGCGGCGATTTTATCGATGTCGACGTTGATCGAACCAATAAGGAATTTCATATTTTTTCAAAGGTGCGCTCTTTACCAAAGCCAAGGATAGATGCGATTCATACGATATCGATCGATTTCTGGGAACAATACGATCCGGCTGAAGTAGGAACGAAAGGCTTTGCTCTGATTGCTTCGGAACTGTTTCACATTCCTGCTGTTTGTTTTCTGTGTGGGAGCGGCGGAAGGGAACCCGTGAGTTATTCAGAATCGAAGACGGTTAAATTCTTATCGAAAGAATAACCGCATCGTGAATTAAACATGGTTCTTTTTAATCGCCGTATAGCTTATTCATTGCCAGTGCTGTTGCGAGCCATATCACGCCTTCTGTCTCGAGCCCAGTGAGTGGAACGCTTGCGCTCAGCCCAGCTGGTGCTGTCCTCGTTGCACCATATGTCAAACCTGCAGGCTCAGATCCGGTCCGAAATTATCTTGCATACGCTGTCGTCAGTCATTTCATCACTCGTGTTTATTAAAATCGGGCGTAAGCGCGAGATTGTACAGTCCCGATAGACCATACGTCTGTTCGAGTTGCATCAAGTGTAAAAGTTGCGGCAGCGAGGGTGTCAACGTACACGTGGGAAATTTACCTCTTTGCTCGATGTGCTTTAAGCTGAGACAACGAGGCAACTACTGTCCACTTTGTCAGCGATGTTATAATGAAAACGATTTCGACACCAAGGTACCTTCTTCTCGAATGAAGATACAGCGCATTTCCGGTTAGTGACGAATAAATCTAAACGATTCCTTAATTTCCCGTGTGATTTTCAGATGATGGAGTGTAACGAGTGCTCTTGCTGGGTTCACGCACGCTGCGAAGGTCTCTCCGACGAGTCTTATCAGATTCTCAGTTACTTGCCCGATTCCATAGAATTTACGTGTAGTCAGTGCTCGCCGCAGCCCAATTCGATCTGGCGAAGCGCCATAGAGAGCGAGCTCAAAGCTGGCTTTAATGCGGTGATCAAGGCTTTGAGCAGGAATCGGAAAGCCTGCGCGGCACTCAAGTGGAGCCCGAGAAAAGAGTGCCTCTGCAAGCCGTCGGCCAGCTTGAGAAGACTAGAATTCTCGGACTCGGAGCGTTATCACAATTGCGACGAGTCCGAAGATTGTTGCAGCGACAAATCGACGGAAAATTCGACGGGGACGGACTCAAAGTCGGACGGTTCTTCATGGACGAGATACGATTTCGATTTGGATGATCAGCCTGTCGAAGCGCCGCGACGAGGTTTACGGAGACTCAGGCAAAAATTTCATCTCAAAGAATGCACGGTAAGGGTTAAAAATTGTAATCCTCCTCGGGACGGTCAAGATGGCCGAGAGGAATGTTCGAACGACGGAAGAGATTGTCAGTGTTTGGAACAACACATAATAGCGCGACCGTCGCCGAGTCTTATGTCCGTGAAACGGAAAGTCAACGGGAACGAATACAATTCTCTCGTCCAATTCTATTGTGACATGGAGCACGTGGTGAATCGCATCGGTGATAAAGATCTCGCCGATGCCTATCACAAGTCTCTGAAAGAGGTGTTCCCGTGGTTCGAGCCCAAGTGCATAGAGTTTAGTTCCTCGAATAGCGAAACGGTGGTGAGAGATCGATCGAAAAAGCAGGCGGATTCACCGGTAAAACTCGATGATTCTATTCTGGAAACGTGGAAGGAAGAAGTTTTGAAAGCACCGAAAGCGATCGCGGCGAAAACCGGAAACTTGTATAGCAATCTTCATGCCGACGACAGCAGATCTTGCTGTTTGTGCAAAGGTTTGTCCGATGGACAGGAGACCAAGGAGGGTCGACTACTGTATTGCGGACAGAACGAATGGATTCATTTGAATTGCGCTCTGTGGTCTAACGAGGTTTTTGAGGAAATCGACGGATCTTTGCAGAACGTTCACAGCGCGATTTCGCGCGGTCGTCTCATACGTTGCACGGAATGCGGGAAAAAGGGTGCGAGTGTCGGTTGTTGTTCGAAAAATTGCAATAACACCTTTCATTTTCCATGCGCAAGAAGCATCGGTCTCGCGTTCAACGACGATAAGACCGTATTTTGTATATTGCATTTGGCGAATTGTCAAAATAGAACGAGTCAGAACGAGGCTGAATTCGATCTTAGAAGAGCCGTGTACGTCGAGCTCGATCGTAAGAAGAAGAAATACGCCGAGCCGGACAAGGTGAAAGTTATGATCGGTTCGCTAACCGTCGATTGTCTCGGTAGTGTCGTGCCCCAATTTTCCGACACCGCCGAAAAAATTCTTCCGGCCAATTACAAGTGCTCGAGACTCTACTGGTCGACCGTAAATCCTATGAAGATCGTGCGATACTACATCAGAACTTACGTGCAGATGTACGTGCCGGACACGTGTGCCGATGCGGAGAACAACGTGACCATCGATCACTCGAAAGAACGCGAGAAGGAGGAGGCTCTGGTCGATCATCAGAAGTTGGAGCAATCGACGGTGAAGCAAACGCTCGAGGCGCTGATCGACGCTGTTTGCAACAGAGAGGTCGACGAGAATCTTGCCGAGCAAAACAACACGGATCTCTTGCCACCGGAGATCAAGGACGCCATCTTCGAGGATCTTCCGCACGATCTGCTCGACGGTATCTCCATGCAGGATATCTTTCCGAAAATGACTTACGAAGATTTCCTGGCGATGGATCTTAAGAGCGACGGTGTCTTTGGTCAAGATCTGTTGAAGGACGAGATACTACCGGGCGAGGTCGACGACATGATGAAACCTCCCGAGAGCAAAATGTCGAAGGTCGATGGATCTACGTCGATACCCGAGGCTACCACGCAGAACGATTTTTGGCTACATCTCGAGACGAAAGGATCCGTCCAAGACTTCATGGACGATTTGCTGAACGCCAAGAGTCAGAAACTCGGTGGTCGGGAACTCAAGAGATCCAAGTCCGAGGTAATGACGAACAATCCGCTCATAGTCGGGGGACAAAGGCATCATCAGCGTTCGTGCAGTCTGACGTGGAGTTGCAAACTCGACGGGACTTACGGACCGACGATGAAGCGAAGAAAAGTACCGAGAGCATCGGCCACGACGAGATCGGGCGAGGCGAACGTTATGTTGGTCGACTCGCAGAACGTCGAGAGAACATCCTTGTTTCACGAGTTGAGAATTCCCGACAGTATAATGGTGACCGTCGGACGAGCAAATACACCGAGCATCATATCCGAATCGGTCAGAGAATTGAAGTATTGCATCGACGAGACACCCGCGATTAATCGTCGCGGCGTACCACCGCGCGACGATAGCAAAGATCACAAGCGACTGTTGTGGCAGCACACGAGGCAACAGCCGAGAATACTTCAAGTGGACGGTCCTGCCGATCCAAGCAGCGCCAGCGAGTGCAGCTCTCCGGAGTACAATATCGAGGAGAGAATGCTACGAACCATCGGAACGGAAAATATACCTCAGGTAGATGGAACCAACGACGAATCCTCTTGCGACAATTCCGACTGGTTCTCCTACAAAGATCGTCGTCGTTCCTTCAGCATCGACAGTACAAGCAGTTCCGACGAATCTCACGAATTGTCGCGAAACTCGGCATGCCCTCCCGCTAAACCACCGAGACTCGAGAGAACCGACTTTCTCGAGGAGGACGACTCCAACGACGATAGTCTGCGAATACCGCAATTGGACGGAGCGGATGATATTTCGAGCGACGAGGAGAGCATGTCACCGAGGATAATCGAGGACGAGACCTCGATTCCCATGTACGTCGCAGTCTCCGATCTTCACGATCGACCGGTTACTTGTAAGCGCTGCAAGTGCACGTACAGGACGCGCGACAGTTACGACAGACACTTGTCCAATTGCGACATCGTTACGACCAGCGACAGCGACTCGGAAACTATGGACAACAAAGGAACCTCGCCGGACTCGCGATTTTCCCCGAGTATCGGCTCGATGTCGCCGCAATTCGTGATAATGTCACCGTCCGAGGGTCGCACGCTCTCGTCCGAGTATTCGGAGACGCAGATGACCTCGCCACTGGAGGCTTCCGTTGCCTCGCCACATCCGGCAATGCAGATCGAGCCAATCGCACAGGCTTTGATAGCACCGCAAATTCACGGCCACTCGACCGTGGAGACCCTTCATCAAACAGTATTAACATCCAACGACATGATCGTACAGACTCAGTATACGAGAACGACGACGACATTGCCCAATCCAGCAGCAGTATTACCTCAGGAAAGTACAGTGCAGATTACGGAAATTGCCGATTCTCCTCCACCGACACCCAGTGAACAAAGTATTACGTCCAACTCGATGAACCATTCGTCAACGTCGGCCGAGCGTTCCGTACCGCCGCAAATTCCTCAGAGTCAACGCGTCGTCGCGCCGAATTATTCCACGGGAATCGTTCGATCCATGAACAACGATAACGTCATCCCTCCGCACGCGAACGTCCACACGGCGAGAGTGACCAAACCTAAATCTCCCCGAGTACCGCGGGCAAGAGCCAAAGTTATCAAGCCGAATACCGCGAGAAATTCGATGCCACAGCAACACACGAGCCAAGTTAGGTATCAAGTGCCGATGCAAACGACCACACCGGTCTTGCAACTCCAGCAGCAGAGACCGAACGGACCTACGGTGATACTCCAGCAAGTTCCGACACCCGGTATGATGTCCGCGTACGTCGAGACCCTGCAACAACAGTCCGGCCAGAATCTTCAGTACATCACGACTCTGGGTGGTCAGCAAGAACCCGCCTACAAACCCCAATTTATCGCTACGAATCAGTTGGTTCCGGGAGCGTATATACAAGCCGCATCGGACAACTTGTTGGCACTACAAAATGGTGGTATCTCCGTTTTGCCGAGCGTACAGATCGCCCAGCAGCAACAGCCGACCGTTCTTGGGACGATAATTCAGCAGCAACCTAACGCCATACAGTGCGGCGTCATTTCCTCGGAGCAACTCGTGCTCAGTTCCGCCCCGACTTTGGAAATGTTTTCCGACTCTACCGGTAGCATGTTCGTCTCGAGTCAACCGATGTACTATGGGCTGGAAACGATAGTGAGCAACACGGTAATGTCGTCGAGTCAATTCATGACGGGAGCAGTGCCACAGGTATTGGCGAGCAGTTATCAAACTACGACTCAGGTCTTTCAAGCGTCCAAACTCATGGAGCCCATGGTGGACGTTCAAACTCTGCCCAGTGTTCCGGCCGTACAAGCGGTTCAGGGTGTTCCTACGGTTCACGGTAGTTACGTCGTAATGAATCAAGCAGCTCCTGCCCCCGAACCCATGCCACGACCGCCACCGCCGACCCCGCAGCCTCCACCGCCGCCACCGCCCCCACAACCGTCCCAGATAAACATCTCACCCGTTACCGACGCGACGAGCTTCGTAATCCCGAGCTGCGAGACGATCGCTATTGCCCCCTGTCAACCCTCGGCCAACGAGATCCCGAGACCTCATATATTAACGCCGGATGTTCGTTCCATGGCTCTTCCCTACGTCGAATCAACGCCACGAATCGTTTCACCACCCAAACCTATTCAACAACAACAACAGCACATGTCGACGATTCCACGCGTCGCCGTAAGACCGAGCCCCGCTTCTCACACCGTGACCCAGATGAATCATGCCCAGTGGAAAGTAACCGAGCCATTGTACAGCATCGATCAACCGATCGACAAAAGTTCACGGCCGTATTTCGACTCGAAACACGTCTCGGAGAATACGAGTATGATCAAAGCGAGCATAGCATCGAAAATGCCGCCTCTACCGAGTATCATGCAGAGAAACACCATTGTAAATAGTAAGATCGCGTGTGATGTAAATAATGTGCATAATAATTACAATAATCCAATCGCGAACGTTGCCAACAACGTCCTCGTCAACCCGAGTCTCAATAGCGTCAATCCGGTGATACAAAATCCTGGTATTCAGGCTAAATTGACAATGCCACCCGCGAGCGTGGTTCCTCTGTGCAGACCGATGAATCGTGTATTACCGATGCAAGCTGTTATGCCGAAACCCGAACCCATGAAACCAGTGCAAAAACCCGAAATCGTTCTCGAGGAACTTACGAAACCGGTGATCAAATCTCCGTTGAGGGAATCCGAAGAATCCTCGAAGACGGTGATAAAACCTATACTCGATGTCATCGAACCGGTCGAAAAGGAGAACAAAATCGCAGAATCCATAGTCGTGGATAAAGTTATAGAAGCAGCGGAACCCGTGAAGATGGAGATTCGGCCTGTCGAGGAGCACAAGGAGAGTGCCAAGTCGGACGTTATCGAAGAAAAGGAAAAAGAGATGGTTGTCGAGACGAGTACGCCTTTGAAGATAGTGCTGCAGAAACAGTTGGAAGATGGATCGTACAAAATAACGCAAAATATGAAAGCACCGCAGCCGTTGCAGAACAAGAATCCGCCGAAAATAACATCCGTGGAGATATTGGCCCCGAAACAAGTGCCGCAGATCTCGTCGCTTCAATTATTGCCGATAAAAACAATTACGCTCAAGGCGAACAAAACGGACGAGACGAGTGTTACTTTGCCAAAAATACGACCACCGCCCATTGCCGTGAAGAAACCTCGTTTCATTGCCAAGACACCGATCGTTGCACCAGCGAAGAAAGACCCTCCTGTGGAAAAAGCAGCCAAGCAGACTCTAACGGGGCCGAGTCTCATGTACGAGATAAAATCTCAGGATGGATTTACTCATACGGCTTCGTCGATGGCGGAAGTTTGGGAGACCGTCTTTCAGGCTGTACAGAATGCTCGCAAGGCCCACAATCTACCACCTCTCGCTCATAATCCACTCGTCGAGGGTCTCGGACTGGAGAACAATGCTACGATGTACCTGGTCGAGCAACTGGCAGGAGTCAACAGATGTACGAAGTACAAGCCAAAGTTTCACGATCTGAAACCTCCGAAGAGCAAAGATCTCGAGAACGATATGTTCTCGGAGTGCGATAGCGGAGCTGCTCGTGCCGAACCTTTCAAGGGAAGAAAGGTTCACGACGTCTTCAGTTGGTTGGCCTCGAGACACAGGCAGCAGCCAAAAATGATTGCGATTTCGGAAACGGAAATGAGGTAAGCCGAGCGACAACCTTATTTTTTGGCTCTTTTTGTTTTAAATTCTCCCATCACCGATATAATCGTATCGTAGAAGAGCCGCGAGCACGAATCTTCCGATGGCAATGAGATTCCGGGTACTTAAGGAAACATCGAAGGAATCCGTGGGGGTCTATCATTCGCACATTCACGGCAGAGGTTTGTTTTGTCTGAGAGACATCGAAGCTGGAGAGATGGTGATCGAATATGCCGGAGAGGTGAGTCTCGATTGGTATGTGCAGGTCAACGGACGTGGCGCGGATGATAACGCAAAAAAACGCCATTCTTTCAGGTAATTCGAGCCTCTCTGACCGACAAACGTGAAAAATATTACGACAGCAAAAACATCGGTTGTTACATGTTTAAAATCGACGATCATCTCGTCGTCGACGCTACGATGAAAGGAAATGCAGCGAGATTCATTAACCATTCGTGCGAGGTAATTGTCCAATCGAGCGTAGAACCATCGCGAATCGACGTCGCACAATGGTGAGATGAAAAAAAAAACAAAACTATTTTTTTTTGTTACAGCCGAATTGTTACTCCCGCGTCGTCGACATTTTAGGTAAGAAACACATTTTAATATTTGCCCTACGACGTATCGTCCAAGGAGAGGAGCTAACGTACGACTATAAATTTCCCTTCGAGGATATTAAGATTCCGTGTACCTGCGGCTCGCGCAGGTGTCGCAAATACCTCAACTGAGACTACGTTAATAAATATATCGTAATCTTCGACGAGGTACGGACGAAAGGAAACGAAAGCGAGCACACACATGTATATGTATATACATTTATGGCTATAGTCACGCGTGCTTTAGTGCAGGACTCATTTTTATCGAACGTTATTGATTTTCATTATCGGTCTATTTTCCGACATCACACAGCTTTTTTTATTACTAAAATAGTAACGAAAGTAATAGGTAGGCAGAGAGGCATAGCGCATATCGCAAAAGGTCAAACGGATTTAGTGCAACGATGTTGCGTATGAGTAACATCTTTGATAGTCGAGCCGGAAGGATAAAACAAAGAAACAGAAACAACACTTTAATAGAATTAAACGAATCAACGTCACGCTTTCACGCTCGCGGAGTGTTTTTGTCCCATGACACGCGACCACCAACACTTGTCTCCGAATATACGAAAGAAATGAAAAAAAAAAAAAATAATAAGAAATACACGACGCCTGTGCTTCGTTAACGCGTCTTAAAGAGTCTCGCTCTATGCTTTACACTAAATGTGGATTGTCGATTTTAGCGCGCGCATAAAGTTTTTATAATTTAAGAATTCATGACAGCCGATCGACGATCGGCAAGTAACGGACGCGTGGTCGACGAAAAAAAAAACGGAAAAAAGCCAATATGCAAAAGTAATTTTACTCGATAAGTAGCTTTTTAAGTTCTCTCTTTTTTTTTTAAATATGCTTCGTCCGTTGGGGACGTCCAGTGTCGTTTGATATAATCCAGATTTAGTGTACAGTGTATAATTAACAATGTATATTCTTATCGCGTCTGCTTTTGGGCCAGGTGTAAAAACAAAAGAAAACTCTCTTGTAAGATATTCAGGCGTAGAGTAGAGAGTAACGTCTTCGATATAAGGGATAAAAAAAAAGTAATCAGTTTGCCGTTAGATATATAAATGTAGGCATTAAGGAGAGAGAGATAGAGAATGGCAGGAAGAGACAGATTTCCTTTGAGATACTGTCAGGAGGTATAGCTACTTTGGCAGACATTGATTAAAGATTTCGGGTCCGATGATGTACCCCTTCGGGATATCGTCATGTTTGCAATATAAAGATTTTTAAAGCTCGAATAGTAGAACCAGTGCAAGAGCTTTTTTTTTTTTTTCATTGTGCTGACCTTGGTGCAAATTACAATTGGGCATTTCAAGACTTCATAATAATGAATTTAGTGAACCGTGGTCGTTTCTCATACTGTCGTGCTTCCATTCTAACGAGCGACAACGCAGTATTCCTTGTTCGTCATCCGCTATATATTTGCATATTATAAACGAATGTTCTATAGTCTTCTTGGAATGGCATAACGAGAGATAATGTCGTAGAATTTGCAGCGGCGTTGTTCAATTTTGTTTAAATACGATCATAGTCGCGTCGCGATTAAGTACGATCGATCCAATCATGTTGTATTTAATTATTTGAATTTATATTCGGGCTTTTTTTATCCCGGCTACCGTCGAACGTGGTTCTGTGAACGGTAATTTGCCTTAAATTTCGTAGTCTCATCTACGCTAACTCGGTGATAGATGTAGGGAATATTCCGACCCGTGTCCCAGCTCTCTTGAGCGGGATTGGAAAGACGGAGGGAGGAGGTTGGTGGAGAGAGCGAGGAAGGGATGAGCGGGAACAGCGAGGTAGGAGGAAGAGGGAAGGAAAAGTATTTTGATGCGGTGGGTTGATCGATCAATATCTGCCGAGGTAGACATCCCTTAAATTTGGTGCTCCACGGACACCGCTAAGTGCACTTTTAATGAAAAAATGGCCTAGAGATAAGAGATGATTGTAAGGATGAAGCAAGTGTCTGTCTACGAATAGAAAACAAAAAAATCATGAAAACAAAAAAAAAATACGGAAAACGGAAACGAAACGAAAAAAAAAACACGAAGAAGCTGAAGAAGTGAAAGAAGCGTCGTTATACGAAGATTATTGATTGCGAATTATTTAACGAAGTAATATAAAGGATAAATGATGGCAGGAACATTATTTGAGCGCGCAATTAATGTCGTGAAACGCGCTACGTTTTAATCGGCCTGGTTTGGTACAAAATATGTATGACGAGTTGTAAAAAGTTCGTGAAAACGGGGGAGAAAAATGGAAACTTGTTCTGGTCACGAGAAATTGCCATTTTTTTTAGGTACATTTTTAATTTTCCTCTTTCTTTTAGCATTGTAGTTATTCGATAATTAATATTAATTATACGAAGATAAATATTGTTAATATAATGATAATTAATTTGTATGTGTAAAAAAAATCAACAAACAAACGATTAATACGAAATACGGGAGGTAATAATTGACTTGGAAATACTATAATAGCAATGTTAGATATTTTATTGATATTTATTGATTTTAAATGACGATTTTTTTTTAATCGCCGAGCAAGTACTATATTCGGGACGAGTCGAGATTGCGACCGCCCATATTATATACATTATCGCTAAGAATCAATTTCTTTTTTTGTTTCTTTTTTTTTCTTCTTCTTCTTCTTCTTTTTCGCTTTAACCGAGAGCCAGAACATATTCGAGTATATTCACCGATCGACGATACGTCGTTTATATAAATTATATATTTGAAAACACGCTATATATATTTTCAAAGTATCACGAAACAAACTTATACGAGGAAAAACGATGAAAACGACGAAAAAGGGAAAAAAAGAAAAAGAAAAAAAAAACGATACATACGCGTAAGATACATACGACTTTGCTTGCTGATCCGATAAAATAGCCAAGAGAGAAAATATGTAGGTACATCGGCTTTCTCGTTCGTAAACGAACGTTTTATCGCTAGATTTATTATTCCTTGTCTGGTGAATATTTCTTAACAAATTAACAGTGTACTCGTGAAACGCATACTCCACAAGTTCCCTTGCCGCGCGACACTCGCAGTAGTGGCTAATAACTCCGTAGTAGTATTACAAATTAACTTTCATTATAATTCATTGTATACACCGCCCGCGCGCACGTACACGCAATACGCAACTTTAAACACCGATATAACACACGTCAACATTATATACCAGAGAGTCTCTCGCTGACTCGGTCACTCGTGTACTTGGCCACGTTTTAGCACCGCTTGGTTTTTCTTTTTGTTTTACGGTTTTTTTTTTTTTTTTTTTTTTTTTTTTTTTTTTTTTCAAGAAGATTAAAAATGAAAAAAGAAAAAAGAGCGACGAGAACGCATCGTTTAAGCATAATCTCCGTGTTGGAATATTTACAGCGAGGCTATAACGATATAGTAAAACGACGACGCGCAAAATGCAAAGATTTAAAACAAATTTGTGAGAGGGGGAAAAAAAAGGAAAAAAAAAAATTGTCTGTGATTATCAGTCATAATAATCTCTAGGTCGACATATTTTTTAGAAAATATTTTTTAGAAAATTACAAAATTTACGATATACCCCTATTATTGATAGACTATTGGATCAAACAATGCGTTACTAAGTACGCGTATATAACACGATAAAAAAGAAACAAACGAAAAAAAAAAAAGAGTAATAATTGGCGCGAAGAGTGTGCGTGAGAGAGAGAGAGAGAGAGAAACAAAGAATCATGTAAAACAACAAATGTTGTCAAATGTTTAATAGAAAGGATATGGATAGTTGGGATCGATGGCTGTTGTAAAATATTCAGTGTTTGGACAAATAATTATCAAAAAGAAAACGAGAAGAAAAATCCTTCGCAAAGTCTATAATATCGAGGTACATGAAATAAGAAAGAGCGACATTATTAAGCTATATATCGGTAGCGTTTTTAACCCTTTGCGATTGCGTAATAACGAAACATAGTTCATACGAGTATCATCGAAAAACCCCGTTTATAATAATTAAAAAAAAAAGAAAAAAAAAGAGTAACAAAACAAACAAACAAAAATTCAATTGAACAACGGAGAGTGTAATTTCCGTCGTCGATTATAATACTATAATATGTATATATATAGCGACACGGCAAATTTGCGAGAGAGGCATTTAATAAACACAGATTATAAACACACGTACATGCAAAGACACGTATTTTGCGTGGAAAATGTCGTTATAAATCCATCTACTTACACTAGAGAATTATATTGAATAATCGTATTACTTACATTAGCCAAAAGATATTATACGTAAATGCATTAACGGATCACGTAGTAGCTTTTCATCACACAGAGACAAGACAAAAATACAGAAATATCGTCTACACACTCACGGCGATATACCGATGTTTTTTTAATTCAATGTTTTTGTTAGTATTATACCATGAGCAGAAATTAACACAATAAACACACGAATAGAAATATATATATATATATATATATATATATAGAGAGAGAGAGAGAGAGAGAAAAGAGAGAGAAAGACATATATATATATATATGTAGATACATACGACGGAGGTTTAATTACTGTCGATCCTGTCTCCGAAAACAATATTACACATCTATATAGTTCCCTTCGTACACTTACAAAATAATATTATGCGCGTGATTATTACGAGTCATTTCCCAATAACTCATGTTCATAGATATATGTGTAATTATGTGTAATGCGGTGAGCATTGAGCTCCCCCCTATACCCCTCACTGTCTTTCTTACATTTTAAATATCGCCACTTCGCAATTAGTTTCAGTACAAAGCAATATCTTATCTTCCTTTGTCCGTTTTCCCACAGTCGTAGTGCGAACGCCGCAAGTGTTGTAATTAGGCGTACTACTCTCACTTGCGCATTTTGTGGAGAAAAAATAACCATGTGCGGCAAACTTCGGGTCATACGTCTAGTTGGCGTATCGGCCACTTGGCGCGCTCCGAAAGGCGCTGCGGTTGACTCATCGCTCGTCGCTTGTTTAGTATCCTCCTTCCTCTCCTGTTTGATGGATGCTGCTCTCGATCTCCGGGTTTGCATAAATAAAATACAAATAAAACGAACGAGGAGGTTTTTTATAGAACAACAAAAGCATGTGTAATTATATCAATTGGACCGAGAAGCCTCCTCGCTCGCGCCTTTTCATATTGTAATTTACCTCCGGACACATTGGTCAAAAGTCAGGTCACGAGGGAGAAAGAGAGAGACCGTTAGAATAATAGTTTTAATACTACCCTGGCACTTTGTCAAAGTATATTTGATAGATATCCAACATTCTATTTCAACTATGCATAAATGAAACGGCAAGATAAAGCCTGTAATAAGATTCGTACCAATGCTATTGGACGTTGTATCGAAAGAACACTGACGTAGCGTTGCCGTCGTAGTCGACGAGTTGCAACGAGCGTCGATGCATAGGGTTATGTATGAATACGTATATATACGTAAGGATCTATATATATATGCAAGGCAGAGCTGCGTTCCGTAGCTATTTTTACATCATTCAAGTTGAATACGATTCAAATATATAGATTCGCGCGATTCCATCGTATGCATTGCCAAACGAATAAATAAATAAACGCCCTTTGTAGCGTTCTCGGGCGGGAAGCAACGAGATTGCGAAACAGGCCATACGACCCATCAATCATCGCGCGCGTTTCTCGCGAACGTTTTTATTATGGTGAACGCGGCGGATGGTCGTGTAAGTGCGAGATACCCGCGAGTCTGGACGTGTCGAGACAGGAATAAGGTACGTATAAAGAGTGGCGTTGGGAAGAAACGGGCAACGGAGAGAGAAGGCGCGTCGTGGGCGAGTTGTCCGTTCTTATCGGAGAGAACTTTCTAAACGCTCGATCTCGCTCGCGTGTGTACCATACGTACGATTATCGCTCCGGCACCTTGCTCTACCTACCCTTGTATCATTACATCGTACGCGTAGTAGCCGAGTGCGCATCGTACACAGTTTAAAACAGTGTGGACTATAAATTGATTAATCGAATAATCCAACCAGCGAAAAGCCTCGAGGACGAAATTACGAAGAATCATATGGAACGAAGGAGGGAAGGGCGCTCGATGGTGACGGACGTTTAAAATCAGCAACGGTGAGTGTTTCTAGGGTTTTTGAATACGGATCATATTATTATTATTATTATTATTATCGTATTGGTCGCAAAGTAGTTGGCGCCGCCACCGCTATTGGCATTTGAAATAAAATAACCGCCATGACCAACAAGTGCGGCGCAGAATAGCGAGATTGCTACGGGAAAGAAAAAGAACGCGCGTGATCGGAGTAGTGCGCGGGTAGTGAGATCGAGACGAGTCATCGACGTGGTTTCGTTCCCTTTTTCCCTCCGCGGGGCAAAAGTTTCACGATCCACACACGTCGGTGTACGAGGGTGTTCGGTAGGGAGATAGCGCGAGGGCGGGAGGGAAGGGGAAGTAGGAGAGGATAGACACGCTCGTGCTTACCCACGGCGAATGCATCCCTCTCCGTTTCACACGGCGTTATGGCCGGTGTGTTAGTCATCTCAAGGACGTTTGACTGCTCGTGTGTAATTGGGATAGGTCGTACGGGGAGTTGGAACGACGTGCGCCTGCCTGCGCCGTCGCCGGTGTGTGCGGTGCGTGAGTGAGCGAGCGAGCGAGTGTTTTTCTGTAAATGGCGCCTGGCCGGGAGACGCGCGTCGCGACGCTCTCTCGGGTATCGTTGTACAACGACGTGGACGACGAATTCGACGCGTATAAAAGATCTCGTACAAGTAGTGCAGAACGCGATTGCACCGAAGGTGTTTTCGCGAATCGCGAGGTTAAAACGAAACGGTGGTGCGTCATTATTAACAGTACGAAGGAGGAGATTCGGTGCGAGACCGGTGCGCGTGATTGTTTTTCGTACGTGGCGGCGGTGGCGGTGGCGGCAGCTACCTCGACAAGTCGTTACGCTCGTGTTGTTCGGTTATTAGCGCGATCAATTGAATCGAGTGGTGGTGAATCGAGAGTCGCGCTAGACGGAAGGGGTTCGGGCTGTAGTAATCGTACTCGTCGTCGATATCGTCGTTTCGACCTCGACGTCGACGCCAAGTGTTGGGTGAACGGACACGCGGTACGATATCCTCGCTGGTACACCAGCGCCACGGAATATCAGAGGGCCACTCGAGGCAACCGTCGACGAACTTTTGTGTCGAAAGGGATCAACGATAGTGACGGTAGCGGCAACGGTAAGCAACTATACCTATTAAAGAATACGCGAATCTCTCCCTCTCTCTCTCTCTGTGTTTGTACCGCCGGTTAAGCGACGAGAGCAGAAGGTGAGACGCGACATACCGGCTACAGGTAATAATAATCAGGGGCGAATGTATGCGCGACGAGTGCCCCGAATATTTCTCGTACGTATAACCTATTAATCACGTACGTACAACGAGGGGAAAAACCTCGTTATTTTTGGTCGTACGATCGAGAGTCGATTTTCAACATTGTAGAAATACTCGTTTTATATCGCGCGTACTAAACATACGATACGAAAAGGCAATTTGGTTTCGTCACACGAGAAACGAGTGCGGGAAATGCAACGCATGCACTATTCTCTCTGGCTATCTCGCTCTTTCTCGTATATCGCATTGGTGAAAAATGCAATTAGGGAACTCGCAGTCATGCGTGTGTTGCGAGTCTCGGTTGGCTGACGCGGCAACAAAACCTCGCGTTCGCTTACGTTACCACGTAACGTAAATATTGTTACGGAGTAGAAGAGATCCGATGCGTAATACACGCGTATGCATTCGGGGTAAGCGCGCCGATGAATTTTATTTATCGTAGCAGCAATTGGCTCGATTAACTTTTGTAAAATACATAGATCGAGAGAGAGAGAGAGAGCGCGAGGCGTGGAGTCAGGGGCGGATATACAGAGGCTCGCGGTATATCTATATTAATTCGATTATTA
The DNA here is from genome assembly GCA_964017225.1 of Netelia inedita. NCBI lineage: Eukaryota > Metazoa > Arthropoda > Insecta > Hymenoptera > Ichneumonidae > Netelia > Netelia inedita. The sequence continues at coordinate 495,490 of OZ024924.1, read as the reverse complement.
GCAGTGACTCGTACGACCTTAACTCGCGACCTTGCGTACAGCAACAGTAGTTACGTTCGCTCGTGCGCTATCAGCCACACGGCCGCTCAGCCGAGATACACTCTTGGTTGCAGCCTTATCTCCAACGGTAGCAGACTTTTTGGGGCCTCGATCGCGCGATCGTTGTTTCTTTTTTTTTCTTTCTTTCCTTTCTTTTCGCACGTTCGACTTGAGAAAGAAAGAAAAGAAGCCCAAAGTACCGAGATACACACACACACACGGGGGGGGGGCGTATCTCTTTTCACGACTCTCGCACGAAATACAGCGTGTTAAGTAGGTGTAGAACAGAGATCGTTCGACGACAATGTATGCGCGTCCGTCGAATAACCGGAAGTCGGAGCATCGAGCCGGTAAACCTGAAGGTCGAGTACCGTGGAGGATCTAGCGGTGGGTGTCGTTGACACTGCATCGAGCTCGCTCGTTCGTTGCTTCGTTCGCTCGAATACAACGCGTGCTTAAATATATAGCCGCGGGGAACCGAGCTGTATCTATACACACACTTATGTACGTATCTCTCTCTCTCTCTCTCTCTCGCGCGCGAGAACGTAAAAACCTGTTAGTCGAGACTCTCGCACCACGCACCACGCACTAGCCATTCCGATTCGGTCGAAGCCGCCGCGAGCTCGCATTCTTTTATTTCTCTTTCCAAGACACCGCGAATCTTGACGCTTTTGAATGGCCAATTTTCTTTGTTACAGGCCCACCCCCGCCCCATCTTCTCGTTCCCTCTAGCTACTCTCTTCTTCCCCCCTTGCACCTCCTGTCCCACGTCTCCTTCGACGTCGCGAGGCATTAGGAATTTTCTAATTATAGAAACGAGTCGCGGGCCACCATTGAAAATCGAGTCGCGATCGCGTACACGAGGCAACGACGTCGTGGAGAGACGCGCTTATTCGTAAGTCGCGTATATTAAATCTTCAGGAACCTCGCCAAGTTTGATGAACCCTCGGCGTTTGTTGTGTGTACAACAACAATTAACTCGGTTCGCGGCGATTAAATTAACATGAAAATGTCGAGAAAGAAAGAGGGAATCGTTGGCGGCTCGCGTACATGCACGTACGCGATTTCGTAAGAGACGCGTACGTACCGCGATACACGCTTATATACGCGCGGGTTCTCCGTGCCGGAGGGACTGCATGAGATCTTGATTCTCGGATGGAAACAAAAGAACTTTCGCCGCATGGGTCAACACACGCCGCGCGTCGTTGCGAGTAAGCGAATCGCGCTCTGGTACTATACGGCCAGTGGATCGCGGAACCGAGAGAAAGAGAGAAACCACGCGGTCGCGTACACGTAGATAAATGAAAAGAGAAAGAGCACGCGCGCGCCCGACTCGCCCGGTGCGTGTCCAATACTCGCCCAAAGAAAAAACAACAACAACAACAACAACAACAAAAAAGAAATACTCTCGCTTGAACTATATTCATTTCGAGCCAAGAAGAAAGAAAACCTACCGCCTCGTGTTTATAAAACGCAACGAAAACAACATTTGGCGTTAAACTTTCGATCGACGATCGACGAAATAATTTCCTTTACGAAATAACGCGAGTTACCGAGGGAAACTTCCTAGGGGTCAAAGTTCAGCCCCCGGGTCGTAAAAGAGAGTAAGAAAACGATGAAAGAGGGAAAAAAATGAGAAGTAGGTAAAAAAAAAAAAAAAGGTTGGAGCGTACGTCGGTTGATGCAAAAAGCGCGTGTTGGACGGTGGCTCCCCCGTAGTCCGCACCTTCCACACGTGCCAGTTGGTCCGATCCTGATCAAATCTGTTGCTAACCGCCGCTGCGCTGCGCCCGAGAGACGACGACGACGACGACGACGACGAGCGCGGGCCTCGAGCGCGAGTGCACGCCGCGGCGAGGCGCGTCCAAACACTCGGGGAACGACTGCTTATCCTATATTACACCGAGCGCGCACACACACACACACTCACTTACGTACGTAAGTCTTGTACGACCGGGCCTCCTTTTTCCCCCTCTAGCTCTCTCTCTCTCTCTCTTTCGCTCGTTTACCCGCGCTCACTTGCACACCACAGTGCAACTCGTTTAATAAATTAAGTAAAAAAAAAAAAAATGTACACACAGAGTGCTCGTATCGTTGATTTTAATTTCGCGTTACGTTCGACGAGAGAGAAACGTAATTCGGTCGTCGGGTGGTTGGTTGGGTCCGTTTCGGGCATTCCATAGATCCTGACTCATTCCGGACGGAGTAAACAGAGTGTCGTTGAGAGGAGGGGATTTGGAAAAGTCGTACGGGGTCAGGTTGATGGGCCGGCTCTCCCGCATCTTCGAAAAACTGCCCTGGCAACCAGATCCTTCTCTCTCTCTCCTCTTTTCTCAAACGAAAGTTGAAAAATCAGTCTGCAACCGCGCGATTTGTCTTTCGTAGTGAATGAGCGTTGGGTGAATTATCGCGGAAAACCACGTCGAACTCCCGTACATCGGTCTTTCTCTGTGTGTATGTGTACGCCTGCCTCTCTCTCTCTCTCCCTCTCTGTTGTACGGTCGCTCGTCACTCGGAGCACCCGGCCAACTTGCACCGTGATTACTCATTCAAACAAAGAGAGCCGAGTGTCTTTCTCCCTGTTGCCTTCTCGTTCGCCTTCTCCTCTCTTTCTCGCCCGCGGTTACGTCTACCACCTCGCTGTACATGCTCGCCACTCCAACGAGATCTCCGGCTCGTTCGGTGAAACGAAAAATGCATTTCCCGGTATTCGCGTGTATAACGCGCATTAAAACTACCGCATCGCATCGCGTTGCCATAATTACCGAGTCTCGGCCGAGTGAAAAAATTATTTATCCACGATATTATTTTATCCTTGGTACAAGTTCCAATCGAATATTATAGAAAACGAGGTTTTTCTTCCAGAGTAAAATTCCCGAAACTTTTTAATTTCTTTCAACGATCCTATGAAAGTGAGTCAAAGTCGTCCGACGAACGACTCGTCGCGCCAAGGTACTCTTTCCATTTTATAGCGAGTGTACTCGAGGTGAGAGAGCTCTCGGTATTTCAAAGCGGATGAAAAAGCATTAAATCGAAATGGGTGGGTAGTTGGTGGCGCAAAAAGAAATTGAGTAAGCCGCGTGGGTCGAGTGAGAAGCGCGCGTTTGCATCGTCCAGCAATACCGGTCTCTTTGGGATCGTAATAGGTTACACGTAGTAGTACTACATCGCGATATGCGTGGATTATTAAACGCGTATGTTAAACGAGTTCGCACTCTGGCCCGCGCCTCTCTCCATCTAGACAAACGTTGCGCAATCCACGCTTAATATTTCCATTATGAAAATACAAAAAATGCTAAATCGATCCAATCGTATGAACGAACGTTGGGGAAAAAGAACTTTGTAATTAAAAAAAAACAAATACGTTCGATAATCGATCGCACGAGGAAAAAAAGGTGAAGAATTGCGACAGTGGGAAAAGTGGACGGGTACGCGAGACACTTTCAAGAGAATCTTGTCCCGCGTGTATCGCACGGCTGTAAAAAGCCCCCGCAAAGTATGTGCATGTGTAAACGCGTTTCTCGGACCAATTGCGGGAGCAGAATGAACGCCCGGTGGTGCGCATGTGATCCGGCATCGACCAATAGCCCAGAGTCCATTCAGGAGCGGCCCGTGACTTCAGGACCGTATACTCCAAGAGTACGACGTTCTTGGTTCGCTCTCTCTCTCTCCCTCCAACTCTCCTTTCCTTCCTTCAGAGTTGACTCGACAAAATAGAACCCGTGTATATCTATATAGAAAATAAATGGTACAGTAAGACGCAACGACTACTATAGAGCGAAACGAGACGAGTAGTAAGATCGAAGCTCCAAGTATAGTGAAGTAGTAGTAGACAATAGTAAGAGTAAAGATCGTCGGGGGGTACTCTTGTTGGCGGGTTTTCGAGGCTCGCGACTGCAGCGTGCGCAGCACCACCACCACGACCTACCAGCACCAGCACCACAGCAGCAGGATTCCTCGACTCTGGAAACCCCGCGTGAAATAATTCATCGTTATAACATCGCCGTTTATAACTCTCGTTTCGAGCGAACTACATTCCCTCTCCGCGATATCCTGGATGCGCGTATATAGTCGAAAATCTCTTGCGCGTAGCAACGAGACCGAGAGAGAGAGAGAGAAAGATAGAAGTTTACTATTCTTAAACGAGCAGGCGGAGAGACCGCGCGACGGATCGATCTGATGGATTTCAAACGTCACAAATGTTATTTTAGACGAAGGGTGTGTGTCGAGCATGCTGGAAGGCTGGCAGGAGGGGGGTGGAGAGGAAGGTGCAGGGCGGAGGCGAGATCTCCATACTGTGTGCGAGTGGCATGCGTCATTCGATACACAACTGATGGGCTCGTACTACCTCTGTACGCCTGCTGTAAGTGTCTCTGTAAGTGTCTCTGTGTGTGTGTGTATGTGCGTGCACGAGTCGTACGAAGAGACGAGCGAGTCGCTCCGTCGTGGGCTCGGCCCCTGGCTTATATTTATGCATCCACGCTATTACCGAGTCAATGCGAAAGATACACGAGGATCACCGCGTATCCTCGTTACATTTTATATACACGTAGAGAACGTATCTATATATTGGTACGATATCGGTTATGGCAAATCAGTCCGGAATCGACAGAAACCAAGCATAACGCACAATCAGAAAATATATTTTTAATCGCCACTTGGTACGACACGCGTATATATACCTCCTCGTATATATATATATATATATATCTTTTTTCAAAGAGATAATACCCCAAGATTTTTTAAAAATGACTCGTCACTCGCGGTTCATCGCACATCGTAGACCTTAGCAGACTGCACCTTGTCTGATAACGACGTTGGCTCGCATACGATATACTTATACCAAGTGTACGCGTGTGTTGGTTGGAACGCATTACAATATGAAATCGTCTGTAGAACGTTCGGTGACCCGTGGTCGTCGTCGTCGTCGTCGTGGTCGTCATCGGGTCGAGAGACCCAAACGGCATCTCCCCGTCGATAGCGAACCGAGCGAGGAAAAAGAAATCTGTGCGTGTGTGTATTTTTTTTCGTGGACGTTTCGAGAGAGAGAGAGAGAGTCGTATTTGTTGGCCATTGTTTGAGTTGCCCTCGTGACTGCGGGTCGGTCAGTCGCAGCACGTGTCGTCCGACTCTTCCGAGAGTGCACTCTCATGCGTCTCTCCTCCTCCTTCTCCACCTCCTCCTCCTCCTCCTACTCCCCCACGTACACCCTACGATATATTATAGGACTCGTAGTTATAAATATAGTTCCGTAGTAGACAGGAATATGGCTTTGCGTTAAATCTTTGTAAAGCTTCGCGCGCCACAGCCGTCTCTACGGACGTAAATTTCGAGACTTTCGACCGTCTCTCGGCTCTCTCATTATTCACCGTTACATAAAGTCACGATCAACGTTATTTAAATAATTCCTTTCTTTCTTTCTTTCTTTTTTTCTTTTTTTATTATAATAACAACGTCGAACGCTCCAAGTTGTCACTATGCAGGAGAATTTCCGTGCACGCTCGTTTCATATTCTCTTATCACTCTCGGCTAATGCCACTTGTATCCCCCCCGCCCCCTCCCTCCCTCTGCCCCCTTCACCCTCCTCCATCGTACCTCACCCCACCCCACCGCCTCTTTCTCTCCGGCAAGTTCGTGTACCCTTGCGCTCGGAGCTCTTGCCCTCGCAGAATTATTAATTTCTCTGGTCGAGCCATCGTCGCTGCTCGTGCAAGTAGCAGAGTCAGAGAGAGAGAGAGTAAGAGCTTATTGAGCGCGCGTCGACGTTCCGAGAGGGTACCCCGAGTCTCGAGCTTATACACCGTACCATACGCTATAGGATTGTACATTTTTTTATTCATCGGACTGCATCGCGTCGTTGCGACGAGCCAACGCCGTGCGCCTCTGCCGATCGCCATCGCGAACCGCGTGTGCAAACTGCATCGTGTGTGACTGTGAATCGCAGGGCCGTAACGCGTATTTAATCTCTGTCTAATTTTAATCATCCACGAGTGGTCAGTGATTCGTGGATTTATTTGTTTTTTTGTGTCCTCGAGAGGTGTATAACGCAACTCGTTTACGACCCTCGACGCAAATCCGCAATACGTGTTACGCGTTTCATTCTATACGGCGGATAGTCCTATGAGAGTGCAAAGTGGGGGTGTACTTATTCTCTTGAGAAAGAGTGAGAGAGAGAGAGAGAGAGCTCGGTAACCGCGAGTCTGCGCAATGTGCCCACTCATTCCCCCGGAAGGTTAGCGCGCGAACGACGCGATGTCGCCCTCGGCAACATCATTTGCCGCATGTCGCGCGAGCTCTCCAACAACCCCTTCTTCGTCTCTCACCGAGGAGTCCAGTTTTCGCGACTCCTAGCCGACTCGTCCGTCGCTTACATACGCGAAAAGCCAAGCGCGTTTTGGGAATCGCGATCAGCGAGACGTCGCCATCTCGTGGTATCGCCGTGGTTACGAGACCAAGATCCTCGACCGAAAAAACATTGCCTTTCTCTCTCTCTCTCTCTCTCTCACACACACACACACACACACAGAGACAGCCTCGGTACGCGCTTTGTTCGACATCCGAGAGGCTTTGTAATCGATAAGTTGGCAATATCTTGGGCGCGCGGTCATCGTAATCGCAATACGTAATATTTATGCCAACCGAGAGAAAGTCGATAAGTGTTTATTGGCAAAAGAGGCGATCTCGCGTCTCGCGCGCTCCTCGACCGTCTTGAACTTCCCGCTAGGCTTCGCTCTGTCACACGCACGCACACACACACATGCGCGGGCGTGCTCACCGTGTCTCGACGCGAGCCGTAGTATGAATGGCGCTGCTCGACAGCGCCTCCGCGAGAACGAGCGTGCGAGAGCGAGAGAGAGAGAGAACGAGTAGCGGCAGCAGCAGCAGCACCAGCACCAGCCCCTCTTCCATCTCCGCTCTCATTCATCCTTTGTTCCCCATACTCGTGCATCTTAAATAATCCATTTTTCAAACTACTCGAACCGCTCGATAGTCTCGTGCGAGGTAATAATCGTCGCGGTCGTCTCTTGTCTCTGACAATAATAATAAGAAGAAGAAGAAGAAGGCATAATGGAGAGAGGAAGGCCGAGCGCGAGGCACGTATACGAAACGCGCGAGTATCGGCATTGTAACTACGAGAGAAGTTCGCGAAATATCCGTCCGGGGAGCCAAGCACGTTCCTGTAGTACGGCCCTGAGACCGTGGCACAACACTGCTGCTGCTCCATCACGGAACGCGTAGCCCCGCACACGTTCGCACACTCCCACGTCTATATGTACACACGCGACGATACTCGTTTCCTCTCTGTACGTTTGCTCGCTCGTCGATGTTACTCGAAGGTTTGTTCGTGTAGGCGCCCCGGATACCCGGCACACGGTGTCTTACACACAGACTCAGCTGATCCTCCGAGTGTGGTGGAGTCACGCGCACACGCGCGGAATCTCGCCTTCCCTGCTCCGTGAGGAGAAAAGGGGGGGGGGGCGGCGGTGGGGTGGGGGCTTCTCGACCGTCAAGGAGGAGGAGGAGGAGGTGGCGGCGGAGTAGGAGGGTGGGAGAGACCGCCGGCCCCGTACTCGCGCTGTCAGTAGTGCGCTCGCGTGCGTCGACACGTACACACCTATACACGTTCGTGGATCAACGTACGCGCAAGCCCGAACGAGCCAGAAAGAGAAAGAGAAAGAGTAGGATAGCGTGTCGAAGCGAGTTCACGCCTGTTTTCTTTCTCCCTCGTTCAACCTCCCTCCCTTTGCTCTCGCCACCCCCCCCTCTCCCCGTGCTCTCCAAAAAGGTGTGCTGCGCGCTAGAGAAAGAGAAGCTCGCGCGTTCGGGCTTCGTACAACTCGAAGAAGCACCCGTCACGGGGAGGACCAGAAGGGAACAGCAACGGCAGTCAGTAGCATCGGCAGCAGCGTCCGACGGCCGGAGGAGCTACGGACAGACAGAGAGGATCGAACGCGCGTGTATCTTCTAGAGTTTGGAGTTTCGTGTCTCTCTCTGTGAGTGAATACGAGAGTCGTGTGTCTCTACGACGATGTCAATGGTGATGGTGGTGGTGGTGGTGGTGGTAGTGGTGTAGTAGTGGCGGCGGTGATGGAAGTCGTGAAACGTGTGTAAGAGAGAGAGAGTCAGAGAGAAAGACCGAGACCGAAGCAGTGGGTTCAAGGCGGAGAGCCCCGCAGAGTCTCGCCAGTAAAACCGAAGAGAGTCGAGGATGTCAATAATTTCAAGTGCCGGTGGTGGTTTTTCGTCACCTTCGTCACCTTCGTCGTCGTCGTCGTCGTCGTCGTCGTCGTTGCGCTTACGCACGGTAAATACGAGTTTTGTTCGGTGCGGAAGAGGACGAAAAATAATAATAAGCCAAGGAGGAGAATGTGTGAGTGTATGCGTGTGCGCGCGCGCGAGAGATCTCGCGTGGTTATATCTCGCTCTTTCCTCCCTCGTCGCTCCACCTTCCCCTTACTCCTCGGCGTCGTAGTTGGTGTCTCCTCCGTCGTATACGTATTTATAAGTGTAGTATACGATTGCGAGTCTCCGCTGCTGCTGCTATATCGCTCGTACGCTAGCCACGTACGCTTATGAAAGTGTGGACTCGCCACGAGCGACGGAGCAGCGGCAGTGGCGGCGGCTCTTCACAGCTCGCACAAACCACCACGTACCGAGCCGCCTCGCACCGACCGACCGACCGACCGACCGACGGACGGACGGACCCACCGTCTCTCTCCATCTCCCTCTCGCACGTTCGTCCGTAACTTTGCTACGAGAGCCAAACGAGCTCTCGTACCTCTACCCCTCTTTAGTAGTGTTGACCACCTCTCGTAGATACCACTCCGGTCCTCCGGCAAAGCCGGGAAACAAGCTATACCGGACAAACGCGCGCGTACACATCGAGACTCGCTCGGAAATTCCGAAAGGTTCATTCTCGATTTATTGGCGGGGTAGCTCGGATTACGTAGAGAAAAATACCCTCGCCAATTTCTCGTCCCTCTGATCTTCGACGTCGTCTCGTGTGATTCGAGTCCGACCGAAAGCGCCCGCGCGACAGACGGAGAGAGTTTGAGCGCGCGGTGTTGTTTCACGTATGTGTGTGTGCGCGCCGCGGTGCGTGTTTATTTACTCGTGGCCCGTTGCGAGGGCACACCGTGTGGCGGGACCAGCACACGGTGGAGAAGATCCCTGGCGCATGGAGCGTGCGAGAGATAATCGGATTCTGTTATTTCCTTCTCTTCGTTTAAATCGCCCCGCGTCCTTCGACTCCTTTTACCGTACGTAGGATTCTCAATACACGTCTTCGTTGTAATAATACAAACGATAATAATGCATATTCCGTCGGTAACGCGCGAGCGGTTTGTCGCCCGATACTTCTTACCACCTCGACGCTTTTTCATTCTTCTCTCGTGGCCGGAGCGACACACCGGAGCGCACGTATAAATACGACACCCACATATGCATTGCGATGGTGAATATGTGCTCGAGCGATGCGGTATATAAGTAGAGAAAATGTATGACGGAAGAGAGGAGCGAAGAAGAAGTAGAAGGAGGAGGAGGGAGATTATTCGGTAAAGGTGGGGATAACGTGTGTGCAGTTTGGTGTGGCGTACACGAGCGAGCGCGCGTCGTCTCGTCGTCGTCCACTATATGTACCTGGGGCCACAGGAAAGCCTCGCTACTCACTATAGTACAACGCTATCGTCTCTCGTCTATTTATACGGCGGCCATACGCGACTCGTATTTTTCTCCCTCTCTCGCTCGTCGTTCTTCTGGTATTCTCTCTTTCTCTCTTCCTCCCTCTACGTTGCCTCGGCTCCTCTCGCTCTCTCCTCTCCTATCCGTATATCCATCTATCTCTGCCTCTCGCCGACTCTTCCATTTTTCGTCCCTCTTGCCGACCCTCCGCCTCTTCTTCTGTCTTTACTGTCGAACCTCTCTACCTCCCTACCCGTCTGCCCTCCCGTATCAGACTCGTCTCTCGCTCAGACGGTCGCTACTACTATTATACGCGTTATACAGCCGAGAGCGACTCTCGTGCTATAATAGTATTTCTCACTCGCTCTCTACGTTCCTCTTGGCGACTCGCTCTCGGTACGGCTAGCGTTTGTTGCTTCCCTCCACCTTGCTGCTCGCTTCCTCGCTCGCACGGGTAACTATATTCCCTCCCCTTTCTTTTCACCTCCTCTCGGCCGCCACACACTCTCTTTCTCTCTTTCTCCCTCGGGCCCGTGACGACATCGGCGAGAGCGAAACGAGCCGTGGAACGAGCGAGGAGAGTGTAAGAGAGACGCCACGGCGGTGACTCGCGCGAACCTACCGTCGCAACGAGATTCTCGTACAAACACCACCACCACCACCACCATTACCACCCTACTTCTTCGCCTTCTTGTTTTCCATTCGTGTATGCCTGTGTGCACCCGCGACTCGGCTGTGTTTTCGAGTCATCGCGTATATATATATATATATCAGTGTCTGCATGCTGGGCTCGACTTTTCATGCGGCATAACGCACCTCTCTGTCTCTACATATAGATACGTACACGAGCGAGGAATTTTCTCACAATGATCGTCTCGGTGACGAGAGAAGGAATCGTCTGGATAGCGAGAAAATTTCGCGTACGATGTTACCAGCAAAATTTGTAAAAAGGGAAAGAGAAACGATGAGAAGAGAGAGAAAATTGTGTCTCGGCCCGGGACACATGGCGCTCGAGAGAGAGAGAGAGAGAGAGGGAGGGAGCGAGCGCGGTTGCTTCGATATGCGTGAGGCATGCTCGGAGCATTTGTGTTTCCCCAGCTATAAACTGGTGTATGCACCGAGAGCGCGAGTGGTGCGAGGTATGAACGAGGCGAGTAGTAGCCCGGCAACACAGCTCGTGCATCGAGTCGCGTCAGCTGCGCGTATGCGCGCTCCTCCTCTCTCCTCCCTTCGCTTCTCCTCTACCCATCCACCCACCCCCGCCCATCCCTCTCTAGCCCGTAACCCTTTTTTTACTTCTCTCTTCTCGCTTTCTCACCCACCCATACATACATACGTACATACTTGCATACTCGCATACGTATATGTATACGCGCTTATCCGGGAACAGAGTTGAACACAGCCGGGTCTCTGAAACGGACGGCACGCATTCCACGCTTCTTCAATCTTCGCTTCTCCCATATATTTCTCTTTCTTTTCACCCTCGTACCATATTGGCAAACGGTAACAGGATGGATTATATTTCAATTCACTATAATTTATTTATTCATTATTATTATTATACTTGAGAAAAATGAATCAGCCTTTGTGATATTTGATTAATTATTGCACGATATAACGAGGCTCGTTGACAAAAAATGGTCGCACAGTCGGGAAATAATATACGTACGGTTTTCAGTGAGAAGAATAAATTCGGTTCATTGACTATTCATGAATGACATTTCTCACTGAGCGTTACGTGTATTCCATCGTCGCTTCATGCCAGTCCCTCTCTCTCTCACACACACACACACACTTTCTCACTCCTGCGTGAGATACCTCTCTGGCTGTTCCACGTGTGCTCGTAAGCTCGATGTTGTCAGATGATAAGAATTCGGAATGTCAAGTTATGGAAAATGACAAATGTGCGGCACGTTTACCATTGTTTATTGTACTAATGTACGCCCTGTGTATACAAACGATATACTTTATACACTCGCGATTCTTCAAAATAAAATTAACTTGTAGAAAATTCGAGTTGTACTGTCAAGCATCTCCGAAGCTCGCAAAAAAAGAATATAATTATTTGGAAAATATCGAACGATGAATTATCCGTGAAAGATTCGTAAATTTGAATTTAAAAATGTTTTCCTTCTCACTGTTTTCCATTGAACGAAAATTTCATTCAAATAATTCAGTACAAGCCTATTGACCCGTATTTATGGAGAGCCGGAGGTTACGACACGCATATGAAATTTGCCATATATATATATATTTTTTCCGACGACGGCGTGGCTGTCGTCTGTCCACGGTTTTACTATTAGTAAACGTCGGTTGGTTTTACTACGCGGCCGTGCGATAGAGTATTATTATAGTGGGACACACGAAGAGAGAGAGAGAGAGAGAGGAGCGGCACAAGCGCATAACGTCGAGTATATACCAGAAGTAGAGATATATTATTGTGACGCTGACTCGAGTGCGTACATGGACGAGCCACGGCGTACGCCCCGGTACTCGCCACAACCGCATACTCGTCGTCTTTTATATCTACAGGGTGAATTCTGTAAGGTGTCTCAAACGGGATTTTGGTGCAGATAGGATCATTACAAACAAAAGTTGCAAATATACATTAGGGATATTTTTAATAGTTTACGAGATATGAATATTTAAAGTTGATCCAATCACAGCGGGCCGAGAAGCGTTGGAGCCGCCCACTCTCCGTCCTAGCTGTAGATATAGCACAGTTTAGGACGTTACATTTGGGATCGCAAAATTCAGAGCAGTCAATTATTATTATTTTATTACGCAGTCATTTTTATTTGACGCGCTCGGCAAAATTCAGAGCAGTCTATGCCCGACAAATAAAAATGACTGCGTAATAAAATAATAATAATTGACTGCTCTGAATTTTGCAATCCCAAATGTAACGCCCTAAACTGTGCTATATCTACGGCTAGGGCGGAGAGTGGGCAGCTCCAACGCTTCTCGGCGCGATCTGATTGGATAAACTTTAAATATTCATATCTCGTAAACTATCAAAAATATCCCCAATGTATATTAGCAACTTTTGTTTGTAATGATCCCATCTGCACCAAAATTCCGTTCGAGAAACCTTACAGAATTCACCCTGTATATCGTTGGTAAGCGCTTTGTCGTCGGTGCGTATACGATTTTCACCGCAGCCGCGCTCTTTATGCGTACTCCACATTATATCATTCCTATACACGCTCGTACCGATAGACGCCAAGTTTTCTGACTAACTCGCCTCGTCGAGTCGCGAGAAGCGCCCTCTCGGCGGCTCCGTGAATTAAGAGGAAGGAGAGAAGATTCTTCGAGTGCATTGGCTTTCTTTGTGTACTTTGGGGAGCTCGATGTGTATAATTCTATTAAATCCTCTCGTCTCTCTCTCTCTCTCTCTCTCTCTCTCTCTCGAGATTTCTACAAAGTGTTTTGTAAAACTCGACGTTAAGTAGATAATAATAATAAATCATTGGAGAGTATAAGCTTGCTGGAGAATAAAAAATAGTAAAAATAGGCCTGGTTTTACGATTCCAAGAAACATAATCGCGAATTAGATTTCTTCGCGTGTCCATCGATACGGTAAAATCGCCAGAAAAAAAAAAAGTCTTATCGCGGTTAAAGTTGTACAATTGTGTTTAATCGCACGGGTCACAGAGTTCGCGATAGCCCCCCCTCGAGTCTCTCGCCCGTTGGCTCGACAGAGACCGCGAATTTTCGTTAAAATACAACAGCAACGCGAGGCTCTATATATGGGCGTATTTGCGGTTCTCGTACAAACACACACGCACGCAGGCAAGCTTGTCTATCGAAACGCGATTTCTCATCATCGACGTTATCGCTCCTCCTCGATCACCATAAGATTCTCGTGTCTTCTTTTTTATTTCACTTTATTTTCAAATTAATAAACTTGTTTTGGGTCTTTTTTTCTCTCGCGAAAAGATCCACGCGAAAGTGGAATACGTTTAGTCGAAAGCAAAGACATCCGTTCGTTTTTACGGCTGCGAGAGCGCGAGAATCGTCAAGCACGAGGCCCGTGAGTCACGCATTCTCGTCCGCGTTCATCGACATTGACTTATTCTATTTTTCACATTATCGTGCGACTTTTGTCTCGTGAATTCGTATTCTAATATATTTAAAACTCGCGGTTGTATACGAGTCATTTCACATTGATATCGCGAACAATCGGCTCGCGAGCTCGATAATCCCCTCGTGTCGTCGTCGTTCTCCTCCTCCTCCTCCTCCTCCTCCTCCTCCACGATGCCGAGCTACGATATTATACTAATTTATGCGCGCGATATATCGATCAAAGATATACGCGAATGTTCTATTTAATAATGACATTATATAATTATGATTGTCGGCATCGTACCGTCGAGAAATACGACCGCCTGGTGGTCTACATATTTCAGTCTTCTCGTACGATCGATTCTCTACACGTACACCGTACGCCTCCCCTCCACCCAAGCTCCCTTCTTCTCCCACCACGACAGATGAATATCTATTATTGCTCCTCTCATCCACAGAAATTAATTATTCAGTCAATCATCTCGTTCTCCCAGTCTCCTCCTCTCCGTCACTCGCGTAAACGCGATATTCCCTATTTTTCTTCGTTCCCAGTCTCTCGCTCGATTAACAAAAAGAAGAATCCTAAAAAAGAGTTTCTTTTTGTTCTCGTACGGTCTTGTGACGATCGTGATACGAGTGCGAGGCAAGACCGCAATATCCTACGGTAAAATTGATCCCTCGTTTTTATCGCTCGTACTTTTATTCCCGCACAAAAGCACACGGGAATTTATAAAAGCGCGTCTCTGCCGCTACTGGTGCTTTTCGTGGTGTTTCGTCCGTCAGCCTCTTTTCCCTTCTAGCCGTACGACAGCGAAAACGATCATCGTGTTCCGTCTTTCCGAGACCGAGACCCCGTCGAGAACTCGTCGCTCCTCGACTTGATCGACCTCGGCTCAACGATTTGACCCTCCTCGACATTGTAGCCAATAATGTTTGGACATGTTCGCAAATGCATCGCGTATATAGGATCGTAACTCGTGCGTGCCTCTCGAAAACCGCTGTCGCGGCTGATGATGCGCGCGCGCGAGCTCGTGCCTCGCGCTTGTAGTAATACCCCGGTGGATTATACGCCGGGGGACCCGTGGGGAACCGTGGGGAACCGTGGGGAACCGTGGGGAACCTAGCTAGCGCCCAATGCAATTTAATATCATTTGCATGAATAGTATTCCGTGTTTGCCAGACGCGAGCGACGCCGTCGCTGTCGTCCTACGCTATGCGTAAACTCGAGAGGGAGACCAATGTATACCTACACACGTGTGCGTGTTTCTCCACCCCGTCAATCTGTTTATGAATTAGAACTTGGCGGGATAATTCGATCATGATTCGTCGTCCGATCTCGGAAATTTGTCCTACCCGAACATGCCCAGTTTTACTTCTCCATACACTCGTAGGTGTATATAAATAACTTTTGCATTTCGTACGTAATTGAAGCCTCTGCCACGAGTCCGGATCAAACTTTCTTTCCCACGCATTACATTTCGCTAAAAGTTTCGGCTAATTCGGAGGAACGCCAAACGCGTTTCCTCTCGCGAACCATTAGACACAACAGCGACGAAGGATTACAAAGTTAGGACGAACCCGAGAGATTAGATTACACGTCGAAGCTTTATCCCACCGACGTAGCTGTACCTACGGTTTTTCCTCTCTGTTAGGAGATTGGAAGGTGCGACACGAAAAGCCACGAGTCCAAATGGAATCGCCCGTACATGGATGAAGCCCGGTGACAAAAGTTTCCTATCTCTATCTCTCTCTGCCTCTCTCTCTCTCTCTCTCTATAGAGAGAGAGGCAGAGACCTACAGCAACCTTTATCCATATTAGCGGTCCAAACCCATCAGCGCTGGTTCACGCACATACTTCTCTCTCGGTTTATCTGGTTCGTCGCTCGGTTTATTCCGTCACCGACAACTTTTATCGAATTCTCAAACCCTGGCGCACGAGGGACCCATGGTTCGCATGGTATCTCTCCAATTATATGTATATACGTATGATACGACCCCGTGGAGACCGTAGGTTTATTTTTACCGAAAAGAAGAAAAAGCTCACTTTCCTGGAAAATCCCATTCCGGACGATTGCATACCCGATGCGCCACACATAGAGATACAGAGAGGAAGAGACGCGCGCTTTACTCATCTCTGACATTTATATCGGGATAAAAATCAATATTATATTCCCGATCGAGGTTACAATTTCTATAAACTCATGAATAATAATTCCATCCAAAGAAAGACTTTTTTTTTTTTCTTTATACCTCAAATTGTTTCCTCTAGTAAGTTGGGGCGATACGTCTTTCCCCTTTTCCAAGGAGGGGGCGAGAGAGAGAGAGAGCGAGAGAGACGAGAGTCGGGGGGTCGATTGACGTTTCGCGTAACCGAGCCCTTTCATTGATTCGCTCCGAAGACCCTCGTGGCTCTATACGTGTAGGCGTGTGTGTGCGTGTGTGTGTATACGTCTACCCCAAAGAGAAGCAAGAAGGGTGAGGAGAAGGTCGAGCTGCTCGGAGCGCCCCGTAGTAAAAGAATCGTCGTCGTTCTCCCAAAAGCGAAACCATATACCGTAAACGGTATTGGTAACGTCGGTAAAAGAGACGACGAGGCAGGTGCACCGTCTTTGTACAGGCGAAGACACACACACAGACAGAGAAAACACGGGGTTGGTTACAACCCCCGGAGACGAAAGCGTACATTCGCCACAGGTACTCGAGAATTTCCTCTATATTTCCCCGTATATCACTATTACCAATACTTGGAGGATCTTCCTTCTCCGCATCTTCCCTCTCGGTGGTGGAGCATTACGGAAAAGCGAGATCCGCCCTCTTGGTACCTGTCGCGGTGAAAAGCCTCCTCGTTGAAAATACAAGTTCTCTCCTGTGGCTCCTGTCCTTTCGCCACTCCGCAACGTTGAATTTTCTGATTTATGCCGCCAGTGAGGAAAAACTTTATTCTAACCTCGACTATGTATCGGAGGGAGAACAAGTTTCCTTCTCCCTCACTCTCTCTCTCTCTCTCTCTTTCTCTCTATTTCTTTAGCCCCCCCGCTTCGAAAAGCTTTACAATATATTCGCGCGACTATTTTCGACACCCCTACCTCTCTATTCATTCGATTTATATGCACCGAGAGTCAGCGAGAGAGAGAGAGAGAGAAAGAGAGGGGCTCACAGGCGCAGGTATCGGTTACAAGTTGTTAACGGCGCGTTAAGCGAGCGCACCGAGGCACGCAGGTGCTTTCGCGACTGTACGACCTGCGAAGACCAAGACGCTCCTCGTATATTCCTCATTGTTCGACCATGGGGTATCAATTTTCTCTCGTCACGGGGGTCCTCGAGGGCGTGTGATTTCGTACTGTTAGATTCGCACCGTTCCTCTCTCTCTCTCTCTCTCTCTCTCTCTCTCTCTCTCTCTCTCTCTCTCTCTCTCTCTCTCTCTCTCTCTCTCTCTCTCTCTCTCTCTCTCTCGCGTCAAAAGATTAATAACCATCGCCTTTTTTCTAACGTGTAACGATGTATTTCAACTTGGCTCTTGGCTACAAAATTTTAATTAATTTCTGCCAAAATTAAGAAATTACAGAAACAAAACTGTTGAATTTTTTCCACCCACTTTGTGGTTGCTAAAATTCGATTTCCTTTCGAGTCACGCGAATCCCTTATCCGAGCCCGTCACGAGACAAATATTTTTCGGGTGCGGGCAAGTGTACGACGGAAGAAAAATGTTGGCGTAACGAGCGACGCATATTCATCGGGATCGTCACTATGGCGAGGCGCAGGTATCGGTTACAGGTTGTTGAGATGCCCCGCCGTTAGGAGAACAAGAGAGAAAGTGAAAGACCGAGAGAAAGAGGAAAAGCGGAGCCGCGGGTAGTGGTGGTTACAAGTATCACCGTGCGTTTTACCCAGCGAGGCTCTTCTATACTAACACGTAACGTTCAAAGTTCCCCCGGTTATTCTCAAAAAGTTCACGCCGTTCTTTCATCATCAAGCTCCGCAACGATAACAAAAAACCATCGTTAATGTATGTTACGAACGAAAAGTGTAGCAAACGAAAAAAATCTCTCGTCCTTTCCAAATCTCCAGTCGAGAAGAATTATTCGTAAATCGAAGCCGGATTCGCACGTCGGCCGGGGCACGACGTGTGTATAGTATATTAATGAGAGATAAAATCGTCTATATTAATTGATATAGTCGAGGCTCGGGGGTGTGGGTCAAGAGGGAGTCGAAGAGGAGGAAATCGTGGCACAATGGCGAAAAGGAGGAGTCGACTGTGGCGCGTCTCTCTCTCTCTCTCTTTCGTGCCGAGAGAAACTGAGAGAGAGAGAGAGAGAGAACACACAGAGAGGCCCGATCGCTCCCGAGGCCGTTCGTGACTCACGGACGACGTCCTCGTCGTCGGTGGTGAACTGGTGGAGGAGCGACAGCCGTACGCGCCTACTCTCTCGCACTCTCTGTTAGAGAGTCGCGTGTGCTTTGCTCCTTCCCCCTCTCCGTATCTCCTCTCTGTCAGACCTCACCCGCGCCCCCGATCCTTGTTTTCCTCAGAGGGCCCGGGCCACGGGACAACGCTCAGTGTCAGTGCAGCGGTCGTACCGAAAGTGCCGCCTCAGTCGATTCGTTCTATACTCGTGCCGTCGTCGTCGTCGCCGCCGCCGCCGCCGCCGCGTCTCTCTTTGCATTCCTCTCCTCCCTTATTGCGCCCCCGTTTTTATCCCACCGTTCTTTCCACGAGAAAATAATCTTTCGACCGATCCATTGAATTCTCGAACGATACCCGAGATTTCCAGCTGACTGGCGAAGAGGTCGAGGGCGGATGAGAGAGAGAGAGA
The DNA here is from genome assembly GCA_964017225.1 of Netelia inedita. Classification (NCBI taxonomy): domain Eukaryota; kingdom Metazoa; phylum Arthropoda; class Insecta; order Hymenoptera; family Ichneumonidae; genus Netelia; species Netelia inedita. The sequence continues at coordinate 476,891 of OZ024924.1, read as the reverse complement.
AAGAACACACACTGTTTTTTTCTTCTTCTTATTCTTTTTGTTATTTTCCAAAACCACTTCGATATCGACTCTTTTTCTCAGTTTTATTTCTCATCAATGAGTGTACAAGTGGATTCTTTGAAAATATATGGCACGGCCCGAGGTATTATCTGATTATTGATGATATTCGGCGAATACCACGAGTTTCCGTCTCTCGTACAGATGCGTAACACACGACGAGTACGAGTCGCTCCGTGTTAGTGCTCTCTCGTCCACGAGTTGAACGTACACTCGCTTATAGACTGCGTACGTGTGTGTGTGTGTGTGGGCGCGCGCGTGTGTTTTGCCAGCGAGGATCGAGGCTCCGATCACGTCCGACGGGAGCCGAGCTCTCGAGATCGAGGATCCAAAAGATCGAGAGAGCGCCTTGGAGATGAGCGTGGTGGTAAGTCCTCTTCTCGAACACTCCTCGGTGTATTCCCACCGAGAGCGTGTCCTTGTTTCCTCCGACGGCTCGTCCAATTTTTGAAATAATTTCTTCTTCTTACGTTTCGTACCCTCTCTCCACCACGGAGATGAGAAATTTTCGCAAAGACTGTACCACTCGCTAGTGCGAGGAACGAAGGCGCGCGCGTATCATAGGCCAATATTGAAGATCCGTCGGTGAATTGCCGGCGTGTGCATACACGTGGATAATTAACGTATTATTATAATTCTACAGGTGTACACATCTGCGTATCGCTCGTTTAATGAGCATAGCGATCATACGCCGATGGTAAATAAGCTCGAATATTGGCCCGGCATTGTGCCTATACGAAATGATTTTTTTTTTAAATTTCATATTGCACGTTGATTCTGGACACGCACGAGCACGACGTAATTACGAGAAAAATTGTTAAAATTGGTACGTCTGTTGGTATGTTGCAGAATAATTAGTGAGCGAGCGAGAGGAAGAAAAGAATAAAGTGGAAGAGATCAGAGGGACGAGAGGGGTGTCGCACGAAGAGTCGACACGGTCGGAGGAGGATGCTCGACGGTTCGATCTGGGAAGAAGAATTGGAGTCGGGCGAGGGTAGCGAAACTCCAACGACTACGAGAACGTGGATGTCTACGAGTCAGTTGGGAAATAGCGAGGATCGAGGCGATCTAACGAACTCGAGTCATCCGATCGGTGAGAGCAGGGTGCTGAGGTATGCACCCGGTCGCTTTCGTCATTATTCCTCCTTCGAGTCGCCACACTCCGGCCATCAGCCTTCTCTCACCCTTATGGATTGTGAGTATCGTCGATTTTTAATCTTGTACATCGCGAATCTCCATTAGGAATCAATGACGATAAAGATAATTTGTTAATTCGCAGAGCAGAGTGAGGAAGGCGAGATGCTGACGGTACATCCGGAGATGCACGAGAAACGGGAGAGCCTGGGTGGTGGTGGTGGTGGTGGTGGTGGTAGTGGCAGTGTTGGTGGTGGCGGCGGTGGTCAGTACGGGACAGCGGGCGGGGGTGGCGTAGTAGCTACGATGGAGGAGAAATCCGAGCAGCCAGCCCCGCTGCCGCCGTTGCCACCTCCTGCCCAGCGCGATCCCACCGACCCTACGATAAGCGCTAAAAAACTTCCAAAGAAACGTAAATTCGATCCGTCGGAGCTCGAGGAAATGGACCAGACGAGTAACGTAATCAGCAACGTTGGTAACATGGTTACGGGTGTCGTCGGTGCGCGTACCAATCCGAGCGTACAAACGGTCAATCAGTCGTCTCTCGTGCAACACGCGACGATACCGATACGGCAGCCCCAAGGCTCGCCGCATCAGCAGCAGCAGCAGCAACAACAACAACAACAACAAACCGAATGTTACCGGGTAAGTCGGAATTTCGTTTTTTTTTTTCTTCTTTTTCTAGCCCTCTTCTTCTCGCCTTATCTCCTACTAACGAAACTTCTTCGACAGGTTTCACCGGTTCAATCGGTGGTTGTTTTACCGCCGCAAAGTACCGCGGTGGATTATTCGTTGCGCGACGAGCCACCGCGCTTGCGAGCCCGTCAGACGACACTGGCCGTTGATCTCAGCGAGTGGCGCGGCACGAGGGTCCTGGCACTCCGAGACTCGCGATATTATCCGGGTGTTATTAGAAACGCGTCGCACGGTGAAGTTTTCATCGAGTTCGACGGTGAGGGAAAATTAGTGAAATACAACGACGTACTCGGTGCGCGCAAGTACGACGTTATAGGCGATGCGAGCCCCTCGATAGGGCAAGTGACTCTCGACGCGAAAGTTTGCTTCAAGTGTCCGACGCCCAACGGTCACATCGACGCAATGACGAACGTATTCGTACGTGGGACCGTGTGCAAAATATTTACGTCGCCGAAGCGCTTTTTAGTTAAGATACCGATGGAGGGCGATCAGAGCGACAGTTACGTCGTCAAACGAGCCGATCTGAGATTGTTGCAACCGCCTTGGGTCGAGGAGCTCGAGGAGGGTTTGGAGGACGTCGAGCCGGTGAGGCCCGAATCCGTTGGTAAGAAAATTTCTTCGTCTCTTTCTCTCAACTACGCGTTACGGCTTTCGAGCATCTTCGTTCATGCCTTTGCCCTTTTCACGTTACGTCGATCAAGATCACGGATACAGAAATTCACTGGAGGGTGGCGGTGGTGGTGGTGGTGGTGGAGGTGGTGTCGCGGCGGGTCCGATCGTTCAACAGCTTCATCACACGCCCCATATGTCGTCTCACAACGACTCGGGCGGATATTACAGAACCACCGGTACAAGCCCTCTCATGACACTCGGCGCGACACCACACTCAGCCAATACGACACCCTGCAACGGTAGCCGAGCTTACGACGATTTGGAGAGCGACGATGATTTAGGCAGAGAGGACATAACCTTTCCCTCGGACGCAGGTTCGAACGAATCATTTGTCTCCTATTATACTTTGTATCGTGCATTCGGTATATTTGACCGAGCGATCCTCCATTCTCAGGGAGCAGTAAGAGAAGTAGTATGCAGAGCCGAGGAAGTACTAGTAGCCTAGTTGAGCAACGTAGCATAACTCCTCGTTCTCAGGCAGCCACACCCAGGTAATTCTTTCTCTATCTATCTATCTCTCTCGTCTCATCCCTTTGACGTCGAGAGTGCTAACCATTTGCTTCTTTTTTTTTTCATTCACATCGACAGATCTCAGGCGGCAACGCCACACAAATATAAAAAGGGTGACGTAGTGACAGGCCCGAGCGGTATTAGAAAGAAATTTAATGGAAAACAGTGGCGTAGATTGTGTAGCAAAGAAAGCTGTAATAAAGAGAGTCAGCGAAGAGGCTATTGTTCTCGTCATCTTAGCCTGAATGGATCGGGACTTCGCGGACCTACGGGCAACTTTCAAGGGTAAGAATTATATTCGCGTATCACCTTGGTGCTTTTGAAACTAGAACGGAATAAAACATGAATCGCGGATTTGTATGTTCACAGCGGTAAAATGGATGGTGAGGAAACTTCGAGAGATTCGGATACATCGCCGAATTACGGCGATCGAAGAATCGCCGGCCGATTCGATCAGGATGAGACCGAGGCTGCGAATATGCTAGGTAATTATCGATATGCGTAATACTCTATCATCGATCACATAAATAGACACGTATCTTTCAAAAAGTCACAATCATAACCAACCATCTAGAATCACGATCGTGCACAAATTCGATAGAGGAAATCGTTCCGTCGAATGTTTCAGTTTCTCTAGGAAGTTCGAGATCAGCGACACCGGCCTTCTCCTCGCCAACCGCTCATTCGTCCATATCACCGTGCATAAATCAATCACCCGTGCCACCGTTGGGTCTCAATCAGAACAACGTTTTTATGCCGATCTCGAGTCCGGCTCATCATACGACGTCCCTGATATCGCCCGGTGCCAAGTGGACGCAGCCGACGCAACAAAACTTTCTCTCTCAGTATCAGCAACAGGTGATAAAACCCGAACCAAATAGAATGATAAGACCCAATCGGCCAGCACCGACGACGCCCGCCGCCGCGCCCGCCAGCATTGGCACGAGCGTCATACGAATCTCTCCCGTGGGTCGTGGACAGCCCGCGCATTCCACACTTTCCCTTCCTTGGTCCGAGCAGAGTCCACCCCCGAGGCATCCTTCGGTAGTCACCTCCATGGCTCAACAGCAGCATCAACAACAGCAGCAGCAGCAACAACAACAACAACAGCAACAACAGCAGCAACAACAACAACAACAACAACAACAACAGCAGCAGCAGCAACAACAACAGCAACAACACCAACAACAACAGCAACAACAACAACAGCAGCAGCAGGGTATAATCTTACAGCATGCGCTCACTTCGAACAATGGATTTCCCAGTCATCCCGAGATGCAGGAGGAAACTTTTCAAATTTTCAAATCGACGCATTCGCCCCATGTCCCATTGGCAGCACCACCGTCGCAAAACCTGACGCTTCTTTGCAAAAGCCAGGAACAACCGGTCGATTACGCTCAGCCTCAACAGGCGCCGAATCAACAGCCGATTTATCTGATGCATCACGCTCATCAAACGGACAAAAAGTACTTGGTGATAAAGAACAGCATGGACGTATCGCCACCGTCGCACGTACCTAGTCCCGATGACAAGTACCGTCATCAAGGATTAATAAATCATCCCGGGCCTATGACGCAGTTGCCATCGAGTCAGTGTCAACCCCCGCAATCGCCCGTCGTCGTTCCCTCCTCTCACGTTGACAACAAGATGGCTATTATTCCACAAGTAAAAAATTAAGCCAACATTCGAACAGATAAAAAATGTACGCTCAAAGAATTGCCGTTTAATTTTGCGTCGTTGCAGTGTGATTTCCAGAATAACAAGATCGGACTCGTAGTCTCGACTCATGCGGATCTTCAGAGAAATCAGCAACCGCAGCAACCACCACCACCTCTACCACCACCCTCGACGAGCGTCGTCATGTCCGCGACAACCGCCATTACGAGCACACCTCCGACGAGTGTCTTCCAGCACGTGATCGTTCAACCAAATCACCTCGTACCGAAGCCTCTACCACCGCGGGAGGACGTTGTCAAGAGCAATGGTGTACTTTGTAAGTTGAAAATTATATTAACGTAACACTTGACAAGCGCAGCTTTTCGCCGTCATATCAACGATGCGTAAAACAAGTCGTTATCAAGGGACATATATTCGCATCAAGCTGCTTGCACTGCGCGCGAAATCTAAGGATAATAAAAAATCCTTCTTCGCCCCTCGGTTGTATATTATTGATAAACTAAATGGTAAGGATTTCACAGATGGAAGCCACGAGGTATCTTCTACCTACCAGCCCCACCCCCCGCCATTACTCAGCAGTACAGTTCGCAACTGGAAAAAAGGTTTGACAGCCCAAATGAGCTACGATCGACCGATTGCATCATTTAAATGAAATCCTTGCTTATCCTCTTATCGTGTGTACATTTCATCATCTCATTGATCATCGAGATTCTAGAGCGGTGTGCTTGAGCCTGCTTCGACATGGGGGAAATTTGACTCTTTACTAATCGTCATTGTTCGATCATGAAAACTTTGGTCGTTGTCATTTAAGAGATTGTCACAAAAAAAAAAAAAAAAAAAGATTTTCGTAATCGAACAAGGGCAAACGAGTAGCATTCGCACTAACCCGGTGTCTTCTTTAGGGGCGTCGGAGCGTTCCCGCATCTACGATATATACATACCCATTCTCGTTCTCTTCCTCTCTTTTCTACATCTCTCCTTTATTCGTTATTTTCTCTTTCTTCCTCTTTTCTTCTGGTCTCATCTCTATCTCGCCCACTCTCGATAGCTGCTACTCCCATGCCACGCTACTAACCACATTCATCGCAACTAACCCAAGAATTTCATTGCAGCTTTTTCCTGGCAGACGACAGTTCTGGACCAACCGGAAGTCAGTCCACCACCCTCGGCCCTGAGTCCACCCCTGAGTGCACCCCCGATACCTCTGAGCATGGGCAACATTGGTGACGACGCGCCCGTACCTGGTCCCGATCCCATTACCCCGGCCGAGGAAGAGGATGACGATGTTTTCGAAACGGAACCAACGACACCCGCGGAGATCGAGGCTAATTCGAACAAAAGACGAAGTCAATCCCTGAGCGCTCTTCACACCAAAGATCCTCAAAGTCCGTTGAAGGTACGTGCCGTCAAAATCCCCCTCGTCTCGTACTCGTTCGAGTAGTCGCAAAGAGTAGCGCTTGTTGTTTTCTCGAAAGATCGTCCGCGTTTCGCACGAACGCTTCGGATCATCTCGATGGGAACTGACAAATTTTTGTTATTTTTGCTACTCTCCCCACCGCTGTAGCAAACTGTGAAAAGAACCGCGATGTTGCAGACCAAGGACCCTCGTATAAGACGGCCGATGAATGCATTTATGATATTTTCGAAACGACATCGAGCGGTCGTGCATCAGCGACATCCCAATCAGGACAATCGTACCGTATCTAAGATTCTCGGGGAATGGTGGTACGCTCTCGGGCCAGACGAGAAGAAAAAATATCATAATCTCGCGTCGGAGGTCAAAGAGGCTCACTTTAAAGCACATCCGGACTGGAAATGGTGCAGTAAGGACAGAAGAAAATCGTCCACGACGGGTTTCAAAGGTGGCGAGCAGCGAGGAAAGTTGAACAGTGCTGGCGAAGAGATGGACATGGGCCCCCCTATGGACGACGTACCGCTAACACCAAGAACTGCTGAAGAAATTTACGTACCTGCCACTGCCGTCTACAATGAAGCTCCTACACCGGAGGTAAGATTTGCGCAAATGCTCGGTATATATATATATATATATATATATACACTCCCGATTACGACCCACGAGAGACGTTTCAATTTTTATTACTATTCTCGTATCCTCAGCAAAATCAAATCGTTCATCCGTCAAATCGAGTTGCCGAAATGCCGAGACAAAGCGAGCCGCCCGAATCCACGGTGAAGCAGGAAGACGAGGCAAATGGATCGGATGACGATCAAATGGTCATCTGCGAAGATCCTCAACCGGAGATCGATCTCAAGTGCAAGGATAAAATGGCCGATAGCGACAACGACGTTGCTCAGGAGGACGATCCCGATAAAAACAAGTATGCGCAAGGAAGATTTTCACCGGTCAGCAGCCAGAATAGGGACAATGTTAAATCCGACGTAACTTGCCGCCCGAAGCCGATTAAAGGTACGTGACGATCGTCCCACTTGTGTAGTTTTATCATTTTCAAAACTAATATATCGATTGTTGGCCATTGATTTTCAGCTTTACTTCCATCGACGGGCATTGAAACTACGACCAAGTATCATCACGCTTCCATGGATAAGGGTGGCACAGTGTCCGTTCTTTCCACGAGTTATCCTTACCATAGTCCGGTAAATCCAACCGGGGTCTCGGGATTTCAACCGAAAGGTGGAGCTTTCATTACGATGCCGATATCACCGAAGGTCATAAAGCCCGAACCCGTGAAAAACGAACAACAATACAGTGCCCTGTACAGCGTGAATAATCTAGTTGCGAGTGTACACACGGAGAACGGTCGAAACATCCCAAAGTTCACATCGACGCCGGTTCTTCATTCGGTAAGTAGTTAGCTGAAAAATTATTCGTCGCATCACCGTCCCGTCGTGAACTCATATTTTCGGCCACGAATCGTTGTCTCTCTTTGCCCGGCGCTTCAGTTGGGAGAAAGATAAGAACGCTCGGGACGAAAAGTTGAGTAACGAACATTGTAAACGGTACTAACAGATTGGATCAAAACCGATGTTGGCTCTGTTAAAACAACAGCAGCAGCCCTTGCAGCCTTTGACTACTCTCCATCGTAACCCAACTACAGCCGCTCCCTACCAACCCCCGCTCACTTTTACGTTGCTCGATAATGATTTGGTGGCTATTCCTAAGCAACAGCAGCAGGGCTCCCCGTATCTTGGACCGACGGCGCAACACCCGAGGATGTACTGCGGCTTTCACATACCAATTTCGGGTTGGTATATCTCCATATCTTAATAGATTTCCAAGAGACCGTTGGTCAACACAGAAACAAAAGGAATGTTCGTTGCAGAAGCCGCAAATCGCAATATACCGATGCAAAACATGGTTACCAGCACCAAAGTCGAGACTCCAAGCGTGATAGTCGCTAAATCCTATCCCGTTACGACTTCGAATCCGGGTACACCCACTCATCGAGGAATCGGTCATTCCATCGCGCGTCTAGCTGAAACGGACAAAAAAGACAGTCCAATGGCCAATCACGTTCAATTTTATGGTAAGTCGGCTCGCGACGACTACGAACGTTCGTTCAGTTTTCTTCCAATGTTATTCTTTACGATCCTTAGCGAATAATACCAAGGTCGAACAAGATAGGAAAGACGCCATGTTGACTTTGACTTTGGATAAACATAAAC